>OX439407.1:7500000-8750000 GCA_949319885.1 Mecyna flavalis | reverse complement strand
TCAAACATTACAATGAATCTATGTATATACAGCGTGCAATTTTAGTCGTTGTTTTCCCGCAGTAAAATGATTCTACCTTAGTAGTAAAATAGATTAATAAAGTTATTTTTTAAGTGAAATCAAAAGTTTTACGATTATGATAGACGAAACTCGAACCAATAGTACTAGCTGCGTCACGGACGGTCAACGGCCGGGGTCATTGCCCTTCTCGTTTATCAAAAAAATGATTATTTACTATTTACTTACATTTGTTTTCCAATTTTCCATCAAACTTTAAAAAAAAAATCACAAATAGTTAAAAAAAAAAATTCAAAAAAAAAAATTAAAAAAAAAATTACATGCATAAATCGATAGTACTACTGAAGGTAAAGCGTTCTGCTGCGGGAAAACAACGACTAAAATAACACGCAGTATATATCTATGTACGCATTTTACATCAGATCAAGCTATATACATATTGGATAGATAATCTTTACTGGTGAATGCAAATCCAAAAATTTGTTCCAATTTGTATTACAATAATATTGTGATACAATACATACACTAAAATATACAATAAAATTTAACGTAGGTACCATCATTCCTTGTCTAATGATTGTATAAATCGCCTAGCTATTAAAGGCATATAAACATATAGACTGGCTTCACCAAATCACCACCCAGTGTTTTATTTTGAAAAATATAATAATATTATATAAAATATAATATATCTATAAAAGATTACTCCGTGTACTTGATAAGTCATTGCCTTTGATCAAAGAATACAGACCATTATCATAATGAGACATTTAATAATTACAATAGATTATTTGATTTGATGGAGACCTCGTAACCTGAGGCCTTCCATTCATCATTACTTATAGTGCCGTATATTCGCGGCAATAATATTATATCAATTGCTGAATATTAAAAACTACGTATACAGAACCTGTGGTTCATTAAAGGACACTTTTATATTGGGATAGTAAAAAAAAAAAAAAAAAAAAAATATTTTATAATATTTTATGCGTATTCGTATCTCACAGTCCTCTGTCAGCTTCTGCATCCACCTTACTTCTTCTTATCTTACCGGTATCTTACCGGTGTTGGTTGGAGCGATCCCTCGATTGTCTTCTTCTTCTTTATAATAAAAAGGTCCTAGTATGTTATGTACATAAATAATAGTGATTTCGCTAAAGCCATATTCGGTATAATATGATTCATTTAAAAGACATATTATTTGACTATGCCCTAGGTTTACAAAATTAACTTATCTTTTATTTTCAATTGTTTATCTTAATATTACAATGATGCTCTAAACATCTGCTAGTAATATAATAATCGTCTTCGGTTGAGACCCGAAGTATAATTAAGAATCAAACGAACTTACCTAGTGTAGTTTGATTCCAATTATGCGAGGGTCTCAACCGAAGACGATTATGTCGTCCCATCCCGCCCAACCCGACAAACAATTTATAAAAATAAAAGCTAATCCATTTACCGACACACAAAAAATTTACTTTGAAATAATGAGGTCAGGCGCCGCGGGTTGCCCGGTTGTCGGAGTGTTGGGGGAGGGAGACAGAAGATCTTTTTAAGTGTTATAAATCTAAACGTGTGACCAGGATAGCACCATCTCATGTTCTGCTGCTAGTAATATAATAATCGTCTTCGGTTGAGACCCTCGCATAATTGGAATCAAACTACACTAGGTAAGTTCGTTTGATTCTTAAGTATTGTTTATCCGTTGTCTGGTACCCATAGAACAAGCTAATGCTTAGTTTAGGGCTAGATGGCACTGTTTGAATAATGTTTAGAATTTTTTTCCTTTGCTCACAGTGCACAGTGCGATTATATGAGGTGTGTAGAATGGACTTTAACATCCGAGCCATTTTACTCAATTATGAGTTTTACTTCCGAAAGTGCGATAAATCTATAAGTAAGATAGTATGTAGAGTGCGACAGGCCCGCATTAACGTGAAAAGAGAAATGTTGAAATCATCCCCAGTGCAGCGTGACGCTAGTCAATTTACCGCTTGTAACTTCTTGAGTGTCTGTTTGATTTCTTCTATGAATAAAATGCAATCAAATAGCCTACTATAGTTGATAAAATATACTTGATGCAGCTTATCCAGTCGCTTTTGTTAGCACACAAGCGCAAACGTAAGTCGGTGCCATCACGACCGTATAGAAAAAAATAAACCTAAAAAATATATCTTTTATTTCTTTGAAGTCGATGTTTCTTTAAAAGTAGGTATATAAGTAAAGCTGTCCTATGGCTATCTCAAGAACAAACTGGCCGCAGGGACTTCCAAAACATTTATTTTTATTTATTTAAACTTTAATGCACAATCAACAGTACATAAGGCGGACCTAATGCCATATGGCATTCTCTGCCAGTCAACCTTTGGGCCAAGCAAAAAAAAAATTTGTGGTTAGTGCTAACGGTCTAAAAAGTGAAAACAATGCAAACATTGTACATTTACAAGTAGAAAATGAGCGCATTGTTTTTATGATATTGGACTCGAGTCACAGAGGTGAGGCGATCCACTTGTCAGGACTGTGACTGATTCCCAGGGAGAGGAGAGCACCCCATCCAGATCTCCTCGAAAATTATCTTATTGATGTGACTGACCATTAGCATTTGTCTAAACCAATTAACCAACAGTAATGAAGAGACTATTTGAACGCATTATGACAATGTCATAATGCGTTCAAATAGTCTCATGATGTTAGCCTTAGCATCTCAAATTCGTGATTATCATGAAAGCTCTTTACTTTAGCACATCAAAACAGCATCTAAGGCTTATGATAAACCGCAAAGAAAGTGTCACAGAGCGATTCAGTATCCTGGAGTTAGTGGGTCACCTTTCTCGATCTAACCCCACATGGTATGGACAGTTACTTGACCCAACCGCTGTTTATGACTAAAATGTTACAACTGTAGCGCCATAGGTTCAATAATGTCCTTATATACCAAAGACACTATAAAAATACACCTACAGACACAATAAAAGGCGTTCAGTGAAAGTAAGGAACTTCGGCAATTAATTGACAATAGATTTTTTTACAATAGAGTTTGAGAACGTAAAAGTTTTACTGTTTTAAATTTCAACTATGCTACCAACGTACAGTTTATTTATAGATATTGAGTCTCAATTTGAGACATCTCCAATGTTTGAGACTCTCAAACGTCGCTTCACATAATTGCATAAATCATAATCAATCATTTTATCTTAGCAACTCTATCCATACGATTTACTCTTATATTTCATAGGCCTTTATGTAAAAAAAGGGAAAAAATACTCTATTTCAAATCAAATAGTTTTTGAAAATGTTTTCTTGCTTTAGCATGAAAAAAATAAAACTTTTATACTAAATTGATGTCTTCACGCATTCCGCATTGACCAAGGCTGTATAAGTGTAATTTTCTTTACGACTACTATCAAATGGTTCCAACACTGTAAGTGAACGTAGCAACATTTCTGTGAAAGTATTTTCTATTCCTTATTTTCTCTTATCTCACGCGACACATCGAAACGTGGTGAACGTGGCGACAACAGTTTATTGAAACAATTAATTTGATTGTTTGATTTGCCGGCAATAAACAACTTTCTCTCGACACAATGTTGGACATTGATTTGCAATCGTGAAGATGCGAAAGCTACGCCTGGCTTTTGTTTGCTAGATATACATACATATATCCATTATCAGGTACAAAAGGAATGCATCACCATTCCTTATAAGCACGTTGAACAGACTCTTACTCATGTCTGCCTTGCAAATATAATAAATATTTGTAGGAGATTTAAGGCCAGCTTTACATCTGTCAGATTAATTCTTCGTAATGAATCCATTAGACACCAATGAGGTCTTATTGATCACTATTTGACTGCCGATAGACACCTGCGACCGGCTCGTTAGTTTTGCTACGGCCGCCTTTTTAAGAATATGGAAGCCCGTCATTCGTCCTAGGCCAGTCTACCATCCTGGTCGATTGTTAGTTTTTCTTTCACAATCTTTACATGGTAATCAACACTAATAGTTGAATTTCGCCTAAGACGATCGCATCATAGTTGGCCAAGTCGAGATAGTTTAGTCTGTCGAAGTACGAGGAGTCGTAAACAGTGCGCTTGTAGGTCGATCGCAATCGCCTATACTATCGCAAGGGTTCATTTATGTTACACCCCATAAAACGGAGGCCATCTTTTTTCCAGCTCCCAGACAGCGGGCACCCGCTGGCGCTCACATCTGCGTCGGTGGCGTGCAAGTGGCGGTTGGGTCCGAGATGAAATATCTCGGCCTCGTGTTGGATCCGCGTTGGCATTTTGGCTCCCACTTCCGGGGGATGCTGCCGCGGCTCCTGAAGGCAGCAGACTCACTATCGTGGCTGCTGCCGAACCTGGGAGGGCCGAGTGCTAGGTGTCGGCAACTTTACGCCGGCATTTTGCGCTCGATGGCCCTTTATGGTGCTCCTATCTGGGCCAACGCCCTTGCGAGGAGGGACAACGTCGCCTTACTTCGCAGGCCGCAACGTGTGATCGCGCAAAGAGTCGCGAGAGCCTACCGCACAGTAGGCTTCTCGGCGGCCTGCGCCCTGGCCGGCACCCCTCCGTGGGAGTTTGAGGCCGAGGTCCTTGCCGCTGTCTACGAATGGACGGCGGACAAAAAGGCTAGAGGCGACCCCTTTTGTCCCACAGAAAGGGCGGCCGTGCGGCGGGAGAGCAGGGAAGTGCTGGTCCTCAAATGGCAAGACGACCTCTCTGTCTCTCCCTATGGGCGTCGTACTCTGGAGGCGCTCGCTCCGGAACTAGACCGGTGGCTGGAGCGCCAGCATGGCGTAGTATCCTTCCGGATGGCGCAAATAATGACGGGCCATGGGTCGTTTGGCGCTTTCCTGCACCGCATACGCCGGGAGGACACTCCTATCTGCCATCACTGCGGTGCTGCGGAGGACACGGCACACCACACACTCGCGGTGTGCCTAGCGTGGGCTCCGCAGCGTAGCACCCTCACAGCGGAGATCGGCCGGGACCTGTCCTTGCCCAGCGTAGTCAAGTCTATGCTGGACAGGGAGGAGGCCTGGGCGGCCTTCTCACACTTCTGTGAGGAAGTGATGGTAGAGAAGGAAGCGGCAGAGCGCGCGCGGGAGAACGACCCTCTCGCTAGCGCACTCAGGGTTAGGAGGGGGAGGAGACGTCGACAGACCAGACGTCTCCCTCCTCTCCGAGGAGGTGGCCGCCCGTTTGGTGGAGCGGGGGCTCCACCACCGGCATTGCACACGGCTCCTCCTCTGCCTGGTGGGGATGGCTCGGCTCTTCCGGCTATCCTCACTCCCCCTCTCGGTAACGGGAGGGGTGTAGCCACGCCCCCTACGTAGGGGGCCCCGCGCGGAGAGGTTTTCCGGGACATAACTAGGTAGATTCCGGGATTCCTCTCCACTAATGCGGATGGGAGAGCCGTTGTGGTTTTAGTTGGTAGGCCCGCCAGGTTCGAATCCTGGGGGAGAGCCCAACACTACCTTCCGAACCCCCGTCGGAAGGTGTGCTTTAGGGTACCGTGCAACTCGCGGTGAGGGCCGGTACGCGTCTTCATCAGAAACGACTGGTGAAGGCGGCATTTCCACAGCGTAACAAAAAAAAAAAAAAGTGACAGCGAGTTTTAGAATTAGGGCTGCCATATGGCTGAGTAAGTTAAGCTACATATTTTGACTAAGGTGTAGAGTTTGTAAAGTTAGACCTTGAAGAGTTAGGGCGTGTAGAGTTAGAAGCTTGGCTCTACATAAGATCTGTAAACTTATTGACAGTGCGATTCATAATATGGTTTCGTCTTGGCAACCTTTTACATAAAAATGTTTTTGGAGGGGTATATAATTGTTCTTGTAAGTTCGAGCTTCTAACCATGACTTCGTGTGTCTTTACTTTGCAATAGGATTATGTGGTAATTTAAAAATGGGTAATACCAAATGAAAATAAAAGGCTCAAAGATCAGATGAGCCTAAATAGTAGCAACACATAGGCTGCTAGAATAAAAAATCAAATATTTAACTTGTTGTAATGTGAAGATACATTAATTTAATGTTGATCTTCAATTTTGACTGACCCACAGGAACAATCTGCAATATGGCTCTACCAAACAAAAATACCACGAATTTGAATCAAATCGATGACGAACGTAGTCTCCAAATTGAACGGGACAGCCCTAAAATGGACAAATTTGAGCAATAGGTAATAATTATTGACGCACGACAGCGCAGCGGCAGCGGAATGGGGGTAATACGAATAAGCTTGAGACTTTTTGTGAAGGAACCGTTTATAAATAACTTTTATTGGATTCTTTACGGCGTTGCTACAAATTTAGTTATTCATGGACGTATTAAGGCTGGATAACTCCGACGTTTGCAAAACTCTGGACGGTGGGTTCCATTTTAATGAGTTATAGCGGGTAGATTTAATGAAAAAGACGGATTTAATCGCGACTGGCTTACATCTTGAATAAAAAAATACTTATACGGACAAAATTTATTAAAATGTCGGTTTTGAAACCAACTTTTTGTTTAAAGCACAATAATAATATACACGTATGTATGTTTATATTGTTTAAATTATGACTACACTACAAATAAGCGTTTTTGTAATATTCTTAAATATACGACACGAGGAATTTGGCCATTTATCTTGTAGTTTTTTTTAAATTAACTTAAATAATTAATTATCGATCACTTTACAATGTAAGTGTGTATAATTTAAAATTGCCTACGTATTTACGTCTTTAAACAAAGTTTAAAACCAAAAGACTTATAGTAATCTTCTGTTTCAAGGTAGGTACTACGTACTTACCTGATTTGGACTTGAAGTATTTAACTATTTATAGCAAGTACTAAGGCATTAATTGAAATCGAGTGCGAAATCCTAATTGGTATGTACATGTCTAATAGCTCATGAATGAATTAAGTATCTAAACGAACGTCAACGAACAAACAAATTGCCTTCAATCAGTTTATTACTAAAGCATATTATTACGTCTAAATAACCTGTTCTTCAGTCATTTTGTCATACAATGGTCCCCTTCATAAGTCATTAGAACAATTTTTGTTAAACCTGCAATAAATTAGAGCGTGTTAATTAGATAAAGCTCGGAAAAGCGCGTGGCATTGAACGTATTAACACAAGGATACATAATTATAAATGTATGTATAGCTATTTACATAATGTACGCCGCGCAAGCGCTACCTGCCGGACTCTACTTGTATTAGTAGGAACCAAGTCAACTCTCGAGTTTACAAGTAGAGACGAGCCTATGAACATTTATTGAAATTGCCGAAAGAAGTTCTATTACCACATAATTTTTTTTATGTAAAATAAAAAATTGATTTTCTAGGATTTTTTACAGCTAACAAATAAAGATTGAATGTTGCATTTTATGTACATTTTCCGTAAAAAAGTAAATACAAGCACGAGTGCCGGTATAATTTTGTTCCGCGGCGCGCCGCTAGATGCTCCACTGTGCGGCCGCAAAGCGAGATTCAATATGGCGGCGCCATTCGTCTCTGGAACAGGGCGGGGAGAACAGTCGCCGAATCGACACTACAATACTTACTCGTATTTTTGTCGAAACCGTCGTGTTCGTGACTCGGACGCGGGTGATATTGCGAAATTATTGTGTGTTTCTGTGTTCGTGTGTGCTGTTTGTGTTATTATTTGTGCATAATGGTGATTTAGTGATGAAAAACGTGAAAGGACTTTAGGGTAACAATGTCTAGCAGTTGACATGTTTATCTGTGTCGTGTGTGAAGATTTTCCCTTCGCGTGAGGAGGTGCGGTGCGCTTGTGTGCGGAGTGTGCGAGTGTGCGTGCCGCGGCCGTGGATACGAGAGGACCCAATGATGGATTGCATTTTCATGGATGTATAGGTAAAAATCACCCGTCAATTTTGTTCCCGTTTTATGTGTGTGGCCCACTGTGCTCGAGCCTTCAGACGCGCCTCGCCCGCACTCGCTTTGTTTAAACCTGCCTCGTAATATCGCACTTCGTATTTCGGTGTTAGGATGTATCCTTGAATCGATAGGGATAACGTAGCTTTAGATCGCTGGCAAACGGCGAGTTTTTCATTTTTTTAGTTTCCTTATCGCAATGAATGAGGTTGGTCAGACCTTGAGTCTTGTTCTTACGAAATATTTTACTTCGCGCTTCATTGTGTAATGTGCCATCCAAATGTTTTGTTTTGAGTCCATTTAATGGAAACATCATAAAATTATTCTCCACAAAATATCATACTGGATTCTAATTGGTATTTCAAATCTACCCACTTACTTAAAAAAAAAGAACAAAAAGGAACAAGAGAACAATTGGGAACGTAAAGCTTTATAAAGCGACTGATTCACACGCACAAAATCATGCTTGTACCATTGAATCTTAATTCATTACATTCATGCGGAGTCGCGCGAGAATATGGTTCCCCTCGGTCTGTTCGCTGCTTCTGGTTATCAGCTTACAAAATGTTTGTACCCGTCCTGCTCTGACCCCCAACTAATCTGTGTAGCTCCGTCCTTGTCGGGCGCATATTGCGCGTTTTTCTTCTTTTGCCGCGTCATAATATGCCAGTGTAGAGGCATGAGCGTAGTTTGGAGTGTTTGTGAAAGTGTTCTCGATGATTTCTTTTCAGATATTTGGGTATCGTTCACCGGCGCCGGGGCTAGGTCGGGTTAGCTTCAATTGATTGGAGGTCCTTTGTTTGAGGGTCGAGGTTGTATTAATAAGATGGTACCTGTGGGGGTGACTGCGCATCCAGTTGGCGCAGTAGGATGTTTGGTGGGCGTCCGCGACGCACGTGGCCGCCCGATGGGCAATTTGCCGCGATTCTATTGTTTCGTCAAGTGTTCCGAAGCGAAGACAGATGGGATTAAACCCCTTTACAATTGATAAGTTTCCGTTAGTTACATTTGAGCCCCCAATCTCATTACGGTTGAGATTGTTTCGGATCAGTTAGATTCGGAATTATAACGTTGGTTTAATATGAATTTTGATTGTTGACTGTGAAGTGATGCTGTGTAAACAAGAACTCTGACTAAAATTATTGTCACTATACCACTGTGAAGATGTGAGTACATATGTATTTTGATTAATAGATTTGTTAGGAAATTATTGAAATGACTGTTACTAAAACAGTCCCTTTCATAGCGATCCTTTGATGATACTAAGTTATGTTTTCTATTGCGTCATTTAGAAGCATGACATAAAAACTAGATTTGTTTAATTCAGCAAGAGGGTGTCTGCGTAATATCACTATATTGTCATTCATGGATCTGAACTCATTATGCAAAACGAAAGGCAGAATTATGCAGATGATAACAATAATGACTCTAAATTTATTCCGAGTAATATCATCTGCTCTATATGCGAGAAAGAGAGATCCTGTACATTCACTTGGAGTAAGAATGGGAGAATATAAAAGCAATTCGTAATAAACCCGATTCACTGATTTGAAAACATATCTACTGAAGATATAATTTGAAGCAAAATCTTGAAATGTGGTGAGCATTCCCGCTATTTGTGTCAGGATTTTGTACATTGTGACAATGAATTAAGTCAACGCGTCCATTACAGGTTGATATATTTCGAAGCAGATCTAGAGACAAATTCAAAGTGCTTCCAAAGATATCTTTATTCCCAAAGATAACACACGAAGTAAAGACAACAAAGAGAATGGTTACAAGACTGATCATTTACTTAGGATCTCAAATGTTTAGCAAAAGATTAAGAAGACAAAACATTTTTTCCTTTCAATTTGGTACCCTTTCAAACCCAAATACATAATTTTGTAAAATATTCCCTACAGCAAATGTAGAAAGTTTCGAAATACAGAATACATAATATACTATATCTAATAATCTTCAAACACAAGAGTCTCCTTGTCGTTAAAATATTAAAAATAGAAACGGGATAGAACGTTCAAAATCGGAACATAATTACCGTAGTCTATTTTAGCCGGTCTATTGTGACATGACAACTTCGTATCCAGTGTTCCAGTGACAACCTACTCACTAATTACAATATTGTTAGCTCTACGCATGCTGTTGACAGGTATAATAAAGTTAATTAATCAGAGCAATGCTTTTAATATCCCGGGCCGTGTTACGGTAATCCGTTTGTATTCAGCACTAATACGTACAGCGTATGTACGTGCCGGTATTTATCATCGTTGTCATCCTCGGCTTTGGCTTATTAAATGTCGTATTAATAGCTTTCACCCGCCTATGCTTCTTACTTGCCTGCTTTGTCATGACCAGCCATCTTTCTTTCATTCTTTACAAATCAAACTCGCTTTATTTTTCAATCATTTGTTTATTCGTCAGTTTCATCAGTGTCCGTAATTAGTATTTTATTCTACTGTTTTTATTTTCACCATTTTTGTTTCATTAATATCAGATTAAAAATGTAGGATAATTTTTATTTTAAATTATCCTATATTTTTATCTGATAATAAGTAAGTTTTCTCAATTTTACATTTTTAATTGTGGTAGAGTCATGCTGCGGACAGCGGAAATATACCTCGTACCTACAGGATACCGACGTGTGAGTAGTAGTTTTGCTATTGTACTCTGTTTAGTAAGTGGGGATGCTCGCAGCCCAAAATGCCGCCCTTTCTTTCCTTCTCCTCCTTCACCATCTTCGTATTACTCGTAGTCTTTCTGCTTTCCCCCTCACTCCATATTGTTTTTTCAAAGTCAACGCATCTGAATATCTAGTCGGGACTATCCATGGGCAGTAATGATTTACTTAGCATCAGGTGCCACACTTAAATGTTACTTATTCTGTACAAAATCAAGACATGACGTTATTTTCCAAATAGTCTTGACCAAGAGATAAGTTACTTTTAGGCGCAACTTTAATGGAACTTTAGCCATCAAAACATTAACATTTGATTCATATTATTTATTAGACGATATAACCAATACTTGTACAAAAATAATATTCTAAAAATATGAACAGCAATTACTTTTAATTTTAAAAGTAACAATTGATTAATTAAACTATCTTTTCTGTTTTGTTGTCTGAAATAAACCGACCAATACATTAACCGTACGTAGATAACGCGAGATAAGACGTATAAATACAATTAATATTGCTGTTTGCACGATTTTATTAATCATTATACTCATAGCTGGGCATCGTTAATCAAATAGTTAACTTCGTTAATCGCTAATCCGTTACTAAAAAAGTTAACTTCGTTAAACGTTAAAGCGCTTCTTTTGAGACGAATTAACGCAAGTTAACGTTAATCGTTAATCCGTTAACACATGGTAAATAATGCTTAAAAAAATCAGAAATTAAAGGGGTTATTTACCAACTGGACACACGAGACTAGACAAGGTGGGTCCATTTAGTGAAATTAAAATTTGTATCATTTATTACTTTGTTATCTCGTCACGAAAAGATTTACTTTCAGGTTACAGTGTAACTCGTTAGGATAACTTTGTAAAATGATTTCCAACTAGTCACACAGAGTCACACTTGACTGTAACCCGTTGGGAGCAGTGGCGTAGCGTATTCCCAACCAGTCACACTCATTCAATATTTCAATCTACAACAAAAAATATTGAATCTCCAGTTACACTGTAAGGAGGTTATCTTTATGATATTCAATGATAATAAAAGACAAGAGAAGAACTAATTCAAAGATACCGGTTGAGAATAGTGCTTTTACAATTTCTTCTTCATTTCATTCCAGGTCCACGACTGGTGGACGTTTTCTGAGGTGGACGTTCAGAATATTAAATTTATCTCTTTTTCGCTGTTATTGTTCCTAACGTGCCCTGTTGGTGAACTTTGCGAACAAAACTTAAAAGTTGTCGCAACGTTGCTTGGTGGACCTTGGGAACAATCCAAATGAAGTAAGGTTGTTATTCGGGCAATTAATTTCTTTCTCAAAGGCCGGCAACTTACTTGTGACTCCTCCGGTGTTGCAGGTATCTATGAGCGGCGGTGATTGCTTACCATCGGGTAGGTACATTAAAAAAACGCAAAATTTGAGTTCAAAGTTACGGAAATATAAGTATCACACTGATACTTATATTTCCGTAACTTTGATTCTTTATAGTTGCCAAATCGTTTAGTCAGACGATGGTCTATTTACGTGGCATTAATCTACGTGATCTCAGGCACTTTACCATCATCATCATTTCCTTGCCCTTATCCCACGTTATGTAGGGTCGGCGCAACATGTTTTTTCCTTCCACACACTCCTATTAGCCGTCAATTCTACATTCTCTCCTTTTATTTTCAAATCATACTTCACGCAATCCATCCATCTCTTTTTCGGTCCTCCTTTGCTTAAATCTCCGTCTACGCACATATATATCTATCATTCTTTTGGCGACATGTGTGTCTTCTCTTCTCATTCCATATTAACCTTGCACTCCTTACTTTATCCACTACCGGTGCAACTTTCAAACTTCCTCTTATATACCTACTCATTCCTAATCGTATCCAACCCCCACACATCCATCTTAGCATGCGCATCTCAGTTGCATGTACCTTTCTTTCGATCCATACATTGCGACAGGTCTGATGACCGTTTTGTAAGCTTAAGGGGCATCCGTGGGTCACATGTTGTTCCCGAGATCTGTCGCCACTTCATCCATGCTGCATTCATTCTATTCTGCACGTCCCGTTCCATGCTATGCTGTTCGTTCAATGTTTTGTACTTACTTCACCATAATAATGTTCTTATTTTATCAAACGTGTTCAGTTGACGAAAACATGAAAGTGATTTATTTTAAGTTTTCTTAAGTGGACACGTGTCGAGATGACATAGTAATAAATGATAGAAGATTTAAATTAATTGACACAAACAAAAAAAGAGTGAATATTTAGAGTGTTTAATGGCACGGTGCGGTAAACCGTCCTCCTAGCCGAGTTTTTCAACTACGGCGGCCAATCTTTTTACGATCAGCAAACTACGCAGGATATATTTAAGTGCACAAGTGAGTTCGCAAGCACAGGTGCACTCTCTATTCCCTCACTCTCATACGGTGGGACAATAGTAAGTAACGGATTAACGGACTTGGAAAAATGTAACGGAAGTTAACGAGTCCGTTAACATTTTTTTAAGTTAACTTAAAAGTTAATCCGTTACTGGAAATGTTAACTTCGTTAATTAACGATTAACGGATTAACGAGTTAATGCCCAGCTATGATTATACTTACGGTGTTGATAAAATAATTAACACGAAACAAACGTTTTAATCGAATGTAAAAGTACTTTACAATTAAGCTACCAATCTTATTACATAAACTCGGTTCGGAGCTTCAAATTGTTGTGTTTTAGGGAAAGGTTTTCGGAAGGTCCTATATCGATTCAGCGATTTTTATTATAGACACTAGATGACAGAACAGCGTCATTATTATATCTCTATTTTATATCTATGGATCTTGTAGGTGGGACAAAGAGCACAACATTTGTGTTTGTAAAATTATCTATTTATGAATTATTAATAATAATAATTTTTAACTATGCGACACTTATTTTAATCAGATACTTTTATTTCAAAACAATCCTTTACCAAGTACCCTTTGAGCTAAGCACACCAGAGTTAATCATATATTAATGATCCTTCGTCAAAGGCCTACACTCTCAACAAATAACACACACAACGCAGTACAAATAAACAAGTGTACTTGTAAAACATAGCACCCGTTCAGAATCCCGTTTTCCCTTCCTGTCGTAGCCCGGGGGGACAGCAGCCTAACACGACCGGAGAGAGATCAGGCGTAGGATCAACGGCTTAAAGTCTACGGGGTGTTAACATGGCCATCTTTCAGATTTCGACATTACATTTGTAATTTTCTTCATTTCTGGAATGTACCCTTGTAAAACCATATAGTTTTGATACTTATCAAAAAAGTATCTCGAAGAAGTTTATCGAAGTTCTAATTGGAATACTGTCGACTATCTTAAGAAACTAAGATTTGAAATAGCTTAAGCATTTTAAACAGTATTTCGCTTATCCCAAAAGCAAGGAAAAGAAGAGATGAGCCAGCTTTTTTGTCAAGAATTTAGGTAATATCAGACGAAAGAATATTAAATTTCATGATCAATCTTGTTAACCAAGAACAAGAGATATATTAGAAGAAATCTTCGTTAGTGGACGAACGATTTCTTTCCACTAAACTCTCCCACCTCGTTAGTCACCCCGTGTAAGCAGGCAGCTGTCTATTTATTACTCTCCATCCGAAACCTACCTAATAAATTACCGCCGTGATATTTCGTAGTCCAATATTTCTTCCTCGTAGTTTCGGCTCTCGTTTGCGTTATTTTTGAAATATAACCCTGGGGTTGGTAAACACGTAAGTTGGTTAATAAGTAAGATCTTATGATTTAAACCCAGTTAAAGTGAGTATATATTTTTTGTGCCAAAATAACATAATATGCTGACATTTTATTAAGACAATTTTGCTATTTTTCTGCTAACCAGCACAAAATCAATAATTGCGGTCACCATAAAAAATGTTCGACTTTCTTAGTCTAACTAAACTAAAATAATCCTTCGTAAAAATACATTTAATGTAGATTCAGAGTGATAACATTCTTTTCTAGCCAAATTCCGACCAAATATAATAATTTTTGGGAGTTATTTATAACACGGGTTTATAAAAGGTTTCCAAATTCTTTTACAATTCTGCGAGATAAAAATCAGACAGGATTGTGAAGATCTCAGATCTTGCTTTCGGAAGGAAGGATTAGTAATTTTCAGATCTACTCGTAAATGCTAACGTTACGTATATTTTTAGACCGGAGGGATTAATTAAACCCAGTAACTCTCATTCCACTTAGTATGATACAGATACTCAAAAATACAAAAGAAATCTTAATTAAAACGTTTCTTCGAGATTCCAGACTATCTACGACTCCATCGAATTCATTCATTTGGAATTCTATTTAGTGTCATTCGTTCACGAACTTTATCGTTTAATTTTTCTAGTCCAATACCGCGATATTAGAACGGCGGGAAGACTCGGAATTACTCCAGACACTACAACGTATACATGTACACTTGCCAGATGCAGAATGCAACGTACCTGGTGAAAACAAATTACATTATTTAGTGACTTCTGAATACAAATACAGTCGTGACTTGGGAAGTGTCGTTGGCAAGGTCGACGGACACTATTACGAGAACGTCGGCAAGTGTTTTGTGCAATATTTATGCAAAAGCGTATGCCACAATGGTAAATAAACAAAACAGAGTGACAGCGAGGGGCGTGGGTTCGAGTCCCGCCGAATACCTGGGTAAACTATATTTTTCCAATATGTATATTAAATACAAAACGGAGTGATGTTTCGCTTCGCTCATTGCTATTGCGATCAATGCTACGGGCAAGGTTAGCACTGAATAAAAGAGTTCAGACTCCGCGAATTGAGGAATCTTACAAAGTCAAAGCAAAATATTTATTTCGCAATTTGATTTACCATGAAATATTTTTGCACGTCAAAACTTTTTTATCCTACCAGCACTTCGACGTGAATGTCCTGTTGAGAAGAAGTGCCGCACAACGAAGTGAAATTACCTAGTAGCTAAATAATGAACAATATAGTCTTCCTGAAGCGTATGCTCCAGAAGTAGATAGGTATCTATTTCTTCTTAAATTTCCTTGAATGTGCATAGCCGTGTTTTTTCTCCCTGTCAAGCAAGGCGAAAATTTATTTGAGATGATAATGGAGAGAATGAAGAGTGATGAGTTTTTGGTAGATATTTTTTTTGTGTATGTATCAATCAAAAACGTACCCTAGGAGTACTCGACAGTAAATATGTATAATTTATGCTCGATTAACGACTTAAATGATTCTTCATTCAATAAAATATTCACGAAATATACATACTGCATTGTGTAAAGCTAAATATTTCAACGCGTCAACAATTTATGCCACAAATGTTCAATATTTGCACAAATATTTACAACCCCCAACATTGTGTCAACCTAAAATCAAATCAGAGACTAAACATATTCGGTGGAAACAATTTTTCAAGTCAATAAAAAATAGTTTTCACCGGATTTCAATTCAATCCAGTTTGCATTTGCGTGTCGTTTATTTCGCCCTGTGTCGATCGGGGCGGACGGGAGTGATAGGTGATTTGCCAGATGGACACGTGATTGTTTTCCTGTTGAAAGTTGTCCATGATTTCCCCGACTGATGATCGGCATCTTTTACACAGCTAAAAGGATATCGCTATTCTTCCAGTTGTTATGTTTAGTTTTGTTTTGTTTAGGACATGTTAAGTTATTATTATATCCGTTTAAAACTTTGTAACTAGCAAGAGGATCACACGTAGGTCCCACAATTATGGAGAACTGTACAGGCAAGTATTGATACTATTTTGCTGTAACTATTAATAAACATTAATGCACATTTTGCAGGTTATTAAAAAAGCAATGATTACTTTATTTAATTTTGTAGTCGAAATATAAAATAAAGCATAGCTACACCTACACTAGCTATGACCAAGTTTTAGTTGTCTTGTAAACCTTAAGTTATTAAGAAAACTGAAGTAGTATAAATTATAATTTACAACATTACGTTGTTTGTCGGCGTATTAAACTTTCTTACTAATTTTATTGCAGTTTTAAAATTATAAGAACTCTTCAAAAGAATCGTTTTTTATAATAATATACCGTTACTAATAAAATAAGCTTCTAAGAGTAAAATAAAGGTTTTGTTTTTCTCCACGTTACATTTTCTTTTAATAATAAGGTTTACTTAGCAACATACAACATCAAAATTTTAGTTCATTATATAATTAGAATATGAAGATTTTAGTTTCAGCAAGTTAATTTCACAAGACAAAGAATATCGGGTTCCCTCTGAGAACTGCAATGCGGATGCATAATCAGGTCATAGTGATATAATATACACTGCTCTTTCCCAAATAAATTTAAAGCTTTCGCTGGCTAAAGCTTGTAAAGCAACAGATTTTAAAGACAAGTTAATTTGTAGTTGTTTTTCACTTTCTTGTCTCAAGTAATAAACGTTAAAAGTTATGTTAGTACCATTTGATTTACGATTTTCTCCACAATTTTAAAATAGATATTATAACAATGTAAAATGACTTACGTGTTATTTCTATGTATATTGTTGTCATCAAAATCAACTTAAGTGTGAATGTGTAGAGTAAAACAAAATCATAATATCTCTACATTTTTAAGCATTACTTTTCTTTTATTTGTTAGCTTAATACTGAACTCTTGATTTTTATTTTATTTACAAATGTTATTGCCAAGAAGGATGTATATTTTGTTTTTTTTTTTCATGAAAGTGTATCGATTATTTTAATAACTAGACTTGCTATTATCTCACAAAGAAATCAATATGCTTAAATAAAATAAGTCAATAAACAAGCAAATCACGATTTGCCATTATTTTCCTACCACATTTCTCGCACCTCAAAACGCTGCATTCGATCTTAAAACCGCATTCTTGATATAGTTGTATCCTCATCAATCTTACAAATAGCTTTGGCTAATAGAATTTGCTATGAAAGCGATTTGCGGTTTATTGACAATAGCATTAAAACGAGTCGGGGTGAACAAACAAGATTATGATCTAGTTCAAACAGCATTTTATTACCTACTACAGTTTTATAAGTTTCTGCTTTGACGGCACGCGTCTTTCCATCGCCAGGTAAAGCTTATTTATGACTTGGGAAACAACAGCATTAGATTATAAAAATGTCTCGTTATTTTTCAAGTGATTTTGGTATGGGTGTTTCATGATGTTATACTCCTAGACCAAATACAGATGTAAAAAAGCTATCGCGTTTAAAATGCAATTGGTTTTGTTCCCCTTTCAAGGGTTACGGAGGTCAGAAGGCAGTCGCAACAATGTAATATTTTGTCAATGAACCAACCAAGTCTTGGATCATGGTGCAAGCGACCGTAAGTAGTTCGAGACAGAACGATTGGAGAAAGAAGACTCCATAATATTCCTTACCGCTAAATAGAATTTACGAGTATGTAATGTATACCACATGTTCGGCTCACAAATCTATACTACATTAGCTCTCTCTCCGTCGTGAGACCTATTTGGGTGGAGACTCCCAAGATCCGTTGTCCTACAAACTTAACGCCTAAACATAATATTAACGACGCGGTGCAGAATGATATTCAAGCCAAATAGAAGTTTGATAAGTTATGTCAGCAGCAAGAAGAGAATTAACATAGTTCTGAGATGGTCGGACGCGCAAGACACCTCCCAAGTTGACAAACTTGCTTGAATACAAAGCGCAGTCTGTATCACGGGCCACGGAGCTACAAACACGCCAACTAATTTAGACTATCGTGTTACTCAATACATTTTAAATACAAAAGTAACATTTATTTATTACACATTAGAAAGCACTTTTTGTCGGCTTGGCACCGACTGCAATTACCAAGCCAATTGTCTTACCAAGCCAGGTTTGGATGAGACGTTATATAGTATGTTTTCGGAATACTTTGTACTAAGCTGAGCTATCGAAGAAGTAGCTTCATCGAAAATAAATAAATACAAATTTTTTTTAGATTTCGTGAGATTGCAAAAACACGAGTAGTCCCTATTAAGAGTAGGTATCATTTGCCAACAAAAGACAACGATCAAAGAATAATAAAGAAATGTCAAGTGAAGTTACTTTACGAGTAAAATCAAACAAAAACACAGCAGAGATACTCGTAGTTTGTTTTACTTAAAAAATCGAATTTCTTACAATCTTAAAAGAAGCCTTGATAAACAAAACAGCTGTACTTTGATTTTAACAAGAAATTAAATAAATATTTAAGCTAAAAGTAGTAAAGAATAAAATAACTCCTTAATAAGATAGATAGACCCATGATAGTGTAGAACTTTGAACGTAAAAGTTTCAAGTTTTTTAGTTTGTACAAATCTCTGGATGAGGGTGCGGGTGCAAAGAAGAATTCATTCTTTTGTTTTTTTACATTAGTTCTGGATAGCGGCATCAGTGCCTTTAGTAAGCACCTATCCGTTGACTCTTTTACACTATGCCACTATCTAGTAGAATATCTATTCTGATTTCTTCTGCATCTGTTTATGTAAACGCTGTATTGTTTCTTCCTCGTTTGGCGGTAAGTAAAAGTGGAGCTTCTTTATCTTCCTTTTCTTTTAATTTTCTTCTACCAAGTAGTATTCAGCGTATGCCTTCTTGAAGATATATTATTAATGATTTTTCCTATTTATGGCTGTAGAAGCTAATCTAAACAATTAACTAATTATGAGGGGGAAATTTCCAACTGATTTTATTTAATAAATGATGACGCTTGCTGTAGTATCTGACAGTATTATGCTATCATTTCTTTTCTCTGACCATTATAGTTTCGTCACAAACACAAACGAGAGTAGTACCTACATTTATTCGACAACATAATTCAACATCCATAAAAGGGTCTTGGAGAAGGCAATATTTACGAAGGAAGGGTATACGAGAGTAGGGTCGATATCGAAAGTGGTAAAGGAATAACTTCGGTTTTCACGAATGCTACCTTTACTTAACCTTGTTTGTTCGTGATTTTTATGAAATTTGTTTGCTAGAAGATTCCATTATGTTAATGTATGGTAAAGACGTTATCAAAATACCGCTTTTGTTCTTTAACATAATAACGATGTTCAATTATTTATGCCCTACTCATTTAAGGAACTAGGCGTTTTCCTCCGAGATGTAAAGAAGGAAATATGTACACAGGTTTACTGTGCCACACGGTATAAAACAATAAAAAATTGTAACTTACCACATCGGGCGGTGAAATCAGTTAAACTTATCCAATCACAGCTTGGCAATTGATATTTAAACCTGTCAAAAGCTTTGTTTGCGCGTACCTATAAACCAACGATTGTAACAATGCTTGCTTTAAATGCTATCATTTAAAGATCATTTAGAGAGCAAAGTCTTGCAGCGAGAAAAAGGCTACATGTTATTGAATCAGAAATTGAAGTAATAAAGATCAGTCAACATGGCAGCAGATTGAACGGTGTTTTCTGATGAAATTACCCTTTATTAAATAAGCCGCAGTAGCTATATTATGTGGGCTATGTTTTGAACTTTAGATGTATGCAAAATAATAAGACAAATTGACGCTCACAAAAATTGAATTATCCTGAATTTTAGAAAGGTCTCTCTCTTTTTTGCTGATTAAATGGTTTTATTCTTCTCTACCCTTACTATATATAAAAAGACCGAAATAATATTAATTTAAGAATCCCTAGTTTAGTTCTTTGCAATGATATTATATACAAACATATAAAACATCATTGGTTCTTTGCAAATGCTACGTCAAAATAATCACATGCGAAAATTCCGCTCAGCGAGTTTTCTCTTTCATTTCATAGTATCTTTCGTGAATACCACGTACATACCAGTATGTTTATAATAAAATATATACTCAAAAAATGGGTAATGAATAAGCACTCTAAAGTAAAGTTTGTAGTATCGCTTGGGTCGCAGCTCGGCGCCACAAAGTGGGTCTGTTTGCTAACACGCGATAACAAACGCTTACGTAACGGCTATCTTTCGTCTTTTGCCGTAAACTTGCTGTTTCACTACGATTTTAACTTTGAAGAAAAAGGCACTATTGTAGTATAGCAAGAAGTGGAACTTTTAGTTCACTTTGAAGATAATAAATATCAGAGAACGCCTCACACAATTTATCATTCTCGTTGAATCACGATTACGATTTTGAATTCGGAAATATAGGGTCGCCTAAGTAGACTCAAGTTTTGTTCCTGAATAGGTTTAAATTTATATTTATGTTCTGAATTGAACTGTACCGACATTTATAGTACTTACTTACAAAGTATTTGTCTATACTAATATTATAAAGAGGAAAGATTTGATTGTTTGTTTGTTTGTATGTTTGTTTGTTTGTTTGTTTGTTTGAATTGAATAGGCTTAGAAACTACTGAACCGATTTGAATAATTCTTTCACTGTTGGATAGCTACACTATCCCCGGTGAACATAGGGTAGGTACTTTTGATCCCGAAAATGTGGGGGGAACGGGGGTATATTTGAAAAAAGAAATTACGCGCGGGTGAAACCGCGGGCGGAAGGCTATTTTATAATAAAACGCTTCTAGAGTTGAAATTATGTATTAAATTAAACGATGTCTCAATAAAATTGAAAGCCGATTATGCTTTTTAATTCGATTCCATAGCTGTAAAACAGAATCCATATAGAACTCAAAGTATAAACTTTTAATAAAATAGATTTCTTGACGCTTTAGTGAAACAATATAAAAATCCGCATAATAAGGATAGTATAATAAATTATCACAAAAATAGACGACGCAAGAAGTTCCGACTCGGCCATTAAAAGTACAAATTGAAATTGAAACGAGTACAGACAAAAAGAGAATGTAAGCAGAATGCCAGCGGTTATTCGTTTGCAGAGCATTTAATTTCATCTTATTTCCTCCCCCTGGGGCTCCATTTAAGTTATTTATTGTCACTTACGGGCCATTTCAATAGACACTTGTGAAGCGCGTATTATTTTCTTACTTCTTGCGAAGTGAGACTTTTTAAATACTTTCGTCGGTAGTGGATTTCGACGCGACGTTATAGATGTTGTATTTTGAGTTCATCTAAACGTTTGCTTTTCAAGGAATTTATCCCAAATTGAAGTACCTAGTACTTTTGTGAAGCATTGGTAACATCCGCAATGAAAAACAATCCTAAAAAAACTTCTTTATAAAAAGAAAAACATTAACTCTGTGGCAACTGTAAAACTTATCTACTTATGAGAGCAGTACTTTAGCTAGTTTACACTGGATAAACAAACAAAATCTTATTAATCAAGATTGTGAATAGTTACAAAGATCTGATGGTAGTCATCATAATGCATTTGGGCATGCCAAAACATAGATCTTAGTCCAATGAATCATTACAAAGAGCTTAGGAAATGAAGAGCTAGAAAAACTCTGTGAAAGAACGAAAATAAAACCGTTCGTTACAAAACTAGCCCGTATTAAGACAGAATCCATCCACTATCCCTTCGTACCCAATCTGTGTCCAACTTGTTACTTTTGTCCGTAGCGTTTCAATCACTTCTGTTGGAATGGCTAAGCCTTTTGACAAACGCACCAGCGCTAAGTTTATTGCGTGCTTTCTGCGTTTTGCTTTCGTTTTCCCATTCTAAGGGTGAAAGCACACGTGCTACTTTAGAGATCTGGTGATAAAGTCTTACCGTTAACGTGGAACGGTATAAGCGAGCACAACATTCTTTGAAAGAGTGTGTTCGATATTTTCAAAGAGCATTTCATGGTTTTAAAGATTATGAATACCTGTTTTTACAATGTTTGCGTATAGTGCAATGCTCATTAAGATACCTATGTACCTACGTCTTATTCATCTCCCACTTGTCTTGTCTGTCTTTACTGGCGTATGTTTAACAAATGTGATAGCAGTCATGTATTTCCTTATCGTTAATCCAATTTGTCTCATTTTTTCAATTTCTTTACTGTCTTTGTTGCTGTTGATGATGAAGTTGATCTCAATAACTTTTATACGTTGTAATAAAACAACATATTTTTTTCCTATAGCGTAAAAAAACAAAACTTTAACTTTTGTTGGTAAAATAGGTGTTTTACAATTTAATGTCATATACATAACAAAAAACACTCACACAAAACGAGTTAAAATACCGCAGTAGGTCTGCAAAAAATAAAATCGTTCATCGCACCTCGGCCCAATAAAAACTGATAAAACAACGATGCGGTCGGAATGCTTACGCAGCCAATTCCGTTTGACGAGAAAAAGCCCTAAAAGCAAATCAAGGCCCCGGGGGAAATCGCACGGACGAAGTCACGGCCGAACATCAACATTCAAGTAGCCGAGTAATTGTTAAACGGCGGCGCAGTATCGATACAATCGCTAAATCGCGCGTTTTCGTCGCAAAAAGTAGCGTGTGTGTTACACCCTAAAAGGAAATGAAATTGCCCGGCGTTTTTTGTTCCGCGCGTTGGGAAGTCGCAATTTTAACGAACACGCGCTAACTCCGCTTTGTGACTAATGGATAACTCTGTTGAATACATCGGGTTTAGAGCTATCGTGGGGCGTTTAAATCTTCGCTTAACAGCGCCGGATGATATATGATATGACAGGTTTTGACACGTAATCGGCGTGGATTTATTTGTCACGTCATATTGTTTCGATGCCGTGCATAATATTATTTTCTTATGAGTTAATGATACATTTTTACAATGTTTTTATAAAGTCAAGCTAATAGAATTAAGGATTATTTATTTAATTTTGTCGCATTACGGCCGTTTTGATATTGATTTTAAAGTCAAAATTAAAAGTGAAGTTTTGATTCTGACTTTTAAATCAATAGAGCGAAGATAATATCGATATTCTGCGAGTTTATCCACTTTAATCAGTTATTTATAGAGTGCTTATTTCACCGAGTAAACAATCTTTTACTTACTAAAATACACATTATCATTATCTAATGGAGTGCCCGCACTCGTATAAATTAAGTGGTCGGTGATTAATATCGCGAGATAATCTGGCGAGTAGCACAACTTTGATCAACGACTTAACTTTCTCGATGACACCCCATAAATTCTCGACTACCTGCAATTTTAAGTAAAAAGCCTTTATGGTATGAATAAAACGTGTTGAAGGTACCATTAAATTTTCTGATTATGGCGCGTATGTATACAATAAAATGAAAGTTAGGTACCTACAGTAATGTTATTGGACGTTCATATTGTACAAAGTTGGTAAGATAGTGAAAGTGACTTAATAAAATCTCCAGAATTAAACGTCATGTTATTTAACTTGTTTTTAAAGATTACGTAAGACCGAAAGATGCCTGTAGAGTTTCAAAAAATAACCACACTCTTAGAAGACAGAAGAATAAGTACGAATATCTATTGCGTTCCGTTTGGTGAGTGTGAGTACCGAACACTTCCCTCCACTCCTTCCATTCCCATTATCCTAGGTGATAGCTCTAGCTCTTTCTGTTACAACAGTTATCACAAAATAAAAAGCTCGTTTTGACAGCTATCGGAAATTAAATTATTTAATGATAAGACAGCCTTAATATTCTGTCAGGCTTAACAGCATAGATACAACTTATGAATCTAATCTCTATAAATTAAAGAGCAGTTTTCAACTGGACTAGGAATGGTCATAGCGAACCTATTATTTTGACTGTATCACTCAGTCACAGTCACAGTCCTGTCAAGTTATTCAAGATCATTCTATTCGTTGCTATTCTCAAAACGTGTCAACCGATCATGCCGCCGAGTTTAAATGCTTTTACAGTCATGAATAAAACCAGTTGCGAGAGTGGTATGAAGTTTTCTTGTTAATATCTCATTAAACGCACCGCAAGCGCCGTCTGAATACATTATCATTCTACTCTAGATCCAAGCTTAGTTGCTTTATTGAGCAGTTTTTCATTATAGTAACTTATTTATGAGCATCTTCAATTACCTATCAACATTTTCTGTTACAAGATTCTTTGGATAAGAAGTAGATTGCTTTATTTTCTTTTGATACATCTGGTAGTGTGTAGAGTTCAGGAAGCTGGATGCTTTCAAACGTTGATATATACGTTATAGGCATAGAAAACTAAAAAACGATTATTCAAACATACACCATAAAGAAAAAAAAATACAATTATTTTAAGTGCATGTACATATCTCATTATAAATGAACTGTAAAGTTTTATGAGTAATAAATTGTCTTTAAACCTATACATGTGTCTAGACACAGAAAGTACACAAATGATAATTAAAGGAGTAGTTATCAATGTTTTTTTTTTTACGCGAAGGGAACACATTTGGGTAGGTACCACTTCCAAACACGCCAACGAGCCAACTGTTTTAGTTACAGCTGCTAATTTATATGAATATGTAGCCGCTTTAAAATGCTTCACAGTCATGAATAAAACGTGTCGCGGGTGTAGTATCAAGTTTTCTTGTTAATATCTCATTAAACGCGCCGCAAGCGCCCGCTGAATACATTATCATTTGCAGCGGCCGCGCGCTGCTCTCAGCTAAGCGTTGATGCTTTATCGAGCGGCTTTTCACTAAATATGACTTAATGAGCAGTTTCAACTAGCTCTGGACGTTTTCTAGCTTCATAAAACGCTTTAGTAAAAAAAAAAGCACGCCTGGGTCTATTTTTACTCGTATTAGATTTTAATCCCGTTTAATTACTTATCATAAAAATAGTATTGATAAACCCCTAAAACTCTATGAATCGGGCTTGAGGAAGATCTGCCATTCTCATCTTTCCTTCTGTTTCATTCAATTTAAATCTATATTATATAAAACTCAAAGGTGACTGACTGACTGACTGACATAGATATCTATCAACGCACAGCTCAAGCTACTGGACGGATCGGGCTGAAATTTGGCATGCAGATAGATGTTATGACGTAGGCATCCGCTAAGAAAGGATTTTGATTAATTCCTACGGGAACTACGCGGGTGAAACCGCGGGCGGCTGCTAGTGTTTAATAAAACTAACAAACTATCAATTCCTATGTGTTTCTATCAGACACGTTAGTGCGAGTATAAACTACCAAAAAAATTATCTTAATAATAATAGCAAGCCAACAGACCCACAATAATTGAGGTGTACTTTTAAACACAAAAAGAATCGGCGATTTCAGTCCACCCGTGTGTTGTTTCGCAATCAAGTGCCTTTATTTATGTGGGCTATTAATTGAGCAACGATTGTTCATTTGGGGATACCTCTTGCTCCGAACTCGCGGCTTTTCTAATGAGCGTTTTATTTAAGACCTCCTCGAGCTAACGACGTGATCGAAGCCTCCCCGAATGCCGGTAAAGGATGGGGAATGCTTACAATATTTTAATTATTTTAATTGGTTAATTTGATGAAATTCGCCTTTGTGAATTAAGGGTGATTTATGCCGCGAATTGAGCGGTGTTAATTATATAACTTTGGCAGCAATTATACCTGTTGTATTTATGCGACTTTTCTTAATGACTTGTGAATTGAAATAATCTTTTGATCAATTTGAGGTAAAGGTTAAAGAATCATAATTAATGAAAGCAAAACGTTAAGTTTAAAATGTACTATTTAAATGTATTATTAAAAGATAAATTATGTGACTTAACTACCTACTTATAGATAAAAAGTTATTAGACATGACAAATTGATGCAAGTGACAAAACTTGCCTTAGTGAAATTCGGAAACTCAATCATAACAAAACGCACAATTAGAAAGAAATTTCATTTTGTAATGGCACTGAATCTGGTCTTATTTCAATTCTATGGTCATTATTGATCATATTTGTTAAACTCAACATCTTTAACAAACCTTTCACGCAATAAATTCAACTTCACAACATAGGTATTCCTCTTGCCCGTTATCTCCGCTTTCAATGTAATACCATTACACGTTCGACTTCGACAGACAAGGAAAACAGAGCGCAATAAATACAAACCTTAACTTTGTGTCGTGTCTCGTGACGAAACAAATCGGAAATGGAGCAAGAGCGCTCAGACAATCGCGTTTGAAAACAGCGTAACCGAGCAAGAATCCCGGCCACATTAGTCACTTCGGAACCATTTGCCGGAATCACTAACCTCGCCGGTACTTCTCCGAGGAGATTTATCACCGGTCACAGTCGCCAAGATCGCGAGCACACTGATGCAAATCACATTTTTATGCTGTTTTATTAATGGTCCATCCTTTTGAGCGGGTATTTCATGTATTGTAGAAATCACAAGACGGTTGCTACTTTGGGTAAACACTGAACAACTTTTCTGTCTCTTTCTTTTCTGGTCATGGATTTTGATTTCCGCCTTAGGATCTAGTAGGCACCGTTTACCCGTAAGTTAAGCAAGCCTACCGTTAAACAAATTAAATTAAATTAGGTAACTAGTTAAGTAAATTAAAATCTACCGTCATATTTATCTGATAATTTTTAAAGAAACCGCTTTAACAGCTAGAAGAATCACCAGTAAATCGGCATCCACATGCTGTAGTCTATGCTGTGGCTTAGACGTAGTTGATCACTTTTATATATTAATTCTTTTGTGTTTTTTTTTGGGAAAATTTTGCTCCTACGAATTGCTTTGCCTTTATTTCTTCCTGTCAAATCAGTACAATAAGCTTACTCAGTTTTCGAAACGATGTGACCATAATGACCATAGGATGCGTCTCAAACATTCGAGATAAATAAGCAAATATGTTTCAACATATAAATTGTTTGCGGTGTGGGAATCGAGCTCGTGACCCTTGCTTATCAAACGGAAACTCATCCACTAATGGTGACGGTAAATTGAATATCAACCGCAATCGCAGCCTTTGTTCTATCACAATACAAGTTGTACGCAACTTTTTACAAACAAAATGTTCGCAGACAAGCTTTCACATTAATAATAGACCTGTTAACAATTCTATTCTTTGTGGCCGCGATGAAAGAAAAAGTTATTTTACATTTAATTCAATTGGTTTTTTTTATAAAGTTATGTCAAAGAAGATATTACTTAGGTACGTCGACCACAAATAAATTGGAAACAGGGCAAAAGAAAAAGAAAAAATACTCAATCATAACAAATCAATATCAATATTGCCTAAAAGGATTTAAAAAATTGGCAGAAATCCTGTCTTCTGATTGTTCTGTACCTGGCTGTTAATTATAATGTAAGTTTATTTTGTAATTTATCATCGTTGAATCTGGAACCGTAACCTAACTTAAGTGCTTAAGCTTAGGTACTTTGCGGCCGGATCAATAGATGGTGATAAATAGCACTGCTATGCTATCGAGAGAATCTTAGACTTTTCTCATTGTTTAAGTCTGAATTAAATTCCAAAATTTCTAAAAAATGCTTAGTTTACTGCTCACATAAGTATAAGAATATGTGCTAATAAAGTTGACACCGTATTATATTAATATAATATTCAAATAGACCAACCTAGTCTAGACACTGAACAAAAACAATTACCTACCTAATAAAAGACTTCGAGCATTGTTGAATGCTCTAGGTTCAAAGTACCTAATATAAAAATACGAAAACACTTATCCTAGAAGTGCGAGTTGGTATCCTCACTATCAAATACTGCATCGGCCAGTACTATTATCCACTAGAGGTGTGCTGCCGGGTCGTTAGGAAAAGTGGTAATTAATAACCTTAAGGTTTATGACCCACGGTAATATATGCACACTTAACAAGCGTGCTGTTAAAAGTTATTATTGAACATAAATTATTAACTTCAACGTTGGAGATGAGTTTTGGATTTCTAGAATTGTTAACAGCGTCATAGTTTTATGACAGAGCCTTAGATTTATTCGAATCGCTTTGTTTATGTACTATCAACAGATAAATGAACCAAGCGATTACCAAATTAATAGATAATTTAATAATTAATTTTCTGTCTTATTATATGTAATTATATGTTTACTCTATTGTATACAAAGAACTGTAGTTATTTACGTAAAACATAAGCTAATAGGTTCATTATCGTGGTTTTGTTCGGCGCCATATTGATGAATGGTCGATATTCTCTCGAAGTCCGAATGGTTACATTCTTTTAATAAGTTTTTAAGCATTTTGTCTGCTTAATGGCGAAATGTAATAATATTAGAAAATAATAATTTTGAGTGCACTCGCCCGGACAGCGAGGAGACCGGAACATAGACTTTTTCCCGGAAAAATATCGTAGTCTGTCCAATGCGGGAGAAGCTTTAACAGAAGGCTAACTATATCATAAAGCTAAACCACACCTCAACACCTCGACCAATCTGCTTAAACGTGGCATTTACTATGCATAAACAAAGTGTTTGACAGCATGGCTCGTGCGTGAACTATCGAACGAGTTTGCGATCAATTTCAGTTTGTAACTAGTATCGCTATCCCAGGCTAATGAATATTTCTCCGCTAACAGGTCCCGACTGACAGCAACGGGCCGATACGTTAAGCGATAGTAATGTTTTCTACTCGATACAATCGGTGTTTACGGCCTATACGGAGCGAGCATTGAATTATTGTGGAGGTAATTAAAATTTAATTTACCTTATAAAGGTAGGCATTGCGTGAATTAATGACTTTAAGATAGCCGTAACTTTAAACAACTGGTATTAACTACACGAGATTATTCAATTTTAAATATGAATTATGTGTTTACCTACAGATTTTGGTAACATGTTAATATGTTAAGCAATTTTAATATGTATTTTGTTGATAACTTTTTAACTTTAGTTTACTTTTCTTTATCCGCGCTACGTATTGACGTGCTTTTTGATACGAAGATAGTTTGGTTAGCTGGAGACTACTTAAAAATCAGGAAAATTATTAAATGTATACGAGAATTATGACTAGGTATAGTCCACGCGGGTGAGTAAAAGTCTATTTTATTATAAATAAAAATTATTTTCTCTTAAGATATTTTTTTTTATTGCAATGTGTATCGAGACGATCAGATCGTACACCTGATGGTAAGCGCCACGTCTGCCCTTAGACTAGACAGTTCAGTGCCAAACAGAAACTTAGCATTTACTGTCTGGCACCGCCCTGCGCCCGCTACACCGAGACGACAGTTATTAGGTCTCATATACCCAGTAACTTCACTAGCTTCAGTGCCCGAAACACAGAAGTGCTTGACACACTTCACGGGAAAATATCGTTACATTTGATAACGTCATTGCATGTATCCTAATTAGTTCGAAGGTTACGAATTTCACCGATGCAACTTCTGCGACATGCTCTACAACGGCATCTTATTTTAAAATACTTAGTGGGTAACTTGTTTTTAATTAAACTCAAATAACCCTTTTAAATACTTTTGCCCGAAATTTAAGAGCGCCAACCCGTTTTGACCGTTTTGCTCCCTCACTTGACTGTATCTAATATTTGGAATTGATAGAGATTGCCAGCAAAGGGGATGATACGGCACGCTTGTTCGTTTACCTACCCCTTTATGAACGTGACTCGAGGCACACAAACAGCTCAGATTGGTATACTCAGAAACAGAATTCAAATTCGCGGCGGCAAATAAGTTTGAACGGTATCGCTTTACACGATTTAGATGAAACTGGCGCTGTATGTACAGCTTTTACGGACTAATGTGTATCAAGAGGCAAAGTTTACGAAGTAAATTAAATGTTGATTCATTTCCATGTGTGGTAAAGCAGCACTCAGTAGCTAGAAGAAGCATTCATTACTTTTATCTCTGGATCAACTTCAGAAAACAAGTCGCTACTAATAGTTACTTTTATTTTATTGATGCGATTGATACCTACTAAGAAGTTTTGCAGCCTTTAACGAAGTTCATAGACATAAAACTCGTGATTCTCTAGTCATTTCCTAGATGGGTAGATAAAGACTTTATGTGGAGTCATGATGTAAGCTGCTTTGCCCCAGTTTCATTTACAAAAAGTTTAGCTAATAATAAATAATTACGTGATTTGGTGCAGTTGTTCTAACCACAAAGTTCAATTTACATTTAATTAAACCCTTGGCAGGATTCGAGCCTGCGACCTTCAGAGCGAAATCTGATTGTCTACACCCTTAAACGTTGTTAAACAATATTGTTCAAAGAACACTCCATTCAATGAATTAAATAAGTGAGTAATAAAAAGTCATTAGTTTCCAGACGGCGCACGTAAAGCGTTGGAACAAAGAAATAAAAATAAACCGACTTGAATTTGTATAGTTGGTACTTACTTAACAATTTTTATGGCTCGAATCCCACTCGCGGCACGTTTTTGTCTATTACCACGTTTTAATTGCTGAATACTACGGGTAATAAAGTAATTAACTAAAATTCCAACGCTTTATTACAGACTAATTTAATGCATTCCTGTATACATTCAAATGCGAGTGGAACTCACGCTTTGAAGTTTTTATGTATTCAAATTATTTTTTATACAAGATCGGTTGGCAGGCTGTCACGATAGTATGCGGCCATTGCGGCCTCTATGTTGCCACAATGATCTTCAAGCCTTTGATTTAAGTGTACTGCGGCCTACGACGGCCAATCTTTACGAACCACCAACTTAACGTATGTATTTACACCGCACAAGTGAATGCGCAAGCGCTCCCTTCTCCCTTACGTTCTTAGCACCTTAGCACGGTGAGACAGCAGTCTGATACGCCCGAAGATACATCAGGCGCAGGACCTACGATTTTACGTTCTATCTTCGTATTTTTAGAATAAACACGTTGCACAATTTCCCCTGGAGCAGCCAAAAACAACTATAATTGCATTTCCGGCCGATATGTTTGCAGGTTCGGCCATCGCTTATCGCGCGTTATCGGCCCGGCATTATCCGCTTGGCCGGTGGCGCTGAATATCTAGCCGGTATATCTTCTCTAAACTACGTCTGATTTTGAAAATAGTTCATATTAACTAATATTAGTTTATCTGCTATTTGAAATTTGTATCTACATTTACGGAGGTAAAATTTGTTTTGCTAACTATTTTCGATCAAAGCCTATGTGTTATAAGCTCATCATCCATTTTGCATCAATGTTATTGCGGTTTGATACACGCACCGATAATACAAAGCTTATAGCAGCCACAGATCAGTAATTCTATTCAATGGCCAAAGCCACAACAGAATTTAGCTGTTTGCAATGGAAACGACTAATAAGCGTAAAAGGATTCATGAGTATGTTGGGTAATCAACTCTATAGGTTGCATTTTTAAATTGATCGATCCTAATCAAACTTTCTACATACGAGTACCATGATTATTCTTTGTTGCCGAAAATAATGCCATTAGTTTCAGATACGATACCCATATTTATTTACAAACAACTTTGTAAAACAGCGTTTCAGAATAATATGCTCTCTACAAACCCTAAAAACATAATATATCATTCATACTTTACACAATATTTATTTCTATACACGCTTTCAGTTAATATTAGTTACTAGATTTTAGATAGGTATCCTTCTTTTGGAAATTTGAATTGGCGTCAGCCCATAAAAGTAAGTAATACCCGCAATTTGCCATCATCTGTATGAGCCAGTCAAATGCATGTACAATTTGCATACGCGTACATAGCGCTCGCGATCGTCCCAGTAAGTTGAACAGCAGTGATACGAACTTATATTTTCTATGCAATAAAAGAAATAGATTGTAGAAGATTGCTTGGTGCAAACAAAAAGCATATAATATAGTATCAACAATTAAAGGCTCAAATATCACAGGGGCGCAATGCGATGTGAAAGTGTGGCAATACCTACATTGAGCGATTCTTGGTAAGATGTCCCGCAATGGACGAGGAATAATTTCTTTGAGTAATAGGGCTCTAAATATTAAAGTAAAATTATTATGTAGGTAAAGTATACACAAAGCCTACCTTTACCAACTTAAAGAATTTTAGAACAAATTAAAGTAGGAATCATCCTATATCATTAGTATTAACTAGGTAATAGAAGTAACAAAAGTAGCTGCAAATTATAATTCGGTTAAAGTTTTAATTACAGTAGACCATTCGTATGTGTAGTCCTTATACTTCATTATTATTTTATACTGCGCAACTAAAAAATATCTCATATTTTGCACAATTTCATTTTATGTGACATTTACTTGCTAACACTCATTTTCAGTTAAATACTAAAGAAGCATAGCTCTTCTATTTAATAAGTAATCGCTTCCTTGTTCAGATTGGACTGATATGGGGGCATAGACAAAGTAACATTTTGACAGGTGCCTTCGAAAAGTCACGTGGTCAATCGATATCGAAAGTACAGACCGACAAACTTATCTGTTCCGGTGGCCAAAATTGGAACTGCAATGCAAAAACGATATGTAATGACAGTTTTAAATAGACAGTAGCGACGCCGCGCCACCGGAACAGATAAGTTTGTCGGACTCTACGGGTTTTGACATTCGCTATTGCAAATTATACGATAGCGAACGTCATAAATGCCGCTTGTCTAGGGCCTCTGATAATTATTCTATCTTGCAATCGAATCGAAAGATTCTTATGACCTTTTGCTATTTTTGAATTATCCCTACTTCGCTGTTTCGCGTGCACTGTGCGGGTATCGAATCGCGGCGCGCGTAGTTAAATGAATATCTCAATATGTCACCGCGACAGTTCACCGCGCGATCAAGTGCCGGCATAAATAAATCTGTTTGTGCGAGCATTTCGATGTGTCCTGCCTACACACATTGTTAGTTGTTTATTTGGGAATCATCTGGCATTTTGGACATCGATTGTTCCTTTTGTAACTCGTGAGCGTTAAACCTTCTTGGATAAAGTTGTTTAGATGTTAAAAGTCATTTTATTTACATATATTAATTTCGGCTTCGAAGCATCATATTGTAATCTTAATTATATTAGGAACGTACAAAAGTATATTTGATACATAGTACATACCCCTGAAAAGAAACCGAAATTGTAGTTTATTAGTATTGACTGTACATATAGTTAATATCTTAAAACGAGTTGATCAAATTATTTGAAGCCAAATCTTGTTTAAATTTTTGTTGACAAGACGCGTATTAAATTGTTTGATCGGTACAACTTAATACGCGTCTTGTCAACCACATGTTTATATTCCCTTTCTAATTTGAATATGAATCGAAATTAAGATCCTTTCGTGCCAGCTTTCGTTTTATTGCCTTAAGAAAATTCTTCGGTAAATACACCACTGAACAAACATACACAGATTACAACGACAATTCTAAATCAAACAGAGTTGATGATAAACAACGATTAAGCAATTAGACGTTCCATTCCAAAGACATTTAGTCGGAACGGGCGTTTCTGAGCTTCCAAAAATTACGAACATTTGTATCTCAAGAAAATCGAGCCCGCAATCCCTCCGGCATCTGTTTTCGCGGAAAATATTATCCGCCAATTTACGCTTAATCGCCTCGCAAAAACACCGCTTTCACCATCTGTGGATGTTCCCACGTCGGCGTTCCAGACATCGGAGTGACAGTTAATTAATAACAAGTTAAAATCTCCACTCCTCCGACACAGTTCTTCTCTCATTCGTAATGTTAAGTCTCTAAGTACAGTTGCAGACTTTTGATTGGGACTCCTGGGAGTGGTGTAGGGTTGCCCGCGAAGTTTAACGAGCAAATTCTTTAAATTCATTTCGTGGGCGGAATTAGATTTCGCTTAATAGCCGTTTTCTTTGAAGCTTAACCGTTTGTTTTCGTGTTGCGTATCTGTTTACTGAATCATTTCAAAGTCTTGTTTGGCTTTATGTAATTTAAATAATTAATATTATGTTATTACCTACACGTTTTATGCATAACACCGGATTTGTGTTATGTTTTATGATTCAGTCATTACGTAAATATTTAGCGATGTAGTTGAAATAACTTAATTTTAAGAAGCTAAAATGCTGTTCTTATAATTCATTTAGCATTAATTTTACACTGAAGGCCTTTGTTTAAATAGGGCAATTTCAAGAAAATCTGTACTAATTAAAATGTATGTGAAAATAAACATAATATTAGGTACTAAAATCCGCGTCAATTTCATGACGCGGATTTTATAAATAGTGCTTTTCATTTATATTCAGTTAAATTAATTCGATGCCCCATTGGAAAAGATCATAAATAAATCTTCACTTTGCATATAGAAGGGACCCCTAAAAGACGTCTTAATTCCATTCGTTAAAAGTAAAAACTCTTTTAAAAGACCAAATCTGACACGAAAAACAAAACTGCTCACAATATGAAATTCCACGCAAAGCTAAAAACGTTACACAATACTCGGATCAAAGTTGAGGAAAACCATCGCAGACGAAAATAAAAGGTGCGAGCCAGCCCTGTTCTATTTAATTTTAATTTTGGAAGGAAACTCGCTTATTTGTCATCTGTTTCACAAGCGAATTTACGAACGCCAGTAAATGATGGCTGGGCGGCTGCCGCGCTGACATATTGAGATATTCATTAAATTGCGCCGCTTAGTGCCTGGATCACAGAGGAACCATTAAGTAGAGTTGACGTATCGTGTTTTCTATGTAGATGGATGAGAATCATGAAGTTAAATGTGAAAATGTTTTAGGTATACCAATTGTGTCATCTATTTGACTTTACAGTTTATGCGCTAAGAATACTGTGTATGAAAAATTCTCAGGAAAAGTTAAGGAACTACAAGAAAGGCAGAAAGACATATTGCTTACACTAAGTCTACTTAGTATTTGCTACATGGTCAGGATGGCGCGAAATGCGAGCACGCTGTATGCGGGAGCATTCATTCTATTGCGTTAATCGTTTGACTTATATTATTTTTGGGGAATGCTTTGAACGAGTCAACACCTTTTAATGAATATAATTTTCATTTGTACTCACGTATTTTACCGCGTAAAATATAGGTAGGTATTAAGCTTTGCAAGAGCGGAATGAGCCAGCTTATATTTGAATTTAACCTCTTAACTCTGGCTGGTTAAATTATTTTTGTCTATTAATTTTTATATCGCTTAAACGATAATACTTTATACGCGCGAACTGTGTGATTTAGCTTTTTAAACCCTAAGCATAGATTATCTAGCGTGTAAGCTTAAGAAATTGGCATACTTACTAAAATGTTACTTAGGGGAGTAAAGTTATTGGTTTTGCACCTAATCTGATAATCTATCTCTCTTCGGTCATGATGGTAGTCTACATTGCTACACAGTTCCAAATCTTGAGAGAACGAAATAGAGAGTGCAGCATTGTTTTTTTTTGCAATTTACATAGTATATCTTAACTTGTTAGTTAATCGTTGAAATGAGAAATTATAGCTGAAATTAGACAACGAAACATTAATGGCTCGGACAACCACTGCGCAGGGATAATTACGACCGCAGCTAACAATTTGCATAATTTCACGATGCACATGTCATAGATACTATCAGAATATTATCCTGAAACTGGGTGCCCATCCCAGCTTCGCACAGGTGGAATGCTAATAAATGCAAAAAAAAATTACAATTCGGTGATGTCGTTCTGAAGAAGCTCTTATTTGTGCGATTTTTTTAACCTAGCTTCCTCACCACTATTTATGTTATCCCATAGAAACCAAGCCGGGAAAAAAGTATACATACAATCCTTCCCGAGGTTTGTCTGAAAAATCTTTTTCTGAGCTAGGTCGACTGTGCTGTGGTAGTATAGCAATTTCCATCAGGTATGCCGCATGCTCGTCTGCCCCGCTATACCATAAAAAAAACTATTATAACGCTTTCAAAACTTTATAATTACAACGTAGCCTGGGTAAATTCTAAAGAATACATCAAGGGCCCTTAATTAAACTCCTGCAAAAAGCAGAAGCAACAACACAACATTCACAGCAAGCCATTTATCATTCCGTGTCCGTTCTCATCATCACTTATTCAGCGCCATTACCTCTTCAATCGGTGTTTTGCAATTGACTCGCCGATAACCTTTGACCAACTGCTTATATTGCATGGCTGTTGTCAGTATTTACTTTTTTGTGGATATACTATTGACCTAATTTTCAAGACGATCTTATTTTGTTTATAGGAACTTTTATGCAAACATGCAGCGGTCGGTCATGTTCAAATTCAAATTCAAATAGTTTATTATTTACTAAAGGTTAACAATTTGTATACTTAAATAAGTTCTATAGCGTGTTAGGTAACCCGAGGGACATATTTAAGGACAGTGTTCAGAATCCGATTTAGAGTCCATTTCGCTATAAAAAATATATCCTTAATTTTTTTCATAATTATCCTATTAATTGATGTATACACGAACTACCTAAAAATCCCGTGTGCTGAGTGGCCGGTTACGCCCCAAACTCAAATTGTACGCGAGTACAATTGAGTAATGAACGAGCGCACGAAATAGGTACTGTGAAGGGAAGAGTGCCCGCACGTTACGCGGATTTTCAGGTTTCGACTAAGGTTATTGACAGATACTTACCAGATTTTTTAATGATTTATACTTATTTTGTGATATGGAAACATGAAATATTTGGGGTTTAAATATGTCCCTCGCATTTCCTGTCATACGTATAATGCGAGGGTACATCACAATTACGAGTATTTGAAACTCACCACCGCTCATCCTTCATGACTAGTCAAGTTCGACAACTTTAGTCATCGCTGCTCAATGTGACAAAGAATATTAGTTTTTAACGCGACATACAACAGCTATTGGCGTGAGGAGGCAAATGTGGGGGGAGTTATTTAATAACCTCTACTAAAACTATATCTTAATCCAATTTAGGAAAAAAGAAACATGAAAACAATTTTTTTTTATAGGATTGGATTATCGCCATCACCGCACGTTAGCGACACCTGCAGCCGTGTGTAGGACTGGGAACTAAACTAACTACCCACTAAACTCCTCTAGCTATCCCTTCACAACTGAAAGGAAGGAGCCAGTGCCTGCCTTGTGACAATAAGTGGAACTACTCAGCTATTTTTAATTTAGCACTAGTTAGAACTTTTCGTTCTTTAAACTACTCTAAAACTTTCCTATACCAAACACTCGTAATGAATATTATTCGAAAAACATAACTCTATTACCCATAAATAAACGCATTTTCATATTTGAAGGCGGAGATATTCGTTAAAAATGATGAATGGAAGAATATAATTGAATTTAAAAATAATACCCTTCTTTATTTATAGTATCGGCAAGTCCAAAGATAACCAATAGCCACAACACAACATTCATCAAAGCAAGCGCGCCGCTCTCGTCATAATTTATTCAAACCGTGTTATTACGAATCGGATTGCCTTGTAGTGAAGACATTGTAATGTATTGACATATGAGATTGTAAAAACTAAAATAGTAATGGAATTGACTGTCATATTTACTTTATGTACATCTATTGCTTTTATTTTTATACTCAAGGGGTGGTGCTTGGGCACCTCGTTTTTAAGTCCTAACTAATCAAATAAACACAATGAGATCCTGTGATTGCAACTCGCTTTATCTTAATCTGCATTCTCTGCGATGAAAACATTACGTAAAAGAACATAAGACCTTTTGATCGCGAAGGCAGAAGGTTGGCCTCGCTTTGTTTATCGTCGCAATGCAATATTGTTTACCGAGCTCGGTGTGATGTAACACCGCATTGTCACATTTGCAAATGTGAACCTACGTAATTAACTGTAGACTTATTCATTTATTGTGTCCTTTATTTTATTCGTTGCTGATAATTTTTGCGACACATTGGTTTCATTTTAATTTATTTTAGGTAATTATTATAGCGAGCGAGCATTTTATATGATAGAGTGAATAGAAGCTGATTATATTATTTCTATTCATTTCATCTTTGATAAAATTGTATGACTAAGTAAACTCTTAGTGTGATATCAGCACAATAACCATCTGATCTGATATTAAGTTTTAAAATATGTAAAAAGAAATGAACGATTTAATCTTAGTTTATGACTCAATGCCACTAAGGGCCAGTTTCACCATTGACTATGTATAATTTCGTGATAATTTATTAGATGCTGTCTATTTAGTCAATTTACATAAAAAGGTTACATCGTTTCTAACTAGACGAATTAAAAGAACTCATCTGTCAGTGGTGAAACTGGTCCATGCGACAATTTAATCTGAAGGCTGCGAACTCACGCCGCGATTTTAAATCGCGCCCGCAGCTTCCTGCGGTTCACGTGCGGTTACAAACCGTCTACGATAAGTTTTCGTTTGGTACGTCACGCTGCCATATGTCACTAGTGCAAAATGGCGTCGAATTTCTGTGACAAACGCGCGCGCTGCGGGTGAAAATCGCGTCGTGAAATGAAAACTGCTCTTACTTTTTTCATATTTCAACATTTTTGCGGGCGCGATTGAAAACCACGCCATGAGTTCTTAGCCGAAAGCGTAAGACAAATGTCTACAAAAAAAAAGACACGATGATTTTTTGTTTATTTTCAAACTGATCTTAGCTCTGCTTATCATCGAGTGAACGATTGGCTCCATATCTTCGTCAAATCAAATTTCACTAACAAAAAAGCGTACCTATGATAAAGTTTGTGAAAACAGTTCTAAAACCAAATCCAAACAGTCAGGGCGTCACACTCGGAGCGAAACAACTTTTGTTTGGTGTACACTGTACACGGCTCGCGTTCCAAGTTTGCAATATAACTTATTTCTGCCATCCCCCGCGATGTCACGACATCATCGCTAAACTTCCCCTCGAGTTTGTATTTGTTAAATATTCGTGCCAAGTTAACTTTAATGTGCTTACGGCGAGACGAGATGTGTAGGATGTCAATTGTTTGGTATCGTCACCTAATATTTTGGCAGTGACAACACATTTAAAGTTTTGATTTCATGGAAGTTTCCTTGTTATTAATATAAATGGAGATTTAAGTAGATGGAATATATCGAAAATTACGTAAGCTCGTACATCACTTTATCACGACAAGAGTCACGACTAGAAACTCGAAATTTACAAGCAGAACAGGAATTACGATTGTTATTGAAGATGTCCTTTTCCGACATAGGTAAAGCCTCTAAATACCTATTAGAAGAAGGAGCCGTAAATGATGCGAATGTAGTGGATTTTAGAAAAAAAAAACCGCTGTTCTTCTACAAAAACTTGCACAGATAGTTACAAAATTGGTTCATCAAACCATAATTATTTACATACAACAAAATTAATATTTCCGTTTAAAATCGAATTTGAAACAGTTGCAAAGAATACTTAGTTCAATTTTATAAGTAAAGTAAACGATATTCCCTTCATCTTCACATCGGGTGGACTATCCTAATTATAAATGCGAAAGTCTGGATGTTTGAATGTTTGTTATTCAATCACGCCAAAACGGCTGAACGGATTTGAACGGAGATGAAATATGGCACACGTATAGTTTATAACCCAGATTAGGACATAGGCTATAAAATTCCTCCGGGAAACGTCTCATTCCCGCGGGATATTTAAAAAAAAGAAATAACGCGCGGGTGAAACCGCGGGCGGAAGGCTAGTTAATTAATAACACAGCAATTAAGCCGATCGCCACAAATATTGTTTCAACGCCGATGAAACATGAGTTTCCTAAAGAGAATCGAGTTACTTTCAATAACAAGGTATATGTAATTGCGGACAAAAACGATGTTGTGGTGGAAAAATATTTTGCGATATTGAGGATAACGAGGGTGGTGTAGCGAGAAATATTTTTTCCTTGTATGCTGGGTGCTATTCAAGCTTGATTTATTTATTAAGTAATAAGTACCGGATGTGGTAAATCTGACTTTACTCAATTTTGTATTACTATCTGGTTCCAATGCTATTAGGATATAGGAGTCTGGCAGCACATTGAGCGACGCTTCCTGGTAAAGTGTCCCTCAAATGGTCGCAGTCGCCGCTTACCATCAGGTGGGCTGCGTGTCTGTCTGCCAACTTAGTATTAAAAAAAACCTTTAGGAGTTGCGTGACGCGACAGTGATGACTTACACACACACAGATAAATAAATGCGACAAGCGCAGTTGACGTCATTTTTCGCTCAGTTCCAAAAGGTATTATCCTAATAGCATTTGAATCGGATAGTATAAGTATCACTTCACATGCGTCGAATCTTGGCACCTATGGACTGTTCTTTGTGTGAATTTACCAACAGCTCGGTGGTGACGAAAAATATTGTGAGGTATCGTCCCGAAAGTCATGATTCAATTAGTCTGGTTTCCCTGTTAAGAGTGGCAGCCGCTCCAACTTAATAATTGGACTTGTCAAATCCTGGATCATGTCGCAAGCATACCCTACGAAAAATACGCAATCACCTACCAGAACACTTGGAGGTTTTGGAAATAACAAATGTCATTTTCTGGCGGACCTAGAGTACCGGAACTAGAAGAAAAACAGGAAACGCGATTTCTTATCTCTGTTCAGAATATAAGTGGTCAGTTAAGCAATAAACGTTGATTAATGGATGTTGCGATGCTGAACCGATAATGTAGATTATATTGTACAGCGGTAAGCAAATGGTTTCGCTAATACGGTATTAATTGAACTCAAAGCTAGATTATACAAGTAGGTTCGTGTAGTGTTTACTACGAGTATAACAATATAATAGTACGACTCAACTTAAGTAAGAACGATTCAAAACTAGCTGTTAACTGCAGTAAAACAAAGATAGAAATGATTGTTATTGTTAATGACATTGTAAGATGATTTGACTAAGGAATGGTACTTCCTGGTAAGAGGTACTGGTTATACAAGATAGTACTTAAAATCAAGAGGCGTAATCACTAACCTAAGTTCGCAAGTTATTAATTTATTAAATAGTTACTATGTATCGAGTTCGGACAAACCTTTTATTAATCAAAAAGAGATCAAGAAAACTATTTTATAAAGTCTGAACAATAAGATAAAAACCCCACAAGAGAAACGCCACATTTAAACGCTAGATGCATTAATAGGATTAATTTTAAGTTTTGTATTCCTGACTTAAAGTATAAATTAAATCATAAAACACTTAATGTCTTTTCTTCTACATGACGGTAATTTCTAACATAAAGTTAATAAGCAATTAAGTGGAATTCACCCAGCTAATTATCCACGGTAACGCCTCCTTGCCGGAGGGCAGTTTACGCGCTATAATTCACTTAAATTATTTATGAAATAAGCTTTGGTGGTATATTATCACTGAAAATGGCATGGTGTTAAACGGTTTACTCATGTTTTAGACAACAGTTCACCTTACGTGTGATTTTAAACACTGTAGGACAGTTCGCAAGCCTGCAACATAAAAAACCCAAATAAAGGGACAAATTATATTTAAATTATATAGAATATGCTATTAGCGACATAATAATCGTCAGTAGGTAATGGTGGGACACGAGTGGGCATGCGACGGCGGTCCGTCTAATAACAGCTCATTGAGCACCTGCAACGAGGCTTCATAGCCTTAAATGGAACTGCGTGGATGTGAGGCTATGAACGTTATTTTACAAGTTTTTTCTCATACATTAATTAGCGACAACCGTGCTTGGAATTTTGCAGTGGGTATGTAGTTTGATTTATGAGATAAAGAGGCTATCTTGTCAGTAATATAGACATCAGTATATTAATGCTCTGTTGAAAGACAAATATGTCTTTATTATAAAGTTATATAACTTTCTTTTTATATCTAATTCAATTCATTGTTATTTTATGTATTTTATTGATTTCAATGATCTTTAGTCATTACAAACCTGCGCTGTAGAAATACGAAAATCCGAAACATTATACTCGATACATTACTACATACTACTGATACATATAACATATAACTGATACTACTACTACTGATACATATAACTGCCTCCGTGGTACAGTGGTTAGAGCGTTGGGCTCTAAAACCCGGAGGTCGTGGGTTCGAATCCCGCGGGGAACATCACTTGGTGTGATTGTTTCCAGTTTGGTTAGGACATTGCAGGCTTGAATCACCTGAATGTCTGAAAAGAGTGATGATTCCGTGCTTCGGAAGGCACGTTAAGCCGTTGGTCCCGACTATGTTCCAAGTAGGTCTGGTTTCCCTTGTAGGGTTACGGAGGTCAGATGGCAATCGCTCCATTGTAATAACCAGGCTTGTCAAATCTAGGATCATAGTCGAAGCGGACCCTGAGCTCCATACTGGATGCAATCGGGAATACGCTGGGATGATGATATACTCGATACATTAAATATCAGATTAACGACGAGTTAAAGCATATATTTATAATTCTTAATTAATGTTATTTGAACACATGAGGAATTCAAATCAATCTTGTTGCAATAAAATTATTAAAACTGTTTACAACATACAACCTAACTGTTTTGTAGTTAGTTTCTAGGTGAGCATCGGTGAAAATATCCAGTAATCCCAAAAGTATATCGGTAAATCAGGTACCAAAGAAAACCCACGTTCACAAAACAAAAAAATAATTATTTTTCCTTATCCGAAAAACAATTCACTTCCCAAGCAAATATTATGTATGTACAAATCATCATATATATTCCTGATGTTTCATAATTAAATGGTAGAGCAAATTCACCTGATTATAGAACCCGGAATAACCCCTCATGTTTGAACATGCGAGGGCAGATAGCTCGTTAACCATGGCTTATACGGGCGACCTAATAGAGGATATAACACGAACCAATGTTGTTGAATAGCGTTAGTGCAAAGCCAATTAATTGTGTAGCGAGCGGAGACAGACAATTTGTGTCAAGAGCCAAGTTGGATGCGGCAGTTGATGGATCTGCTGATTTACGGATCTGATTTTATTCCTTGGCCTTTGTATCTGTCCTGATAACCTTTGTTATGAGCGGGGATTTTTTTACAGTACGACAAGTCCGAGGTTCTGGGTTCAATTCCCGGGTCTAGCTCGACCCGGTGACTTTGTGTCAGCTATTTGTATACGGCTCAGGTTTGTGGTCACCAACCCGCAATTGGCAAGCGTGTTGATTAAGCCAGTAAATAAATAAATAAAATAATGATTTATTTTCTCTCCACAACAATAAGTACCCTGATGGATTGTAGGGAAAAAAGACTTCGATTTTTCCGCAGCAGAATACATTTATGCACCATAACCCCACTTACTTCTAGCAACATAATATAGAAAAAATATCTAGTTATACTTTACGGTGTCTCAAGTAGGGCAGACGTTTCAAAATTTAAAAATTATACTCCCAGTTGCCCCTTCAAAGAAGGCACGGGGGCAACTGGGACATTATTTTTTACGAATTCCCAGTTGCCCCCTGAGGGGGCGATGCCTGAGGGGGCAACTGGGAATAACCCACCTCTAGCTAGCAAGACATGCTGCCGTGTTTAGAGTTCGAGATTAAGGCGTCTTTTTCCCCCTGTTTCCTTAACACACCAAAAGAGGGAGAAGCCAGCCAAAGACTTGAGTTTCATGATCATGAATGACCAATAGCAATTAAACTTATAGACACTCTTTTTATTTACGCGATCGACTCTGATAATTCGTGGCATGACAGAGTTGCAGTGTGTGAAGGAGTAATTAATACTACTGAATTAAAATAAACCCAATAATAACCATCCTCATTTTCAAGACGCAATAATTTGACCAAGCTGTATTTTGGTGTTTCAATACTATCAAAAAGTCACAAAGAAATAGGGTACCTACATACATATGTATTATAATTCATTCACTAAACATTCAGTAAGTAACACGCAGAGTTATAAAAATAACAGAACTAAAAATACGCCCGCACGTATATTACCTTTTTCGTTGACATTAGAATTTTTCCAGTATAAATACAAACGTGTGCATGTCCCCACTGAAATGGACATATTGAACGTTTGTTAAAAGCGAAATTGCGGCTGATACGGTCACAATTACAGGACGCTCGGCCATTGAAAGCATTGATCGTGAATAATTGAACCAAACGCGCATTGGCGTTATTGAAATAACAGGAAAACGTCGACGTTATTTACCCGTCGCGTGGTTTTTGTAAACAAAATATTCAAACCTTCACGGCTGTAGTTTTAAAGAATGAAATTGGTAATTAATAATTGTAACATTTTTGATGCTGTCAATATTTGGTTTGGCCGCGCATTGATGAACGTGAAAAGCCTTATTATTCATTGTGTAATGACATGATATTGATATTTGTAGCCATTTTATGATGGAATCATAATAATGTGAAGCCCTCATTAAGTTCCAGTTGGGAAAATCGATACATCATAACTTTTTAATCATGAAAACTGAAATGCTCTTCTGTGCTGTTTTTCCTCAGTTACAAATATGAAACTCAATAAAATTTGATATCTTGGACACGAAAGCATTCAATTGCTATAATTATATTTATTACACGCACTAGTACGCTAAACATAACTTATACAGAAACACAGATAGCTAAGTTTTATGTCTCTTCAGTTGGAAAAGTAAGTATAAAGTTTTCGTTAGTACTGCGTGCGAACATTCTGCGACCTCTAGCTTAGTAGCAGACTGCGACGACTTTACCAATCGGTAGTCAAAAAAACATCCAACGCTGCTTCTTTTAATTGCCAATTAGGTGGACATAAGCGCTAACCAACGCGATAAGCAAGTTTCACACGACGCAAACGCTCGGGTACTGTTAGCAAAGTCTACAAAGTCGGAACGGCGTGTAATCGAGTGTCGAAAAGTCGCAAAAACAAAAACGAACGCAACCGTATCGGCACAGTTCGTTTAGACAAAGCAAATATCGGGCCGGTCGTGATTCGAGTCGGCCGACGAGCGAGTTAATTAATTACTCTAATTAGTCGAGGCAGGTATTGTGCGATCTTTTAGAGCCTACGCGATCGCCGCTCGATCTTTATTCGGTTTGCTTAAACGTTTGTCCGCAGAGAACGCTTGAATGCTGTATTTATTGCCTTTGTTTTGTGGTGTTGGGCCTCCAGGGCCCCCATGAGATGGAGGCTGATGGATAGATTAGGTGGCACAATGAAAGTCAGTATTGTGTAGAGTGAATGAATCCATCTTTATTACTGAGTGCAGCTTATATACTAATATTGAACGTGCGTTACGTGTTGTAGAGGAGAAATACCATAACGTATAGGGAAGGTATCTTATCAAGATCAGAACGTGATATTCCTTTATTCCATCCATCACACCTCCCCTGAAACGTTAGGCGTCCCTCCCCTGAGAAGAGTGCCCTTACTCTATGAACTTTTAAGTTCTATTCTTATGTATAATATATGCTTTATTATTTTTTTATATCTTTAGATTAGGTTCCATGTCCTATAATACAGGAAATGGACCTAGATACAAATCATTTGTCTTGTTATTATTTTCATTTCTTAACCACACAAAATCAACTACATTATATTTGTTATCCTTACATTTTACATCGTGTTTGGTTTTCCTATCTATCTTTGTACTTAACAAATTATTCCTAGCATCAATATGTGCTTTTTGTAACCCTTCCCCTGAAAGGACGAACTTATATTCATAGTACGAATTACCTCTAAAAATATTTTATATAAATAACAATTTGACTATAGATCTCAAAATTAACAATAATACAAAACATTTCGCCTCTGTTAGCAATCGCATACTTCCCAAAAAAATTAACATAAGTAATTTAATATATTTAAAGTACTAGTTATTCAACTTTAAAAAAAAACATTTGGTCAAAATAATTTGCCTAATAATAAACCATTATTATACAAAATACAGAAAATCTGAAAATAAAATTTCTCAAAACATACGAGTATTCCATTATTCTCTTTTACGAGTAGTTCCTCTTTCATATGAAATTAATTTTACATAATATTTTTATCATTAACATTACACTCATTTATTTTCCTTCACAAGAAGATTAAACAATATATCGATACAATCATATTTTTTACGTCATAATTTACGTAGTTAATAGTTCAAGTATAAATAACCCTCATAATCATTATAATGACTCCTTTTTCAATTTATAGGGAACTTTTTTTTTCATAATCTATAACTTGGCAACGTATTTTGTTCAACATTATGACACATTTATTCATTATTTCATTTACACAATATTATAATACAAAAATATTAGTAAGACATATTCCTATGTTCTTTTATACATTGACTTGCCTCCTTATTTCCTTTTATACACAATCGTTTTTCGTATTAATCATCAACATTAACATTGCATAACCCTTTGCTTATTCTTCGCAACATAATTTACTCAATACAATTTATTTTCACCATTTCTCGGTACATATTACGACTTCTACAATAACATAATGTTTACATATTTTAATCAGATCTCCTATAGTTGCGTCTTCGGCGCGCCTCCCATAGTAGAGAATCCTGATCTATGCAAAATGTAGAGCCATCAACAATAGAGTATATTACTCTTGGTACATATATTTCTCATTTTGGCACCTTTTGGCCAATTTTCTTTGGTACTTTATTTTATAAACAAAAATATAAATCGAGGTATTTTGTATATTACAACAACAACCTTTACTTGAGGAGTTCATATTTTAAGTCTTCATTGGACTCCAACTCATCTCACGGAGGAACCTCGTTCTTCCCATGATCGAATGGAAGGATTTGACCCTCACTTGTACCTCAATTATCAAAATAGAGTATCACAATTTTAAGACTATACTGTCTCCAACAGTGCTTAGCGATGAACATCGTTCAGATCGCGTTTATGAAGGATCTGATCTCTAATGTACCATATTTGTACCACAACATTTTAATACTTCTTTAAAAAAAAACCCGTAATAATATTATAATAACACATTCATTTCACAAAATTAAATATCTCTCTCTATCTTTCACAAAAAAAATCGTAATAATATTATAATAACACGTCATTCATTTCACAAAATTAAATATCATTCTATATCTTTCACTACTTTAATGAATATTTTGACTTATAAAAATAAGATATTACTTTTGGGTGATCAGTCCAATTGCACAATTCCTACTTTATTAGCCAAATTATTTCCTCATCTAAAATTGTCATTAATTTTCCTATCCAAAGTCTCCTTTAAACGTTACCAAAAATAAAAAATTATAAATAAACACTACTTTTGTGACATTGAAAATGTTATTGTTATGTAATAACATTATGTATAACTTTAATCATCAATTAATAAAATGTTTACTATGCGCTACTGAGTTCATAACGCGTGCCTGAACGTCGCTGACGTGACAAAATTTTCGCTTGTACGCGCTAAAACCGTCGTTTGTTATTGACCTTGCTGTCTATTGTAACATATTTATGCTATTTAAGTAAAACCGTACATTCCATTGAAAAACAAAACGCAACACGAATATTAAAAGAAATTCACACTATAATACCTAAATAAAATTAAATCCTGGATTGCTAACAGAGCGGTTAAGAATTTTAAAAATTAAATTGAAAATTAACAATCTAAATATTATAAATTATAACCAAAAGTAACTACAACAAAACAAAATTATATCCACCAACATTACACTAAACACATACATTATTTACACTGGATGGCGGCATCAGGCCCCCGAGAACTCCCGGCGGCGCCTCCATTTTGTATCTCCACCTTTCCAGCGCGCTTCTTGCAGTAAAACGGCTGCAGAAGTTTATCTTCTAGTAGGGCCATTTTCTTTGTCTTCAGCTCCTAATCAGTCCGTTATCCCATGATCCCGGTTAGAAGGTTGAAAAAAATAGGCTTGTACACTTACAAATTTTTCGACGTCTCCATGGTTGGTAGATGAAGCCACAGCAGCAAGGAAAAGCTGATCTCCTCTGGTTCTGGTTGCTTGATAAATTCAACTCCTCGTAGCTTTGACACCGATGAAGTTTACTACTATTTGTCCGAAACAGTCACGATGTCACGGTCGCCATGTGGTGTTGGGCCTCCAGGGCCCCCATGAGATGGAGGCTGATGGATAGATTAGGTGGCACAATGAAAGTCAGTATTGTGTAGAGTGAATGAATCCATCTTTATTACTGAGTGCAGCTTATATACTAATATTGAACGTGCGTTACGTGTTGTAGAGGAGAAATACCATAACGTATAGGGAAGGTATCTTATCAAGATCAGAACGTGATATTCCTTTATTCCATCCATCACAGTTTATATTAAGAGATTATATAGATACAAGGGTATCGTCTATCTATATGTGTTCCATAGTTATCTTTGGAGTAAATTTGAGGCTAAATGTATCTCTGTGTGTGTCTTAGAGGCCCAGAAGTTTCATAAGAGGAAATGTAGGGTAAACTTCCTTCCAAATGCATGTGAAACGCCCCAAATGAATTCAAATATTTCTTCATTTATAGTAAACCAAAGTATTTATTGAAGTGGTACAGCAAAAGTAACGATATTTTACTGAATAAACACTGCGCCGACACCTTTGAAGTCATTATACCTTTGCTTAAATACTTGTTTAATTCTCCACAGCTCAGGAACAAAAAAAGTCTTCATAAAAACACGGTCTGAGCAGAGTTAATTGGTTGAGAATCGTCGCGACCGACGATATAATTTACATAAAGACATCAGCCAGACCTTTGTAGGTTATTATACTAGTGGCTGAGGCCGGCGAACAAACTGCTGAGTTGAATTTTCAAGCTTTCCATTATTCTCAAGTAAAAAGCTTTTCAACATCCTTCATTATCTGTACTATGGCCGCAATTTTAGCAGTAACTTCGTTGGGAGTGGAAAAATAATAGTTATGCTCAGTTGTTGAACAATAAATAAATGGGTAAGAGAAATTATCTTACATCGTAACATTATTCTAAAGACTTTATGCTACTCCAAACTTCAAAAGAACTTTTTAATTTGAAGCTCAAATGCTAATTTCCTAATCATTTCAATTGTCTTTTAACTTTGTCCTGAAAACCGTAATATTCAAGTTTATATATAATACCTACTCGTATCTCACAGCTCAATGCCATAGTTATAACGCATTGTTATAATTACCCTATCGCACTTACGGTTTTTTCCGGGGTTAAGTAAGTAAACTCCGCCCTTTTTAGGGCGTGGGAGTCCCACACTCCACCCTCCGCCCTCGACGCAGGGTGCCGCAACGTAATTTTAAATAAAATTAACTTCTTTTAATTAAAAAGGCCTCAATAGCACACCATATTTGGTCTCTTATTATGAAACGCTGCGTTGATTAATCACGCAACCTGTGCGTCTTACTCTGGAGCACCTTTTTATGGCAGTTTTTATGATTTGCCCAGGCATTGGCCCAGGCATATCGCGATGTGCCCAGTAAAGTGTCACTTTATTACAAAATTCTGATCCACATTATTTTCTGATCCAAGATCATTCAAGCATAAACATCTCGATCATTATATTCCTTTGGATAGGAAAAGGAAAACCTTTAAACATGTTTAATAAATAATTTTGGGTCTAAGCATATTTCAATTTGTCACGCGAAATTCCTACTTCCCGCATAAATACGCCTCAATTCGTTTCAATATCCCTCAAATACATACCTTTTCCAATACGTGTCATATCAAAGATACTCTGAATAGAAAATGGGAGATTTGACACACATCGAGCGGCTAAACCGCTGACGTCCAGTCAAAGTGGCGGAAAAGTGATTCTATTTCGCCGATTCTAACAAGTGATTTCATTTTCGTCGGATCCCTCACAATTGAAGGGCTCGGTGCAACTACCTCTAAGTTAATTTTGAGTTTTTTTTAAGACAACCAATTTGCATGTTATATAAAGTGTGACTGATCCTATTTGATATATTTTGTATTGCGGTCTAAGGGTCGTAAATTCTTAAAAAACCTAGTCACAGTTTGTATGAGCTTATTAATATAATGGATATTGTTTCTTGTAATGTCAGAAAAGCAAAATAGAATGGAAGCTAGGACCGACCACGCGAAGTCCGCAGGATCAGATAATAATAATTGTGCAAGTATAGTTTTTTAAGTAAATTAAATAAAATATTGGCAATATAAAGGAAAAGCGCGAAGGTTTACGATAGCAAAATCAAACACCCAAACCAATATTTAGAGAGATTTATGCATACAAAATATGTTTGTGTCATAAAAATCGCAGCAATACGAGCAATAGCAACTCGCAATACGAGTGGAATTTTCAAACACTACGGTATTGATAAAAAAGCTGAGTAAGCTGTAAATCTGTAGTGGACAAAATATAAAAAAGACACGAGCTAGTCTAATATTGAAATTATAATAAAATGGATTCCACATTGAAATAAAAAAAATTAATAATATTTCTTTATCTTTTAGACTTAGGCATTTTATGTGCAGTTGTGTCCGTCAATCGGCGGAAATGGAAGTTTCCTCTCACTCTGGTTCCCTAATCTCGATCGGTCTACAAATCAAACGGCCCTACGAATTGGTCGCCGGGGGAAATTCTCTTTCGTTTAACGGTATCCGATTTGCGCGGTGCGTAAAAAGAACAATGCCCATTTTTGGCCAACTCGTGGACAGTAAAATAAATAAAATCTGAATTTTGCAATAAATTACTTTTAAATTAATTTGATTTTTGAGAGTTACTAGAAGTCCGCTAGATCTTTAATTATATTTATGATTTAAATAAATTGTGTAATTAATAAATCACTTCTGCCTTACAAAATGTTGTCAGTATCTAACATTACAATCGATTTCGTAATCGAGTCAATCCTGTTATTCGATTGAACTTTTTTTTACTCCTTATATTTATTAAGCAACTCAGCAATAATCATTGTCACATTTTATGTAATTACTTATTTATTACAAAAATAACCTTAAAGCTTTTTCTAAAACTGTAATAAAAATAATTCCTTTTAATTATTAATATCGCGATCTATATCGATAATCGGTATTATATTTCATTTATTCAAAATTCAACACTGGCAATTATTTTTGTCATTGACATTATGACAGTCAATCTTCATCATGAAGTGTCATTCGAAAGTTGTCAAAATACGAGGAAATAGTTTTCTCTGTCTACGGTGGTCTATGGAGGAAATCAAAAGCGAATGACATTTCATGATGACGATTGACTGACAATATCAGTCACTCAACGAAAAGAATAGTACAGTCAAGAGCACGTCAGACGTAACACTTTGAACTTTGTACCACTCTTATGTCAGGGGCATAAGTGCTATTATCGAACTGCCAGTTTTAACCGTGATGTGCTGTTGACCGTACCTTATGTAGGTACAGGTACGTCATTTTATGCTGCGGAAATGATAGTATTAATTGCACAATTTATTTAAAGCATAAAAATAATAAAAGAGCTGGTGGACTTCTAGTAAATACCAAAAATGTAATTAATTAAAAAGTTATTTATTGCAAAATTCAGTTTTTATTTATTGTACTGTCCACAGTTAGCCAAAAGTTGTATGGCTCGTAGGCATTGTTCTTTACGGTTATTAAGGCATACGTTGTTAGATTTGTGGAAATTTATACCGAAATATTCTTTGTGTAAATCATTTGAGTTGTTACAGATATTTGATCTCTTGTAAGACTCTTTGAATGAACCATTTTGCTGAGTTTTTCCGCGTTCGTTCATTATTAAGTCATTTATCCGTCTAGGGGTATATTTTGGTGACTTTCGAGTGCCGATAAATAATACGGTTTTAGTGATAATTTTAGGTATCAACTATATCGAGGTACTTGAGACGTGTGGCTTATTCGATGCACTATGCTCTACCTCTTTTGAAGACGATTATAATATTTAACTATTTAAGTAAATAATGACGAGTGAAGCCATATTCACTCGCCATTAGTATACTCGCCAGAAAAAAAATATCACACTAACAACTAATTATTCTAAAAGGATGTAAAGAGAAAGAAGTAAAGTAATAAAGCTCCAACCAAACTTTTGCATTCCGCACTTAAAGAGCTACTCAGTCAGGCTTTTAAATCGCGCTCTTGGCATCGTGTCAAAATGCCGGAACAATTATGTAGGCAGCCCATAAGGATTACATGTCGTGTCACCTCCCATGTGCTACGGCTCACAATGTATTCACATGTTGCCAGTTTCGCTTCATATTCGGAAAGTATGTGATGGGGCTTTCATTTTGCTATAGGCGCGCGTGTATGGAAACGGGAAAATGTAATCAACATCTGTTCTCGTAGAGACTACATTCGTTATTTAAAATTTAAATTCAGATTCAAACATTTATTATAATTATTAAAAGTGTCCTGCACAAACAAAACACAAAACGTATGTAAATAAAGTATTTCCATATTTTTTTTATTTTTTTATTTTGTTCTACACATTTCTGTATGGCCTCTTAAGATGACAATGTCTTTTCCATTATACAATTTTTCCACAAGATCAAACTTAAGCAGTTATTTAGTAAAAACTGGAACAATATTTACGATTCTTTCGACCACTTTTCACAACCGATTATACAACAAAACTCTACATATAGTTTAAAAACTTTTACAGGTATTTTCTCTTTTATCGATTAGGTACTTAAACAGCTTACTTCTATTTACCTGTATTTGTACACCTGCTCTTTCAATATTATACTATTGAAAGATTTTCCTCGAACTCGACTGAATGGGTTTTAAGAAATATAGTTTTTATTTACCTTTTTAGATATAATCCGATATACCTACCTATTTTCTAATACGAATATTTAAGTGTTTAACTGACTTAATGGAAAATAATGACAGGCTTATGTTTTAAAAATCCGCTTAATTCCATGTAAAAAAGTGTACTCTGTGATAGGTTAGGTATTTTGTATTAAGCTTTTTCGTTTTGCAAAGCTTCTTAACTTACGTATGTAGGTTAGGTTATGTAGTAAACCGCTATCACCTAAAAGTCTCAATTGAAATAGAAATCAATGCGATGGGCTTTATGCTTAAATCTGGTTGTGAATATGACAGATTAGTGCAGTCGATATGCTATTCAGTGTAATAGTTTGAAAGGTAGATAAACAAAAAGTTTCACTTTCATTTTTATGTACTGTATCATTTTTTAACTTTATTACTAATAGAGCATGTAGTGGTTTTGTTCTTCGTTGATCTGACGGTTCTTTCGTCTTATCTTACTTACTATTATAAAGAGGAAAGACTTCTTTGTTTGTATTGAATAGGCTCCAAAACTACTTTAATTAGACATAGGGTAATTTTGATCCCGGAAATGTGGGGGTAAGAAGGGGATTGTTGAAAAAAGAAATTACGCGCAGATGAAACCGCTATGTAATATAAGACATAAGTCATATATGTCTGCAACAACACCGCAATTGTGCACAGATTTAAAAGTCAAAGGAATTTCGAAACAGTGCTTACGTTAAATCTTTTAAACAAATGCCAAGGCTTTTGCATAATCATTATTAACGTAGAAGAATGCATTACTTGGACAATTTCGTACAAACAAGCCGTAATACATTAAGATGATCATTATAAGATTAAATCGCTGCAATTACGCACTTTTGGGTCTTTTTTAACTAGTACAGCTGGGGGCTTTTATTTGCTCACACAATACCCCGACTGAGCTTTTATAATGTGAGGCATTTCTTACACATTACGACGAGGAGAATTATTACATTATAAATATAACCTGATTGCAACTGCAAGCTCTGATGCTATAATAATTATTTATATTATACCATTATCATAATTTTTTCGGCTTTATCTCACACTTCGTAGAGAGGATATCCACTACATGCTTTATTTCCTCAATAACATTTATCGACCCGCAATTCGACATTGACTCCATTCATGTCCCAAACAAAAAAAAGAAGCAGTTGTTCCACTAAAAAAAATGTATTTTTAGCTAGATTTGAATTAACAGAAGTTCTATCGGATAAGTCCACTAATTACACGAAATTTTCTTATTAACGATATAATTGTGTCGGGATAAATTCTTAGTCTACTAATGGCCTCAAATCTCTTACTAATGGCCTTAAATCTCAAAAACCTACATCTTTCAAGTACGCGTATGTTCTCGCCTGTGTCAAATCTCCAATATTCTACTCAACTCTCAACGGAGGAAATGTCAAGTGGCATTCTATCCGATTCTATTGATACCGCCCGTATTGGAAAACCTAAGGAGACTGATATTGAAACGGTTCCATGATTTTCTTTCTACCGCAAAATATATTTTGTCATATCGTTTGTTATGAGCGACAGTATTTATGTTCTTATTACTAAATCTAGGTTTTCTATGAAGGATTTGAAATAGTGAATCGTTTATTTTCTGCGATATTGCAAGGGTTTAAGTTGGCTTGAATACTATTATTATACCATTAAGTTATAGAAGTGAGAACAATATAATAAAATACATAATGTACATACCATTAAGTAATAAACTTTTAGTCGGTAAACGTTTATAAATATATAAAACTATGTATAAAAATAGATTTCTTTGAACTTCGAACATTTTGCACTTTCTTCTTTCATGTTCTTTTTATGTAGATAAATGTGATGTTATCCATATTTGGTTTATTATTCCATCACATTGACAATGTATCATCACAAGACGCTAGAGCACAGATCATTATGCAAATAGCATTGTGTTAGTGCTATAATATTCGATGCGTGCGTGAATTTGCTCTCGCTCTAATTAGTTCAGCCGCCTATTAGCCAAAGTTAGGGGTGTACCTTTCATGAAAATCTAACATGATGATGATGAAAACATTGAAAACTTAAACACTTATTTCGAAATAAGACAGGCTATGATTTCTGTTTATTACTGCGTGATTCTAATCAACGCGGTAATCAAGCCATTACTATTCATCGTATGCATTTGAAAAATTATTTATCACATCAATCAATCATTCAAATAAAATTTGTTACTGATATAGAAAGGTATTTGTGTTTGCTACTTTTTCCATCATAATGGCAACATTGTGCTGGTTTTGGAGCTGAAATTGACATAGGATACTCTCCCGGGATATCATATTCCTGCGGAAACGTCGTTTACGGCCTTCGCGGGCAAAGCCATGGTGGAAGCTATAGTATTATTTAAAATAATGCTTGTAAAGTCTATAAAGAACCATTTAGTACCATACCACGGTAATGATATATACTCAGCAATGCTAACAAAAACGTCACTTTCTCTTTAGATCGACCGTTAATTGTGTGGTCTTTATGTCACAGGTTAATGATCTATTATGTCTTATTTATTATCTGATCTTTCCATTCACTAGAAATTAATGGATTCCTTACATTCTCCAACTTTATTATTTTATTTTTTAACAACGCGTAACACGCTTATTAAATGAAACTTAAGTTATTTTTAGCTGTGTTTAGTTGTTATTAAGCTGATTATCATATAATTACGGTAATAAGATGGGCAGGTATATGCATTTTTAATGTCCAATGGTATTAAATATAATCATAGCTGGGCATCGTTAATCAAATAGTTAACTTCGTTAATCGCTAATCCGTTACTAAAAAAGTTAACTTCGTTAAACGTTAAAGCGCTTCTTTTGGGACGAATTAACGCAAGTTAACGTTAATCGTTAATCCGTTAACACATGGTAAATAATGCTTAAAAAATCAGAAATTAAAGGGGTTATTTACCAACTGGACACACGAGACTAGACAAGGTGGGTCCATTTAGTGAAATTAAAATTTGTATCATTTATTACTTTGTTATCTCGTCACGAAAAGATTTACTTTGTTTCAGGTTACAGTGTGACTCGTTGGGATAACTTTGTAAAATGATTTCCAACTAGTCACACAGAGTCACACTTGACTGTAACCCGTTGGGAGCAGTGGCGTAGCGTATTCCCAACCAGTCACACTCATTCAATATTTCAATCTACAACAAAAAATATTGAATCTCCAGTTACACTGTAAGGAGGTTATCTTTATGATATTCAATGATAATAAAAGACAAGAGAAGAACTAATTCAAAGATACCGGTTGAGAATAGTGCTTTTACAATTTCTTCTTCATTTCATTCCAGTCCACGACTGGTGGACGTTTTCTGAGGTGGACGTTCAGAATAATATATTTATCTCTTTTTCTCGCTGTTATTGTTCCTAACGTGCCCTGTTGGTGAACTTTGCGAACAAAACTTAAAAGTTGTCGCAACGTTGCTTGGTGGACCTTGGGAATAATCCAAATGAAGTAAGGTTGTTATTCGGGCAATTAATTTCTTTCTCAAAGGCCGGCAACTTACTTGTGACTCCTCCGGTGTTGCAGGTATCTATGAGCGGCGGTGATTGCTTACCATCGGGTAGGTACATTAAAAAAACGCAAAATTTGAGTTCTACTTAGGTATTATATTTTTCAACACCGATACTTATATTTCCGTAACTTTGATTCTTTATAGTTGCCAAATCGTTTAGTCAGACGATGGTCTATTTACGTGGCATTAATCTACGTGATCTCAGGCACTTTACCATCATCATCATTTCCTTGCCCTTATCCCACGTTATGTAGGGTCGGCGCAACATGTTTTTTCCTTCCACACACTCCTATTAGCCGTCAATTCTACATTCTCTCCTTTTATTTTCAAATCATACTTCACGCAATCCATCCATCTCTTTTTCGGTCCTCCTCTGCTTAAATCTCCGTCTACGCACATATATATCTATCATTCTTTTGGCGACATGTGTGTCTTCTCTTTTCATTCCATAGTAATCTTGCACTCCTTACTTTATCCACTACCGGTGCAACTTTCAAACTTCCTCTTATATACCTACTCATTCCTAATCGTATCCAACCTCCACACATCCATCTTAGCATGCGCATCTCAGTTGCATGTACCTTTCTTTCGATCCATACATTGCGACAGGTCTGATGATCGTTTTGTAATTTTTTCCCTTAAGCTTAAGGGGCATCCGTGGGTCACATGTTGTTCCCGAGATCTGTCGCCACTTCATCCATGCTGCATTCATTCTATTCTGCACGTCCCGTTCCATGCTATGCTGTTCGTTCAATGTTTTGTACTTACTTCACCATAATAATGTTCTTATTTTATCAAACGTGTTCAGTTGACGAAAACATGAAAGTGATTTATTTTAAGTTTTCTTAAGTGGACACGTGTCGAGATGACATAGTAATAAATGATAGAAAATTTAAATTAATTGACACAAACAAAAAAAGAGTGTATATTTAGAGTGTTTAATGGCACGGTGCGGTAAACCGTCCTCCTAGCCGAGTTTTTCAACTACGGCGGCCAATCTTTTTACGATCAGCAAACTACGCAGGATATATTTAAGTGCACAAGTGAGTTCGCAAGCACAGGTGCACTCTCTATTCCCTCACTCTCATACGGTGGGACAATAGTAAGAAACGGATTAACGGACTTGGAAAAATGTAACGGAAGTTAACGAGTCCGTTAACATTTTTTTAAGTTAACTTAAAAGTTAATCCGTTACTGGAAATGTTAACTTCGTTAATTAACGATTAACGGATTAACGAGTTAATGCCCAGCTATGAATATAATATACGAGGAGGCGCCTTGTTAGTCGAGTTAGTTCCCGAGTTCCTCAGAATCCGGTTTCAATTTCCGGAGCGGGTGTTTTTATTTTTTCTTACTTTGTAATATTGTAGGTACCTATTTATTTTGTGCAGTTGCATTTGACGATAAGGTTCCGCTACAGCTTGTATTTGGAAGTTGTGTTTTCGTTTTTCAGTTACCGGTTAAGTCCGGTTGGTGGTATGATCATTTTTCTCCTGCTCTATTGGATAGTAAATATGGCCAAATTAGCGCTAAATAAAGAGCCACTTTCACCACCAGGTTAAGTTCGTGGTAAATTTTTTTTCAGAACAATAATTTATTATCTTTCACAAATCGTCAAACTAAAACTAAGCATGTTGAAAGATGTCAACAAGTTTCCACAATGAAGTTAGGACTAGGATCTTTCCCGTAAAATTTTATGGAGTTGTGGACAAAATTCTCTGATCGAAATTGAAATAAAAATTTCCATACATATTATCTTTCCTTCGATTATTACGAATGTTACGACATATGCACATATTGTCATGTATTGTCCCGTGTCGCGTAACATCGCACTGACACAGGACGACAATAAAGAAAAACATTTGTGTCGCGGAAGCACAAGCTTCATCGGTTGACGCACGCGGCGTAGGGGTGGCCCTTTCCAATCAATGCATAATTTATTATATTTAATAATCTATTTTTACTAATTCGCATTTTTTTTCTATGAATTATGAAATGTCATTGGCCAAAAGATGTTGTAATGCTAAAAAAAAGGTTCTATATATACTAATTGGCCTGTAAAGCAGGTAAGCGCATATAATATATCTACAGAGTTTCACCCGAAAGCTTGAGCATATAATGTCATTGCCAATAATTTTGTTCAGTTTGCTGAGTTGATTTAATCAGTAAAACCGTTTTGGATCTTCTTAGATGGGAATATACGCCTAAAAAAAAAAACTCAATTTCGTGCTAATACGATAAATGATAATATGTAAGACAAAAAAGAATTTAAGTAGTTTGATTTGACATCTTCAAACGTTTGACGTCTTAAAGCCCAATGAACCCCTTTATTGGTTGGTATGATCCTAAGTATTTATGCTTTTGTTTATATTGTCTGAATTAAAAATATTATAGGAGTACAAAAAACATTTCATAAACTTATGTACTTAACTTTATAAACATTTTTTTTTCTTCTATCGACATATTGATGGGTTATAAAACCAGCAGACTGCAGCGCCACCGGCCCTTAACATGTATTGTAACTTGACGACACGACAATACAGCAATAAAGGAGCCGTTGCGCCGCGGGTGATGGCCTCATTGACAGTTGACGCACCCGTTTCTAGGGATGCCGCTTTATAAGCAAGTCACCCTATTTGTAAAGCAAATATAGTTCCACAGGGAGTAATGATCAGTCACTTGCGCTGTCGTCAAAATAAATCGATTAGACCCTATTTGTTGGACATTATTTTGTGTCTTATTGATAGAGCTGTATACATCTTTTACTCAGCTAATTGATATTGTAGTATTGGTATTATATTTTGAAGATCAATTTTTGCTAAAAATATTAATATTTTTGTTTTATTAATTTGTCACTGTTTGATAATCATTCTTCTTTCGGGCGGTTTAAAAGCAATTGTTTTCTTTATACGATTTGGCAAAATCTGTCCTATATTCTTAAAAAAAATAAAGATCGTAAAAATAGTCAATGCATAAGAAGAAAATATCTTCCATAAATTGGAAGTTGTGATCCTCTGTCACGCGTGTGGGTATTAATAATAAAATGAAGCTTATTTTTAGATCAAAAATTGTGAAAACATCAATTCAAAGCTAATTGAAATCATTATAACTCCTATCATTAACACGAAGTTAATAGACAAACGGCACTGTTGATCTGACACAATAACCCAAATCAATGCAAATAATAATTATGAATCTCGGGCAAACGTTATACTGCCCTATCAATTAACCTCGGTACACAACCCTAATTTAGGGCGATCGCCGAGCCCGGGGAGCGGAAGTGACGTCATTACCGCGCGATACGCCGGGGAGGGACCCGCGTCACTCCGCTCTCACATTCGCGGCCGATTCAATTTGTCCGACAATATAGGACATCATGGGACATTTTTTTATTAATTTAGCCACGCATATTTGTTGACAACCCTAGTTTATTGTGAAAGGAAATGTATGGGGCTGTTTTTTCGGCACCCGAAAAGTGATTTTTTTGTACAAAAATATTTTATAAACGCAAAGGTAATACAATTGCAAAATCACTGTGCTTTCAAAGGCTTTTGCAATGATACACTACGCTTTTAAGTTGGTTTTTGTGCTTGATGTAAAAATTATTAAATTTTTAAAGCAACAATAGTTACATATTTTGTAATGAGACAATGAAAAAACCATCCTAGGAAAGGCTAAATTAAGTTTGAATATGAAATCGCAGAACCGTGAAAATGATCTAACAACTTCTTTTGGTCTAGCAACGAACACAACATAACAGGTATTTGTACCCTTAACACCGATTATATTACTCAAATCCCCTAAACTGATTTATTTTTATACCACTTGAGTTAGCAGAATAAGATGTAATACCTTCTACCTCCAAATAATATGCTAAGCAAACGTCTTCTAAACCTTTTATAATAATACATAGAGGGACACAACTTAAGGGTTACCTTCATGAGTGTTGAGTTTCTTGAAGCATTCCTCGTGAATGTGTCAAAGTGCGGGAAGGTTAAAAAAATGTGACGCGCAAAAGAATCTAGTGCAATAGTGCAAAACTCATTTTGCTTTGGCTTGACATGTCTTTGATCATGTCACTCACATGGAACATGCAGTTACTGAAAAAGGGGAAGTAATAAAGAGAGTTTATATTTACAACAAACCGTGCCGGCAACCTCGCAACCTTTAGTGGTCTACCTCGTCGCAACGTCACAGGTATTTTAACCCTCATTCGCGGTCGTGTCACTTTGACTATTATTTGAATGAAAGCACACCATTATACTATTACATATTGTAGGTCGAAACGACACTAACAGCAGGGTAGCACGTAACACGTCGCGTTTGCCATAATTCTAATGAAATGGAGCTCCGTTCTGTGAAAAGATAGCAAAAGTTACGTTATGCGCAGTCGGCCGATGTACATCTATACTGTTTGATCCTAATATTATCTACTTATTATGATCGTGAATGAAGTTTTAAGTAAATGTCATTGATCTCCAGATCTTGTGACTTCTCATAGTTCACAACAGTAAGTTGTCGCTTAATAGGACCCGGATTCTGATTTACTGTTTTGGACATTTTGTTGTAAGTAGAAAAATCTTGAAAACGGTTACACTATCTTTTTTTAACAACGCAATATGTCTTTGGTAGTATATATTTCCAAAGCTCAATGCTAATTTAAGCGAAAACCATAAAAAGTATATAAAAACAAATAGGTATTATCTATCGGTCTCGAATATATTATTCAGCCAAAGAAACTCTTAATGAAACTAACCTATTTACGTCAACCATAATCAACAAAGTGTATCGAATAAAAATCTGCTCAATAACCTTAAACGTAGCTTTCCTTACGGCTGCTATAAAAATCTTCAAGCGCCTAATAAAAATAATGGAAAAGTAGACCGCGACGTCAGGGGTGAAGTAATTGGGTCAGCTTTGTACATAGTTTACTCGTTTCGTTCCCCATTCCCCGTTCCGCAGGGCTGGCTTCAACCTCCGTAATTCACGCGGCGAAACTTATGTCCCTAAAACGGTCTTTAGCTGTGTTTTCGGATTACAAGTGTCTTTTCTTAGAGCCTTTGTGTACGTCGGTGCAAAATTATTTGGGTTCTCCTTAAATATAACTCTGTGATTGGATTTTTTACGAAACAAGGTTATAGTTAAGGTTTTGACCGCATCCGTGGAACAGTGGCTAAGCCGCTCAGGTATAAAAACACGGAGGTCGTGGGTTCGATTACAGCCTTGGGTCTGGTTGGCGGAGGGATTTTTCAGAGTAGACTGGTGGGGACCACAGGTGAAATATGCCGCCAAAACAGCTCTGGCTGTGTTCCGGCAAATCAGAGGCTTGTTGATCAAAATGAGCCTACAGTCTGGCAGCACATTGAGCGACGCTTCCCGGTAAAGTGTCCCTCAATGGAATGGGCCGCAATGGCCGCTTACCATCAGGTGGGCTGCGTGCCTGTCTGCCAACTGATCTAATATATAAAAAAAAAGTATAATTATACTGAGGTAATAAATAATAATAATAGGTAGGGCACGTTGCACGATGAACAGAGGAATGAGGGCCTTGCTGGAGGTAGCTTGCAACTGATTGATATGGAAGCTTCAATGGAAGGTCTAATATTCAGCACTAAACGTCCTGCATCTTTGTACCTTTTAAGGGAGAATAATGTGTTTTCAGAATACTTCATAATAATATGCGCCAACTTTTAAAAGTTACTATTATATTAGGCGTCAGTCATTAAAAGAACGCCGCATAGCGTTTGTGTTCGGTTCAGTAACAATAATGATCACAATTTTTTATAAATATTATTGCAAAATTTGTACTCCTTTTGAAATTGTATATAATTTTGCTTTATTAAGGTACACCTTTATGTAATCAGAAGAAATAAGGAACGAAACACCAGCTTCCAGACGGGTCTGTAAGTAAGTATTTTCCGAACAGAAAAAAACAATCACACTACTAAGACGGTCAATATAATTATAGTGAATAGAGTACAGTATACAGTGTCCTATAAATTTACATCAAATGTACAGTAACTGGGTCAGTTCTGTTTATAATTTTCTGGTTATCCTTTCCCCTCTCTGCGGTGTTGACACAAACCGCCGACTCCATAATTCAAGCCGTAAGCTTTTCGTTTCTAAAACGGTCTTTAGCTGTTTCGTGATTACAAGTGTGGACGAAATAGTAATTTGAAATTTATCATTCACAAAGAAAATTGTTAGTGTTTTTATTTGTAACTACAATTAAGTCATTTAGATGACCGTGCTATTTTTTGTAACGTCCATAATTTATGAACAACTAAGTACCTACTTTTTCGGTTACGGTTTTCGGTACGGTCGTTACGGTTACCTAGTTTTCTAATTATGTATAAAAAAATTCAAATAACTGTAATTAAATATTCAACTGAAGACGGTGAATATCGACAATCAGCAGCCGAATCTGAAATCGCATTAACAACAGAAAACGCCAGTTCATCTTCAACCACAGGCTGATTGGAAACTCAATTCAATTATGTATAAATTATCCCGAACTAAACATTTCTCTAAATAGTCGATGATATTTGATCCTTGAACGAGAGTCGTCACATCGAGAGCGGATGCGGTGTCGCCATCGCAATACCCGACGCGACTCTTGAGCGACGGGTCATTTGTCACTTTCAGCCTTCCTTGGTGCCCTGGTATTTCTGTGAACTGAACTTATTGACTTTGTCATTATTTATGTTGTATATTTTATAAAGATCTACGTTTTAGTATTTCATGAAAGCGGAAACTCGATTTAAATAATTTTGGTGGGCTATGATATCAACACGCTTGAAATGTGATTCATTTCACGTATTGCATCAAAATAAGCAGAAATCTCCTAAACATCGGAAAATGACACCATCATTTCTAGTACGGACCTCAGGCTAATCGGAAAGTCAATTCAACTATCGACAGTTAATATCCCGAACTGTACATTTCTCTAAATATTCGATGGTATTTGCTCCTTGAGCGAGAGCCGTCACATCGACAGCGGATGCGGTGTCGCCATCGCATACCCCACGCGACTCTTGAGCGACGGGTCATTTGTCACTTCCAGCCTTCCTTGGTGCCCTGGTATTGCTGTTAACTTATTGACTTTGCAATGATTCATGCTGTAACTGCTCCTTTGTGTAAAAGTGTTATTGTGTGTATTTTTTTATGAAGTGGAATGTTAATGAGGTCTGTGCTGATCTAACCAATCAATTTGCCATAAATATGTATCCGTTTCACCATGCTTAATTTTATGAGCGGCAATCTTGTGAGTATTACAAAATGACACTACATTACTAGCATAGTACCAACAGTTAAATTTAAAATAGTACTACTGTCATTGTCATTTATGATTCAAACTAAAACGGAAGTCTCTACGTCTCTATTTAAATCATTTAAGTTTTAACGTCACTAATAACTTTATTAAGTACCTGCACTTAATTACAGTAATGTTCACAGCATTCCGGACATCTGTCTCGCACCGGGATGCACCGCGGATGTGACGTCTCCGTGCAACATGCATCTTGAATGATGGGCAATTTGTCATTTTCACGCCGTCCCCAGCCCTTAATATACGGGTACATATGATAGCCGGTTACGTAATTGGACAATTACGTTAGCTGTTAAACAAATAGATTGTTTGTCGGTCAGTAGCGTCATCAATTTTCACATAATTGTCTTTACAAATAGTGATTAATGGCCGAGGTATTATGTCGTACGGTGTCAAAGACTAGTTTTGATCGCGTAGGTTCAATTGGGCCTAGTTGATAGGAAACTGACTAAAGTACATAAATCGCCATACATTGTATGTATTACGGATACATTAGAATTCAGTAAACTTAAAATAACATTAATTATCAGCTTGCATCTCACCTAATTATAAACAATCCCTCTTAGTATAATTAAGCCAGAGGTTGGATGATACATTTGACTGTAAGGATGGCATCTGTTGAGCAGTCCATATAGGCTATTAAAAAGTCCAACCACAAAAAAAAACATAAAATTCAAATTTAATGCAAATAATCGTCAATCGGACAAACTAATTTGCCATTCATTTATCATTCTCATCACGCAGTAAAAACTCTCTCGACACGGTTTAATATTCAATGTGCACACTTATTAATCCACCCCTCGTAGTGGGTAATTAAATTGCCTTTGTAAAATGTCGGAATGTGTGTTCTTGTCTATTTATAAAATGCGCAGTTTTATTTTATCACTTGTTTATACGAATGTCATAATTTAATAGGTAACAAGGTTACTCGCTTCACACATTGGTTTTTTATTCGCTGACGAAGGTCAAAACTGGCTGACTAAAATATATAAAATACGAGTATGTTTAGCAAGGTACTTATGGGGGCCGGTCTTCAATGTTTGTTAAAAAACTAAAGCTGGTACATAGTAAAAATAAGGTATAATACATATTTAAAAAAAAATTAGGCTTGTTGTTTGGTAATTCATTTAAAGGGTTATGTTGGTTACATAAAAGTTCGTCCTGGGGGGTGTCCTAGCATAATATGAGACAGGTTCACTACCAAATACGCTATCAGGCCAATCAAAACAAAATACTTTTGTTGGAATGTTTTTAAAACGTTTGCTGTAGAGTCACTCTGAGCAAGCTGTCAGCAAAGGTAGCAAGACTAGCAAGTGTCGCTGTTCGTGCAATCTAGTGACTATCTGAACTACAAAGAAAACCGGCAATGTCTGCCGATACGCGCACGCAATACACATTAGCGTGACTCTATAAGCAGCCTTAGTTGAGATAGGTTAGCGTTTGACCTCGGCAACAGCTTTGAATTGAAGACAAGGTTAAAGCACCAAAAAAAACAGTTCAAACACAAACATTTAGGATTTTATCTTAATCAATGAAAACACTAGATCCAACCTGCAGATAGTTCCAATTTTTAAATCAAAACGGGTCGTCCGGACCGAATTAATACTCGTACCACCCATTCACTGAAGACCGACCTATGAGTAATAAACTTGCTATGTGAGAGTGCCGGAGGTCGCTTTCCCTCCCTCTCCCCCATTCCAATCGTTCCAGGTGTCCACTTGCTTATTAGCCTTCGTTTAAAAAAAAAAAAGAAATAAAAAAAATGTTCGTAATCATGTCGTACACGCAAAATTTCAATTTTCTTGTTACTCTATGGTGAATAAACCCCTTAAGATTACCTGTTACATTACAAGCACATTAAACGCAAAGGACTTTATGCACGTTAATTAAAATTTCCTTGAACTAATTGTATGTTATGTTAATCGGGTTACGGTGGCAATTTCCAGGATAATTACGGTACCGGTGTTCGGTACCGCAGTGGGGGAACTATGAGTAAATACAGCTCATTCCAATAGAGAAGCAATAATTAAATAGACTATGTTTAATCAAATTGTGTGTTATTAACGAATGACTAAGGAGATGAACTACAAAGTCACTTTAAAGGAACTACTACCTAGTTCAAATGCTATTAGGATAAGACCTTTTGGAGTTGCGTTAAGCGACAGTAAAAACTGACACACTCACTGACAAAATAATGCGTCTGACTGGCTAGCTACCACCCCCACAAGTGAAATCTGCCGCCATAACAGCTCCTGCTGTGTTCCGGCAGTATCAATGTGGGAGCCAGTACACTTGAAATCACATTGAGCGACTCTTCCTGGTGAAGTGTCCCTCAATGGGGTTTGACGCAAATGGTGCACTTCGCAACTGGTACACCATGCTCAAATGATGCACTTCGTAACTTGTGCACTTCTCAAATGGTGCATTTCGCAAATGGAGCACTTCTCAAATGATGCTTTTCGCAACTGGTGCACTTCTCAAATGGTCCATTTCGCATTCACTTCGCAAAACGTGCAGTTTATTAAGATAAGTGGAGATTTGGATGGGTAGTCTAAAAATGAAAATATATTTGGTTTTACGCAGAATGTTTTATAAATAATATAATCAACATACATTTTTCAAGTACTAAACAAAAAATGTTAAACACATTCGAATAAATACAATTACAAATAAAAATTCATTTATTAGCATGAAAAGTGGTATAACAGATGTTAGATTTATTTAATTGATCGCACAATTCGCCAGAACCTGGCATGCAAAAGTTCTGCTTACACTTATTAAATTAAATTACATGATTGATAGAGAATCTCTATTCTCTCTCTATTAGAGATGTAAATTACGTTGTATTTATTTTTAGTAATGGTAACCGAACATACATGCGATGCAAAACTAAAAGTTTTTGTACTTAAAAAATGTATGTTTATTATATTATTTATAAAACATTCTGCGTAAAAACAAATATATTTTCATTTTTAGACTACCCATCGAAATCGCCACTTATCTTAATAAACTGCACGTTTTGCGAAGTGCACCATTTGCCATTTGCGGAGTGCACCAAATGCGAAATGGACCATTTGAGAAGTGCACCAGTTGCGAAAAGCATCATTTGAGAAGTGCTCCATTTGCGAAATGCACCATTTGAGAAGTGCACAAGTTGAGAAGTGCACCATTTGAGCATGGTGTACCAGTTGCGAAGTGCACCATTTGCGTCAAACCCCCTCAATGGAATAGGCCGCGGTAACCGCTAACCATCAGGTGCGCTGCGTGCCTGTCTTCCAACTGATCTGGTATAAAAAAATACAAATTCGTTCAAAATTAGGTTAGGCCTCTGATAATCCAAAAGGATAAATCCGCGGGCAAAAGCTAGACAAGCATAAAAGACCCGCTAAAAGTATTATGGCTCAGTGCCAGCAGCCACCATCACAATGTGAAAGAAAGGGCTAATCTCAAGGGATTACAAAGTTGCCAGATCAAACCGGATTGGGAAATAATTCTCTTTGTTGATTTGTGGGGGGTTGGAATAATAAGGATATTAACTCTTAAACACCCGACCGAAAGCCGGGTGTCGCGTAAACAATATATTTTCTATTGTGTCTGGTTTTCCGGGGCTTGATGGATTAAGGAGCCTATTGGACTGATGAAGTGCCCTAATTTTTATATAAACATTGAAAGTTTTGTATTGTTAGTTTTAATCTATGCAATACATACCTACTAGGTTGAGGGAAATAGTTGACAAGAGACTAATACACTATGAGAGTTAGTTGGTGCTTAATGATTGTTACTGCCTAATGGCCCTTTGACAGAAAGCATCTCTCACGATTTTAACATACTACGAGTAGGTATGTATAAAACTTTTTAAATAATTTAAACATTGGCGCCTCTGAAATCCCAAGTGATTGAGTCAGCTTTAAACTTAATACTCCTATAAGTAAAATGTGACGCAATTTAGAGGTCATGGTTCATTAACCAATATATATAATCTGTATCATATTTATTATTTACAGAATATAATCTGTATACTAACCCACTCTGTAATTGCTATACCGTTTGACGTTTTGATTGTGCTACAATAACTTTAATCATTGAGGTTTTTCCATTCAACAACGGGACGTTTAAGCTAACTTTACTCTTCGAATGAGGTAATAAACAACAAAAAAATATATTTAGACAGCCGCAGAGTGACATTTATGTTGTATCCCGGAAAAATTGAATGTTACCCGAGGGACCCGTGGAACAGGAATGTTGATATTTGTTTAATTTAGAAATGTAGGTTTGTACTTTGTACGAAAAGGCAAAGGCGATAACTCACAGAACTCTAATCCAGGCAAATGTTTTGAATGCGAAAGCGTGTTTGTGGAAAGTTTTAACTAATTAGACCGAGACAGGACCGGGGGAATTCACAAGAACGGTAGTTTTAGACTGGGAAATGGCTCTGCTTGAACTATAAATATGATGCCTTTATTTACAATTGATATGTTAATAGTTGCCTTTTTGAGGTTTTCTCTCACTTCTTCGTAAACAACTTCATGTGAAAGTAATAATGCAGCCTAGGCTGATTCTTCGTATTAAATAGCGAACGGTTTAAAACAAGTTACTTATTAATTAAGTAAATTGAAACACATATGTATATTGATTCCATTCTTTGGAATTCAATCACCAGAGTTTATAAAAACTGTTAATTTTAAAACCCTTGATCTTTTAAAGGATTGTTTATAAGATTATTTCAAAAAAAATATTTTTTTTTCACAGGTAAACCAACCATTCGAACATAGGCAGCCAGCAGCCAGTAAGAAATATAAAAGCTTACGCACTACATCCGATTAGTCTATTTTCTTAATTGTTCTTGGTTTTACGAATAAAAAGGAATGTAGATTTCCATGTCCATCAATTATTTTAATAAGTCGCCAAAAGCGTCCAATACGATTGAAGAAACTCGAAGTTTGCAAAAAGACATAAAGAAAATGGACTATTTAGGTAGTTAGTTTTTTATGGAAAAAGGAGGCAAACGAGCTGTCTGACACCTGGTGGTAAGTGATCACTAACGCCTATAGACACATGCGACTAGGTCTAATAAGGTGCTTTACCTGTCTTTAATAGAATATGGAAGGATGGCGAAGGTGGGAATAATTTTATATTAGGTACTACTTGCCTTTCGCTTGCGGCTTCGTTCGCGTGGACGATACGTTATCCCGTAAGAATGTGATATTATTTCAGGATTTTTTCGCCAGCTCTTAAAACCATTGTATACTTGTATTTATTCCAACCTGACACAGACACGTCATTATGTGAAAAACTTACCGTGGTCCTAACTGCCAGTTTTTCCGTAGGAATGGAAGCATTTTCCGGCGGTAAAAAGTAGCCTATGTTCATCAGAGATAATGTCCGCTTCTAATGGTAATTTTTTTTTTCAAATCGGTCCAGTACTTTCGGAGCCTATATTTAATACAAACAAACAAAATCTTTCTTCTTTATGATATTAGTACAGATAAACAGAAAATATTTAACGGTATTATCAGCAAAGATTAGACAATGATAAAATGTTCATGCCTTGAGTGGGTTAAGCAAACCAGTTGTATGGTTCAAGATATAGATCATAGTTCAAGTCAAACTTCCACAAACTATCAGTTATTATTAGATTATGGCCGGAGGACCGGCAGTCGACTTCAACCAAAGCAATTGTCTGGAAATCAAGTTTGTACTCGTGAAAACATTTTTCGTAATGGATGTTATTTTTTAACATAAAACCAGCTATCATACTTAAGTAATTAGGATAATATAGCTAAGTAAATGTAAAGTAAAGTATTAACTTATTAATAACCCACTGCTGGGCATTCATAGGCCTCCGTCATTGTCAATGTCTGAAAAACTTTTGCTTGACCCGGAAATTGAACCCAGGACCCAGAGATTATGTATGTAAACCGTTCCACCAATAAGGCTTTGTACCAATAGTTAAGTACAATAAAATATTTTTTAACAGTTATAGACACTTTTCAATGTCCTTAGTTCGTTATCAGCTATTTTAATCTACAGGTTTTCAAAGACTTAAAACAGCGTCAAACACACATTTAAGATAAAAATAAACAACAACGATATCCAACGTAACGTAATTGACACTACATACATCTAATATCGTATAGAATATAAGATATTGACAATCCATTGTCTCGCAACCTCGGTTTGCCAACACGATATATTTATCCGTAAAAGATGTGTCCTGATTCACAAAGCAAAGACTAAGGTACAGTAGGTTCGTGCAGTTTAGTCGGAGAATTTTTATTCAGCTGTATTATACATATAGGTACTTTATACTTAATGCATTTATTGGTAAAAGCTACACAAATGTCAAAATAATGTAAATTAAGAGAAAAAAAAAGACAGCCGACCCGTTTACTGGATTTACATGACCCTCTATAAAATTAAAACACTATACGACAACGACAACCAATAGACAGTTTGTTTTAGATCATGATTGTGTAGGTACAATTAACAAACTATATTTAAAACTACAATCGGTAATAAATCTCTTTGTTTGTTAGTTATCGAAGAACTTTCAAACAGTTTAAAAACACTTCAAATATCACTTTCTGGAAACATCAACAATTTTCACAAAGTTATTGCATCTATCCCCACATCAAAATACCGTAAAGACCAATAGATATTGCTAAAATATGGCAGTTCTCGGAGCAACGTTGCAGGCCGCCTAACCGTGAGCTATTCAATTATAATTTATTGGTTACGTACGCCGATATTGAAAGCGCTTGGGAGACCTTAGGCTTTGTTTGGCCGATGTGACCTCGCCTGTAATTTGCATGACTGACAGTGCGAAAGACGGCCGTGCCACAGTAAAGGAATAGTTTGTTAAATAATAAATGAATTGCGTATTAAATAACACTTCCAGTCTAAATTGTGTTGTGTTGGTGTCATTAAATAAAGCAAATCGTGTTGTGTGGTAAAGCCATACTGCCGACAGTTCTCATTTGAAGGGGAAACTTACTTAGTTTCCCTGCCATAGAATTCCGACGTGTGGGTGTCATTGCGATTCGTTTGGTTTGGTGAGTGAAAGTGTCAGAGGCTCGAACTCGGGTCTGAGATGCGTTACTCACCTACCTCTGAGGACAATATCTCCTATAACTCTGTATAATAACCTCTGAGGATGCGAAAGCGGAAGCGCTTTCGGAAATCGAGATAGAAATATCGGAAATATAGGATAGGGAGAGAAATAGAGTTTTGGTGAGTGAGCCAAACAAGCAAAACACCGAAAAACCAAATCTACTACTCACATGTCGGTTCTCTGTGAGAACATCTTCGGAGAAAAGGGTTGTTGAACACCAACCTGCATTCGGCAAGCGTGCCTATAAAACCCGGGGATGGGTTGGTTTGTAGCCACAAGGCTGGCACCGGCTCGTCCTAATCGGTCGGGAAACCGGGGGAGTTTAGTGGGTAGTGGACGCTTTAGTCTCAAGTCCCACACACGGCCGCAGGTGTAGCTAGCCTGCGGTTATGGTGCATAAACGCATTCTCCTCCGAAAAAAAAGCGTGGCTATAAAGCCAGAACTTATCTTTGTAACGATAACCTAATATCAGTGATAGATGCCTTTTCTCTGCAGTGAGACAGTAATATGCTGATACTACTTTACTAAATGCACATAAATTCAATGAAATAATTTAAACCAATTCATTTAAGTTTAATTGACTAGTAACAGCATAAATATCACAATAACTACAGTATTGGTGTATTTGTGTTGCATTTGTTGTCGATATTATTGCAATGAAACTATGAGTCATATAACATTTTAGCGTTTTCTCATAATTAAATTGTCTGTTAATAAAATATGAGTGTTTCATTGCAATTTTAATAATTCATTGGTCAATAAAATATCTGCGTCAATGAATTTGTAATCGATAAATAATTTGTGTTGTCAAATTCATTCGTAATTGTTTGGTATCATACTTTACTATAACTTACAATAATAAATTAAAATATTGGCATGTTTATCTGAGAATAAAATTAAAATGCATTATATTTTAAAATGTATAATTAAAAAATAGGAAAAAAATAATACACCTGCTTTCCCATTTAACAGTTGAAAGTTCTTTAACAGTAACTTGGTGTTTTAAACCACTCGTTACAATGTGTAAAAGGCTATATATAACGCGATACTCATTACTGTGAATTTATTTATTGTTTACTCTCTGAACTGTGTAATCAAACATTTTTGACATGAATGCATTCATAATGTAACAACACGTCAATATAAAATTACTTTAGTTGATTACCTACAAATAAAGGACTGGCCGACCAAGATGTACGAGCTCTGAATAAAGAAATCAAGTGTCAAAATTACAAGACGCAGGCGCAGAATCTTTTATTAAGTTTTATTATACGCCTCCATTCATTTTTACTTTGAACGCGAGGCTCGTCTCTTGACAATTTTTCTCCCTTTTGTAAAGCTTGGAGGGCTCGGTGATGTGAATACGTTGGGCTGAGGCTCTCAATATACATTCGCGTTATAAACATGACTAGAATAATAAATTGTAGTTTTACCCACAAAGACTGCCTTGAGACAGGTGTTCAAGCCATTACAGGCGAATGAAAAATTCAAGCCACAATATTGGCTGTCGTTTTCAATTAATCGAGTTCGGCGAAGACGTATTGTGACTTACAACCCTTTTACTTAAGTTATTTCCATTCATTAGTAGCGCTATTTTGCTCATACTATAAATACTTACTTAATATAAACTTTTTTTAGTAAAATTAAGTTATAAATAAGCGAAGAAGGACACTATATATATTAAAGACTACGAAGGAATGACATTTATGAACCTTCTCCTATATAGACTCGACAAATAAAAGATTACCTAATTTGGTGCATTCAGCGTGCGCGCACCAGACACAATATTTTTATAGTTAAATACGTTAGTTGATTTTAATTATGTTTCATTAACCTAACTTAGGATTTCAAAGAGACATGTTTAAATATAAACTAATTATATACTTTGAATGGTAGTCTGGCCATATTTATACGGCAAGCCACTTGAAAGCAGAGATGTAATAATATAAAATAAAAACGGTTTAAAAAAACGTTTGCCAAAGCTTATGGATTGCCGCGGATATCATTTCGGTTAAAAATAATCATCATGTTTATATTTGAATACCCTAAATTGAACAATTGCCTCTCAAATGAGTTATACCCCACATATCGATAATGCGGCTAAAATAAGGGATGAAAGAACCCTTTTCCAGTCGATGAGTTCATGTTACCGTTATGAATAGGCTTCAATGGTTATCTTCGCGCCAAACAGCCCAGTGGCGCAGTTGGCTAGTAGCTGTCTTTACATCTCAAAGCTAAGCAATTTTCTGCATCACTATCCGAATGGGCTACCAAAATTCAAGAAACCAGTTCTTAACCGTGCTTCGCTAGTCATTATATTGATAAGGCTACATTTCTAATTATATATTTTTTTAATTGTCAATAGATACATAATTAATGATAAATTTATCTGTCAGATATTTTTTTTCTTACCTATGCTTTTCCACTGCTGCGCAAAGGTCTTCCCTAAATGTTTCCACATATCTCTGGCTTGAGCCAGAGTTTGTCAGTCCTTGATAAAGCGGAACAGATCGTCACACCGAAAAGCGGAACAGACCGTCGCACCCAGTTAATTTTATGTTCAGATAATATATGAGAAAAATATCTAACAGCGTTGAAACTGCTCCCCGATATAAATAGGCCGGTCTAATAACATACAATGTGATGTGATGATATTTAATGAAATGGTATTAAACAAAAATCATAATGCATTTGTATCATAACAATTCGTTATTGTATTGAGCCATTACGATGTATTCATATTTGGTACCGTAATAGACGTACCATTGCAAACACCCAAACATAATATATCTACCATGATTTATTTATGTTTGGCTATCACCAGCTTCGAAATGTAGTTTCTACCGAGAATAGACTGGCACGAATCTCAACAATTAATTTTCAATAGCCAAATAATGTGTTAAAACAATGTAACAGACTGAAGACGGCTTGAAAAACTGACGCCAGATTAACTAAAGTGGTTAATCATTCGACAGACGAGATGGTATCTTCAAGCTGCACATACAAAGATCGGCGTGAACCATCTGAACTGGCGTAATTGACCATAGTAAAAAGAGCCTACTCAGTACGGTATCTTCATACACCGCACGGCGCGCGGCTTGTATGTCGCCATCGTGGTTCTTCGCCCTAAGGGATCTAACAGACGAACGAACCATCGTCCGCGACCCTCGACGACTGCGGTGAGCGGCTGTCGTTCGGGGCCGCAACGACAGCCGACGACCCTCGGCGACTGCCGTCGAGAGTCGCGGCGACCGTCAGCGGCAGTCGTCGACAGTCGTCGAGAGTCGTGGGTCGTTCGTCTGTTAGATCCCTAATTTGAACGGCTTCGGGCCTCGAGCAAGAGATCATTGCCCGGGCTGTTTCTTGCTCCCTCACTAGGGAGCGGTGTTTTAAGCTGCCGCGGAACGGCCCGGTCTTAGGCCGCGGTCTGGACTCACCTCCTGCGAACACTGTGCTGCCATCATTGTGGTCGAGCCAACGGGGTGAGACCCCGTTCGGGGAGGCCCAGTGAGCGACCAGCAAGCAGGCAGCGGCTTACTGTGTGATCGGCGCAGGAGGGTGGTGCTGTAGGCGGTTTAGTGCGGCTTTGTGCAGGATTGAGCCTCGGGCTCGGCGTCTATAATTATTATATTTATAGTGAGATTTTATTTGAGTGTGCGTGAGGCGACCACAGATGTTATCTGTGGAGGCGACGCAAAGATTTTAATGGCGCACACAATGTTACAAGCCGCGCGAGGTGCGTTAGTATGAAGATAACGTATTGTGTTCTCTTTCTACTATGTCTGAACTGGCGTAATTGACGGGCAAGTGGCGTAAAAGTGAATCTGAGGCGTCTCGGATGCTGGCTCGAGGCGCAATCGATACGGCACGCGCCCCTCCCGAGATCACTACTATGAATCTTCAATACCACCCTTAAAGCGAAGGTGATAGAGTCCACATTGTAAAGGTTATTCAGCACCTCATTTTGAAAACGTTGAAAAAATCTTGGCGACAAGACTTGCTGCGGTATCATGACTAAACTTCTAACAAGATTGAGGGTAATAGGTATTAAGCTGGTATTAAGTAAATGGTTTAAAAATGTTAGTGTCGTAAAGTACCATTTGATGATTTTATGTAACAGTTTAAACTTCATCAACAATGCGGGTGTTTCTAAAGAAAAAAACAAAAGGTAGTCCAAAACAGAATATCGGAATGAATATGAAGGTATAATTTTAGTATTTTTTATTTCATTCTTCAAAAATTAACATTTCAAAAAATAATGGCCCATTCGCATGTAAAATAATTGTAAATTACTCCTCACAGCACAGCGCAAACGTTAAACTCCCGCACATGTCCATTCATTTGCATTGAAATCTGTTGAATTTAAAACAACAATAAACGCTGCAACTACAATTACTACTACCCCCAACTTCGCCCGCATTTTAAAATCCCCACCCTCCCCCCATCCACTTCTGAAAGTCTCTCAAACAATAACAAGTGGTGCCCTCTGGTCACGCTCCGTGCTTTTATTACATTAACTCGACAAAGACGGTTGAGTTATCTCTTAATTATTTACCTACAACTTAACTGACAATGTTTTACCACTTTATACTCTTTTAATCTCGTTTCAACTCTTGTTTGCCGTATTGTGTTAGATAGAAGAAACAAGTAAGTGATTTAATAACAACTTTTTTACTTACGGCCAGTGTTATTTACTCTATGATTCATTTAATTTGAAGCGACAAGTTTTTTAAGGGCCCTATTACAAATTCGACATAATATGTCGGATGTCATGAGTTGACGGCCAGCGCATCGCATTTTGTAGTAATTTTGCAGTTATATTTATTGCTGTTATCGTAATAGGATATAAACGGATGGTTTAAAATTACAAAATCTTCATTCCTCATGATGTAACAATTATTCTGGTATACATTTTGCTTAATTGTATTGTCGTAGATAGGAGAAATTCACAGTTAACTTAAAGCGATTTTCGAAGATTTTTGCTTTAGAACTACATTTTTTTCATTAATAAAACCAAAGATATTTAAAAGTCCCAGGCCGCTACGAACTAAACGACTATATAAGAAATAACATTCTAATTTTTTTATTTCATTTGCTTAGAACAGTAGTTTAATCTTGGAGCTTAAAAATGTGTCTTCGCGCATTTTATGAAAATCTTTCTTTGCAATTTCGGGTTCAATTAAAAAGTTAAGCAAAATTTACAAAAAGCAAGGCCGCTACGAACTATTCAAATAGATATTCTACACTATTTAATAAGTCATAATTGGTAATGTATTTTTGTTTCTGAGATCAAGAACGCCAAAGTTGGCCATTTTATGCAAAAATCACAGTCGAGATGTGATAGGGCTCTTAAAATAAGATTTCATTTACTTGCAATTTATTTCTGTTAAATCCGAAGAAGTTTTATCATACGAGTAGTCACTGTTTGTAATATATCCTAAGATAAATCGTTATTTTACATACTTGTGTCCTCTAATTTTAACTAGCCGTGTTTGTCGCTTTGCTTGCATAGAATTTGGCCCTTGACTAAAAGCCATTATAATGATTCATGGGATCTTTACGAGTACTACGACATTTCCGAACTTTTACTTATTAGTAAGAGGAAAGTTGGCAAGACTGCATGACCAAAGGTGGACAAAGGCAACAACAGAGTGGTGGCCAAGGGGTGCATAACGATTGCGAGGCAGACCACCAGCCCGTTGGTCGGATGATATACCTAGTCAGGTTCGTCGGTGTCAACTGGATGAATCTTGCACAGGACCGGAACGCTTGGCGAAACAAAAAGGAGGCCTATACTTAACAGGGTTTTTTTTTGAACTGGCCAGTTAGATCCAGAAATACTGATAGAGTTTGTATTCATTTATACAGGCTGTTATGATAGATAGAAGTAACGTGCTAGACAGTGACGGGTAGACAGTACCAACTAAAGTGACATAAAAAAAAGAATTCTAGCCAGTATTTAAATGTTCAGTAAATTAAAGGAATAACAATTAGCCTTTGTGACAAATATTTAAAGTATTCTCGAAATAAAGGAAATCGTACTAGGTTAATTAGCCTTTTTCTGGAAGGAATTTCACCCAGAAAAAAGGCTCGTTCTATTTGCATCTTTTTCTTTTGTCAGTCAAAGTACATAGCGCTGGCGCTTGAATACTCGATCAAAGCGATCGGCTTTAACGATGTCCGTGTCAAGAGTCACATGGACTCTCGACAAAGTGACATGAAAAGGCACTATTTTTCTAGTCAATTTCTAGATTACCATAAAAAAAATTAAACCTACTGAAATATTTTCTAGAAAAACCTGATGTAAAATCCTAATATGTTGCGTATATTAATTTACATAACGAAATGGCGCATTTGGTAATGACCTTGTCCAATACGCCAGGGGTTGTGGGTCCGAATCCCACCCAGTAAAATAGTACCTAATATGATGAACATTTGTGTTAACTTATTCTGTGTCCAGATGTTTATTAGTATCGGAGTATTATGTTTGCAATGTATTCCCATTGTATCTGATGCCCATAATACCAGTGCCAATGAACGTGATGTTGTCCAATATATTCAATTATTTTTTTCGTTAATTACAAAATATTACAACAAATAATCAAAAAGGCCTTTAATAAACGGCTTAAATGATAAAATCAATTGTATGAATCAACACAAAAGCGCTAATAACAACAAATTATCAGAAGCTATCGCGAAATATCAAGTTACTTATATGCCCGTTGAATTTAATTATCCTCGCGTAAAGTATTGGCAATTACACGGTAATTATGTACGCGAGATGTCGTTTTAAAAACCATGTGTCCGACCCCTGCTGGCTTGATGCACCTTATTGCATGAAGGAAAAATAAAACCATAGTAGAGAGAATATACAGTAGGCTATGTCCGGCCCAAGAGCTAAATAAAATTAGGTATTAATTATTGCCGCGTAAGCAGGGTCGAAAAGTAGTGACGCGCGAACCTTGTGCGGTGTTAACCTCGACTGGCGCACTGAGAAACTGGTCGAGATTTTGGTTGAGTGTGCATGCAGCGACGCATAGATACTATGGCGCACATGTCATGTACGGATGTACGGCAGCAGATCAACCTACCCTTATCTGTCAAAAATTCTCAATTGAAAGCGAACTATATGAGAAGTGAATAAAGCTGAAAATTGGTTGTAGAAATTTGACAGATTGGTGTAGTCTGATGTGCTGGCGGCTGACAAGCCGCGCGCGGTGCGTTCGTTTGAAGTTAACGTACTTTCCATTCTTTCTACTATGATACAACGATGGGATTATCCGCGATCTTATTAAATTATAAACGTCATTTCACAGTCCATTAAGGACTTACATAATAAATCCGCTGAGCTGCTTACCTATTCTGAGAGCTAGATTTGACCGGCAGTACTGGGAATTCCGTAATTAGATTTCACGTAGTTTGTGTTTGTATGTGCTATTTTCATATTGCTTTCATTTATAATAAGAGAAGCTTATTAACAATTTACTACACCAAATCAGCTTATTAAATATATAATAAATAAATATAGTATTTCTCTATTTATAATCTGGACCTTATTCACACAGCGCCATCTAGCCCCAAATTAAGCATTACCAGTGCCAGACAACGGATAAGAATTACGTTTATACTTTTTTTTAAGCATTACGTGTAGTAGCCAATTTCTTGACCCATACACCAAATGGGTCGTCAACCCCTAAATAATAAAAATAATAAAATTGTCCCTTCGCAGGCCTCCATAACTACAATTAAGTCACCGCTACAATTATAGGTATCGCTTACTCACCACACTTGCCACGTGCAGATTGATGATGATGATGAGATGACAAACCTCGACCCGTGAAAGTACTCTAAACCAAAAGGACGTCCATCATGTGTTATATTAATTTTTCCGAATACGATTAACTCTTAAAATTTAAAAAAAAATATTGATCGTTAGAAACTCTTGTTGTAAATATAGTACAAATATAAAAAAAGGAAGTTTCCATTCGCTTATATTTTTTACTAACTGCCGCCTCCGCGATTACAGCCGCGCGTAATTTCTTCTTTAAATATACCCCCTTCCCCCACATTTCCGGGATAAAAACCCTATGTCACCCAGGGACAATGTAACTTTGCAACAGTGAAAGAATTTTTTAAATCGCTTCAGTAGTTTCGAAACATATTCAATACAAACAAACAAAGAATCAAATCTTTTCTCTTTAGGTATAATTTAAGCCTACGCTTCTAAAAGGCCCTAGCCGCTGGTGGCGGCGGGGGGCGGTAGTGACTAATTGACATCACATGTCACACCTGCTTGTTTGCCTTTCATAAAAAAATGGTTGCTCTCCGAAACCTTTTTAGGCTTTAGCCCCCTGCTATAGATAAATAAAAACCAGCAACAAAAGATAGGAACAGAAATCCATTACCAATTAAGTCAATACTAATATTATAAAGAGAAAAGATTTGATTGTTTGTTTGTATTGAATAGGCTCCGAAACTACTTAACCGATTTAAATGATTCTTTCACTGTTGGAAAGCTACACTATCCCTGGTGAACATAGGGTACTTTTGATCCCGGAAATGTGGGGGGAAGGGGGGATATTTGAAAAAGAGAAATTACGCGCTGGTGAAACCGCGGGCGGAACGCTAGTAATAAATAAATCAAAAACAATATTTATTTTCAATGAGTATCACTGCAAACAGTACCACAGAAAAACCGCATTGTCGGATAAAGCCTTCCAGCGGGAGAAATAATTAATTGGATGTGTAACATTACAATTACGCAATCGGTTAATTCCCAGCCAGCAATGGAGTGGTCGGTAAAGTCAATATAATCATTAACATACTTCATTTCCACACCATATTTGCGGTTGTTGAAACGCTCAAATGCGTGTTTGCATGGAGTTTTCAGCCAACCAATGTTGACCATTGGCCGATATGCATAGGTGTCAGTGGAAGTTGTGATTATAATAGCCCTTAATCCGCGAACTCTTTCATGCCATTCTGGATAGGACCGCATTTGAAAACGCTTATCATTATAATGATTTCATCTTAATCGTGGAAGCCCTGCCCAGCGTATTTATTATTGGTTATTGAATCCATAGTTCAAACTTTGTCGTGATAATAACAAACACAACAAAACAATCATTATATTTTGGTGCAGTCGATTCGAAGTTACGTCAAAACCTTATGGGGAAATGCTTTCTGAACCTTACTTTATCAAAGGCCCTTGGCTAAGGCTTACCTACAACCTTAGATATTATTTATTGTCTGCGGCGGAGAATGCTTTCAAGCTTCATAACCGCAGGCTAGTGAGACCTGCCGAGTGTAGGACTGAGGAATCAAGACGTTCATCCTACTCAACTCTCCCTGTTTCTCCTTCACCTCCGTTATGAACTAGCCCATGCCTGCCTTGTGGCAACTGAACAACCCAGAAAAGGTTACAAAAAATACACAAGACATAAAATCTAAATATTCCAATTCGTTTGCAAAGATCGGAATCATAAACATTCCGCTACGCAGCAGTCCGAATACTCCTCTGAAGTGGATAAATATTTTACAGAATTATTTCATATACGCAGAAACAGCGCGTTGAAAAGTTTTATTGGAATAGTTCGGGCACGGTGTTTCAACCGCTCTTATGCTCGGATCTACGTTCTCAATGAATATTACTCTTTTTATGATCCCAGTTTCGTTTCACGGCGACTAAATTTGTCTTAAAAACGTTTCGAGAGTTGTTAAATGTTAAACATTTTTTCCTTATGGAACTGTTGTGCTCAAATTATGCAATTCAGTAACTCGTGAACTGTGACGCCATGATGTGGATATACATATGTAATTTAAATTGTATTCACATTTTGCTACTGTTTACGAATTAAAAATTTATATAAGTAGGATTGCAGATTGGAGACAGTTGATAGACGTTTTTTAGTCGACTATTTAGAGTACTTCTATTTTTATTGATATTAAAGTTAAGTAAGTACCTATGTACTGATACTAAAATGCACCATCCATCTCGTTTACAAAATTCTTTTTCATAAATAACCCTGCCATTCACAATATTTGTCTCGAATGAGTGTATTCAAAGTTTTTATGGATGGTCGACTTTAAAGTTCTTATCTTCTTTTTTCAATCGCCCTGGCACGTGTGAGCAGGTATAAAATTCGGTTAGTTTTGACCCTTTGTAGGCGACACGTTAAAAAAAAAGATGACCGCGCGTGCGCGATATTGAGCCAGATGTTTGTTTTGGCAGCATTTTATACCTCGCCTTCGGTTTTTACCGATAAATGTTATTTTTTTCTCTCTCTTCAATATTAACACAAATATTTCCCATAACTTGTTGTTTATTTCTCACATGGTTTACGTGTTATTATTACATTAAGAAACCATATGAACCATATTGAAACCGTGTTGTAACCATTTTGAAACCGTGTTGTTAATGAATTGATTTGTATAATAAATTAATGTAATTATAAATTATACAAATCAATTCATTTACAACACGGTAAATATTAAACCTTTTTAATAGATATGCTTTTATTTTCTGAGATAAATTATTAATATAAATACTACAATCATTTATATAACCGCTTTGTCAATAAAAGCACCTATCTCTTAAATACCCTTCTTAACGTTTGGTCTCTCCAACTGACTCAACAATTCCGTTAAATTATTCTAAATAATTATACCAGCCATCTGTCGTGGGGTGAACCGCCCAACAAAAGGTTTTTTCTTGTATCAGAACGTTGACTCATTTGATAAATTTCGAATCGAATTTAGCCAGAGCTGGCCTCTAGCAGGTTTACTTTATTGTTTACATCATAAGAGCATTACAAATAAAAAACAATATAACTAATGGAGATTTTTTTTGTTGCAGGATGTCGTAACCATCGTTAAACCATCAATGAAGGTACCATCTACCTGAACATAACAGAAAATGCGGCCACAGGCTTCAAAACCTTTACCTAAGAAGGGGGCCGTAAGTAAAGCAGCAACTAAAGCAAGCCCCATTTCGAAGCAATCAAAGAAAAAAGCCGCGTCTCCAAAAAAAGTAAAGAGCATTGCCCACAAGACACTTGCAAAAGGCCCCAAAAAGGCTGTGTATAAAGACGATGTTCCTACTAACAAATATGACGGAGAAAAGATTGACCCTTCAATTGACACATCCAAAGCTGGACCTTCTAAAACTAGCACTTCCCGGAGCAGTTCGCCTGCTAAAAGGAAAAAGGAGCCTAAAAAAGCGGCGGCGAAAATTATAGAAGTGCAAGTAAAGAAGAATCCTAAAAAAGGCATAAAAACTAGTAAGAAAGCTACAAAATCTAAAAATAAGAATATGGAAACAAAAACAGACGATATAAAGTACAAAATTAATTCAGATGTAGCGAAAAAGACACCAAAATTTTCTAAAGCTAAAACGGTAGTCAAGAAGGGAACGGTGGGAAATCCAAAGAAAAAACCCGTTGCTGCTGAAAAAGAAGATCAACGAGAAAAAGAACTAGTAAAAGAAGAAACATCCATCGATAAGGAAAGTTCTAATAAAAACGATGAAAATCAAATAAAGTGTGACAATAAAGAAGAAAATATAGAAAACAAAGTTGAAGCAAAATTAGAAGTGAAAACCGAAGACAAAATTGAGGAGAAAGAATCGCCTACTTCTCCAACTGAAAGCCCTAATCCAGTTAGTAATACTTCATCTACACCAGATACACCAAAGGTCGAGATTGAACGACCTCCAAAATTTTTCACTTCTAGTAGAACTCCACGAACTGTTGATATTGATGTTAAGTGTTGTAAAACTTCCAAAGGAAATTTAAGTGTTTCGGAGAGATTTTTATCGATGAAGTTTGAAACTAAAAATGAAGACAATAATAAAGAGAAGAATGTGCCCAATGCGCTAGTTTCTCAAGGTCCAGAGATTGATGTATACACATTCACTGAAAAAGTTGATTCTCCTAAAAGTATTTTATCAGAATTTCGCCCCATTACTAAGAATGTAGGAAGAGTACGACCAATAGCTAGAGTAAAAGGAACAATAATTGATAAAAAAACAGAATCTGAAAAAAAGAAATATTCACCTCATAGACCTATTGAAGAAGTAGTCAAGCAATTAAAGGCTAATAAAAGAACTGAAGAACTGAATGCTTCTGCAACTCAAATACCTTTGAACACCTCGGTTGTTGAAACGGTAACTCAGAATGAAGAAAAAGATTCTGAAGATAAACCAAAACCTATTGTTAGTAAATCATATAAAATGGTTGCACGAAAGTCTAGTGTCACAGGTAAACCTTTCAGTCCAATAAAATTTTTAGACAGTGACCCCACCCCAACTAAAGTTGAGAAATCACCTAAGATCGCATCTCCAGTCGCTTCTAAAAAACCGCCATCTAAACCTAAAAAACAACAAAAGAAGCCTAGTATATCAGATGAAGACATTGATACGTCCAAATTTTCTCTCAACACCACTTTTCATTACAGTTCATCAGAAGAAAGTGTTAGTGAGTCTAATGATGATAATGACACCAAAGAATCATCTGGTTCAGACACTCCTAAAAATAAGAAAATGAAAAATAAAAAATACAAAAGGATAACTGATAGTGCCAAGAAATCCACGTCATCTAAAGAATTGAAAGAACTTTCAAAAGATTCACTTGTTGATCTCAAAGATAATTCTCTTCTAATGGGCGAAAAGCCTAGCAAAAGACGACTCAAGCTTTTATCAATGTGGGCTGGACCTAAAAAACATAGGATGGCATCTCTAAATGCAATGGCTAAGGTTCACTGTTTATATGAAAACGAGAGTCGAACACACATGGAATTAGGTTTAATGAAAACAATTGATAGACAAGTACTTCCAAGTACTTCTACATCTAAAACAACTATAACTAAGAAGAAAGATTCGAAAGCAAAAGATGCAGATAGACCTGTGACTTCAACTTCGGAATCAGAATACGAAACAAAGACTGAAAAGAAAGATGAAAGCTCGGAAAGTTCTGATGACAATCCTCCTCCAAGAACGCTACGTGGCGTGCCTGGAATCAGGAGTGCTGGAAAATATTGGGACCCAAAGTCATCAACGTCGTCCAGTGAAGATAGTGAACTGGAAACTAAAAAGAAGAATGTGAGTACAGAGAAAAAGAAAACTACTCCGAAAGCGGCTGCTGCTAAATCAGATACAGAAAAACCTCCAGCAAAAATGAAAAAGACTGCTGGTGTACCTGTAAAGAAAAAGAGGAATAGAAACGAAGTTGTGATGGATTTGAAAGACATGGTAGTACAGAAACGAATGGCTAGTTTAAATGCTACGGCAATTTTGGCGGCCAGTTATGAAAAACGTTCGCCAAAATCGAATAAAGACGATACAACATCCGACTCGTGTAGCGACGAATCTTTTTCTCAGAAGCCAAAAAACGGGGTAAATTCCGGCGTAAAGTCGGAAACAAAAAGCGAAGAACCTAAAAAAGAATTTGATGATTCCTCAGTAAGTGATAGAAAACAGAAAGTTGAAGTCATTGTTAACCAAGATACGGACGTGACAATTACCGGTGTTTACTCAACACACCATGAAGGCTTCTGCACTGCCATGCAATACCGAATCTCCTCAACGAGCCACACACAAACGACAGCTACCGCAAATTGCGAAAAGGTAAGATTCAATTATAATTCCAATTTTCCAACACTTTCATATTAGCCTTAATTGAAAGCCTGGCTTTAATTAAATGTACTGAATCTTTTATGTATTTTGTAAAACTTTGCTGCAAACAATAATACAAAGCCCTATCGGGTGAAAGTCAGCAAATTAGTGCATGTTATACTGGTACGTAATAAAGATGGGATACCCGCTGGCGCTTCGGGTCTCATTAATACCCGGTAATGAAGTAAGTTCTATGTAAACACGCCTCGGGATCTCATCCCCACATTATCCTTCATAGCTTTACCTCGGAAAGATCGTAACGAAAAGTAAACCTTTTGTATTCGGCATAAACGGTGAATTTGGAATGCGCACGTTTTATCAATTGGGGTGCAAACGATTTACGCGTGAAAGGAGTATCCATCGTGTTACCCTAGACGCAGATTATATCGTCTGACACGTTAAATGTTATAATATAAAGATTATGTCCAACCCTGGAAGCGTAAGAGGCCTAACTGTCCATAACTAATCTGTGGAGCTGACTTTAAGGGACTTTGGGTATCCATTTTATTATCTAGATGGGATAGAGCAATATTTACTGTTCCAGTTTAATTAAGGTTAAACGATTACTGTAGCGCTTCAAATAACATCCGAGCTGCGTTAGAATAACAAATCATAGTTGGCTAGAGTTAAGTGTTAGGAAGTGAGTTAACACTAAATGTGTTCGTTGATTCTTTGTGAACAAGTAATGTGTGTTTGCAGGAGGGTTGCTCTCGGGAGGACGGGGCTCGGTACACCCCGCTATCAGCGTTGTCTTCCATGCAGCCCCCGGCGGAGCATGTGCACACCCATCCTCATCCAGGTTCGTTGCGTTTGTATTTACTATAATTGGACATCGTTCCTATTAATTAAGGCATATACATAACAACAAATGCACAAATATTCATCTTGTTTTTCTAGTCCCAAAATGAATATAGCTTGCGCTATGTTTGCCAGACGATAGATAAACATTACTAACACATATATTTTTTTGTAAATACATATAATATACATATTGTGCACAATTATATAACATTATATTTTTATAAACTATTAAATCAATTATTGATATTATATGATAACTATCCAATTTATATTTACTGTTTTTTAATCGGATGCATGAATGCACCTCAATTGTTTAACTCGTTTATTCGACAACAGTATTATAAGTATCTGTATTACAGACGGTATAACTTTTATAATGCCATACTGGCAGTTAATTGTGAAATAGTCATTTTATGGATCATAATATAGATATCTAAATACAATGTAAGATATATTTATAAGGTCGCAGATGAATTTCCTACGAAAATACAAAAAGACTGCCAAAATTATGTTAGGAGTTTAGGAGAGTACTTGAAGAAAGAAAGGAATCCTTGATTATTTTCCCCTTTTCCGCAAACTAAGATATTTATACGATCACAAAATACAGATCGTAAATTGTCGGCAGACTCTCGGCGTATCGTAAAAGCTGCCTCACGAACACACTGATGTTGACGAGGTACTGTTAACCGTTGAATCGGGGGCAACAAAAACTTCGGGAAATACGTTCAAACCTGGCTTGCTGTATTTTGTCATTCACGCCGTGTTTGGGAACTTGGGATCCTGAACGTTGACTCTGGTATTTATTCACCTTTCTGCAGCATGTATGAATTGTTTTTGTGAGTGTCTTTTTTTTTTTTTTTTTTTTATATTATAGGTGGGTGGGTGGGTCACCTGATGATAAGTGATCACCGCCGCCCATAAGCACCCGGGACCCCCTTGGGGTCTCAGGCGCGTTGCCCGCCTTAAGAGACGACAGTTATTAGGTCTCATATACCCAGTAATTTCACTAGCTTCAGTGCCCTTTCCCCGAAACACAGAAATGCTTGACACACTTCTATTTCACGGGAAAATATCTGGCACTGCGGTGGTACCCACCTAGACGGCCCAGTACAGGAACCTACCACCTGTCTTCAATTACACTAGCTAAACGTCCTAGGAATTTGATTTTAGGCATAATATTTACAGCGATTCTAATTTTTCTTTACTATTTTAATGGCTATTGATACCTTCTTGATAAAAACAAATTGCACTTGCAAAAAGAAATCGCATTTTACATATATCTATATTAATAAATATACTACTGTAAGGTTTATTCATCTTATGAAAGACATTTCGAAGAGATCTTACTTTTAGAACTCATCGTGCGCCTTTGATTTATATATTCGAATTAATTTAGAGTGCTTATTTTCTTGTAATCAAAGAAAGTCCCGTGTTTGTTTTTTTCATAACCTCTTTGAGATTATATTGGAATGTATTAAATCAAAGCAGCCAATACTGATATTTATGAATAAATCATAATTTCAATTTCGATAAAGCGGATTGAAATGTTCACGAAAACGGTCGGAGCGTATTGTATTATTAACTGTTCTCAGTTATTTGAGAAACAAAAATCACTTATTTGTACAAATTATATTGGACTGTTTTTTATCAAGCAGTTTATGTTGATTATGATTTTATTTGTATTTCGTTCAATTCGCAAAATAACAAAGCTTCGTCGAGTTAATCATGAAGTCATGACGATCGCTTTCTTAATATTAAAAGATTTGATACGAAGAAAACATTATTGTAATGTTTCTTTGTCGGCACGCAAGCAGCCGTGTATGTAAATTTTGTTATTCAAGTCTAATGTGTTGTCATAACTAAAGGAGAAATATGTAAATACCTGAATAATATATTTGACAATTGGGAACATGTCCAATACGCGACTTCGCGTAAAATACACTAACCTTTTTTGATATTTACTTACTTTTATCTCCTTATGAGATTTACAAAAAGCAATAATGTAGTTGGATCTGTTTTGTAAAATATTTGTACGAACATTCGAACTAACGTGAATTGAAACAGCGTATTATCAGGCAATTGAGTTTAATTTGACTACTAAATCGAAGCGTCTATAATTTTAATTCATCAGGATATTCACTCTATAGCATTTTAGGAATGTGGATTTGAACTAAAACTCATTTATACTGAAGGAATTATTGTGTAGAATTTCTAAATACAAGGCTGAGTAATTAAATAGCGATTTACTAACGCTTAAAATAAATATAATACGTAACGTCAGACACTACGACAGACGTAGAGTGCATAATTTATTTAAAAAGTTACATTTAAAAATCTTGTTTCAAATTAAAACTTTCACAGAAAAATCTTAGTACCAATTTTTTGGAACATATGAGTTTTCCAAGACAAAAATAGTTTATTTTATTTTATTTAAGGATATTAAATATGGCATTGACCTATCTGTTAACTTAATACCATAAAATAATATTATCATACCAATATACTACATTAAATCAATTCAAATGTTTATACGAGAAAAGAAAACAAATATGTAGGTAGTTTTCTTTCCCTGTAATATTAATGATGTAAACGCCTGTTTGTATTTCATATCCGAGTACATGTCCAATTCTGTCCGTGAGAGTTGTTTTAATAAATAACTGTAACTAAGATGGTAATGCGGCAGTTTAAATGCTAATGACTGTAAGTTAAATACATAATGTAAGTAGTTACATTGTTAACTCGTGCGATTAACACCCACGCATAATTTGGTTCAGCAGAGAATGTTAGGTAACGCTACTGAGTCATGATTGAATGTCAAAAATATCGTGCGCTTTTTCTTTAGCATGTATTTTACATACTTTTTAGTTTTTTTACGCTAGTTGTCAGGCAGGCGTGCAGCCCACCTGATGGAAAACAGCCACAGCGACCTATTACATTGAGGGACACTTTACCAAGAAGCAAAAGCGTTGCTCAATGTGCTGCCACAATGTGTTACGAGTATTCCCATGGGTTAGGTGGATGTTGTCTGTAAAACGTAAATTGTGGCGTTCTCCTACCTCACCCTCTCATTTAAATCACTTATCTACAAACAACAGATTACGCGTGAAATTCATTGTCATTAGTGGTATTTCCGAAACGATACGACTTGCAAGTCTTCAATAAAAGAGCGCATTTCTTTCTTTAGGCTGGCAGGGCATTTGCGATTCTTCTAGTGTTGCAGATATCTATGGTGGTGGTAGTCACTTACCATGAGGTCTGCCGGATGCCCCTCCATCCGCTATTTCATAATAAAAAGTGTAAAAAACCTCAAAAGCAGTACTATTCCGGTTTATACAAATCTCTGAAAGCACATTCCCCAATATTATATCTCCGCTATATTTTCCGTACTCATAAACATATTTTCCATGCCAGTCTTTCAGCGGGGAAAAACAATGTAATGAAACCAATACGTATAATAAGTACTATGGGCTCGACGTGTTTGTAAACAAGTAAGCGCGTAAGGTTTTTATCAAAGAATGTTTATTTCAAATTCTCATATAGGTTCTCGTATTAATTTGCGCGAGTGGATTCCTTCTAACGTAGAATATAATCTGAATCAGGAAGCGAATTTAGACTCTATAATTTCAGGAACACAGTCATGTTTCAGATAACCTTATAAAAGGTAATCATTTTGTGCTCTACGTCTTCAATATCATTCTTTTGCTTTGCTATCAAATCGTAAGGGTGAGGCTGTATAAATAATATGTTTTTGTGAATAAGTTACACAAGAATAATATTGTCTGCCAATGTTCTTGTAATAATACTGTTTTAGTCAAATGTCATCTATGGTACAGGTTATCATTGTAAAAGCTCCTAATTGGTAGATTTTTGAGTTTAAAATGGTTTAAAATAAAAAGTGTAATATTACCATATCTGTGGTTTTTAATAATTTTGATGTCAAAAAATATAAATTGAGGTAAAATTACTTTATCTAAATCAAGAGAATTGTTGAAATCTAAGTTTCGTCATTTATTGTGTTTAAAAAGCTATACACTATGCTGAAATGATGGCTGAAGAAGTTAGCTTTAGAAATACGCTAGATTATTTAAACGGGACGTTTAATATGGCGGCAGTCTTGATTTGAATCTCGCATTGACAGCTCTGGCTTCGCGCCAACTGCACTATGACAGCTAGGTATTTGACACGGGTCGTCACGTATAGCAGGCCCAGGCCAGAGTGGATAACCGCTCGATATAAAAAAAAAACGATTTACTCCTGTCCCCTAGTGCAAAAAAAATATGGCATTCGAAACATTTGTTTGCAAACAACCATTCGATGGACCTCGACCTTCTTTCAATATTTTGGCGATTTGGCTCTGTGTGGCTAAGAGTTGCAGGATCGATGTATGCAGACAGAAATGTATGTTACAGTGTCTGTTTGTATAAGCTTACGCATTTAGTTTTAGGTAGCCTTTTGCTAATGCATACGAAGAGACTTGTGTAGACATGTATTTGGGAGCCAAAAAGAAATAAATGCTTGAAAATCAAAGTAACGTTGGAGTATACGAGTAGTTTGTCAGAACTTAAAAGCGTCGCTCAATATCATAGGCTGCACGGGCTGTTTACCATCAGGTAGGCTGCGTTCTTGTCTGTAACAGCTATAACAAAAAGCATATTAATTTATCTTTTCATTTAATAGCTGGAAGTTATATTTTGTAAATGACCCTTGCACGTACGGTTGGCGGCGCGCCAGCACTAGTTATGTTGTGGAGACTGTATTTCATCCTCTGTTTGAGGTGCGGATATTATACTACATGATACCAGTTTGTTTCACTTGGTTCATTTTTATATGGGAAGTAATGTTTTAATGCTTCGTTTGTTACATAGTGGTGATCCCTAGTCCTAGTGTGCGGTATTTTCTCTTGCGACTTGCGTACAAAGGATCCAATTGACCAGTTACGAGAGTACCTACGTTTAAATTAGTTTTGTAGGTTTTACTACATTTTTTTTGTCTGTGTTGCCACTAAAATATGATTTGGATGGCAAGTAGGTAAATGCATTTGCGAAAGGTAGTACTTTTCATGTCTAGTAATAGGTACTGGATTTATCCGCTACCTAAAAATAATTCGTCATTATAACTTTTTTCCTTTAGTTTTTCCGAAAGTATGGGTAAAGTCAGTTTAGCAGTAGCTACCTTAAATTCCCGAGACCGATACCTAGTCTTCATAGTTAATAACTTATTAGCTATTCACTACCTCCTATGTTGCGCAGTGCATACAATAATAGGAAATTTTACATGTAAACACATATTACTGTGGACCTTCCTCGCAGCCGTTGAGGTAATCTTCGTCTTGGTGGAGTTGCCCGGTAATTAGTGCTCTATTACATTGTTAGTTGAACAGTTTTACATGCATTTACTGCGTTAAATTTACAGTCTTAGAGCGTTTTAATGTTCTAAGTTTCCAGTTGATATGGATTAAGACGACGAATTGAATATTTGTGTTGCAAGGATATCGATTTTTCTCAGCAATGACTTAAGCTAAGAAAATAAAATTAATTGGCAGGATTCATCATGTCTTTGACTTTGTTTAGTCCAATTGAATACACGATTGGTAAACTTTTGTAACACAGAATAATTAATCAAAAATACCTCTATAAAAACAGGGATTGTCATTTTTACGACAATCGGAAGCGACTTAAGCCTTCAAAATTACTAAATATAATCACGGAACCATACACTATAATTGGGCCATATATTATTTAAAATACATTTATAGTTTTTAAATCACACGGATAAAACCGTTTAGAGCGGGTTTTCTAAGAGCGTCTTGCGTCGCGCGGCCCCAGCAGTACGCTCCCGGCTATTGCCAGAGACGGTTCTATGTCAACTGCTCTCCGCCCACGCTCGCTTTTGTTTTTCGAATATTTATTCAAACCACTGACCTCCATCATATACATAGTACGCTGGACTGGCTATACAGTCTGTTTGCCCAACCTGAAATATGTGTGGCCATATTTAGCTTCTAAGATTCACCATCATGTTTATAATATTATTTTTTACTAGCCTTCCGCCCGCGGCTTCGCCCGCGTGAACTACAGGACGTTATCCCGCGGGAATATCTTTATAAAATGTAGCCTATGTGTTATTCTGATGTATGAGCTATAATATTGTAAAGTTTCATTAAAATCCATCCAGTAGTTTTTGTGTGAAAGAGTAACAAACATACTCACAAACTTTCGCCTTTATAATATTAGTAAGATTGTGAATAAGAATGATCTAAAAAGATAGCTGACTACGCACAATCACTATCCGTTGAACTCGAGTCTTCAGAAATGCCGTCTGGTCTGATTCAGTATCAGATTAATTTTTTAATTCTCTTATGAACTTGTACATTTCAGCATCCATTAAGTACCTACTTCTGTTTCGGACAATTGGTCTTCGATGTGGATAACATGTTCACATTGTTTTTGCCATTCATCTGTAGTAACAGTGAGTGACCGATTGGAATGCTTCTTCTGTTAATTTGACAATATTGTTTGCATCTTGTACCACATTTTAACTCTCAACTCGCCTTTTTACTAGACTCCACATAAATTAAAATCATCCAATACAATTTTCTTTTATTGATAACTGGTGCTATTTTTTTTTTGGATAGACCTAAAATAATGGAAAACGTTCATTTGAGTGGGTTAATTATAGCTTCGAACAATCGATACCTATGTCTTGTCTTTTATATATCACAACATTCTATCTCCATCACATTGGGGTAAAATGTTGCACACTGGTAAGGTAGCCCTATTTGCTAACCAGTTATGGCGGCATTTTCAAATGGCGAACATTTCCAAATGGGATTAAACGGCCTATAATGTCTTTTTCTCTTTCAAAAATCACGTACTGATAACACAATATTATTACCACTACTCTGAATCCTTTTTGGCATAATACAAGATAAATTTATCATTTTTAAATAGAAAAATGCGAGGAGCTTCGTCAAACGACCGCATGGAATAAGACACTGACAGCTGTCAAAGGTAAAATAATTCTGAAGGAACTGTAGACATTAAAATGACAGCTATTTTTTGTTTCGATTTGAAGCGCCGCCAGTGAGTGTACTATAGTTTGTTAAATTTTGGATGATCTCTGCGACAGGTGTGGCAGTGACATTTCTAGAGGCGTAGTCTTACCATAAACGAATGTTAAAACTTCGATTCGTAAGTAATCGATTCCTCTATCGATCTACACTGAACGATTGAGGACCTCTAGTAAAAGTGATTTAAAACAAAGGACACATTTGTTTGGCATGCTCTATGACTATGCGAAAACATTTAGGTGATAAAGATTTGTGTTTGTCCTGTGTCTGGATGTTAATATTTAATTAAGTACCAATTTGGGGTAACTTCGTCATTTTTGATACTCGTAGCACATGTCATGTGCTCTTTTACACGAATTTCGGACTTTGATCATATTCAAATTGTTATATCCAAACCGACTTCTAATCAATTTGATTTTTTATTATAAAATTGTACGTTTAAAGAGATACAAAAAAAAATCCGATGTGTTACAATTTCATAATCGATTATTAAGTGTAAGAGAATGATAATAGCAATGAATATCTCTAAGTGGGCGGGACCCTACAATCATGAACGTTATTTCTCTTCATACATTTGACAGTCAAAAATTGTGAAATTTAACAGCTGTCAAATCGATGACAGCTGTCGCAGAGATTATCCAAGATTTAACAAACCATAGGAACTAGTTTAGGGATGTCTAAATTCATGTCGATATTATGTCATTTCTTAGTCGATAATTTTATTTTATTATTAAAGGGACATAGTGATCTCTTACAATAATAAACACTTGATATGACAACAAAATAGAAAAAAAAAATGATTTGTGATGATTGTGTATAATTATGTTAAACCAGTCCGATGATTTTAAACCATAATTATTAAAAAAGATTACCAAAATAACACGTGCTAAGTACCTTTCAATTGTTGACCGGTGGGAAAGTTAGACATTTTTTGACTCTGCAAATAATCTGGGCTAGACAATGAAATTTTATTCGTGCATTAATTCTAGAATATTTCGGAGCATTGTCACATATTATCTCGAAACGTTGTTTTTAGACTAAAGCCCGTAGTTGTAGTTTTATCTAAAAATAATATTTCAAGAGCCATTAAATAAAACAACTGAAACGGATAAAACTCGCGATTAATCCGTTTAAGTTGTTTTATTTAATGAGTAGTAACTACTATTTTTATATTATTATCTGTGGTAGTAACCGCGTAAACATCAGAAACCACTATTTCAAGAGTCATCTTAAGATCGATCTCATAGTTGAGACCTGTCTAGAAATACGGGCCAATGACATTTGGAATTATCTAAAAGTTATAATCATTATTTGGGGTCTTTAAAAAATTAGAAATAACTTTTTTCTTTTATTTAAATATAATAAGTGACTTGAGAATACTTTCTTAAGGACCTATCCCTCCCCATAGAGAGTTAATAATAAGATACCTATGTACAGTCGCCAGCACATCAGACTACCCCAATCTGTCAAATTTCTACAACCAATTTTCAGCTTTATTCACTTCACATAGAGTTCTCTTTCAATTGAGATTTTTTGACAAATTAGGGTAGGTTGATCTGCTGCCGTCCGTACTTAGATTAGCTACACAAAGAGGGCACTTTATCTAAAAAAGTTTTTATCGATAACAAAATTCAGTCGTTGTATAGAACTAGTATTAGTTCCAAGTACACTCACTCACTAATTACTGCTCTCCAGCGAAGTTAGCGCCAATATGGCGATTTTCAAATCGGATCAAATAATTGGTAGCGATCGCCTGTCCAGCGTACTTGTATAATGGAGGTCAGTGGTTTCAGTGGACGCGCGGATCCAATGCGTCATACGTCAAATTATACCTATCTCTTTCATTTGCGTGCTATTTCGTATCTTTTGTCTCACTTATCTTTCAGTTATATTTGTCAATGTGTGCAATGGAACAGATTTAAATATGAACGTAACATATCTATAGCATAAAACATCATTGCGCGGATCTCTTTGCTCCGTGCTCGTCTCTCGTCATAAATGTGCGGGGTGGGGGGGGCGGCACGCGCCGAATTTCAGACTTTTAGTTGAACGCGGCGTCACCTTAAGTCGTATTATATTATTTGTTAGATTCTATATCTACTTCTTATACCTTTAAAGATTCAAGCACTTTTTTTCAGTTATTTCCAAATTAAGTGTTGCAAAACTGCAATCATAGCAACACTGCACTTCAGTGGAAAAATAAATGAAGTCATACTGTTTCTGTATTTTGGATTAAAATCAATTGAAAAAAATAAACCATATTAGTATCAAAGCCCTTTAGTACTTTTTTGCAATGTGACTTATTTCCATTATAGCATCAACTGAGTTGAAGTTGATGCTTTGCCAAAATAAATTAAAAGAAACAAGCATGATGCCATATTTGTGCCCGTAAGTATATATTAAAAACGCAAAGTGCTTATATGGGTTCCAATAATTACTTAAACAGATTTTAATCATTTGTCTCCGAGTTACTTGTAGAGGTTTTATATAGCCCTTACTGATTTCTCCAACGCTTTCAACACTGTTGATCATGACCTCCTCCTATCCTTATTATCCCACATGTGCTTGTCCTCTCTGCCTTTGCAGTGGTTCGCCTCTTATCTATGTAATCGACGACAAGCGGTGAAAACTGGTCAGACGATCTCTCGCTGGTGCGATCTACACACCGGTGTTCCTCAGGGTGGTATTTTGTCCCCGCTACTATTCTCCATATTTATAAACTCCATCACTGCCTCCTTAGCCTCCTCCTATCATCTGTATGCTTACGATCTCCAGCTTTACCATCAATGTCGCATTGAAGATATTAACACCTCAATAGCAATGCTTAACAAGGATCTGTGTTCTATTGCTGATTGGTCAGATCGTTTTGGTGTGACAGTTAACCCTAATAAATGTCAGGCCATAATCGTGGGCAGCCAATACCATATGCGTAGGATAAATTGGGCTGCTGTTTCCCCAGTTATTTTTGATGGTGTGCAAATTCCCTTTTGTAGCAGTGTCAAAGACTTAGGTCTACACATCGACAGCACACTTAGCTGGACTGTGCATGTTGACGAAATCAGCCACAAAGTTAACTCCACTCTGCGGGCTCTCTATAGATTCAAGAACTTTCTACCTATTCCCACTAAAATAACTCTCGTACAATACCTTATTCTACCCTTGATAGACTACGCAGATGTGTGTACCTCCGATTTAAATAGTACCCTTCTTAACAAATTGGATCGTTTAGTGAACTGTGGCATCCGGTTTATTTTTAATCTTCGTAAATTTGATCACATTTCCACTTACCGCCTTCAGCTTAAATGGTTACCTATCCGACTTCGTCGCAATGTTAGAATACTCACTTTACTTTTTTCTATCCTAAACGATCCACATGCTCCTGTTTACCTTAAGTCCTTGTTTTGTCTTCTTAGTTCGACACATACTCGTCAGCTCCGCTCTTCCCACAAATCCATCTTGGCTACTCCTTATCACCGATCCGGTTTCGTCTCAAATTCCTTTCGTGTTATAGCTATTGGGCTTTGGAATGCTCTCCCCGAAAACATTAGACAAGCTTACTCCATAAACATTTTCTCCTGAAGTCCTCTACATCGTCGCTCACCTGTCCCAGTCATTAGCCGTATGTACTGTGTATATTTTTATATAGTGTATATTTTTTATATATTTATATTATGTAATATGTATGTATATTTATGTAATTTTATATTGTACATTTATTTATGATATATTATTTCGTTTATTTCTGTTGTTTTTGTTTTCAAGTTTTATGTTTATTGGCACTGCCCACTGTTTCTTTCTGCTTGGCCTAAAGGTTGACTGGGAGAGAATGCCATGAGGCATTAAGTCCGCCTTTGTACTTGATTTGTGCAATGAAGCTTAAATAAATAAAATAAAATAGCTTTGAGTCTTAATGTTGTTTTACCCACGCTTTCGTCTCAGGTAGCACTTATACCGACGCTTGTATGCGATCCACGTTTGCATTTCGAGATTGTAGATTGTTAGTAAATTCTTAACGATAAACAAAAATAAGAACTTATGCAAACTTAAATGGACTGTAACACTGTTTTAAATTCTAGATATTTTAAAATCCTGTTTGTGGATTGTTGGTTGATGGAATGAATAAATATAGGTAATAGTAACAATAGCCACTATAATTATAAGCAAAGGCTCGAAGATTTGAGGCGCTTTCAGTGTGTCAGCAGCACATTTATTGTTTGGCGGTTAAATATCCAAAGAAATGGAAGAGGTCACTTTTGTCGCGAATCAGTATTTTACACTTCTTGTATAATAGCTCTGTTTGTTTTTCAAAAGAAATCTACAAAGCTTTTAAAATTAAAAAGGCTTAATATGTATTTAACCTGAATTATAAACCAGCGTATGGTTCCTTAATAAATAAATTAAATACCCAACAGCGTAAGCCCGCAATCCGCGCCAACCATACCACGTAACCGCAGTTCCACTGAAAACCTCGTTTTGCGCTCCAGTAAAGCCAAATTAGTCGTTTTTTACACTTTTAGGGAGGTAGAGTACATGGATACAGAGCTCTTAAAGACAAAGGGGCGTAAGAGCAAAATGCCCTTCTTTTTGTGGGGAAAAAAATAGTAACTTTATCATTTCACTAAATAAATCATAAAAAATAGAGGTTAGACTTACTTTACATTATAAAAGAAACACGGTCCAAAACGTCGCCATAAAATCAAAAGTCTCAGTAGAAGTTCACTTTAGAAGTTTGCCCACACATTCATTGCATTACCAATTGAATTAGCGCACTAAACATCTCCTATTCATATCCAAGCATTACCTTTTGAAATAATCTAAACAGTCTACACTCTACAAACTTCCGAGCAACGCCGAGCGCATACAGACGTAAGCAAAACTGCGCCGCGGGCAATGCAAGCGCTGCATTAATTAGCGAGAATTCCGACGTGAACATTATCTTAATAACGGCGGCTGCACATACGAGGATTTCTAAATAACAACTTTTCGGGTTTTGTACTTAAAATTACCTCAAACTAGTGTTTAACACTCGCTACCCGCGAGGCAAGTTGCGCTCTTTGCTACTTCTGAATTTTAAAGGAGGAACAGTGACGTACCGTGCGAGATTTAACTTGAGAAAGTTTAAATTTTAGAGAACAAATCTACCTCAAGGAAGGGGTTCGTTACTATCTAAAACAACAAAGATTTCCAGATTCCACACGCACATTGTACATAAGTGGGATTCGAATCGAAAACTGATGTTGAGATAGGATATTGTGAGCAAAAACTTGTTACTACTAATTCAGCAAGTAAAATTGTCACAACTATAATATTAAATAGATACTACAGTACAAATATTTCGACATATTAATTTGTGGTTCCAGGAAAATGTATAAATATTACATCGCATCATAAAATGACGCCCGACTCGATTCAGATTAAATTCAATGGCAAGCAATTGATAGTCTAATTGGTTTAGGTCTCAGACTTTAGCGTGGGTATTTTCATTTGAAAAATAATAAGCTTAACTATTAATTTCGCTTACAAGAAACATTCAGGTAATAAATCAGGCAATTATAAAAACATTGTAATTCATCAAAATTAAGATGGAATTCGTAATTACGAGTACGATAACAAAGCAATGAATTTCAAGAACTTAACTTGCCAAACATTTTATTTAACTATTGATTTTTATAAAGCTAAAAACACATCGATGTTCTTAATAGTGACAAAAACATCGTTTAAGAAAAATATAAGTAATTTATCTTGAACACTCGAACAAACACTAAAAATATCGGAAAATCTTAAATTAATTTCGAAAGCAATATTAGGTATAATCTACTTAAATGTTTTGCTTTTAGGAAGGATTAGATAATTATAATTAAAGGTCTTACATATAGTAAAGTAACAAACATAAAGGTTGTAAGTTTTGCATGCAAAACCCACTAAACAGACAAAACTCACGAAACAAATTTAGCTGTTATTTTGTAATCTGTCAACTTATAAGGCGATTTTGATACTTTACATAGAAATAAATATGACCTTATTCTTCAAGAGGCGGCTTCTGGGTGTAAGCTAATCTTGAACAAAGTTAAATAACATTTCCGTGAGTCAACCTCTTCAAAACTAACTGCAACTCTTCCTTTGTTTGTGCACAACAAGACACTTAATAAACTAAAAAACAGGAGCAACGCAATAAGACACTCCAAATAGCCAGAACCAACCACAAACCTTATATTGTCCAGTGTCAAGTAGATTTGTATGAGAATTAGTAAATATCTAAATCTCTTAGTCATAAGGAAAATGTATATACTGGTCTCACCTTCCAATAGCTACATATGTACATTATGTTATAAGTTGGATAGGTAAGAATAACTCTAGATGAACTTAGATCAGAAACTTAATGCCATAACTTTTATTTTACTTAAAAAATACTATTATGTTAAACATTGTACATACTTAACAAGTATTATATACCAGATTTCATAGAAAGCCTGGCATCAGCCTTTAAATTCACCTTTTATGCAAAATTCTATATTTAGACTTATATTCTAATAGGCTTCCTAATTTACTCGTATTTTCAATTTAGTCTTCAAATCTTTACCGCAATTCATAAATAAAAATCAATTGAGAAAACACTATCATGTAATACCTAGAGTCTCAAATTCAAGTCATCTATACTAAATATCATCGAAATTGACAAGTTTTACAATGTCAGTGTAAGGTCGCTCATTGTACTCAATAAAACTAGAAACAGTAGCAACACAATAAGAAACTCCAATAGCCGGACAAACAACCCACGCGCGGCCAGTACCCGAACAAGCCTTATATCGTCCAGTGTCAAATTGAGCTGTGTGGACACCAGTAAATTTCTAATCCTCTAAAACGGTACGCTAGAGCTCTTGTAGGGCTGGCAGCTTTGTTACCAGGCAGTTTGTATTTCGATGTCTCGAATTTTTTACCTATGTATGTATTGGTAGGCATCCTTATTCTAGTTTCTCAGTTGAGGTTTAGGGAGGGTAGTTGGCAGTAGCTCTTATGTAGTAACAGGACTTGCGGTGGTCATGGATCATGGTGCAAACGTGTAATTCAGAAAAAAACGTCTAGTGATAGAAAGATTACGTCTTGCGCCCTGGTCGCATCTAATGATTATGATATTCCGTTAGTTTTTCTTCAAGCATCTGCTTCGAATAAAAGATACAACAAGTCCGTACTCGCAATAACAATGTAAAGGTCAAACCTAAACGAGCATCTATGTCCGCAATCATGACCCGAGTCTTTAGGGCCTATACCTAACTTCACCCAAATTAAAGGTATGGACTGGATAAGTACCTGGAGTATAACAACAAGTACTTTCATCAGCCTCGATGAGAAAAGTATTTAAATTTATTGAGGAAACTACAATCCAAAAAGGTTTCGTTTTCGTTGTACTCCAACAGAATCAGAATATCCGCGAACTAAAGCTTAACGCACTTACAACCCTAAACATGGTCAAGGCAACTTTGGCGAATTGTAACAGCCCGATGTAGTTTACTTCAAACTAGTACACGGTTTTGTATCGAAAAGCAAGCGATAGTTTCCAATTGACCAGTTTAGCTCACAATTTGTTTGTTTGGTCAACTATTGAAGTAAATGTAAACAATATTTTGAGGGGTCATTCGAGCCAGCGATAGAGTTAATGTAAGCTGTATTAAATGGTTACTTGGAGAAAATGTGTGTTGTATTAAGTTGCAAGAATATTCTGTGGTTTAAAAGGTGCTACAGTGCCTCTGGTGTAAAGCAAGTTGAGCTGTCATTGATGGCGACACCATAAAGCCATTTTTAAAAAATAGCAAAAAAAAAATACAATTGATTACATAGTGCTTGTGAATAAATTATCACATCTTAGAAAAAAAAAATTATTGGCTTTTGATTTTTTGAAACGTAATTGTTATTTATATTATTGTATTGTTAGTTATTGTTATATTGTTGTTTGTTAATATAAGGAGGAAATTCCACATTGCACAAACTATTAACGGGTTTCTATTTTCCATCTTAGCGTTTTCTATGCCAATTATAAGGATTCACAGCCGTGCCATGGTATTAGTTTTTGGTATTAGCAAGGAATAGATCGCCAAAACATTTGTCGTAGTACTCTGTTGGCTCAGGTTACTATTTTATTATCTTTCTTGTAATATTTGTCCTGCTCAGCCCTTATTTTGAAAACGAGTTTCATCGGCAACATGGCAGCAAACATTATTTCCAGACTTCCGCGTCCTACGATACGGCATAACATCACCAGATCAATCGATGCATACCGTATGGTTCAAGCTGCTCGAATTATCTTAGTTCTCGTTTTGTTTACTTCGTGTTAAATAAGTATCCCACCCCCACCTCCACATCTCACAGGTCTTCGTATCTTATTAGCGTAGACTCAATTTCACGATCTTTAATAAAACTTGCGTCTCCATCACAACTTATCTTATGTGATTTCTGGCCACTAAATTTTCTTGAATGCACCTATTGAATATACCAATAATTACATATTTTCTTTTATGCTTTGTTTTTGTAACATTCTACGACATATATATTCTGTTTAAAATAGTATGTATTTTAAACAATATTATGTTGTGTGTGAATTACTGAATTTGAGTTGAAATCTGTGCCAAGTCAAAAACTGCCCAAACATCATGTTCAACTGTTGAGTAGAGCAATAGATAAGATACACCACGTAGGTACTGATGCAATTATTTCCTAAAAAAAAGTAGCAACGGTTTTTTTCGAGATAAGGACACTGACGCATTTCTAACCGTAAACTAATACGCTTAGAAGCAATTTATTACCTTCAACCTCAGTGGTCCTAGATGCCCTGATCTAAATTCCCCCTCCTCACACGAACAATATTAGTTCTCAACACGAGTGTTGTTTAAGTGAAAATTGCGGCACCGCTACTATCCGCTTGCGTCTCGTGAATCGCCCCTCATTGTAATTCGTGGTCGAGCGTGGCGCGCTTCCAACTCCGTATCCCGTAGATATTAAATAGCACTTTAAATCTAGCTGCTGTCCACCAGATTCCAGATTCTGTATCAGTAGTAACTATTTGATATTCAATTTAGTGGCAAATGTACGGACTTTAATTGGATTTGTTAATCTTGACTTGACTGTAAAAGAAGTCAGACCATTTAAGGCAGCCGCATTTTTTTCTTTGTTCTGCAAAATGCCCTTCCGCAGGCATGCTCAAGGCCCGAACCGTATATCTTTCTGGTTATGAAGGACTCTAGTCTTGTGGAGAACCTCCATTTAAAGCTAGCAGCAATTACCACGAGTTTGCAGGCAGGCTGTAAATTTTTGACCCCAACCGATTCTACAGTGATGGAAGCATTCCTAACCAAGAACCATAAATGTTTCTACCAATTATCTATTTTCTTCGAGCTCTGTGATTCTAACTACTCTCTTATCTAAATAAGCTCTTAACACGCGCCGCTACTATCCGCTTGCGTCTCGTGAATCGCCCCTCATTGTAATTCGTGGCCCGGCGTGGCGCGCTTCCAACTCGGTATCCCGTAGATATTAAATAGCACTTATCTAAGCAGCCGTCCACCAGATTCCGAATCAGCAGTCAGACTATTTGATATTCAATTTAATTTTATTCGAGGCCAATGTTGCCAACCTTAATTGAATTTATGAATTACGAAGCTAAACCGTGTGCGGTCCCAATAAATACAGACATTATTATTCAACTACGAAAGCTATTAAGTTATTCCTGATTTACCGATAACTGTTTCTCTGGCTATAATTCTGTTTCATACCTAGGTAATTGCTTTTGAAGAAATGTTATGTTTGAGCAATAAACGGATAAGCCGGATTTTACATGTATTAACGGTGCTCGCTGGTTTCCTGCATCTTTTACATACAATTCTTTCGCTATCTCGATGGTCAAACGTTGTCACGAGACGAGCGACTGTAAAACGAACGTCAAACGAAACGAGCGAGATGGTATTTGTACCATAGTTTTTTTTATATAAAAGACCATCTATATTCATGCAAACAGGCTTCTAACAGACGTATGCAGTAGAGGTAGCCCTTATTACTAGTTATTTAATAATGACTAATGATTTTTGTTGCTAACTGGACAAAGAGGATTTAATTCTTGACCTGTGGCTTAATAGGAAACTGCAATAGTTGTAAATCGATCGTAAAATTATTTCAAATAATTTATTAGTACAAGAAACACAAGTGCCTTACAGATATATTTTATTAAGGGTTATATTAAACACAATTTGTAGGGATGCCCGTCTTACAGGTTAATTTATAAAGTAAATGATTCAAAATGATTCTAATTAAAACAGGGGTTTCAATAAACCCTCTTAAAAGTAAAATATAACAACTCGTTCCGAACATTTACATAAAACGCACACTTTTATCCCAAGCAAACAAAGAAAACGAATTAAATTCATAAGCTGTCTGGAAAATTTAGTCAAAATAAAGATGGCTTGGGTTGAGGTTTAAATCACGGGCCGCGTTGAATTTATTTAATTCTCATCTCTGAATAATTCCAATTGGAGAGTAGAGCATTTAATTTTCATAGCTTAGCGGGATCCCATTTTGCAAAACCCGATTATAACCTAAGCATCAACAACTCGTTTGTTATTTATTACATTGGGAGTCATCTTCGCTTTGGCAATTAAAGAATAAACAAGTTATCGTCTTAAGCTTGAGACAGATCTTCTCGATTCCTTCATTCGATAAATAACTTTCAATATCAGCAACACTTTTGCAGACAGCCTTATGCGACTTGATAGTCGTTCTTACATAAATAAATAATTCTGAGTAATTTAATGCAGAATTTAGTGCTGCGCCATCTAGTCCAAATGAAGCAAAACTGTGAGTACTAAACGAAAAATAAACATTCCCAAACATTTGTTTCTCTATTTACATACGAGTTAAGAATCCATCTTCCCGTCATAATTAAACTAAAGACGTATTTATACACCACAATTTTTCTATTCCTTTGTCCCAGTTTAATCAGGATACGACCAGACCAATATTTGACGAGAAGTTCCGTAGATATTACATCAGAGCTAACACAGCCCGACAGAGGAAAAAGGCTAATTGGAAACAACGTCAGTGTTATTTAAATGTTTCCCCTCAAAATTTTCCCTCGACGAGGTGGCGTATGGGTAAAAATCGATTTGAACTGCAGATTGTTGCAGCGATTGAATCCACTAAGCTAGCTTTGATTGAGGAATGTGCAGTGATTAAACGATGGGAAGCATACTTTTATTTTCAGGAAACAATAATTGTTTTTATAAAGAGATTTTTAACCAGGTAATGTTATAATGACAACGTTTGAGAAGATAGATGGGTGCATATTGAATAGGTTAATGGATGTTTGTTATTCTGACAGCCAATACATAATAATTATCCGTGATTATTGAAGTCAAGCAAATAAATCGACTAAATAACCATGCTATAAGATGGAAACTACAACAACACAGATCTAATCAAGTACTTTAGCCTTCTCACGAGTATAACCTAGTTATAGTGAGTGAGATTCAGTACAAACAGAGCTTACGCCGGGTGTTATACACTATGCCGGTAAGCTACTTACTGACAGCAGGCTATTTGTCAATATTCTCTCGTCCATTGAACTAAATAACTGGCTGGTTATTGAGGGCTCATTCGTATTCCGTCAAATACAAAAGATATAAAAATCTTACATTACAACCTCTGTAAAGAATCGTTAGTCTGTCTTATTCCAAAAATATCTCACGTTTATTTTATGCGCTTTACTTACCTAAACTGTAGAGAAACTTAAATGCCCAGGCAATAGAGTTGGTTATTCTCTTTTATAAATATTTTAAAAATAACATATTATAAGAATTTTATGTAACACTAACATTTTTCGCACTTATGCACGGACAAAATTACTATGTAAAGTAATAAAAAAAGTTAACGGGGGCGACGACCAGTGTAAATTGTGCACTCTTTAGAAATCCCATAAATGGACCCGTCGACATGATCTGGGCAAAACATACTAGAAAGCTACGATATCTTCGTTGTGTCACAACAAAATCATCAAAGGTCTCAACTAAGTAGCTTTACCCTCTTCTTTAGGGTGGTTCTGGTTAGTCTTGGCCGAGTAACCCTGATTATGATTGTGTTTGCAGTGCCGGAACTGGGAGGGTTGGCTCGCCGCGCCGCCGGCTGCTCCAGCGCGTTCTCCGCGCCGTCTCCTGCGCATCATGAACCAGGTATGTAGATCTTCATTTATTATATTTAACATCTTTAGGTACATGTTCACTTATCTTCTATGCCATAGTCGTTTTCTATGGTGACAGGCTCAAACTCTTAGCAACTTTTTAAGAGTTTTACTCTGGAAATAACTCGCAAGAGAACCAAAAAAAATATAATTATATAATCTTACATAGTTTATAGGTGCTTTCTTTTATAAAATCTAATAAAGTAAGTAATGGACTTTATCATTGAATTTTGAAAATTGATTGTGCGCTGGTACAATTCGCACTTGAATCAGAAAAACCACTATGTTCGGTTTTTTATTCATGTTGCAGATAACACTATATCTAGCCAATCCAGAACAATACAAAAACATACACTTTCATGCACAAAAATATTTGTTCTGTGTGGGAATCGAACGAATGATGGTTCCAATTATTATAACACCGAATTGGTTGTTACTTTTCAACTTTGTATAAACATATTTCGTGTCCTTCGTCCAATTTATTTAACTAACCTAACACAAACCCTACAAAAGGAATTCACCACCAATTAATCCTGTTACAGATAAAAATCCATTAAAAAGAATTCCTTTATGCGAGCCGCCATTTTTTGAGCCAACCCATCTGATGAAAAGTCAATTAAATAAAGTGATTTTACAATCGTAGCCGTAATAAAGAAATGTTTTAAGCTTGGAAATATTCGCAAACAATTTCATCGGAGTGCTTATTATCTTTTTATTTCTTTATGATCGGGTCGGTCGCCACTAGTATTATTTCTCCAGAAGTCTAGGTACATAAAACCCTCGTCTTTTGTTGAAAATAATGAATGAAATATTTTATTGCTGTGCATTTTTCTTATTACTCTTATAGATTACATATTTAGAAATCACTTTTCAGTATTTGTCTATTGTAGACAGATATATACTCTATATAATGCTTTATTTAGTATGTTATTCTGCACCAAAAACTAATGATATTTATTATTAAGTATTGGTAATCTGGGAGCAATTCAGTAGTTATTTCTTGAAGCTTTGATCTGTTTCCAATATTAAAAATTTACTGTCTTCTAAAATACACGATACACAAAACAAACACAAATTATCATGAACGCTTGTCTCGATTAGGATATAAACCCACAACCCGTGACGCATAGATTAAACTCAAATAAAAACATAACACTACAGTAATAGTACTGACCCTGCAACGTTATTCATAAAATGCCAATTGAAAAAACAAGATAATAACTTGATAATAAAATCCTCTAGCGAATGCATTAAGTAGTAAATTCCAATAATAATTAGCGAAACAAGTAAAAGAAATCCTGCAGATAAAGATGAGAGTACAAGGAGGTTATTGCTTAATGGCACAAAGTGATGAGCAGCAGCAGGGTTGTTGCGGCAAAGAGCAAGCTTTGTTCAAACCACTCAGGGTTGACGACAATTGTAGTTTTACTGTCGAAAAGATTTAGATGTTTGGCACCAAGCAAAAATACATAATATTCAATACCAACACTTTTAAACTAGCTGTTAAGTTTATTTGATTTAATCTGTACGGCTAAGTTTGTTTAGATACTTAATTATAAGAACACAATAATTTCAAACTTTTCACCTTTGGTCAACAATTTGGAGCTTTTGTGAATTTCTTTGATTAAACTTACTATGACTTTATTTGTGTGGTATATAGATAAAAAGTAGTCTGGACGTTATTTTAATTTATTAAACCAAATTCGTTGAAGTTTTATCTGTATTCGTTAACTATTTTTTGCATAAAAGAGTGATCCATCTGTTCTTGCTAACTTTCGCATTTACCCTTGTTGCAATCGTACCCAATTTCATCCTCAAAATTCAATAAACTTACCTACTTGGACTAAAGTGAGCAGTGGTTAGGTCCAAGACTCGAGTCGTACAGTAATAAATCGAATGTCCTCAACACTTCTCAATAATATTTCCCGACGAAAAAGAAATCGATTCCTTGCTTTGGCCTTTGTTGAAGTATTATGTGACATTTATTACCCATCGCTCTTTATTTGAATCCACTTAATAGTGAAACCAGCCTTGCTTATACGCCGTATGTTTTTCCTTAGAGACAAAATTCCCTAGATGAAATAATTTCGCAGATCTCTTTACATGAATATCGGGATAAATTCAATAAATCATTTTCAGATATAGGATTATTCTTGGATACTGGAAAAATAAATAATATTTAGCCTTGTTGCTATACTTTTTCTAAGTAATAAAATACGATTGTTTCCATTGTATTTTTATTCGCATTTAACACTAAATATCACACATATTTTTAATATTCGATAAATTAAATCAAAAGCTCAATGTTTCCTGATACGGTTTTCCTTTTTTAAAAGCGGCCGCCGCCGCGGTTTCACCCGCGCGTAATTTCTTTTGTCAATTATCCCCCCTTCCCCTTCATTTCCGGGATCAAAAGTAACCAATGCCACCCGGGGATAGTGTAGCTTTCCAACAGTAAAAGAATTTTCCAAATCGGTTCAGTCGTTTCCGAGCCTACCTATTCAGTACAAGCGGGCGCAGGGCAGTGCCAGACAGTAAATGCTTAGTTTATTTGGCACTGAACTGTCTAAGGGCAGAGGTGGCGCTTACCATCAGGTGTATGATCTTCCCGCCATGTTACACATTGCAATAAAAACAAACAAACAAACAAATCTTTCCTCTTTTTAGTATAGAAGTGTAGATGAGCACACCTATAAAGACTATTACTACTAGAATGTGACTAAAATCCTATTCCGGTTAATTATTTGTGTGTTAATGACCTGACTTTCAGGTCCCTGCTGTCATACATATTTTCAAAACGTCCAAAGCTCGCGTTTATTACAGCGCCAATTCATTTCCCCTTCAATCATGGTTATTAAACGTTGGAAAGTTCTATTGGCAACATTGAAAGTGCATTCGCAGTAAATTAGGTAGTCAGGCAGACATCAACCCTAGACATTCCGTCGGAAGTTCTTTCAGCTCGCCGACTGTCGGTTAAGTAATTAATTCTTCTCCGGTCTGTTTGAATAAATCACTTCTTAGCCAACTTAAATATTAAACTTGTCTTTTAACATTTAAAATCTTAACTTGAGTAATTTGTTTTGTTGGCTTAACCTCGGGAATTAATGTGATGCCGACGGATCCAATCAAAGGGATTTTAAGTTCCACTCTTGAGTTAATAAGTTTGTTTCGGACCAGAAACACTAGAAAGTGGAACGAAAATGCTTCGGTCCGGGCGAACTTTCTCGTTTTTTCTGTTACAAAAGTATTTGTATTGCGAACAAGCGTAATAAATTAGGTCCTTTGTCAAATGTTGTAACGGTATGATTTCGACATGGAAAGTAGATAAGTAGGGCTTATATTTGGGTCTTGTAAACAGATTTGATTATTGTCTTTCACTCTTTTGTTTAACTTTATACAATACGAGCTTTTGCAACGGCTTCGCAAGCGTTGGTTCGTTGATATAAAGGAGGCTATGCTATAAGCTATATTTCTTTAAAGTTTCATGTTAATCCGTCCACTAGTTTTTACGCAAAATAGTAACAAACATCGATCGAAACATCTTCACAAACTTTCACATTTATTTACATTTTAGACTTTTGACATATTATGTAGAAAGATGCCTATCTTATTTCTTTACCCTTAAGCTAGTTTTTTCACCGATAATTAGTTTCTGTGTACTTCACTTAAAGTGCAAAATTTCCACGATATTCTAATGTATTTTGTAGCAAGTCTTAAACTAAAACCGACAGACAACGCGACTACAATAGAACACTTTATTACAAAAGTTAAGTACTCTCAAGCTAAATAGGTATAAAAGTTAAAAATAAACGCTGATGCTACTTACAATTGAAACTCCATTTATAATTCAAAAATTGAATTTTCCCCGTACAAGTATTTATCTGTCTACTCTTTCACCTTTTGAGTTCCTCTAGCAGAACAAACAACATTAAAATAAAATAACGCTCACAACTTGTTCGCTTTTGAACAACTTTCCGGAGCACTGCTACCTTATTCCCCCGACTTACAAATCATTTTACAGTGAATGTTGGACGTAAACTACATAAATCAGTATTTCCCTAGTTACAAAATCCCGCTTGACAAACTTGTATAGCGCATAAAATTTTCATACAGTTTCCATACAAAAGATGGGTAAAAGGAAAAAGAATCACGAAGTTCAAAGGCCGAAAACAGTGTTTTAGATTTTGTTTATCTCTTTGAGGATACAAGCAATATCCATCAAGGAATAAAATAATAACGGAGAGAGCAACATAAGGAACATGAGGAAAATTTCTGAACGTATTTAGGAAACTTTCTGAAGATACATTTGAGTAACTCTTCTTTTATTTGCTTCCTCGATTGACTCAATAACTTTTTTGGTGTTAACATTTAAGTCTGAGCCTGGAAATCAGTTTGCTTTTGATCTAAGACTAATATTCGTGTGATAAATATTTTCGCGCGTTACAACTGTTCAACAGTTTTTTACAGTTCACTATTTAAAGAATTCTTTTCGTACAGGAACCTGTACCTCTTGTAGTTATTTTAGAAACAAATTCTTATATATAAAAAATAGTTTATCTTGTAAAACCTGCAAAAAATGAAGAGAAAATTGTATGGCAGTAATATTTTTTAACAGATTTCGTACTACTTTTTTTTAATCAACCGTCGTAGAACATGTTGATACTTAGTCTTACAGACTTACCCAAACAGGTCTGGAAATAGGGATTCACCTCGTATAACCCACCGGAATCCCCACTTACTCGCGGCAGTGTGTCGCTGAGCTCCTATTTGCAATAAACACGCCCCGTGTGGTCCCACAACGAGAAACAAGTTCCACGGACTTGTTTGTGCATCTAGTGATGCGATTATCGAGTCTTAGCCTCTGCTAAATCGTACACAGTGCTATTAAACAGTATGACAGGAAATGCGAGGGACATAATTATTTAAACCCCAAATAGTTCATGCTTTCATATAACGAAATAAGTATAAACCAATAAAAACTCACGTAAATATCTGTCAATAACCTTAGTCGAAATTTGCCTGAAAATCCGCGTAACGTGCGGGCACTCTTCCTTTTACAGTATTTCGTGCACTCGTTCAGGGGTAGACCTATCGTACTTGCGTGCAATTTGAGTTTGGAGCATAACCGGCCGGCCGGCACACGGGAATTTTAAGTAGTTCATGCATATTAGGATAAAATGCAAAAAATTGAGGATATATTTTTTATAGCGAATTGGACTTCTAATCGGATTCTGAACACTCTCCTTAAATATGTCCCTCGGGTTACCTAACACGCTGTATATTAAATATTTTTACGAGATGTAAAAAGTTATGTTCGAAAAAGATTTTGTTATACTTTTTTCAGTCTTAGTAGGTGCTTTATTCTTTAGTTAAGTTAAGTTTATTGGTAAATCAGTAACTTGGACATTTTTCTATTTTATCAGTAAAAATGTACCAGGCATAAAGGTAATAAATAATTAAGGTTTTAAATAATTTAACCATCCTAATGTTTCGTGTAAGTTGCTTAAGCTTGGAAATTACTTCTTTTGAAAATTTAGTTTAATCTCATAAATGAGCTCTGTTAACTAAAAATATATAAACATTACAAACTATGTAGGTAAGTTACCAGTTACCAATAAAGCTAACCAATTTTATCCCGGATCTCTCTTTGACTAAACACAAATAAAGAGAATGATTTCAAATGTCTAAAGAACGCACTCGCTCGTTTAAAATTTCAGTTTATCCGAGTTCGAACTAACTACCCGGGAGACTTACAGACTCGAGAACATTACAACACTAACTCGGAAACGTTAAAACTGGGACTTGCTCCGTAAACGGTGCGAATTTCTTTGGTTTCTCGCAAACTCTGATTTAGCAATAAAATCTTTTGAAACATTTCCCTCCCTCCTTGGGTAAATATAAAAATTCTGTTTTACAAATGTTTCCTTTGAGCAAAGATTGTAAGGGTTACGTTATTATTAACTCTTTTCGAAATGATTTGAAATATTTCACACGTCTTTATACACTTTTGTTTACCTAGGCGAATTATCCGTCACTACTAAATAGTAGTTACAAATGTAACTTATAATTTTAAACTAAAGAACAAAGGCTATACGAGTAAGATCACAGTGTGACAATAATAAATTGGCATCAAATACAATCGAAGACATTCAGATATATTACATAGCTTTCAGCGCACAGTTTTAACATCATGAATAGACCGAGTCACCCATCATATCAAATAATACTTTTTATTTAGGTATATAAGTATATACGCATTAGGGCGTACAAACTTCCATATCGATACAAACAAACGTGTTCATGCACACAAATGCGTTCCGTGCGGGGATCAATCAAGTGACCTCTGGCGTAGCAACCAATAGAATTCAATGATGGCATTATTCGAAAAAACAAAATTTTCTTGGTGTTTAAAACCTTTGTGAAGTACCTGTCAGTTAACATAGTCCACAAAAAAAGCCGGAACTCTCTTCGCGAACCTTTAAAAAATTTAAGGGCTTCCACGGAAGCAAGAAACTCAAGTCTCACAAACAAAGCTGGTTAGATCTTTTTTCTTTGTCCCAGCCTTTGTGTTCCTGTGGCCATTTTTATTTATTGAAATGTATCTCACGACTTTGCAATCTAATGAAATTGAGTATTAGAGATAATAAGCTCTGTCTTTTAGTAATAGTTAAATATATTTTCCAGAAACCGGATAGGATTTTATGATGTTGCTACGAAAGCATAATATGCTTAGTTTTCAATATTGCAAATATATTCATTGGTAAGAATTGTATTCTAATACTTCTTCAGTTAGCAAAGGGGCACATGGCCACTGCGGGCTATTACAATAAAAACTCTTCATACTATGAATCATCTATGAATCTATTGCCATATTTTTTTCATTAGGGGGGAAATACCCAGGACAAACACAAATGTTAATCACACATAAGCACATGTAATGGGTGGGATTTAAACAACGGCCCCTATCGCATAGCAGTATTACTAAATATGGCATTGAACAAGTCAAATTATTCTCATTCGCAGCAGGAATTGAACCCTGGCCTCGCCCTCTGGTTTTGAAAATCGGTGGCAGAACCATTGTTCCATGAAAGTGGTTTAAATAAGAAGAGACGCTTCAATTTGGTCGTAATATGTACGCAATGTCAAAAGCAACGTTGTAACAACAATTTCGCTTGTAACATAAGGAAATTCATCCGCTAATACAACCGAAAACTACACGCCATAAACGCGAACACAAACATGAACAAGCAAATAGAACGAGGAAGGTATTCCACTATAACCGAATACTTTACATTTTGGAGTCGGCTGCCGAAACATAGAGCAAGCTGTGTATTTGCGAACGATAAGGCTTCACCAAACGTTTGCCGCTGCTCCAAATATTTCGGCCGCAATTTCGTCATCGGGAATAGAATAATCAAACACAGGCGCGCCTCTACTACGGGTAATTTGATCACAGACTATTTCCCTAATGTGTCTCGACAAACTTCATGTTTCGTCAATCGTCGGACCCTGTTCCCTTCACTTATATTTCCATAATAAATGTTTTTATCTCCATAGCTTATGCTTATGCCCTGGTATCAAAAAAGATTAGCTGTCCTATATTTATTTTGTACTTTATGCGCACACTAACCTACACATGAGTAGTTTATAGGCCGTATAAAATTTACTAGCAATTCACACACTGTAAGATAGTAGTAATGTCTTAACATACGGAATGTTTTTTGATATATTTTACTTACGTTATTTGATTTGTATACAAGTAGAATCTTTTCTAATGTAATAAAATAATTAATAAATAATGTGTATTGACTAAAATTCCCCTAAACCTTTGATATAAATATCAATGAACGTATAACATGATCATAGATTGACTAAATATATAATTTTATACTGGTTAAAGATTTTCAAATTGAGTTGCAAGATTTAGTTAAATAAAAGCTTGTAAAAAAAAGAACAAAAATATTCATTAGGTACAATGTTTATTTTGTACATTATAAAATTATAATTCATAATACTATCTCAAATATTCCTATTATTGATTGCAATGCAATATTGAATTCTTTGTTTTACAGTTGCTGGAATACCAGTTTTAAAGTTTAACTTTGCTATAGCCTGTAACTTAAGTCTAATTGAGTCATGCGATGCATACCTAAGTAAAAGTCAGTTGTCCAAGTTTCCTGAGGTAAATCCGTGAGTCCGGGCAAATCTCCACATAGTTAACTGGATATACGCGCTTTCGTATACATGTAATAGATCCTTTGTCTAAAAATATAATGAAGTGGCGACGAGCTCTGAATAAAAATGCCTCGACGAAACCTTAGGGTCATCGAACGTAAAGAAAATACGTATATTTATATCTGAATATAAAGGATTATTTTTTACTACTGGAAAGTTATTTTAAGAACATATATTTATTATTAACATTTATTTCCAGAGACACCTTTTTTGTTGAATATTTGCAATCTAAGATTCATCTTTCACTACTTTTAATTTATATTCATAATCGTATAGAAATAAGCATTAAAATATTGTGTGAATTATTAAATTTAAGGCAATATAATTTTTTAGCTCAGGACAATAGCTCTACTTAGGCTGACGACAAGCAAAATATGAGCACAAACTGCCATGACAACGGACGCAACACGGAGGCGTTGTTTAATTTGTACCAAGACGCTTCATATTTTGAACTTTTGTTATAGAAAGGTGCTTCCTACGCAGTCATGAGCGGGCAAATAAGTTAATATTTGTAGGTAATGTAAACTAAGTTCAACAAATCTTCAACGTTTTATTAAATAAAGTACTAGTGAACACACCCCCGTTATTCCACCCACAAAAATGTTTGTTAAACCGAGTATAAATTGGAAGCCTACTGTTAAATGTTGTTATGTAAGACTGTATTGACACGAATAGGAACAACGCTAAATATTTGTGTTGAAAAACATTTTGACAACCCTCAGGCAGAATTATTATGAAGGCAATATACGAGCGCGAACTGAATTTATATTTAACGCTAAATGCTGGCTACGTAGTATGAATTACTATAGCCGTATTTTACTTAGCACTGTTTTATCGAATAATTAGATCTTTGGTCAAACAAAAGTTTACCGCAGTTAATTCGAAGTGGGTTTTAAACATAAAGCTTGTTACCAATTACTAAGTTTTTATGAATAACTCTTGAAGTTATTCATAAAAATGCATCAGTGTTGTTTTTAAAGTTGGTATTATTGCCTCGTATTTAATGGTTATGATTGCTTTAACGACTGGTTTGTAATTGTAAATAAGTATGGTAGGGTTTAAAAACAAATAAACAAACAGTTCTTTCTTGCTTTCCATTAAAAATAAGTATACAACTGTTGAACTAACTATGTATTAATCCTACTAGTGGTTTATGAACTACCAGTAGGAGTTATTTGGATAAACTCCGCCCCTTTTAGGGCGTGGCCGCGTTGTAGTATCACACACCACGCCCCAACGGTGACGGTACATACCGTAAAATGTGTTACAAACAATTAAAATCACAGTTTCATTTTGAAGTGACAGCGGTAAAATGTTTTCCATCGAATCGAATATCAACGTAATGAAATAGAATGATTGAGTCACGATCCTCTCAGTACTGCAGAATCCGCTTTACGCCAAAGCTCGGATTTGCTAATGCTTTGTCCATGTTCGTGTTAGTATAAACGCATGCACTATTTATGGATAGGTCCATACAACCTTTAATTAACTACCGCTGTCAAAGTTTTTTTTAGCTGTAACTGACGGTTGCCACAGAATAAGAAAAATGGTTGAAACTTTCTTTTAATGAACTAGCTATTAATGAAACCAGCTGACGATTGAATAAATTAAACCAAAACCAATAAAACAAAAACTTTAATTGACTACAAGCCATACAACATTTTATGTAGAAGAATCATTAAATAGAAAAGAAAAGATAATAAATACGAACAAATTAGTACTTAGTAATGGTCAATTAGGTCCCAAACTGAGGTCCTTTTTTATAATTTTTTTTTCGAAGGAGTACCTATGCGTTTATGCACCATAACCGCAGGCTCGCTAGAGCTGCGGCCCTGTGTGGGATTCGAAAATAAAGCATCTATCACCCACTAAACTCCCCCGGTTTCCACTTCACACCCAAATTGGGACGAGCCGGTGCCAGCCTTGTGGCTCCTTATATACAACTGTAACATCACTGTGATAGACCCCGACAAGTTCCTTACACCAGACCTAATGCTGGAATCAAATTTACGACTTCCACATTTTTAGATCCGAGTGTCGTTCATACAGTTCATGGAAGGCAGTCAAATAAATATTATCTATTTAAGCAAACTTATATGTGAATATCAGTCACATCGAAAACTTATGATTATGTACCTACGCAAAACAACCCTCCAAAGTGTCATAACAATCGGATCAATGATTTAGGGGCGAAGGATAAACTTCAATTGGTATTTATACATTCAATCTACATAATATTTTTGTGGAAGTATTTTATTTCATGTGATGAACATTTCGATTTTGTTGAATTGTTAATTTCTAATTAAATAAATTATAATGCTTTCAATTATTTTGATACAAATTACACAACGCTTAAACCAATTTGTATTATCGTGACCATAATTATATTCTTGCTTTTCCGTCGGTGAATTCAGGCTACAGGCGCAAACAGCCACCAAAAAAGCTTGTGTGTATTTTAATGCTTGATATTTATTAAATTTAAGCTTTAAAGGCGCTCAACCACAGAATATATACTAAAGTAGCTCAACCGAGAATAGTAAGATTGATATCTGCTATTCTACATGCAGTTATTTCAGTAAATAACTGTTAATAATTAGAGATACCGTTTTCGTCCTTGGAATAATTAATTGGCCCGTCTCAATCGGACGTCGGTAACTATTCCCCGGAGCAAATGCCGATACAACCTTGTCATAAGCAGAGTTTTCCCGGCGTAAACGATTCAATGGGCTTTATTTAGCTTTTGTGAAATAACCGATATCCAATAAGGGTGCGATCTGCGTTATCGGATTATTATTTTTTTAAGGAAAATCGCCAATCTCTTTAGTACAATATTCACTGTTGCGTTAAGCCGGGATCGGGTTGTACCTCGGAGAGTTTATTTACTGTCAGTGTAAATATATATTTTTGTGCTAAAAGTCTGTTTTGTGTAATGGATACAGCTCTTGGTACGCAGGGGTTTCGGATTCGATTCCCGTATCGGAGGCAAATATCTCTGGAAATAGAAAAAGATACATGAATCAAGGTATTTTTTTCGGGTTGACTATTATTTTTAATAAAACTTATAAATAATTTTAAATACATTCAAAGATGCTCATGCAATTAGAGATGTACATAGCCTCTTTGATAGGCTTTTTGATGACTTTAATAAAGCAATATACGAGTACACAAAAACACAAAATTAACAAAAAAAATTGACATAATCAGAGTGAGATAAAAACCAACCACTAAATGACAATAATATGCTTTCCAAAGCAAAGTGTGGGGTCTAAACACTCGCAACATCCTAATATCGAGATTTCTTTACACAAAAATCTACAAATGTTTTAGTTTGCCTCGATAATCTAACCAAGGTTTTGTTTGAGGCACATGCGTATTAAGCGCTTTTCCCCTACGCCACTGAAACAGTCCACATAAAAGACTTTAAATGTCGGTAGCTGAAAAGTTAATAACTATAAAAAGTAGGGGAATTCAAACCGCTTTTGTTGAGCGTTGAGCGGCGCACCATTTGATGCCCTAAACAGTCATCAACGCGCAACAAATCAACAAGTATTGTTAGCTATAAAGTAAATCCTCGGTTTGTATGGGAGCGCCCCCGTATCAAATATTTATGCGATTGGCGAAAGCTGCCGGGATGGGGTGAAAATTGTGAACCCAGTTATACCGAGTTGGATATTATTTTGCCGAAAAACAGTTTGGATACGGCTTTGTGACTGATACTTTTGGCTGGCTTATTCGGAATATTTTGGGCTTTAGCTGCGAGACTTTTCAGACGAATAAGTACATAAGCAAGTTTATAATGAAACTAAAGCCCGCGTGTAATTTCTTTTTTTTAATATCCGCCCCTTCCTCCAACATTTCCGGGATAAAAAGTACCCTATGCCACCGGAGGATAGTGTAGCTTTCCAAAAGTGAAAGAATTTTTCAAATCGGTATAGTAGTTTCGGGGCCTATTCAATACAAACAAACAAACAAACAAATCTATCCCCTTTATTATATTATTATTATAAGTAGTATAGATATTGTAAATATGTATGCAAAAGTGTGGGATGTTTTAGTTTTCACGTCAAATTAACTGAAACGATTTAGGCAACATTTGGTTAATACTCAACCTTATTTTTAATCATTAAAAGTGATAGTCTAATTGGTTCATGACAAAATTAATTACCTACGTCTATCACAAAATTTTATGATTTCAAAAATAAATATTTAGTTCTTATGGTTATTTTTTATTGTGTTTTAGTACCTAGATTTCCTGAAACATTGTAAATTACCCCAGGTAGCCTATATAGTAGTATTTTTCATTAATAGTGCAACAGTAAACCACTGTAATTTAAACCGCGTTTATCTCCCACTTTAATTCAGCCGTTACACTGTTATCAGTAATTCTATGAATATGATGGAATTATTATTAATACTAACATGTCACCAATATTGGCGTAGTAAGTGGACCAATAGGAGCTTAATGAGGCTACAATGGCCCATTATCGTTATCCTATATATATTTAGGGAGTCACTTCCCGCCTCGAGGATCCAGTGACCCTTGACCTAGTGGTTGGGGGGTCTTCCCCACTCCAAACTTCCCTCCCGTAGTCGGAACCATTGTTTCTCGAAAACGATATGTCAGTTTTGATCATATTTTAAAATACGTTTTTGGCACAAAGTTATTAAGATTTCTTTTTTTGCGATTAAAAAGGGTCGATTTTCCATTTCCACAGCGGGTGGAAAAGTCTCGTATCATTGATAAATTAACGAGGCGTAAGTTCATTTGTTCTTTCTAAACTGACAAATGCAACTTTATTTCTAGCTATTTCGTCTTCTTGTTAAGACTAATTTGATATACAAGTTAGGTTATATCATATCAAAGCCACATATTAATTAAGAAATCATATATCTGATATCATTTTACCGTTTCCAAATATTCCAATTTTAGACAATGTAGAGCTTAGAGGTCTAAAATAATAAAATAAATGCATTTTTTAGCTTCTTAAAACCGTGCCCTGTTAAGTGTAAATATCTCAACCAACCAAGTGGCTGAATCCCCTAAAAATCACTTACTTAACCCGTTGGGTCAACAACGCTCCGCGATGAGTAGATTACACGGAAAATGCAACGCAGTGAACTCCAATAACTTAATATCGAAGACTTACAGTATCTTAGTAACCTAACTTAAACAATTCGAGTTCCAACCGAGCAACTTAAGTTGATACACACGATGCACTATACGCAAACCACTCATTCAAGTTTGAGCTGGTGTTATTATAACATAAATTGTTCAACTATTTTATCCATACTTGTGCAACATTACAATGATTGTTACCAAGATCAAGTTTTTGGTGCTTAGAATTTTGGATTTAGGTTATGATTGGTCAAGCCTAAAAACTGATTCGATTCGTCAAGCGGTACTTTACATCCATTTTTATTTTATATTCGTCAAATACTAATTATGTTTCGTTTTGTCAAAGCATGTAAAGGTTCTGATTGGACAAGTCCAAAAAAAAGTACCTACTATCTCGTCAAGTCTGATAATATAATGATTTCTAATATTTACACGGTTACTACTCATTAAAATAAAACAACTTTAAACGGATGAAAACTCGCGTATATAAAATGTAGAATATACGCGAGTTTTCATCCGTTTAAAGTTGTTTTATTTTAATAAGTCTGATAATAGTTTTAATTTGTCAAATGTTAAAAAGTACTGATTCGTCAAGCCTATTATTCGGACAAAACGTCTAATTTGAAAGAGCCCTCAATGTTGCGTAAAATACTGGTACAATCTGTCTGTATGATATAGGGTTATAGCACCTACGTCGGTTCGAGTTCTCATAGTAGGCTTTCCGGAGCGTAGTCAGAGACAAATTATTGAGGAAACGGCGTTCAAGAATATGCCATAACATGCCAGACGCTTATTCAACACTTCATCGTAAAGGATTATTGGATGGAATTATGGCTCCGGGCCCGTTCGGGCCGCTCGTGATAACCCGTGGGTAATGGAAAGGCTTTGTTTTATCCTCTTTCCATTGATTTCGCTCGCTATTTGTATTTGCGAACGTTATTCGCCCTTATTAGGAGAGACAACTTTGCCTCCTGACTGCAAAGCGGCAGGATTAGTCGCTTGTTAAGCAACTAGCTTTCCATTTCCAGGTAAATGTGACAGATTGTTTTATTTTATATATATATTGCGGGTTAAGTCGTGAGTATTTGCGCGGCCTCGCGATACTATCGCCTATTAGATCGCGATTGAGGGAACAATAAATTGTAACTGAACTCAAAGAATTCTATTGTCGTAATATTTTATCTTAAATGGGAAATCAATTATAACATTTTCGTTTAGATAAAAAAAAAATTGTAATATGTGTCAATAATCTGCAACGCCAATTAGCACCAAAAAAAAACTTGCTAAGGTCATATTAATATAAAAACATTAATGTAAAATATAGTTCTCTTATTTCTATGACAATACGGCCAGCTACACCGTCAGGTAGGTTCCTCGTTATTTACCTGACAGGTATCAATGAAACGGCTTACTAAGTTACTACGCTTGTTACTAACCTTAATAGGTATGATATACCTAGTAGTAAAGCGTTTTCATTTCAGCTCTTCAAAATAGAGCTTTTTCTTTTTAAATAAAAATTACTAATAAACCACAGAAAATGTTTACATAATTAGTGATGCAACCATATCTGAATTTCATTCTTTCTGCGCAATTGCGAGAGAAATGTGCCCACGATGCTCGCGTATCAGTCAGTGGAATCATGACAACAGAAATATCCAATCACAATCCGCGTTGTACTCGCAAATATGCGAACGCATGGGCCTTCGTGTAAATATCAACCAGTGGGATGAGATTCGCTGTCTGTTAATGAAGTTTGCCCCTAATTCACGACTGACCCGATTTAGGTCACAGGCGTCATGCTGGCTGGATGGAAATAATTGGTAGGCAAATTCACGCTTCGGAGGACAGTTGAAATCGGTTGATTGTTTCTTTCGAAGCTGCCATAACGGTGTTCGGTAATGCAGAACCTGTGAGAATAACCTTAAACTGAACAGGTAATTGATTGAATTTTAGATTTTAAACCTCTATTATAATGCAGTGTTAATTTGTTCATGCAATAAAAACTCAAAGTTGGTTTGGTTTCACAAATTATCTATTGATACTTTTAAATAATTGATATAAAAGGCGAAACGTGATTTTCAAGATTATTTCGAAACTAAATAAAAAATTAAACAACAACTTTCGTGTGTTTCGAAACGAGTTGAATGTTACAAAGACGTCGCCTGTCGTTTTCTGGAAGAGATATTTGCTATTTTAAAGTAGTAAAAAAGAGAGAGAAATATATACTTACATTTAATAATATGGTGTATAATATGGTGTAGGACGCCCTCAGGCCAGGTAGAGCGATGATCTGCGCAAGATGGCTGGCAGTAGCTGGATGCGAGTGGCCGAGGACCGATAGGCGTGGTGAGCATTTAGAGAGGCCTATGTCCAGCAGTGGACTATCACAGGCTGATGATGATGATGAATAATATGGTGTAATAGTATGAGTAGGCAGTTTGTATGTATTTAGTTAAAGTGGTTAATAAAAAAGATGTTTACTTCTACAAGATTTGCTTGGAAGATATAAGTATTATCTTCATATGGAAATTAGAATGGCGGCCGTTCTTTCTGGGAGGTCTATTTTAGCAAATGAAACAATGTTTATTTTACGAAACGTAAGCGCAGTCGTAACATATTATGATTTTTACCGAAATAACAACGAGTAATTTCTACTAAAAATATGTAAAAATTGTTAATTAAATATCTGTATTAAAATCATGCTTATGCCGAATACCATCTATTAACTTTACGTCTGTGAAAACCCCTCTTTTCTCAGTTAATTAGGCTACATTATTTATTTTCCTTCCCTGTTTTCGTCATTTCTTCACCCTCAACGGGAAAATGGACTTACAGCCCGTTAAGATATTATTTTTAACCTAATTAACAACATTTTATTTGTGTTTATCCTGGTTTTATTTTGGTTGTAACGAATAACTTGGTTAACTTTTTACTGTGTCATTGCACAAGAAAAACACTCCGAAACAAACATTATTGTTTCGAAGTATTTGTTTTTATATACGAGTTAATAACTACATTATTATTATAGCTTGTATTTCTGTTTTCCAATATAAACTGAGCCTAAAAACTAGCCTATGACCATTTCAAAGTCTGGTCTTTCAATGGCTTTATATGCGTGAAGTCGTAACAGACAGACATAAAAAAACGTATATTTTTCAATGAACAAAGAAATCTGACAAAAACAGTAATGTTAAAAAATAAATAAAAGCTTAAAAATTCACAGTGAAATTCACTTTCAACAAAAACAATGCCACGATTATTCTAGCGGATATTCTCTGGAATATAAATAAAATATTTTATTCGCCATCAAAAGTTTTATGTCAATGGAGCAGTGATAAAAACCTTTTGAGAACTGACTTATTATCTCTTAAAAGAGCAGTGTGGTGGCTGAATGTTTTAACGCCAATCAACTTACTTCCTTTTGGCACTTATTGCTTAAACAAATCTTTATCAAATGTTTGTTTGTTTCTTGCAATACTATCAGATAAGCTGCGTGCTTGTCTGACAAATGAGTGACGTATAAATATATCAGAAAACATTTTTATTATCACTATTCAGTAGACAGGCTGACACGAAGCCCACACGATGGTAAGCAGTCACTGTGTTCTATTCCATTGAGGGACTCTTCTCCAGATTGTAGTCTTCGAGCCTTTGATTTCCAGTATATTTTAAGAAAGTAATAAAAAAATGAGGGCTGCTAAATCCGCTCTCAGATAGGAAGAAATAACTTATCTGTCAGATAACAATTACACTTTTTTTAATGAAGAGAAGGGACATCATTTATAAATAAGTTATCTATACTTACTTATATAATATAATTATACTAATATTATAAGGAGGAAAGATTTGATTGTTTATATGTTTGTAATGAATAGGCTCCGAACTACTGATTTAGAAAATTCTTTTACTGTTGAAAAGCTACACTATCCCCGGGTGACATAGTGTGCTTTTGATTCTGGAAATGTGAAGGGGGGGATAATTGATAAAAGAAATTACGCGCGGGTGTAACCGCGGAGGCCACCGCTAGATATAATATAGCAGGAAGTTATACCTACTTGCAGATAATGCTAAACTTAGCTATTCGGCCCTTGGGGCCACGGAACAACCTTGAACACATTGCAAATTACATTATAGTCGCAATCGCGTCCGAAACTGTACCCACTGGTCCACTAAGGCTACGCTTCTCTAAGGTATTTGGCCTCGAATTTCGCGGCAGCGGCAGCGGCGGCGCATGCAGGCGCACTGCGGTCACCGCTTGACGCGGGCCGATGTCAAGAGTGGTACGATGCTGTCAAGCGGTGATCCGCAGTGCGCATGCGTGCGTCGCAGTCTATGGGACGGGTCTATGGGATTCCTTACAAAACATCTCCTCACTGCGGCTCCCGCTGCCGCCCTGCTGCCCGCGAAATTCGAGGCCGAGGCCTTAGCGCTGTGCCTGATCTCTTTTAGGTCGTGTCAAACACAAATCGATTGTGATTACCAACCCGCATTAGGTTAGCGTGGTGATGAACCTTGTACCCATAATTGTGACAGTGACTTGATTTTAATGATTTATGGTGCTGCCCAGTGGGACATCAAATAGGCTTATTATATATTCTTTCATATATTTCTATATAGAGACATGAAAGTTCAAGTATTTGCACTCTTTAAAAAAAGTATTACCTTTGTATTTCAAATATCATTGATAACAACCCATGTTCACGATATGCATCGGTCTATACAAATCCACTGGAAGCCTATGCGTTCAATTTGCCGATATGACTAAATCGCTGCCGCAGCGATCCGGTGATTCCAGCGATTCTCAGCAACGTATAAATAAATAACAGTAAGGCATCTCCGCGGAGCGGTCAAAGATCTGGGACGCAGTTTCCACTAAATCTCTGGATAGAAAGTACCTACTGCTGTAAAATGAAGAAGTACCTACTTTATGATTTTTGTCCGTTTCGATAACGTTGTCGGTACGTTGGCTAACTGACATCGACTCCAAAAATAACATTAATTTTACATTATACACAATTATTATTGTATACTTGCAAGACCGCGGTTTTCCTCTCCAAAGTGGCCTCTTAATTTCTGGTTATTGTATACTTAGTTAGAGTATTGTTTTCTAACTTAACTAAATAATAAATTATATTCTTATTTATTTGTCATATTTATGTTTTTATTGACGTTTGATTACACGAGTAAATTTATTTACCTATGGCAAACAGTAGACATTGTAACACATTAACACATCGAAAAAATAAAAGGTCAGCATTCCGCAAGATGTCACTTATCTCTATTAATTCACACAGGCTTTTTTTGTTTGCAATTTGCAATAATGAATTATTCACCAGTTGATGTTTTTATAATAGTGTTTAACGTCCTGACATTAGTAAAGAATTAAAAAGAACTCCAACGTTCACTTTGTGTGGCCACTCAGATGCCACGCTCAATTATTTAAAACAACTATGTTTTCAAACACGACACGTATTCTACTATTATACTATTCATCCGAATTCATCAAATCAGAGCCGTCGCGTTTGTGGTATTCTTTAGCGTTGATTACTAGGTATGAAGTTGAAATTATTGTTTTCATTCAAGTTACCTACCTACGTATTAAATTTTATTAAACTACTAGCCTTCCGCCCGGTGTTGCACCCGCTCGTAATTTCTTTTTTCAAATATTTCCGGGATCAAAAGTACCCTATGTTCACCAGGGATAGTGTAGCTTTCCAACAGTGAAAGAATTATTTAAATCGGTTCAGTAGTTTCGGAGCCTATTCAATACAAACAAACAATCAAATCTTTTCTCTTTACAATATTAGTATAAATTTGAACTATAGTTTCACAGAAAAGCTCACAAGACTTACTCGTATTTGTGCTGATCTGATTTTTCTGTCTCAAACGACAATAAAACTTGTATCAAATGTTGCACTAGTGTCAATAAGTTTTATCCTGAAAAAATATACCTCCCAAAGGACACGTGATAAAAGCTTCATGTAACAGACTGAATTTATTACTGGAAAAACTGCACTTGCAACTTTTATGGAACCAGATTACGGGCAATGTAAAAAGCAACGAAAGAGACTGGACTTGATAGATGAGCTAGGACAAAATCTTGCACTTCTAAACCTAGTCTGTCTTTCTGAGTCTGAGTGAAATTTATATGATTAGAAGATTGGTAGCACATTATATTTAATTTTACTAATTAATATATCGGTCTGGGTGTTAATTCACTAGGTTGACCTGAAGGATTTTCATACCATTGGACAAAAAGGACTTTTTTTTTCAAATAAAATATTTTTTAAATCGGAAATGATATTTTTTAACAAACAAAAATGATGATGATGAAGATAAATACGGTCTATAGTTCTTTGTAAGCATACCTAATTTTATTTTATTTTATCCAATACAACATCATATCGCTCAATAATTTTATAGAAGTTGATAAATAAAATGCAACATTATAAATCATAATTATCTAAAAACGTATACATCTACGTTACGTCTCTCCCAAGCTATAAATAGCCGTAATCAAAACATTATTTCCACTTTCCCAGGCATTTGTGGGTCAAGGGTCGCTCCAAAAAGTCCATAAAGCAGAAGATATGCCCCAATATCGATGATGTTTGTTTAGGCGGCCCGTCGTAAAACTTAAATTGTTCTGGGTATGATATAGTGAGTTTGCATCGACGACCGCCCTTTAGACCTAGTACACACGAAACATATTAACTAATGTTACATATTAAATAAATTAAATCTAAAAAATTGGCTGTCCCAATATGACGTACAGACAGATATGTACTTTACCTACTTTATTTTTATTTATTTATTTATTTATTATTATAGCATACACAACAAGTAACAATCGAAACTGAGTAGAAAAGAAAACAATGATGTACAACGATTAAAAACTAGATCGCTACTCAAAAACGTGTACACACAGCATTGGTAAAAACATTGCGTAAACAATAAAATAGCTCAGACATTAAAAAGTTTAAGCCAATGGTATTCACAAAACAGTACATACTATACTAACATTAATTAACACTAAAAGGAAAAGCTTAGTTGAGGATTCGCTTTACTATATGTCGGAATCGAACGTGCTTGGGGTCAAAAATATCGAGTTCACGATAATTATCGTCCCCTAGCAGTTCATTATAAAGCCGACACATTCGTATTATTGGATTGAAAAAAGACGTATTATTCTTAGATGTTTGCAATACAAAGGTCCTTTTACGCTTACGAGAAGGGATTCTGGCGTTGAAGTTAAGCAAGGAAAGTTTTATTAACTTTTTCTTTATTATTATTAAAAAATAGTATTTTAGGAAACAGTGGTATCTTCAAGCATACTTCCTTCAAAATTATATTTTTAATATACAATATATTTTTAAATATTAAGCTTTTCCTGTTTGTCTGTATAGGATACATTTATTATTACATACGCAAATTCAGCGCTACATTTTACAGTTACATTACATTAAATTACACTTACATTACTAGCGCACTTCTGGGACTCAGCCTAAAATCGGATTCTATTGCTTAATGTGTTAGTTTGCTGCGTAGTAAACTTACAACTTACGTTCACGGTGTTGTGTTTGGAATTAAATGGCGGCTATTTGTGGTTACCGACTAACAGAACGGCCAAAGTCAGTCAAGTCAGTTGAGGTTAAAGGTCCTATATAAATTGTCCAAATAACCGAGAGGAATACCGTCCTTGAGATTTTCAAAATAAAATGTTTCGCTCTACACATAACATTAGACGCAATATGGTTGAGATGAGATAAAAAAAATTTATTTAGTGTACTACGAAATTACGAGTAGGTAAATTTTAAAGAAGATTTTTTAAATGAGAGTAAAATAAAGGTTAAAAGATGTTCGAAAATGAGTGTAATGTAATGTAATAAAAAGAAAATGAAATGTGAATTATACGTGAAAGGATAACTATCCCGTGACAGTTAAAAATAAGGTTTGAAGAGACGAAACACGGTATAAAAGTCATTATAAAAAAAAACCTCATTACGAGTATTGTATCGAGTACCTAATGTAGAATCCACTTTTAATTTTAGCATAAACGCATGTACGCTTGCACTTTGTTCCAGAAATTGGCAATTCCCGTAATTACATTGGAGCAACTGCTATTTGACCTCCGAGCTCCGAAACCCTTTAAGGGGAGCGCCGAATTGTATATCATGGTTTGTAGCCATAATAATATTGCCGGTTTTTTCACGATGTTTTACATCGCCACCAAGCTAGTAGTTAACCGAATCAGCATTCCATCTTTTTCAAAAATCACATTGCCCATTGTATTAAAACAATAAAAACTGCGTTAAATCAAACAAATTATCGATTTACGTAAAACATTCCTTAGCTTTAAACCAAGCCTGTTTAATATCAAAGGGTTGTAAAGGATGAACTCGTACCCAATATTTCGACTGACTAAACATAAGCACAATTGTGAAGCCCGGAATCGCAAAAACCAAAAAACTCCTTTAACTTCGGTATCGCTGCTCAATCCGATTGTTGAAGCGTCCTCGTTATTACACGACCATTTATTTTATGGAGATTCCCGGTCACAGTTCGTTACCTTCGGGATTTATTGATAGATGTCCTATATATTTACTACATCTGTGCTACGTTTTTGTTGCAGGTAAGCCGGTTTGTCTACCGACAATTTGCAATTCAGTGGGTGAGTGACAACTGTTGTTTTATTTATGAGATGTGACAGTTTGTTTTTTGGATTGTAATTAAACATTCGGGCATAGGGAGGTTTGTGACAAAATCCTGGTGGAATGAAATGTAATTATAATTCGAGAACAATGTTTTTATGGTGAACTAGGTTTTCTGTAAAATGTGTTTTCAAATTTCTGTACGTTGAAGCGAGTTTTATTTTAATATGCTTTAAAAGGGATTGATCTCAACAGTAGTCAGTACCTAATTTGGCTTTAAAAACTATTCTAATTACGTTCAAAGTGCTGTTAAAGGTCGTACTAAATAAATGCTTCATAAATTGCATAAACAACAATCCATAGAACAAACACAAAACACAAATTATTCTGGATGGGATTGAAACCCGCGACACCAGCTAGCGCTATAAGCAGAGTTACTACTAAAAAACACCATCAACTAATCCAAAAAAAAAAACAAAGGAATCAATTGCTTGAGCTACTTCAAAACAAATCATGAATTAACGTCATAAAAAGTTATGCAGGCAGCGGATGCAGTACATGCTAATCTAAGTTGTTTGAAATTATGGCTCTGTAGCACGTGGCATTAGAACATTTTGCGCAGTTTAGCTGGAGATAATCAATCAAACATACTCGTAGTTGCGACGAGTGGAGCGCATCACGTTTCTGTAGTGTATTTATTTTTAAACATTTTCCCACAAAAAAGAAGTGCACTCGGAAATGTTCTCTTATTTTTGATGATAATTGACTAGACATAACAAATTTGGAAGTGCCTTTCTGAATTGTAAGTAGAATTGAAGACCACCCAGGACGATTATTGGATGACATAAATGGCGCTTTGGGTTAAGGGTCACGCTATTTTTTACTTAACAACTAATTGGGTTTTTTTCTACACAAGTTCGTCTAACTCTAAACTAAGCTGCTGCTATTGTTGGTTGTTATACTTACCGTAGTTTTTCAAGATTTGACTAGCTACCACTATCATCATAGGTGATATCTGCCGCCATTATAGCAAACACTCATGGTGACGAACATTTTGTGTTTGTCCTTGTTTATTGTATTTGTGATATAATAATATGTATAGTGATTATGAAAACCGTAACACAAGAGCTTACGATACTTACTTTGAGCTTAGATCAATGTGTTATGATGTTATAAAACTAAATAATATGTTCGCACTAAAAACACTTAAACAACTCACGTATGACATAAACTCGAACTAACAGCTTAATTAACCGAAGTACTTCGCCCAGCAAATGCAGATGTCTCCTAATCACCACTTACACAACGCTTAAACAGCACAATAGGACAAAACGGGCTTAAATAAGGAGACAGCGATTTTATCACACGTCGACGCAAATTATCTCTCGGCGTCTCGACGAGTGGCTCGTAAAAGACCCACTACACTTATATTAGGGTAATATCAGTGATCTCGGTCATGCAAAACGACCTTCCAGATCCAAGACGTCATCTTAAGGAGATTGAGAAAAACAGCCCCCTCCTCATCCTCTTATTATACATAGATGTTATCGCCGTTGCGCGCTTTATCTGTAATATTTGCTTATTCAGCTTGTAATAATTACGTCTACTTCAAATTTGGTTTAATCTGAGATGCTTACTTATTCAGCTTATTATTATATTTACCTAATTTGGTTAACCGTTTGTGTTCGGTATCTTACATTCCCTTTTTAAGAAAAGGTATGTTTGAGATTTCTTGAGGACTTGTTAGATTTCCTGGGATTCTTTTTTATAATTCCCGTCCACATACACTTATGTGGTCTTTGTCCTTTTATGAATCTAAAATTAAGTTTGATACCCACAAAGCAATTTCGGTGCTACTTCATTTTCAGTGATATTGTCCAAAGTATCAGCCTATTAATATACCACTACTGAAATCATCAAAAGGCATCCACTGAAATCAAGTAATCAATACGATGATAGGTGCTAGCTTAATTTCCACGCTTGCCAAAATGCAAATTGGTGGACAAACCCGGGCTGTGGCCATAAAACCGGCGCAAATATTCAAACTGGAACTTAAACATCTAGACCAAAGAGTTTCTTTCCAAAACTAATATGGCTGTGTTCCGGCAACATTAATGTGGGAGCCAGTACACTTAAAATCAGAGGCAAAGATCAGATGAGCCTACAGTCTGGCAGCACATTGAGGGACACTTCCAGGTGTAGCGTCCCACAATGGAATAGGCTGCAGTGTCTTACCATCAGGTGTCTGCCAACTGACCTAGTATAAAAAAACGAATTATAACAAAAAAAGCGAAACTCAACAAAACGAATGCCAGCAAGCGTTTTCATTTCTAATATCAGTGTGTCTTGATTACTCGCTTTACGTTCGATTAATCACATCATTTGTCGGAGCCAGTCTGTTTTAAGGAAGCCACTAGTTATGATTACGCGTAATAGTGCGGCCATTATCTGTCTGTTGGTTAACATTAAGGAAATACGGCCGATTGCTCCGATTGATTGATAAGCCAATTGTCTGTTGCCATTCCTCAGCGTATAACAATATCGAGCAATATTACTTAATTGTGCATGTTAGGAATTGATCTGATTCATTTTCGGTTGTAGCAGGAACTCATAGATATCGACGTGCTGTTTGGTGTAATAGTCGAGAAGTCGGCTACAATAGAGATCGCGGGTTCGATTCCCGCACGGTACAAACATTTGTGTGCATGAACATGTCTGTTTGTATCGGTCTGGGTATTTACAAAAAAAATTATAAGTAATGTTGATCCGTTGTCTGGCACCCATAGCCCAAGCTAATACTTAGTATGGGGCTAGATGGCCCTGTGTGAATAATCTCCAGAGAGATATTTATTTATTTATTGTTTACTACATTTGAATTTATGGGATCTGAAACGTCTAAACCTAACTGCTCATCAATGAAAGAGCAGTTTAAAGCAATGTATATAATATGCTTTGTTGATTTAGGAATTTAAAGATACAGTTCAAATAAAAAAAAACTCAAACGAAATTAACAAAACGACTAATTTGGTGTAATGGTTTGAAAGTCGGCTTATACACCTGAGGCTACATATCCTACACAATTTTATTCCGGGCTAATGCTCAGTTCCCTCGGGATATCACATCAGAAATAAAAGAGCTTTTTGTTTGTCTTTCTTTTACGCCGTAGGAGTAACAGATTTTTGTGTTTTTTTTTTAAGAACGGGGAAAGTTTGAAGGCCATACACACATAAAAAGAACACATAACACCAGCATGAAATAATAGTGACTACTATTGTGTTTCGTCTGGTTTGTGAGAGTGCCCGAGGTCCCCTTAAAAGCCCGGCAACGCATCAGCGATCCCTCTGGTGTTGTAGATGTCCATGGGCGGCGATCAGGCGACCCGCTGGCTCGTTTGCCGCCTCTTACATAAAAAAAAGTGTGCCAACCTATTTATTTACCATCCTGTAAGAATATGGTATTTTTCCGAGATATTTTTCTTTCCAATTCCAAAAATAATTAAGAAGAAATCAGAGAATAAAAAAATGCTTGTTCTTACAGTACACGGCGGATTCCTAGTACCTACGATATAATTACGATTAAGTACCTCTGCTATTGTTGCTCCACTTTGTAACAAAATAAATACACTATTTACATCAAAGCCAATTCACCACAGCCTTATCAATTAGTTTCGCAGAGCTATCCGTCCGTCTGTCAGTTAATACCGTAATTGCCTCTTCACAGTTAAAAGCTCCGCCCATCGCAACATTGTTGATATAGGATGCGATCCTCTGACGTTTTTAAATGGAAAATCACGATTTACGATCTGATATTCTAATTAGGAGTAGTAATAAATCGTAAGTTTTAATTTATTGCTCTACCTACTGCTGGTTAAGTCATAAATCGTAGCCGCTACGACGTGAAGTCACACTAACCTCTTTGTAGTTATCATGCTGTTTGATATTTCTGTTTGCTTTGCAGTTATGTTCACGAAATTACTTGTGAAATACTTTAATAGTCTGCTAAAACTCATGTATTCTCAATTTTTTTTAAATTCTACCTTAACACTGAAGACTCTATGACTTAGGAATAGTGTTCAAATGAAGACTGTGTTGATGAAAGTGTTTGATGTACGAACGTCTTTAGTTCCGAGTCCCACACACGGCCGCAAGTTTAGTGTCACTAGATTGCAAGTTACAGTGCCCAAAAGTATTCTTCTCCGATAAAAATATTTTTTTCATTTAAAATATCTTTGCTCGTATTAATCGTGTTTTCAGAAACCACTGTATCCAAACTGCGAAGGTGAGAACGGAACCATCCTTGACCCATCGTTGTCCTACTTCCAGCGTCCTTCGGAATTCACTGTACACTGTGAATAGTTTGAAGCAGTCTTTAGAAATGCTTCCAGGTCATCAAAAGTTTTGTTATTAGAAAAAGATAAAATCAAAACAGAGTGGATTAAAGTTTAAGCTGCTTTAAACCACATAATTATAATTATTCTTTATACCTAATATTTTATAAAAGTAAATCTATATATATAAAACTCAAAGGTGACTGACTGACTGACTGACTGACATAGATATCTATCAACGCACAGCCCAAACCACTGGACGGATCGAGCTGAAATTTGGCATGCACATAGATGTTATGACGTAGGCATCCGCTAAGAAAGGATTTTGATCAATTCCCTCGGGAACGGGAACCACGCGGGTGAAACCGCGGGCGGCTGCTATTATACATAAATGAAAATGTCTACTTCGCTTTTTCGCCTAAACCACTAAACCGATTTTGACGAAATTTGGTAGACACCGATTAGACCTCTAGAAAGGACATAGTTATCTGGTCCTTTTTAACCCGAGAATTTTACTGCTCTTATGACTGCCATAATACAAGTTACTCTAACTACCCTCTTTGGGGTCTCGTATATTTTATTACTAAAATAGATTGGAAATATGTCTTAGAATCACATTATTACATACATGACTTTAATCAAGACTTCCAGATGGTATATTATTTTCCATGGTATATTATTTTAATCTAACTCTCAGACATGCGATATCAAATAGAACAACCTGTATTTTCTTATTAATTCTCACACTTGATTGTTCGTCACAAAAGTGGTGTTATCGGAAATCATAAAAGTAAATTATTATTTATTTCCGCGAGGAAACACGCTCGCGAGTAATTTTGATACGAGATTTTGTTTGTGGCTTCCGTGTAGGGAAGTCGGTTGTTCCCTTTTTATATTTATTTTCCATGTGTGAAAAATTTTATATCATTATTGATAAGATCGTTTGGCATTTCAGGGTTCCAGAGTTTAATCGGTGTATCATTTGTTCTAAATAAAAAAGAACTCTTTCAAATTCCGACAATCCAATTTTCGGTTTTATGTCCATTACGTCGAATTCTATTTCCTTTCAGGTTAAGCATCGTGGTTATGTGTTGCACTTTAGATAAAAAAATTATAAGCCTATAATTTATGCTATCTTATTAGGCCCTGTTAGCATAGATTTAAAATGATACAAAGTGATTTCTTAATCTGAAAACATTTACAGTTATAAACCTACTCGTAAAATAATCCAATAAACAATGAAAATTAATTATTACAACTACTTCACCAGATCTCAAGTAGTAGGAAAGAAAAATTCCAAAACGTTAATTAGGTATATTATGAAAACTTTTTTCTTAGCTGTGAAAACAGTGTAGAACGCACATCAAAAACATTCGTTTCAGCCGCTAGGCAATCAGCTTACAGCGGTTCTTAACCGCTTACGCGCGGATGCAAACAGTTTTCCGCTACACACGCAAAGGCGTAAGCGTATTCTAGAAAGTGCTTCCCGCGTTTTGCCCGCGCATGCGTCGTGAATACCCGTCCCTTTCCCGCGAACTGCGCGCCAGTCGGCACTGCGCATCGCGACGCGTCACCGCGCGAGACGCATCGCTTCCACACGATGATTGCTGACTTGCCGGTGTTTAACACTGCGTGCGATGGAACGTCAACTTTACACGTCACGCACCGGGCCCAGCCAGTGCACTCCCGCCACTACCGACACCGCTAACGGTACATATCTGTTTATTTGTATGCAAGCTATGACGTAGTAAGTACGAGACAAAGCCCTTTAGGACATGTTCGGTTACTCGTAAGCTATTGCGCTTGAATACAAAATGAACTTTTCGTGACCTTTCAGATTGCTGCGTCATTTGCAGTCGCATTACGATATTGCGCATGATCTAGGATGTTTACATGTGCTATCTAAAGCGTTGTTTTCATAAGTCTGTCCGAAAGTTCGAGGCGTTATGATAGGGGATGGATAAACGCTTGGCTGATGGTGCGGAAGGCCAGGGTTCGATCGTAAAGATCTCGTAAGAGGTCGGGAAGGTCGTCCGGGACTCATCGGCCCGCGACTTGTTGCTCTACGCCGTTGTTTACAATGTAGAGCCAGTATTTTCGCGTCGAAATGACAAACATTTCACGGATGAACTCCGCGACAGATATCGCCGTACCCGTCCGTCCCATGGAACGATGAAGCGATCGGTTAGTCGCAGGGTGTGGATCGACCTTTATTTCGTAATTAGTCTGATAAAGTCAACCTTTGTTGTGGAATGTTTTATTGTAAATGATTTTCAGTTCACATTTGACCTTAATCGCTTATGAGGTAATCATCGTCATTTACCTTTACGTCTATTACAGACAATCTATAGGTACCTGGCTTTGTACTTATTAACAAAGCGTGAGATAATAAATACTATCGGCATTATATCTTCATAGTTTCTGAGTTTAATCTGGAGATTTTAGCGTTTAACAAAAAGGCAAAATATTGAATCAGCTTAAATATTAAATGTAAAGATTCGTTTTGTAGCGCATATTAGAATACTTTACATAAGCTGGCTGTTTACAAAAAGGGCAAGGCTGCGTTAGAAAAATGACTAATATAAATCAGCTTGTAGACTCGTCACGCACACGTCCTTGAGAAAGTATGAACCTGATTCACGTTTGCAATGGAATTTTCCTAGCTCGCATAGATTCGGTAGTAGGACCGCGATCTCCGGGTAAAGAAACCTTTTTTTTAAAAAGATCTTCCCTATTTCCTGACATAATCATCATGAATAAAATAAGGTCATTAATAATTGTGAAATATGTAGTAAGGATAATAATTGTATAATAATTATTTCATTTCAACCAAATAAAAGGTAAAATAATTTATTGCCGATAATAATCGATGGTCGCCACGATAATCATTTTTTTTGTTTCATTCACTTATCACAGCACTAATTATTTTTATGAAAAGCTGACAACACAGTAAACGTCAGATTTGGACCTCTAATTAAAAATATATAGGTATATTTTTAATATGTAACATTTAGAATTCACTCTTTAGATTAACTATACAAATAGGTGCTTTGTTTACAAACATTGCTTCCATGATTAGGCGCAAGTATAAACCAAGATTTTCAGGAAAAAGAAAAATGGCGAGGTTGATAACTTTATTGCTAATAAATATAAAAGTTTTCGCCTTCTTCCAACAAAAGCAAGTTTTTGAACTCGTAAAGAAAAAGCGACCTTCGAATCCGACTAAATTATTTTCAGACGTTCAGAAATTATTTTATAATTATTCTGTTAGTTAAAAACAAACTGGAATTTCCAATATGATTAATACTTTTTGTATACACTAAGGATCACATCTATCTATACAGATCTCGAAGCGTGAATTCCGACAACTGATATTTTTAGTTAATTCATTCGTGTCCATCGCAAAGATTTTCTTTTCAATTGCAAATTTTAGTTATGTGACCTAATATTTTTCTTAACTGTGTATGGTTTTTTTTTTAATATTATACAAGTATATTAGTAATCTATCGATTTAGCTTGTTGTTGTTGTTTTCCTAAGGCACCCCGCTGGTGCAGAGGGCCCCAACAAGTTTTCTCCAAGCCGGCCGGTCCCGCGCGATTCTTCGAGCGTCTTCCCAATTGAGTGCTTCCTTCCTGAGCTCCTTGTCCACCGATCTCCTCCACGTGTGTACTGGCCGTCCGCGTTTGCGCCTCGATTCGATCGATCGATCGATTTAGCTTAAAGTCAGATAATTTACTGTCAATAGGTAGGTTTCTATTTGAAGGAAAACCGATCCTTTGAAACAGGAGTACGCGCAATTTTTTATTGGCTTTTAACCCTAAGAGGTAATAAAGTCTAGAATCCTTTACCGACTATTTTACCCTTGGCCCGGTTACGGCTTAAAGGCACTTGGTGTCAAGATAAGTTTTTAGGCTTCGCTCGCTTTGTTATTACATATTTCTTGCACCAAATGTTGAGCGAAAGTAGTTGTTTTCTTAGTTTCTTTGTAGTCAGTTTCCTTTTTTGTAATAATTGTTTAGATGTTTTACAATCTTTACTTTTTTGTTGCAGATAGAGAAAGATAGAGATATTTAAATAACTTTCTTTTTTCTTCTCACAGAACGGACAGAAGTTATTTCTTCCGGGCGATTTTGTAATCATATCATAACATCTTTGGTTTTAAAAAAAAGGATTATTTACGATTATTATTAGTTGAACAATCAGGTTCGTCCAAGTCGCAACTTCTAAGCATTGTAATAATTATTGGAATTCCTAAAACACTTAAATTGTTTCGGTATCGTCAAACACAGAGTGAAAGCCGGAACACAATCAGTTGAATAACCATTCAAGCTGATGAGATTGGTGTGTAGAAAGCGTTGGACAGCATAATGGAGGACGTTATTTTATGTTTAATGATAACTAGTAATCTTAAATATTTGCACTCACCTAGTTAGTGTCCGACAGTATATAAATTGTTTAAATATATAAGGCCTAGCCTTCAGCCCGCGGTTTCACCAGCGCGTAATTTTTTTTAAATATAGCCCCTTCCCCCACATTTCCGTGATCAAAAGTACCCTATATCACCCGGGGATAGTGTAATTATTCAAATCGGTTCAGTAGTTTCGGTGCCTATTCAATACAAACAAACAAACAATCGAATCTTTCCTCTTTATGATTTATATTAGTATAGATAGGGTTAGCCGTCACCTCGTTCCTAATATTATTATTATGTTTTTCGTAAAAGCTTATTTCTACTCACTACCCTACTCTGCTTTGCCAAAACGTTATTTAATCTTCAAGAGGTTGAAATTAATACATTTACAAAACTTTAAAAAAAATATTTTAGCACTAATATGAATAAGAATGTTTTGCAAGTGTCTTTCCTTACTCCGTTTAGTGAAATTATATTTCAAAGATTTGTCGCTTAGGGATATTTGTAATACCAAAAACATCGCTTGTCATTGTAAGAAAGAAAAAGAAAAACGTCGGCTAAAAAAAGTTATTCCCGCTGCCAACACCAAGCCCTCTCCCCTACTTATCGACAGAATCATGGCACAGCATGAAATGAAGTGTTTTTTTTACTGTGGGTGTCTGTAAGGTGAATATACTTTCCAATGGAAGAGGCTTATTCGAGTGGAGATCCATAATACAATCACAAAACACCAGCGTGAAAATATTGACTACTATTGTGTTTTGTCTGGTTTGTGAGTGCCGGAGGCCCACACCCCTCTTTAAAAGGCCGGCAATGCATCAGCGATCCCTCGGTGTTGCAGATGTCCATGGTCGGCCGGTGATTGCTTACCATCAGGCGACCCGCTGGCGTCGCCTCTGACATCAAAAAGGAAAAAAACAAAACAATTCTATAATACAAATTTTTCCTCAATGAGTACTGCAGTTAGTGATGCAATAATGAATGCGCTTTTGCAAATTCTGTCAGATGAAGTAGAAGTAGTTGTCAAGGATGATTTATCGATTATGCAGTTAAACGGAAATCGACTACGGGAAAATATTTGTGTGACTGAATTCCTCGAACCGAAGTTGCTACGTGCTTTCTTAACAAACGGTGTTTCTAAAAAGACCTAGAGATTCTTCTTCCTAACTTTTAGTTGAATAAGAACTTCCACTGAATTCAACAACAATTATTTCTTCATCTGAAATCTCCGTGGTCTTACTTTTTTCTTTTTTATACATATTTCTCGGAATTAAAATGAAAAAGCAGTTGAGCTCTGCATTCAGCTACAATACCTTGAACTTACAAATAGAATCTGTCTAATTCTTAGATGAGAAATATTCTGTTCAGAGGTTTCAAAATTGCGAAAGTTGCCATCGTCTCCATATGTCTACTATGGAAGGTTAATCACCCTGCTTACCAGAAATCGACATATGGATGTGGGGTGTGGTAACATAGGTATAATAAAAATATCCGATTTTTTTTTTGGCCTAAATTGTATCCAGGGCCTTCATATCTCGGCCAGGTGCTTAAACCAGATCAACTAGATTTACATAGATAGATAGATAAATCGTTTATTCAGTATACGTCTTAGTGATATAAATGTTATAATTGAAGATAATTTTAACATTATCTTAGGAAAGATCTTAAAAGGAACAGAATTATACTGGCAGGATAGCGCAATTGGTAGAGCCTTGCCCTGTGAGCTAGGGGCGCAGGCTGGAATCCTTTAATCATTAAAGTTATTATACATTTGTGGTTATTCATGGGCAGAGGTGATCACTTACCCGTGACCCATGACTTGCTAATTTGCCTCCCTTTAATGTATAAAAATCGGTTGTCTGTAAAGTCGGTTTACTGACGATAGTTGAACGTGACAACGTCTAATAAACATGTAAATGTATTATTGTATAGCTGTCCACGCGGACGCATTGCTCACTCAAGTAGGAGAGAGACAGGTGTCGAACGCTGCCGAACGCGGAGGCCGATTGTGCCTCTTTGTCGCTCGTTCCGAGCTCTCGCTTGCACTGGAACGCCGCATGAGTAATGTTTTTTCGTGCGTGCAGCTGGCTCCATCGAATTATAAGACGTTGTCACGTCAAAAACTGTGATAAGCTCAAACAGATTTTTTAATAACATTCTCAGATTTATATTAAGTATTAAGAATTTCAATCCCGAGTTAAATCGACTAACAGATTTATTGTCTGACCGAAACTGGTTCACGCTTCGTTATTCTCAATCTCTGCTCGAGGCATTTCTGGAGGTCAAACGTGGCCGTCCTTGCGACCTTTAGCCGTCCCACCGATGCCCCGCTAATACACTTGAGACTTAACTTTATTGCCTAGCCTACGTGTGATTTCTTTTCTAGTCTAGTAGGTAGAGCTTAAAACATAAAACAAATTTTGTAATGTAAACAATGTTATTATAAGGTTGGCTTTTTTATAGTGAAGAATTCTGTATGAAACGGTTTCATTTTACTAGAATTCTCAACATTAACACTAAAATATGAATGTACGTTAGTTTGAAGCTGGACGGTGAATAGTGTCCAGGAAAATTTTATTTATTTATTTACCCTATGTCGCCCGAGAATAGTTTAGCTTTCCAACAATGAAAGAATTTTTCAAATCGGTTCAGTAGTTTCGATGACCAAATATTTATTCTGTTTCGACTATTAAAATACTAATATTTTAGAAGTCGATTATAATTTTTTTGTATCTCATTATCATTATTTTCAATTAACATGCAACCTTTTTTGGATCATTAAAACGCTAGCAGCATTTTCATTTTGACAGTAATAAAAATAAAATAATTGTTTCTTTTTCCTTTAAAGGCGTTTAGTTTTTTTTTCTGACGAATCTAGCCAACATGAAATGAAATATTTTTGCTAACCTGTTTGGTTTTTTCAATGTAACTGGCATCAGAGTTACGATTAATTTGACAGCAATTAAAAGCAAATCTTTTTTTTAAAAGGATTAACAAAAAGTTTTGAAAAAACGTTGACCTTCTTTATTTGAAAGAGGCACTGGCAACAATGCTTCTGAAATTTGACAGCAATAAAAATTAAATTAAATATTTTTTTTCTTTAATGGCGTAAAGATTTTTTCTGAATAATTTAGCCAGCGTTAAATTTTTTTAAACTAATAATTACCTGCTTGGTTATTAATTTGATGTAACCTTCGTGGTTATTTTGTTGTTTTAAAGTAGCACTGGCAATAGTGCCACAAAAGTTTGACAGTAATAAAAAGTTTTGTTTTTCTTTTTCGAATTTTTCCGAAGGTTTTTTCCTAGCATTTTCTGTGACACTGCTGGCTAGGTATTCTTTGAAAAGGTCGTTGCTATTACGTTTCTTCATTCATCTTGACTATCTATTTACGCACTCTATAAAGTTATCAAGTAATTTCTTTTTTCAAATATCCTCTGTTCACCACACATTTCCGGGATAAAAAGTACCCTATGTGCACCGGGGATAATATAGCTTTCGAACAGTCGGAATCATTCAAATCGGTTCAGTATTTTTGGAGTCTATTCAATACAAACAAACAATCAAATCTTTCCTTTTTATAATATTAGTATAGATTTATGTATAGCTAAGCGTAATATTTTTCGTCAGATTATAATAATCTATCGAATTTTTTGTTATTCAATGACCACCCCCACTGTGTAACTGCTGACTTATTCCGTGCTGCTGACGTTGAAATCAGAGCAATGCATCATTATTTTTGTTGTCTACTCGATTTGAAGATTTAGTCAATAAATCTCAAGGTATAGTTTGATCGTCATTTATTTTGGAATCCTTTAATAAAGTTAGTATTCCAGTGCTATTATATAGGTTTAACAACGTAGAATCAAAACAATAATAAAGACCGGTTGCTTGAACGTTATACATGTTATAGTCTAGACTGAAGGCTGTTATAGGACTCGCGATTACCCCATAATAGTTCGCAGTAAATTCAATATTTATTGGACAAGGCGTTTTACAGTGGAATAAAATAAATAAAGTATTAACCGCGATTGTAAGAGGTTGTATTAATGAAATCTAGGGCGATATTCGTTTTATACTTTCTAAAACAGTTGGTGTTAGCGGACTCTGAAGGAAATTGTGCTTTGGCCCGAAATTTGTATTTAACCCTTTCCCCGCCACGCTTTTTTCCGAAAATGGTGCCCCACAAGCCACGACCATTAAAAAAAAAATTCCAAAAAATTATTAGGTTATACTCAACTCATTCAGGCAAGTAAAAATACAACGTTTCTTGATCATGTTTTTTTGTCTGATATATCAGACATTGGCGTGGTGGGCACGAAAATGGTTGGTCTGATATATCAGACATTGGCGTTGAAAAGGTTAACATTTTTACAAGGACAGACTGCCTGCTATTGAAAAAGTTCAAATTGATTATGAATAAATTACCTGTCATTTACAAGTAACTTACATGCACAAAATGTTAAAATAATTGTAAAAGTTTTTAAAAACAATTTGTTGAATTCCTATTATTTAAACTCCGTTGGTTAAAACTTAATTTCCCAAATACAATCATAGCAATAATCTCCTTTTAGCAAAATGTTGCTCCCAGGTCGTAGCCTATTTCCCTAATTGAAATGCCTACGCATGTAAGTAAAATTCCTCGTTCAATGGTTTTAATCTACATCAGTCTAGTCCGCTACATTTTTCTGAAAGCCCAGTATTGGGGACAGCAATTTGTTCCCCGCTCCGATTACCTATTTGCACTGAATTAGCTCGCTCCAGAATGTACTACTCGCACCAAGTCGATTCTCCGTTTTGCTGGCGCCTCTATAAATCTTATCGAACCAACTACCAAGTTTCAGGAAATTAAAATATGTCAGCATTCCACTTCATAACGGTAAAGGCTGTTCTCCTAATAAACTCACTACTTTTATGCGTTCCTGGTATTTATAGGCATCCGATTTATTCATTGTAGGGTTCTTAGCCGCCATTTTTCTTTCCCTGTTTTTCTTTTTTGTACACGTTGGAACGTGAGCGCCAATCTTGATAGGGAGGAAAATAGAATGAAAATCGAATAGCTTGAACATGTTAACGTTTATTCAAAATATTTTTTATAAAATAAATAATCAAACTTAATCAAAGTTAATATATATATTTATATTCAAATAGGTTTTTATTGTAACTCTCACATAACCTATTCCCGAAAAACAAACAAAAAAGCACAACTAAGAAGAGAAAACATAAATAATGTTATCTAATTCGTCGATTTGTCAATTCTTCCAACATGCACTAAAGCACCGAGCACATGCAATCACTTTTTTATCATAATTTAAGGTAAAATAATAACGTTATATCTATCATCTACCCACTAGTCTAGTGGGTGACAAGAGCACAAAACCAACCGGACGACGCGACTTACAATTAGCTTTTCCATGTTTTTACTCCAATCCTAATGAGCTAAGCTGGCTCTTGTAAAAAATGAAGTGTGTGCACAACCAATCGACACGTGATTATGTTTGTGGAGCATTATACAAGTAGGTACCAGTCAGAAATAGTACAAGAAAATACCGTGAAGCACATCCACTCCATTATTGTAACAAATATAGAACAAAAATATTATTGATTTTATATTACGTATATTTTAGCATGAACTGTCGTATCAATCTTTTCTTTTAAAACGTCCACCTTAACGTCTGTATGGTACAGAATCTGGTTATTTCCAAGATAGTTTTGCAATCATAAATGTATACCAAAATATATTTGTTGCTAGTAAAAAGTGAAGCTTTTACATAAGTTTTTAAACTCTAATGATATAACGATATGCATATCATTACATGTCGTAGAACAATTTCAAAAAATTGTATATTTAAACTTTTGCTAATTTAATTTAAGGGAAATAAATATCTAAATTCTAAAACTAAAAATACAGAATAGAATAGTAGTCACCAAATTAATAAATTGGTTCCAAAGAATCTTTTTTTGCAACAAAAGAAGTGATTCTGTACTGACACAAATTGTATACTATGATCGAAGTGGGTAGCACTCCAGGGCAGGAAATGGCACTCGTCCGACTCTTAGCGTTACAGCGTTTCTTTCGTTTTTGCTGTTTGTTGATACGAGCGAGAGCCGTGACGTCTGCCTAATATAATGCATTTTGGTAAGAAAGGTAATCTGATACAATTCTAGCTAGTGACTACAGTCAGCCGTCGGTGAATTTGAGTCAGTGCTCTTTTTATCCCTGGTAGCAGGCTGATGCAAAGCCCAGGGACGCTGCTAACGGCGATGCAGGAGCGCGGTGGGGTTTAGTGGGTATTCCTGTGAGTCCCACGCACGGCTCGTCTACCCCAGGCGAGCGATGGTGCATAAATGCCTCCACAAAAATGAAAAACTGTTGACGCATAGTGCTTTTGCACCAGAGACGAACTTTCAGAACATCTTTTCTATAAATTTCATCATTTCATTAGAATATATACTTAAAAGAAAAAAACATGTATTGACACATTCGAAGAATTTATTGAAATGGTTTTTTATTCGGTGAAAAAAAATTCTTTTACCGCAAACTCACAATAAATTTATTTGAAATCGGTTCACTAGCTTTGACCTCAAGAGCTAATAAATCAAACACATTCTTCTTGTTAAAAACAAATAAATTATTCGATTCAGTATTTCGTTTGTCAGACATTTCTTTTTCCGTGTTTTAGTGGAGTCCATCCCTGTTCATAGTACGATTTAGTTCGTTTAGTACGTTTTAGAAATAATTCAAACATGACTCTATTTTGGCTTTTTGCTTCCGGTAATAAGATGTACATAGGTACCTATAAGATGCAAAGCTGGCACCGGCTCGTCCCAATCGGGTGTGAAGGGGAAACCGGGGGAGTTTAGTGGGTAGTGGACGCTTTTTTAGTCTCGAGTCCCACACACGGCCGTGGGTCTAGCTAGCCTGCGGTTATGGTGCATAAACGCATTCTCCTCCGAAAAAAAAAAAAGGTACCTATAAGATATTTTTCCTATTTATTAGATATGACAAATTCGCATTGCGATCCCTACGCGGTCTAGAATCCACGAACATCGTTTGTGTCTCTTTGTTTGCAACAGACTGGGTCTTAGAATATTAAATTTGATTTTTTTATGAATAATTTTGGGCCCGTTTCACTTCGTTTTGTCGATTTTAAAAAAAAGAATGTCTTCTTATTTTAAAATTAACAAAACAAGTTCCGCGACAGCGTCATCTGACATCCATGAAACTGGCCATCAGATTTATAGCTGCCGATTCCCAAGCTTAGTAACCTACTCGTACAGAATTCCCCCTTCAACCGTCGCGCCCTTACGGCTTATAACAAGACATAACAATCAGTCCACCTCAATGGCCCGGCTTAAGACTTGATGATCTAACAAGGCGTCCTCCATTACCTCTGATAGTGAGATCACTAGCAGTCGCTTAAGCGATCATTATCGTGGGAGCGCCGTGCGAGTATTTAGTGTGGATTCAATTACGTTTAATGGTTCAAGCCAGATGCTGAACCGTGGAACAACCGTTCAGTGTTCATTATAACAAAATTTTAATTGTAAGGAAGTACGTGATCTGATAATTGTTAGTAGTAGTTCCTAGCTAACTTCGGGTATATTAGCCATCTCAGTTTGTTAATTTCAGCAGGGTCCTCCCTCAGCTAAGTCCACCCTTTTATTCTATACATAACGCCTCGATGGTCTAGTGGTTTTAGTACCGGGCCAAGATCCCGGGGTCCTGGGTTCAATTCCCGGGTCGAGCTAACATTTTGTCGGTTTTTACGGAAACAGCTCGGGTTTGTGATCATCTATCTGCATTTGGCAAGCGTGGTGATTATGTCAATAACTTGATTTCAAGGATGGAGGCCTTTGCCCTGTAGTGGGTCATTAATAGGCTGTGATACTTTACTTTGTGAGTAGCTACATAATTAAATAATTATAAAAACAATCAATTAGTATCGGACAACATGGCTCGTTGTCCGGTATCAGAAGAAAGAGCTAAAACATACATGGTAATTCATGATCTGCTGCTGTTTGTTTTATTATTCCTAGTTATCACGAAAATATAAGAAAACACCAGTTGCAAAAAGTAATAATGTGGAACGGAATGAAAGGGACATAAAAGTCACTTGCTGTAAGTAGGTACCTTCGTAAAAGTCACTTCGGCCTTCCCCACTAGGGATGTGCCCAACCACACGGATTCGAATACCTAGCAGGTACTCGTACTCGCATACATAAAATACTATAAATTCGAATCCACAAAACTCGATTGCAAGTTTCGAGTAGGTAAGTACTTGCGCGGAATTCGAATCCAGCGTCGTTTCCTTTATTGGCCAAATTTTAATTTTACTCATTGTGAACGTCATTATGGAACTTAAGTAACCTAAATATGGAATTCTTCATACATATTTACATTATTTGTGATGAAATAATATAATAGGAAAAGCAAACTACAAAACTTAACTCATGTGAACATGATTATCGAATGCGACTTAAATATGAAATTTCTTCATATTTAAACGATTTGTGATAAAATAATAGACAAGGAAACTACAAGTTCGATTCAAAAAGTACCTATCTAGAGTCAATTGAAGTATTCAAATACCCGTGCCAGTTCTTCCAAATCGAGTACTAATTCGACCAATTTTTAAATTTATATCAATATATTCGAATGCCAAAAATAGACGACTCGGCACATCATTAGTCCCTCCTTTCCCGCCCACATCGACCGCATGGTACACCCACAGACTTCAATCACATTTCCCACTTCTTAATTAAATACTAAATAACACAATTCAGCTGACCCTTTTCTAATAAATAAATAAATAAATAAATAATTCTTTATTCTCAAAAAATTTATAAACCGAGATACATATAGCTATGAATCCCACACTAGGCTAAGCCTGTCTTGTGGGGTTCAAATCAAATTGGATATCAAAGTGACAATGTGGCTATTTGTCATAGTTAATTTTGCATAATTAATTCAAAGCCTACAATTTAGCCTTTTTAAACGAATCGCTATCGATGTTTTTGTATTTTCCTGCCCAATGCAACATGAGTTCCAAGTTGGTGGAAACCAACTAACATTATGAGATAAACATTTTTGTTTTTCTGTAATCTATATTTTTATTTATATTTATATATTAATGGAAAGTCACTAAATGTATTTCAGTAACTTTGTCAAACGTAATAAAGTTTAAAATGTGTGTAGGTTTTGTAGTAATTCTATTCGTCGCAATTATAGCCTGACCAGGAAAATAAAAAATCTGCTCTGGAGGCGCCACATTAGCTATGGTTATAGCAACACTTGGTTGCTATGGTTATACTCACAATTAACTCACAACAACAAGGCACGATTAACAATTGACATCACACGTTGACAGGCGGCACTATTGAATGACTTATATTGTTTTTTTATTTGATTGTTGCCACTTGAAGAAATTAGTTCCAATATATTGCCCCAATTTGGCGAGGCTTTTTTATTTTAATGCTCGGGCTATACCAACAGAATCTAACTGGCTCTAAAGTCATTCCAGTGGAAAAAAGTCTATTAGGGTCAAATAGGCGGTATAGCGCGAGAACATGTTACAAGTCAGAGAAAAAGCCATATAGCCAAACGACAAATAATGCAAAACTCGCACGTTTTAAATGTGTTTGTATAGTGGAACCCCTTTCTATGTAGTAATTAAAGTTTTCTAATTAGAAACTGTCTATGTCGAAACACTGAACTTAAGAGACTAGTGGCCCGCGCCAACCTGCTTGAAAGGGAATTTACGAAACGAATATTTGTTATTTTTCAACAAGGCGTTTTAATAATCAGTAATCAGAAGAGCAATAAATATATTATTAAATAGGTACATTAAACTAATCTTTTTGCGAGGTGGTATTTAGCTTTCCTTACTGTAAGTAATTAGCACATGTGTTAGCGACTAATGTCAAGAAAGGACATTCCATCGGAAAGTTTGTGAAAATTAACTGAACCACAATAATAACAGCTAACTGCAACGCTTTATATTTGTATCCATTAAGTTGTCAGATTAAAGTATGTAAAGGCGTTAGGGTATATGAATGAAACATTTGTACAGTCATGACTACTATATCGATTTATCTGCAAATCATAATGACTGTCATTTTTCTTTTTACTCATCGGTGTGCCATAATATCATAAGCACTTTATTTAACATTTTACTATGCTGAAACCAAAACGTTTATTTTGATTAAATACTACAAAATCTCAACAATAGTGGACCTATATTAATATGTTAGTAACAAATAACCCCCAGCAGGCGGGTTTATTATGTAAAATAATATAAAGTGGTTTTTTGCACCTTCAATACTTTTTATGTAGATATTGAACAAGAGTTTTCCCGTCTCAAAAATAAAACGTTTGTCTCACATAATATATACCGTTGTTTCAACAATGTCTGAAATCACAGTAAATATTTGTGGTTATTTAAAGACAATTCTTCTACGTCTAATTGTGTCCATGAATGCTATTTAACGCAATATCATCGTACTTTTCGTTCTTCGTGGAATAGCTCACGTACAGAGTATTCTTACGCCCACACGACCGTCGTCAACGGTTCGAGACGCCCACCTCTTCAATTCACCTGTTTTAGTCCGAGTGAACCACTTACAAAGGTAAAACTCACTTAGTTTTAATAAAGCTGATTTCAAAATATAATAATTTATAACTGGCCATTGGTTCACTAGTACTGGTCTCTAGGTTTCTTAATTTTAACGAGAGGTGGCGTGTTCGAATGGTGCATAATGTTTCTTTTGATAAAGGTACCTATTTTAATTTGTTTCTAGTACTTGGATAAGTGAAACTTAAATTTTAAAAAAACACTTAAGTATCTAACACAAGCCGAAGGCCTTCATATTTGATATCAAGTCATTACAATGTTATGTAAAATCTTCCGTATTATTAACTAAATCGGTGCCACACTTCTGAAAGCGATCACACGTTTCAATCAAATGTTCTAAATGTGTTTATATAGTAATACCCTTTTCTAGTAATTAAGGTTTTCTAATTAGAAACTTTCCATGTCGAAACACATGAACTTAGGCGACTTGTCGAGTAAAATTTTGCGTGTTAAGTATTAACTAAATCGTGTTATTAACTGAGTGCGATCAAAGAGCAATAATTGTTTTAAGTGAGGTTCTCAACTCTAAACTTAGGCTTTAACTTTAAGCACACGGAATTGTCCTAAATTGTGTAAATCTGAATTGGTTGAAGGTGGCCTTTAACAAAATCATTCGTCGTCCTATTTGCTACTTTCTGGGTCAACGCGATTTTTTTTCTTTTTAGTTTATTCCGGTCAAAGCTATCGTTCATATTGGAATTGAGCTGTACCATTAACAACCCATACCGTACATTACCTAGGTATGTGAGAGTGATAGCTAGCTAGTCTTAATCAGAAAAATCGTAACATCCACTAAACCACAGTTTACATAGGGTTTTTGTAATACTGTGACTAAACCAAAGAAAGATGAAATATACTTTGACATTTATTTATTTATTTATTGCTTAATGACATTAATCCTTGAACAAACCGTAAGGTGAAATTCTCGTCTCCACGTGTGTCTAAAGTGTCACAAAACACAAGCACCACTAAATAATAAGCGAATTAGGTACGTGATGTGCACACTATTTTGCAATTTTAATAAATCCTACACTTTTTAAAACTGAAACACGTTCAAACCTTCCTACGCTAGTCTCTAAATGTCAGCGGTAGGAGAAAAGTCACCCACGCTCCACCCATCCTCTCATAATTGGACAATACCTTTTACCAGCAAACCCGCCGCTAATAAACAAACATCTCAATAAATGGACTTACTCGTTTATCGGCTATTATTCTATTACACGCCAAGGGACGATTGAAATGAACACAAGCTCATTATTAAGTGAAATATGAGCTTGTGATCGTGGTGGTGGTGTTTAATACTAATTGCTCAACGCACGGTTAGAACAATTTTAAAATGATAGCTAATAAATAATTAAAACATATTGTTAATATTATGATAAATTCAAATTAAAGTTGTGAATCTCGTCACACACCTGTGGAGTTTTGTATGTGCGTACCACTAACACGACGGTGACGGAAAACATCGGAAAACCTCCACGTGTCGGATGTGTAGTGTAGCCATGATTCAATTGGTCAAGTTCGCTCTTTAAAGGTAACGGAGGTTGACAGTCGCTCCAATGATATAAATGGGTTTTTCAAATCCTGGATCGTGGGGAAAGCGCACCCTAACTTTATCAAGACAAATTCAGAGAAGGAAGAGCAGACATATTGTTTGGTCATGAATTACCATCACGAATAATAAGCGGTCACGTAATGCTAACTTATTAATAAATTAAAAACCTTATTGGATTTTTAAGTTTTTTTTTCTTAAATGAATTTTTTAGTCCACAAGTTATTTCGATTTAACGGCCATTGTTAATGATTACGCATTAATTAGTGATTGGTATTGAGTGGACGAACAGTAACTGTGACACGTAAAGCTATGTTAACGCATTGAACTACAATTACTGACGAAGTACTTGTAACTCAATGTGTTAACGCGACTTTCATACCGAAAACAGGATTAATTTGTATTGTAGCAAAACCTAACAAAATACATAGGTCTCGTACGAAGCACTGCGGTGACGTAAATCCACCCACATGGTTAAAGGTCACCAAGCGCACATAGTGCAATATACTCGTATCACTTCGTATTTTGTGGTCCATATGAACTTTCACATTTGCTTTTTCATGTTTCTATTTTTATACGTTTTTATAAACATTGAGCAAATTCTAGCATTTAAATTAATTACTAAGTTGAATGTGGATTATTATAATATTTTTCTGTCACCTATGTTAACCTAAAAATCTCCTAAATTATGACAAGACCATAGAAATGAAGACTACATTGCATAGCCCAACTTTACTTAGTATTTTCTTTGAGTCTGTTCACCTATTGTGAATTTTTTGTTTTGGATTTTTTATTCATATTTAAATCAACCAAATATAAACCACATTCGTAGTAGGTAACTCATTCAAAATTTATAGCGATTAGTGACATACTCGTCGTGCTACAAATCAAAATCACAATTCAAAATAACGTGGAAAAAATAACATTGTACATATTGGGTTTGTCCACTCACATAACACCGCAAAGAGATAGTCGTAAATGAACAAAGTCTCTTAAAACCTACCTACACTTGAAAAAGGTGCTGCAAGCATCATTGAGCTATTATTACTACGTATATAATATTTCTATGGCAAGACGAATGCTGTATTTGTTTTAATTATGACAAGTTTTTATGTCAAAAACTTTTATACAGCTACTCAGGATTCACAGCGTATTTTCAAATGTTTTTTAATTTAATACAAATGGCAGAGTAAACAAAAGTCGGTGGGGTCGAGCTGCGAGTGCAGTGAAAGCGATTAGCGCCGAATGCATCGGATTACATCCAACGCTTTTCAGCCTTTAGCGTTTTGTTTCCATAAGTCCGGTTAATCTAAAAAGCAGCTACTAATCTGTTTTGTCACCAGCATTTGACGCTTGGAAAATAAAACATACTTAATAAAACTGAGCTCGACTAAAATCTTTTAAGAGAGGTAGAGCATAGTGGATTTTTTACTTATATTGAGCCCATCGTTTATGAAAAGAAGGAAAGAAAGAAAGAAAAAACATTTATTGACCATATGACACAAATAGAAAATACGGGAGGAAGACTACAAAAATTTGAATACATAAAGAAAATTACTTAAGTAGTTAAAGAAAAATACAGATCAGAAAGAAATTACGTTAAACAAAAAGAAAAGTAAAAAATAAAAAACACAAAATAATGGATGGTATGGTACCTAACCTCACCTTACAGAAAACCACAGTGAAGTAGTACGTCATAACTGTTGTACTAAGTTTCAGTCGATGAGGTGAGTAAAGTGTCCAGAGCTCTATCATGGTGTTGGCAGCGGCCAGTTTTCCTTCAAATTACATGGGGACTAATGCTTCTGGTGTTATCATCAGGTAGGCCGTAGGCTCGAGCGTCATCGCATATTTAGTATTAATATTATCAAATGTATGTTGAAATGTTGGTCCTGGATTTGAACCCATACTGGCGCATACGGATTGATTTCTATAAAGAAGTTTTAAACAAATCAAATACAAACTTTAAGGGTGACTGTTTATCCATTTTATCATGAACGAATTCATAATCCCCTCGCATTTCACGTTCATAAAACCCGTAACACATACCAGTGTATGCTCCATTTCCCGTATAAACCTCTCAAAACAATCGCCCTCCGCCCTCGCATTGACATGAATGAACTCCGATCGCCGCTAATCAGGTTTGGCGCCGTACGGGTTTGAATATCAACAAAAATGTATTAAAAAACCAAGTAATCTCGCTGCAGCCGGTGGGCGGGAGTCGCCCACGGCCACCCCCTCCCACTCGATAAAGCCGAGGACAGATATTAGCTTACAGAGCTATACTGGCCCACCTAGTGAACACCCCCGTTACGGTCAGCGTACATGGAGCTGGTGAGTTATCTAAGACTGACTCCGAGTGGCTCGGTCGTTTAAAGCTATGTCTGCGCCAAGACGCCCCAGTTAAGACAATAAATTCGTAACTGGTTTTATCGCTTGAAAAATACTCAGTTACAGACTAAAAAGGTAAATAGTATTTGTATCACATTACAACTTTTGATATAATATGAAAATAAAAATTAATTTCCAAATGTGTGTAAGCGCCAATTCGAAACGCGTGCAGCAGTAAAATATGTAGGTCTTGCTTAATTTGCCATTTCGTGCCAAAATTTATACAGATAGGGTTTTAAAAAAAAACTGACTTTATTCCGGCAATATTAATGTAGTAGCGAATACATTACTTTGACATTTGAAACTACATACTAGTAAATCTCGCTATTGGTTGAGCGACATATGCGTTTCTGTCGGCCAATTGAAGAACTATAAGTAGTAGTAGTCGTCCATATGCGAAGGTTACCGGTTACCGTAGGTTTAAGCGCCACACTCGTGGTATAAAAAAAAAAGAAGTTTCTTAATCGTTAAGCTGAGTGTTACGCTGGCGACCGAAACCCCTATCCATGTAGAAATTGTGTAATCATCCTATGAGTAGCGTCATCACAAATGTAACATTTGCGAGTGCAAACATCATTTGCATTTTGTGTTGGTGAAATGCAATTTTCGCCGAAACGTGTTCACAAGTGCGCAAGTAACAAAAGCTGGGTGCGATCTGCTCAATCTGGGCCACGCCCCTTTTGTGTTCGTCCAAAAAACCGACAATCAACGACCTGCCATGCGCTAGTTGCGAATTCTCATTGTTGGAATGATTTATAGGATTTCGACTTTGTTTACTTTTACTTTAGAGTGCCTTTTTAACTATTACTGGTGTAAAAAAAAATCATGTGCGGATATCTTTGATAGCAACAATATTAAATATTATTCGTAGCGAAAACTTATTTTGGAAGTTGTCACGCTCTCTCGTCCCTATTTAGTTATATTCCTTTTACTGAGCTCAGTCATAGACAGGCTCGTTCTGATCTTTAGTGAATTTGGTGCCTGAAATTAAACCTTTTTTTTTCGAGCCTGTGTTTTCGCTGAGAAATTTATTCGGACTCTGCAAAACGAAAGATTACATCCAACATCAAATACAAATAACTAAAGGAATCAAAATCAAAATATTCTTTATTCATGTAAACTTGTATCAAGTATTTATGAATCGTCAATAATTACAGAGTGACTCTACCACCGGCTTCGGAATGCAGTCATCTGCCGAGAAGAACCGGCAAGAAACTCAACAGTTACTCTTTATATATTAATATCCACTCAATAAAAATTAAAAATATTCATTACACGAGTGTTTGTCCTGGACCAAATTCAAATTCATGAGCCTTATCGCATAAAGCAAGTTTACCAACGAGACATTCAAAATGTAATACCTCATTTTCTACTTGTCAACTAATATAAACCCAGCCTAATAGTATGTCGACAGTAATACGCCCGCGCTGCTCACTCATTTCAGATACGAACGGAGCATTACAGTTTCATTGGCTACAATTTCGTGCTTGTTGTGTTTTCAATTTACTTTGTTCGCCGTTTACTGACAAGGGAAGAGTCTTTACTCTTTGGCAGTCAGAGCTTAGGTATTCAAATTACAAAATGAAATCCTCGTTTAAGTAAATTTTAGATCATAATTATCAATACTATAATATGATACTAATCTGCAGCTCGCGGCTTCGCGCGCGTGGACGTATTAACATGGCGTCTGCCTTTTGTACCGTTTGTTTTGTACAATAAAGATTCGATAAATAAAAAAAATTGCGCAAATAAAACCTTTGTGGTTTTTTCAATACAGCCGAATCTCGGCTAGGAAAAATATTATTGTCCCTAAGCGAATAAGCAAGACTCGCTAATAAGAATTTTATATGAATGATGAAAATGAGCAAGTGGAACACCTGATGGTGTTTTTTGAAAAAATAATGGAAGATTGGGGAATTGGGGATGCATAGGAGGGAGGGGCCGGCAAGTATCGGACCTCCAGCGCTCCACATCACCAAACCTAACAAAGCTATTTTTACATACTTCGATCTTCTTTATGAGCGCGAACTTCTCCAGGCCGGCAACACATCAGTGATCCCTCCGGTGTTGCAGATGTCCATGGGCGGCGGTGTTTGCTTACCATCAGGCGACCCGATGCCTCGTTTGCCGCCACTAGTATAAAAAAAAGTTTAGCTGCCCCATTACGAATAACAGACAGGAACTGTCAGCGCAGAGCGGCATAGCTCTACCACACATACGTAAACATACCACACATACTCTGTAAATGTCGCGGAGTATATTTTATTACAATGATAAGTTAACCCTTTACGCGTATGAATAGTAAGTACATACATTTACGCGAGTTATGTAAGTGGAGTGATACGCGGGTATCGTAATATTATTACGGCGTATCGTTGTCGGTCCGAGAGAGCATACATTATTCATGCATCTCACTCGTTTACCAGCCAAGTTATGAACTGACAACACATGGTTTATGCACCTCCGATCAACGTTGTTTAATGTATCTTTTTGATACATTAGTCAATCAGCTGTATCTGTTATTAGTAGCTGTTATTTTTACCATAGCTTTTTATGTCCTCTCCTTAAAATAATATTAAAATTCTCTCTATACGCTGTCTCTCCTTCTGTAGTTTTGTCAGACTGTTTTAGGGTAACTTAGCGTTAGTAATTGGCTATTAGTTTGACAAGCCTGATGGTACATTTAGTAGTGACTCTGTATTCGCCAAAGGTTAATCTAAATTGCCTAGATTTTCATAGTTTGGAGGTCAGAACCCAAAAAAAACGTTCAGAATAAAAAACCTAAGTCTCCGACATTGCAACCAACGCGACGTACACAAACCACTAAGAGAAAATTTCGTAATAATAATGACATGTTAAAAGTAGGTTACATAATTTTAATAAACCATATTAATTTAATAAAACAACCACCCGACGTTTCGACTACTTTTCAGTAGCCGTGATCACGGTATTAAAAGTAGTCATAACGTCGGGTTTAAATTTAAAAATGTAGAATATACGCGAGTTTTTATCCGTTTAAAGTTGTTTTATTTAATGAGTAGTAACCGTGTAAATATTAAGCTCTCACCAAATACACGCGAATAAAAATCAAACCACAGTAAGTAAGTACCTCTCTCAATATCACCACCAATTAGTTAACAGTTAGTTTGCTACAAATATTTGTCATTGGCCAGGCTCCCACTATTCAGACATCATAAAACATCTCCGCTTGTCAAATAACACATTAAACGAGATGTATACCTTACCTTTCACTTAAAAATCGGTTTATTTGTTTTAAAAATGATTCTCGCATTAAAACTCACATTGTGCGATCATTAAAATAACCGATAACGTTTTATTTATATCCGCGTCGGGCGAAAAATAGGTAACCATAATAATATGGATGCGATCGGACGGTCTATTTTTATAATATCGCAGCAATATAATATATGACAGAAGTAATATAAAATAACCATTATTCGTCTCTGCTATACTAGGATATTATAAGCATAACTACTGAATATAAGACGAGAGATCAATATTGAGGCACACAAGCCAAATCACGCATGCCTTATTCGGATAACATTAGAAAAAATATGTTCTTATTATTCTTAAACGATCGATATGTTAAGAAATCTTTAGAAATTATTATAAAAATGGCTAAGTGTGGTTTAAATTAGGTATTTCAAACCTTCATATTTTGTAGAGCTTAAAAAGTACCACTCGATAAACTCGGAGATCACGTATTCAATACGGAAAATGCATAATTACAATGAGCAGGAAGCTTGTTACTTACACATTTCAATTTAGAAAACTAATTTAAGTAAGTAGCATAACGGTAAGTCTGACTACTTAAGTAGTGATGGAAAAAATTCAACAGTTGTAGATTATACTCATAACGTGTCTAACATTACAATCACAAGAGTGTTTGACAGAATAATTACCTGTAAGAGTACTTCAACAAAGTAGAATTTTTTGCCGCCATTTTACATGGGTACTCTTCAAATAGTTAATTTCCTTCGAGTTTGTTTAAAAAGGTAGCTACAATTAAGTAAATTTAAGCAACCTACACTTTTAAGTGATTGTTGGAGAAAGGGTGAAAAAAGTAGGCAAAGAAAAACGATTGGCTTTAAATTGCTTGCGTTGCAATTTCCAAACGAGTTGTGCGGTTCAAAACTGTTTAAAACCAAACAATATTCTAATAGACCTAAACGCTCTTAAATATTCTATAAAAAAAGTAATGATTTTGTTTTAATTAAAACTTTTGTGGAGTTTATACCACCTACTTTTTGCAACTTTTTTCACTTGCTGTAATTTGGGCAACTAAAATTGATTGATTGACTGAATTGATTTCACGGATCTTTCAGGAATTCCGTAAATAATCATTTAAGTTACCAAGTAAATATCAATATGGCCCAACATTCTCCACAAAGGGAAGTGGAAGGAAAAATGTTGATAAAAATATAAGGAAAAAACAAGATACCTCACAAAGTCCGACTTGCCGATTCCTTGTGGTCACTCGAGCCGTGCGACAAAGTTGTTAAGTGTCACGTGGTCGCCGCACGAGATATTTATATCACTGAATGAAACTGTTCTCAAAATAGACGCGACAGAATTATCTTACTCTGGAACTTTTAGCGTAAAACATCGAATATTCGACGCTACTACTCGGCCGTAGATTTGTTTACTTGGAAAGGTAAACTCAGGAGATTTCTCCATAATCGTGACCAATATAAATAGTGACTATTGTGATCTGTGATTCAATTATCTAGGGAAACTCGATCCTTCGGCCATTTTCCGAAAGATTGTTGACGACGAGAGGGCAAGCAGTCTCCTTTTAGGAGAATGCACATAATATCGCGAAGGGAGGATGAGGAACGAGAGTGGGAGAGAGAGAGAGACCTAAAAACATTGAACTACAATTACTACTTGTAACTCAATGCCTAAAAATCATACAATATTGATTACCTCTTTCGTTTATTAGCATCTTGAGCTCATTATGAAATGATATACTGCGATAATATAAATCAATATCAAATTGATTGTGAGATGACAAATAAATATGTATAAATATTTACATATGTACATACTATAAACCATAAAAAAATATGCTAACTAAACCAATTAGACGCCTAAAAAACTGCCTTATAAATAAAAATCCATAGATTTACAGAAACACAACTCGAGCAAAGATTTATCGCTAATACATATATACTTTAAACTACGAAAACTCCACATCTTCAACATTCAATTGTTGACGGAATGAGTAATTATTACAAAACAATAGCGTTCATTTTGTCGAGGCGATATGAGTGATGGTTGAAATGCACTCCACGTCGGACGCGGTAACTCAATGACAAATAAATTCGATGCGAGTAGCGCAGCCGATCATTGGTACGGTAGTGCCGGTTTCTGGGTCAATCTGACCGGTGATTTATACAGTGGTGGACACATAATTAAAGACACTGAGGAGATATTAAATTTTCAGAGTTTACTTATCCTTTATACTTTTATTATATTACATTTATTATCTTGTAATATTACTTAAATTGTTCTTAGGGTTATCGTCAAATGTTTGAAGGAAAATAAAGATACAAAGACGTTCTAATATATTTTTTTTTGTTGGTAAAGTTTATTGCAAGCAGTATGAACGAATACAAAGACCTGGCCAACTAATTAAAGACAGACTCATTAAGTAACTATTAAAAAATCAACTTAGTAAATTTTGAAACGAACTTGATATAATCCTTCTAGCCCCGGATTACTGGACACAATAGAAAATCTATTGTTATGCGGCACCCGAGTGCCGGTTCGGCGTTGAGTGGTTAAATGCATTTTGGACGTATTTTAAAAACATAAAAACACGACATTAATATTTTGTCGCATGTCCTTTAGCAGCAATAAAAGTCCAACCCCGCCTAGGCATTGATGCAATCGAGGTTACAATCGAGTTCTGCACCCATGCCGTTTTAAACATCGAGTAAAGTTGATGAACATTACTTGTATGTTTTTTTCCTTTAATTTGCTTCACATTAGATCACATGTTTTCGATCGGGTTAGTGTCGGGACAGTACGGTGGCCAATCTAAAACTGTTACTTATTGGCTCCTAAGCAATTCTTTGACTCCTGCTGAAGTGTTTATGGGATCGTTATCGTGTTTGAAAAGTCTATAACACCGGCAAATGTTCATTGGCGTAAGGAAACATGACTTTTTCTTAAATACTCCTTTATTAAATTTATTCCTGCTACCTTGTATTTTTTTTATTAAGACCTACATCGTTACCAGAAAAATATCCTCAAATTTTTGTATTACCCCCTTAACGTTTGAATGTTATCTTTGTGTACTTTGGATGCATTTTTTTCTTTGGAGGACGCCTAACGTAAACTTTTCCTTTAGAGTTAACCATATTAATTAAAGTTCTTCGGAAATAAACACATTTTCTTCTCAGTCTTTCTGTCCCGATGTGAATAGTTTTGGGCAAATCGTAATTTGGCTCCGATTTTTTTCTTCCTTAAAAAGAAGGACCTTAGGAAAAATCTTTCAAAAAAGGGTGACTTCCATAATTTCCTTCTAATCGTTCTGTTAGATACTTTTTTAGACCCCTCTACTCCAAATACTTCAAAACGCATGACTTTTGAGCCATTTGATGGGTCTTTTTAAATCAAATGATGCTATTTTTGAGGTGGTTGTTTTCTCGGTCTAGATTTCCTGGGCATGTGAACCGTATAAAACTTCTTATAATGCCGGATATTGTCTATAACCATATTTTAGAGCATCGTATGTGATAATTTAATGTACTGTCCGACGAACCTTTGATATAAAAAAATTAAATTTCTTCCTTTACAAGCGAGAATCGCAAATTTTCCCCTTTCCCATACTAATTCATTTTTATCACAATAAATACTTAAAGCAAGTTTAAAACTAAGCTAGTTTTTGCTTGTCAAGAAAAAAATATGCATAATAGAAAAAGTTAAAGTGCTCCTTTTATGGATAAGCTTACTTTAGAACATGAAATACGCACTGTCTTTAATTAGCTGACCAGCGAAAAATGTATCGACAAAGTTTGTGTTACATTTAAAAAAGGAAATAAGACTAAAATATTGCTTAAATAACTTTTTTGCTGACCGCATTTTAAAAATACGACAGAAGTGTACGTATTAAAACCAATAAATATGGAATTAATCCTTATCTGGGTCTCTAAATATCGTTTATTTTGTGGTACGTAGTCAACATTAAGAGTGTCTTTAATTATATGTCTACCACTGTATAGCCGGTAAGGGCTGCGTGGCTGCCGAAACTATATACTTTTTAATTTTTCTCAATGATATTTTAATCAATATCTTGTCCAATTAAAATCAAGGAAAGGACTGCATTTTATTGATGTTCGATTTGATAAATTGAAGAACGGCAAAATCAACGAGTATTTGAACAAAATACTTCCTACTTAATGGAAAGTAATGTTATCCTTTTAAAAGCTGTAAGTCTGTAAGATTTTTTTTATACAGACCAAAAAAATGCAAATCGGTATTTTTACCGGAGCCCATTTCTTGACAATGCAATCTGACGAATTTTATTTTAAATACTCTTTTTTATCCTCGTGATACCACTTATTTCAATTTAACTAATTCATTATATAAAAAAACATGTTAAGAAAATAAAATAATATATTTGTTTTACAATATTATTTTATTATGGCAACCCTATCTTCTTACGAGCGCTGCTGTTCGGGGAATAACCGGCTAGTCTCTTTGTCCACGTTAGTGAATTATAATATGGAGATACAGCCTTTGATTTGATAAACTCTGCATCGGAGCGCGTTTGTTTTAAAAATATTTTCCATGCAATGTGAAAATAATAAAATAATCCTAAATGCTTTTTTTAACTGAAAACGCAAGTTAAATGTTAAATGAAAAAATCTTTCGTGTCATTCAAAGAGCTTTTTTATTAGGGTTCCGTAGCCAAATGGCAAAAAACGGAACCCTTATGGATTCGTCATGTCTGTCTGTCTGTCCGTCCGTATGTCACAGCCACTTTTTACCGAAACTATAAGAGCTGTACTGTTGAAAATTGGTAAGTAGATGTGTGAACCGCATTAAGATTTTCATACAAAAATAGAAAAAAATTCAAAATTTTGGGGACTCCCCATACTTAGAACTGAATTTTTTTTTCATCAAACCCTTACGTGTGTGGTATCTATGGATAAGTCTTTAAAAATGATAATGACGTTTCTTATATCATTTTTTTCTAAACTGTTCTTCTTCCAAAGTGGTGAAATGTTGGTCCCCCCCTGTAACTTCTAAAATAAGAGAACGATAAAACTAAAAAAATATATGATGTACATTACCATGCAAACTTCCATTGAAAATTAGTTTGAACGAGATCAAGTAATTAGTTTTTTTTTAATACGTCATAAATTTTAAACCGCAATTTTCCTCTTATTCAATCAACTCAAATATAAAAACATCGATCAAACTTACAAAGAACTAAAAGAACTTTAAATTATGATGATACTTGCTGCTACGGAAGTCCGACTCGCACTTGGCCGGTTTTTATTTGCTAAGAAACTTATTGTTACTAATAAGAAAGAAAAAAATAAAAAACTAAAAAGAACGTAGGAAATTAGACAAAGGGCTGGTCAATTAGCCACAAGGCTGGCACCGGCTTGTCCCAATCGGGTGTGAAGGTGAAACCGGGGGAGTTTAGTGGGTAGTGGACGCTTTAGTCTTGAGTCCCACACACGGCGGCAGGTCTAGCCTGCGGTTATGGTGCATAAACACATTCCCCGACGAAAAAAAGGAAAGTAAACAAATTAATAGACTTTATCTAATTAGAATGTAAGTAAACTAAATTATCGATTAATAATTATAATAAAATTGTTCACTAAGTTGTAGACTGTCAAGCTAATTATGATACGTTAGTGCTATGAAAGCAAGCAAGGAGGTGGCTCTACCACCCAATCATGCTCTGGCGCTGCCGAAAATGGTGCTGTCATGATAACGCCTTTAAACCATTCAAATTTAAAATGCCTTTGTATTTCTGATTACTTATGTGTCAGACAGTACCAGAAGATCAGATTTTTGTTTGCACTAAGAAACGGGTTGAGATTTTGTTTTAGTGAGCGTGAAAGATACGTCTACATGACGTATGGCGCCCACATACTCGTACAAGCCGCGCGTGGTGTGCGGTTATATGAAAACTAGCCTTCCACCAGCGGTTTCACCCGCGCGTATTTTCTTTTTTCAAATACCTTCCCCACACATTTCTGGGATCAAAAGTACCCTATGTTCACCGGGGATAGTGTAGCTTTTCAACAGAGAAAGAATTATTCAAATCGTTTCAGTAGTTTCGGAGCCTATTCAATACAAACAAACAAACAATCAAATCTTTCCTCTTTATAATATAATAGGTGTAGTATATAGTATAGATAACTTACTGTGTAGGATGCGCCCCGCGCCCCGCGTACCGTGCGGTTGTGTTTGGCTTAGTTCCGTACTTATAAAATTATTTAAGTAATAAAAAGTGGTTTTTGACAGTTAAAATCTACATCAAACGAAAGTTAACAGTGAAATCAACGTTTTAAGTGATTACTCCGAAGAAAAAACGTCTCAGTAAAGTGTTTTTCAAAGCAATCTCCAAAAATATTCGTTGACAATGACTGTGCGTTTGAAACGAGTGTGTTTACGTTGATCAGCTGTGAAGACGCGGCGAGTATATCCGAGCATCTCCGAGCGCGCCTGTTCGCCCATCACGACTCTGACTCATCGTGCATACACTGCGGTGAACTACGCTGTGCGGAAACCACCTTACTGATTCGCCGTCATCGTTAACGCTTCCATAGCTCTGTGCGTTCGAATGTGCGCCGGACCTGGGGTCGGAGGATCGAGTCTGCGCTGAGTGATTCTTTGTTTGTTTTTCTTTTTTTTTTTTTTATTATTATTTTTCCCGTCTCTTGATACAGGCCAAAATGGTCACTTATTGCGGTAAATGCAAGGACATTGTTCCCGACAACAACTTTTTGCGTTGTGTACAATGCAGTATGGTTTTCCACATAGACTGCACCTCTGTCTCGGAACAGAGATACAAGTCATTCTATGTCGCAAATAAGGAAAAACGGGATAGTTGGAAATGCAAACCATGTCTCAAAACAGAGAAAGAAATTCATAATATGTCATCCCCTACTACTTCAAATAATTTGGACTCACCAACAACTAAACGTACTGATTATGTTACACAACGGAAAAAATACACATATAATATTTCTACTGAAAACTCATTTCAGTCGTTGGATAATGACACTGACGGTGATGATATTGAATTGTCCGGGGACACCGTTCATGACTTGAACAGGAGCTGCCCTAACCTTGGAGGAATGGATCTGGACGAAATAGCAGAATTGAAAAATGCTCTGACTCAATTACAGATTAAGCTGAAATCGGCAGATGAGCAGATCGATATGTTATTACAGGAAAATCACAATCTTAAAAAACAACTTAGCGGGAACGTACGTAAAATTAGTAATCTCACTAAAATATGTAAAAGTACACCCAAGGGGACATTAAGTAGTATAAGGAAGCGGAAATCGGTGGAACACTCGACAGATCAACGAAACCAAAGTTACGCCCTGCTTAACGTCAATCAAATAGAATCTAGTCCTAATGAAATAACGAACGCTCTCGAAGAAGACAAACAAATACTACCTAATTCGTTTCCTAAGTCGAAATCGAAAGAGCGTCAAAAGTCAATCCATATATTCGGAGATCAACAAGTTCGTGGGCTGTCTGCAATGCTTAGAGAGTCTAGATGTGGCAAGTGGAACGATGTCTACAGCCTTTCGGGTTGGACGAAACCGAATGCCTCGAGTTCCAATATACTGGATTCACTAAATAATTCAGCGGCCACAATTACGTCAGATGACATAATCATCATATCAGTGGGATCTAATGATCGAAATCCCTACGAGCTTTTTACGGGGCTCTGCAGTACTTTATGTAAATTTAAGGATAATAATGTTTTTGTATTAGGTGTAAGTGATAATGACTTTTTGAACAACAAATTGTTAAATCTAGAGCTTAATCTGTTAGTTAGAAATTTCTCGCATTGTAAATTTATTGACATAAAATCATTCAAGACTAGTAATCCAAATGCCTTTTTAAAACAACTTGCTTTTAAATTAAACGTAGAAATCGACTTTTTGCGTTATGAAGCTCAATGTCTGATTAACGGAATCAAAACGAAGATTTTGAGCGACAACTCAAAAAGAAAATCTCTTAACCTAAACAGTGCCGACGTGGATTGTTTTTTTCGTTCCTCAAAATAATAGTGAAATTAAATACACTATAAATAAAAATCCTGCCTCAAATATTCTTAGGGTATTCCATTTGAATATAGCTGGATTACTCAATAAGCAAGAGCTTTTAGAGTTGAGCCTTCGGAATCTTGGTGAGTCTCAATTGATTTTTGATTCTTTGTGCATAAGTGAATCCTTTGTAAAGGCAGGTGACGAAAGAAATGTTCACTTGAAAGATTACAAACTAGTAGCAAGCTTCTCTCGGCAAAGACATAAACGCGGAGGAGTATGTATTTTTCTTCGTAATGGTTTGACATGCGATAATCTAGAGTTAATAAATGACATTCGTGAAGAGAACGTTTTTGAATGCTGTGGTATTGACATTTCTAAATTAAATTGCTATATTGTGTGTATTTATCGTATCCCTAATAGTAACCTTAGTATTTTTTTTGACAAACTACAATTATTATTGCACAATATACATAATAAGAGAAGAAAACATTCGAAAATTATAATAACTGGTGATTTTAATATAGATATTCTCAAAGACACTAAACACTCAAGGGAGCTTAAAGAAATATTAGAAAATTATAATATTATTTTACATATAAATCAGCCAACAAGAATCAATACGTGTATAGATAATATAGCCAGTAATATTTCCGATGTACACAGTGAAATTTTAGATTTGGGCATTTCTGATCACACGGCACAGGCAATTAGTTTTGAAATAGGGGAAAAGCCTATGGCGATACATAAATATTTTGTGACTAAGAGGGATTACTGCTTTGAGAACATGGAAAAGTTCTTGGGTTGTCTTAGGGCTATGTCATGGTCATCTGTCTATGAACTTACCGATTTAAATAAGGCTTACAACGAATTTTTGGATATTTTTTGTTTGTTTTATGAACTGTGTTTTTCCAAAAATTCGTATACTTGTGCAAAATGTTAAGAAGAGTTCTTGGATAACTAAAGGACTAAAAAAATCATGTAAAACTAATCTTTATCTTAGACGTCTTTACTACACTAAAAAGACATACAATTGTAAAGATAAATTCAAAAAATACAACAAAACATTGAAAAAGTGTATATGCTGGGCAAAAAAACATACTAACAGAAAATACTTGCTGAATTCTAAAAATAAATGTAAAGCATCCTGGGATATTATACAAATGAAACGTGAAATTATTGTTAGCAATAAATGTATCGAACAAATTAAAATCAAGGACACTGTAATTGACGATCCCGTTCAAATATCAAACTTTTTTAATGACGGTTTCATAGATGAAAAGAATAAATCTATGATTAAGTGTAGGCACTTTTGTAATATGTGTAAAATAAAAACTTGTGTCAACGAAAGCATGTTTCTGGAACCTTGTACTGACGTGGAAATACAAAACATTATCAAATCATTGAACAATAGTAACTCTGTGGGAGTTGATGGTGTGTCTACCACCGTAGTTAAAACTTGCGCTCTTGAAATTTCAGAGGTATTAAAATATCTTATAAATTTGTCTTTTGAACAGGGCTCTTTTCCCGAAGCTCTTAAAAAGACAATAATTAAACCGCTCTTTAAAAAAGGAAGTAAATCTGATATTAATAACTACCGGCCTATCGCACTCATTCCTGTATTCGGTAAAGTTTTTGAAAGGGCGATGCATAATAGAGTGTCCAAATTCCTTAGTAAGCATCACGTCATCAGTGCCAACCAAAACGGGTTCCAAAAGGGCAAGTCAACTACTCTAGCTGCATTTTCTTTAATGAAGATTATTGCTGAGAGTATTGACAAAGGTTATCCTGCTTCTGTTGTTTTGTATGACATGAAAAAAGCTTTTGATTTTGTATCTCATAGTAGGTTGTTACAAAAATTAGAAAAGTACGGCATTCGCGGAAACGCGCAGGCCTGGTTTCAGAGTTACCTGGAACGTCGCTATCAACAGGTCGAAATATCCAAAATAGATGAAAAGACAAGAGAACTGACTTGTTACAAATCACAAGCACTATGCAACGGATTTGGGGTGCCTCAAGGTAGCAACATGGGTCCCCTTCTATTTTTGCTTTACATTAACGATTTGCCTGATATCACTAATCATCAGACAGTTTTATTCGCTGATGATATATCCTTAATTTTCATTTGCGAGGATAGAACTTGTTATTTAAAGGATATAAATGATACAGTCTGTAAAATAGGACAATGGTTGGGGTGTAATAACTTGCATGTTAATATCTCAAAAACTAAACTTATTCAGTTCCATAACGTGAGAACAGAACCACAAAAGCTTGCGGTAAACTTTGAGATGGACCAGATAAAGGAAACTGACCAAGCCGTGTTTCTGGGTTTGATCTTGGATTCATGTTGTTCCTGGAAAAATCAGATTGACAACTTGTGCAAAAGACTAAATCGTTTTGTCTTTGTTTTGCATAGAATCCAAAAAACGAATGATTCCAAAATAGCTGTACTGGCCTATCATGGCTACGTCGAGTCTCTCCTGCGATATGGGATTGTTATTTGGGGTAACTCCGTAGAAATTGAAAGACTATTCAAAGTGCAAAAAAGATGTATAAGAGCGATATGTGGTGCGTGTCCTTGGGATTCTTGCAGACCTTTGTTTATCAGATTAAACATACTTACCCTCACCTGTATATACATCCTCGAAACTAGTTGTTTTGTTAAGAAGCATCCTCATTTCTTTACTCGCTTTGACTCACACCAGGGTTACAGAGGATGATACCCGGATAGGTTAAAATTACCTCCTATGAAGACATCTCTCTTTGAGCGAAATTGTTACGTGATGTCAATCAAAATTTATAACAAAATTCCGGTTAACATGCGTAATCTGCCATTATTATTGTTTAAAAAGGTATTCCGAAAATGGCTCATTGACAGAAGTTTTTATACCATAAGGGAATATTTAGAGGCATAATACCCTTTGACGGAATAGAATGACATTGAAATTTTGACATGTACGAGTATATTAAATTATTATCTTTGACATACCTACCTTTAAATTTGTATTACTTATTGACATTATATATTGTAACATTAGTGTGACATGATTCAATTATATTTAATGGATATTAGCTAAATTTGAAATTGTACGTTATGTTGTGATTATATAAATGTTAATTATTCTAGAATATTTTGCTATCTGTGTGATTAATATTTGCATGCCGACTAGGCGAAATGTGATGTGCTATATTATTGTGAACCATACATCTGTACCTATTACCATGTTTCCTCGCAAATAAATGATTTATGATTTATGATTTATGATTTATGTGTACTCTTTTTACTATGATTACACTATGCACTCTCCCGAGATCGATATCGCTTTGTATCGGAGCGTGGGTTATTCGGTTATTTCCTGGCGCCGCGGTGAGTTTATTTGCTAAGTGATTTTTTGTTTACCCTGTACTCCGGTTTTTATTTGTGGCCTTTTATAGCTTCGCCTCGTTCTTTTTCTATAAAATACAAAAGTTCAATATTCACACGCGCCGGTGTAAAAATGTATGCTGGATGTCCGAACTTTTACACTAAAAGTCTGTGACTATATAGAATATCAGAAGACAATAATGGCATCACATTATTAGATGGATAGATAGATTTAATATACATGATAGATAAGTTTATTATAATGGCCTGCATCAGGAAAGCTGAACTCCTGTGAAAAACCTTTTTCAGAGTCCGACTTGCTAGCAACCATCCGCACAGTTGAAATCTGCCGCCATATAAGTTTTGGCTGTGTTCCGGCAGTTTTAATGTGGGAGTCAGTACACTTGAAACCAAAGGCTCGAAGACCAGAGCCAGAGCCTAACAGTCTGGCAGCAAATTGAACGACGCTTCTAGTCTTCTAAAAAAACCACCAACTAAAGAAGCAATATTAAAATTTGGGAACCAGAACATTTGAAGTTTAAGGACCGAAGTTTAGAGGAGTCTACACTTTGACATCTCTTGAAAGGAAGTTCTTCTTGAAGTGCAACACGATGGAGTAGGCTACGTACGTGCTTTTCGTTGCCTGTATATTTTGAACTTGTGAAACAATGACGAGCCAAGTTTAAATATTATATTATGTCAAAAAATGAAGTAGTAGAGAAATGTCGAGTGTATTCAATCGATATATTACCATCGTTTGATTCGGACCGGTTCTGTGAAGCCCATTTAATTAGAGACCACATTTTAATTCCGTACCTATACCATTAATCATAGTTAATTTGGTTGAAACCATATACTCTTATTGATTATTTTGAAATTTTATTTTTATTATAGGCATAACTTATACCAAATAAGTTAAATAGTTAAAAAATTAGTGACATTTGTAAAGATAGGTATCCCAAGTCCTAAAAAACGTACAGTAAAGATTGTAGATATCTTTAATTTTATAGTAATATAACTATAAAATAAAAATAAAATATTTCCATTTGTTTAATTCATTTTCCGTTCTACCAATTGTTTTCATGTTATCATAAATATATAATAATAAAGTGCACTTTACAAATTAGTAAAAAAATATATTGAATTGTGTTAAAGATTAATTATCGTAATCAGAATTTGCGGAGAAACGGCAAATCTCATCAAAGCGAACCAAACATTGAATCCGTATTTGATAACAACAAAGCTTTGATGTACACAAACAGAGCGTGAGAACAGCCTAACAGTTGTTCTATTGGCTTCAAACATCGGCCTGCGAGCGAATAACAACCTTATAACATCGATATTACGTTCCATAAACATTTGATAATTTAAAGGCAACTCATTGCGTCTCAATACCAAGCGAATTGCTTAAATACGACTCGGGCCTTGTGATTTCCAGAAAACGGCGGTCGTAAAAGAAGTATTGGCAATTTATTTTGTCATTTTAATCACAGTATCTGGAAATTGGTGGCAAGGGCAAAAAGGTTGAGGAAGCTTCCCTGTTTTGCAAACATCTTGTCGTATACTGAATCCATTATTTTACTTGTCGCACTTTGTTTCATTTTAACGTTTTTTTACCAAAATAATGAGTAGGTATTTTCTTTATTTACTTTATAGTAGACTTCTAAAGATGAGTTATTTTTCTTTAAAACATTGTATTACGTGTAATAAAAGTAGGCTACCAAAGGTCTACTAGGTTAGAATCGTGATTGAAATTATCTTAACACATCATTTACGGTAAAAGTTGCGGCTTCTTTCAATTCTTTCAAAGTATTAAAGTTTCTCTTTAGAGTTTAGGAATGTTAGATGTTAATTACAAACAAACATAATATAAATGAACTTTAACAAACATATATTGATGTAATTGCAAAGTTTAATGTAGTTTTACAAATATAAATATTATTATACTAGCCTTCCGCCCGCTGTTTCACCCGCGCGTAATTTCTTTTTTCAAATACAACAAGTCTGGCAGCACATTAAGCGACGTTTCCTGGTGAAGTGTCCCTCAATGGAACACGCCGCAGTGGCTGCTTACCATCAGGTAGGCTGCGTGTCTGTCTGTTAACTGATGTAGTTTTTAAAAAAGTAAACCGGCAATAGTTTAATAATAAACTGGCTCGTAACGGACCCACATTATCGTCTATATCAACAGCACGTCAAAGCGTAGCTGTATCTGCGGCGGAATCACAGCTCCATTAGTGAATGGCAAGTTGGTAAGCTCTGATCAATGAGAGCGCCTGGGCTTAGCGTAAACCCGTTATAACCTAGATTCCTTTATTGATATCGTCATCTTTACTAGTAACTTGTAATAATAATTGTATTTATGTTTGTACATCTGTATTTTTATATAAACTGTTTAAAATGGAACGTTTCTACTCGTGAATTTTTGGCTGACGTTTCTGAAGTGTTTTGGATTTTTTGATTGAATTTTAGGTTGTATATTGTACTTACTTGTAAGTAGATGCAGTATCAGCGATTGCTTTTTTTATGCTACCAACACATGCCATACAGTAGGCTCCGCTAATCTTCCAGCCTCTGATTTCAAGTGTTCTGGCTCCTACACTACACTATTGTTACTCTGGTGCTGAAGAAGTCGTACTATCAACCAGACTTAAGACAAGGATCAACCAACGACCTTCGGGTTTTTGTACTTGAGTGGTTTAGCCACTGTTCTACGGAGTCAACTGATAAAATCGTGTGTTTGCTGTTTGACTGTATTTCGAGAGTGAAGGGAGTGCACCTGCACTCGCACACACACTTGTAAACTACAGTATGTCCTGCGTTTATAATTTTGATTACTTAGTCGCTACATCCTCAAGTTTACGAACTGTTATTAAGAGTGCTGGACTACATCGAAATATCACTAATATCGTCACGGTTTTCTCATGCTTATTGAGCGCGCCATTAGTGAGAGGCAAATGAGCATGTTTACGATACGCGCACAGAGATATCGTGCGTGAAAGTGCGTCTTAGAAATCTCTATGCTTGGACACATTGTACTGCTATTAATAATCGCTTTTACTTCTATGGTTTGTTTGGTTTGCTCTAAATAGTATAACGTTTTTACGACCACGTTTTCGGTATTGTATGGGGTGTTGTCAGACAAAGAGGGTCTCACAGACAATAAAGGTTTTGTTCTTACAAAAGTTTAGCAAAAACAATTTTTAATCAGCGTGCAAGATGGGAAAAGCATGATTTGATTTAAAGCACATTTGCATGATTATTATAACCACTATTTTATTTCCGCTTATGGAAAAATAAGAATTTCAGAATCCGGCGGTAGTAATATTAATGTGCTAGCTAGGTACACTGTAAATAAAATCTTAATTAAATATGAAATTTAGAAAATAGCTTGGAAAAGTTGGAAGAGGTTTCCTTCCTTTATTTAAAGAATTTAGCTCAGAATTTTGCACTAGAACTTACCTAAAAATGTATTCATTTCTATTCTTGTCTATTTAAAATATATCACTGTAATAGGTGTGTATTCACAACATATTCGTGGCCTGACTTATTATCCTTTTGAGACCACAACATTACCGCGATTCACAACGGAATCACGCCATCTAACGTCATAAGCGTGTACTAAGTTAATACGTGGTATCTGCACTGATTTATGAATTAATGTCAAAAAATTTATTGAAGAGGGCGCTATAGGCGCAGTAACATAACGCTCGTTCTATGTATGGGCTTTAACATCGTTAAATAGAATAACGGCAGCTGCTTAACATCAGGTAGGTAATACCCACAGAAATCTATTATTTAGATTTCTGTGGTAATACCTGTCTACTAACTGCAGCTGTACAAAAAACACTCTCGTTCTTCTTTACAAAGGCGAGGATGTTTTTATTGGCTCTCGAACGAATAACACGGCAACATTCTAAGTGAGGGTCTGTAACAAGGCACCTCTTTCGAATGCCGACCTTTCTAATCTTTTGAAAGGAATTTCAGAACAAACACCGTTATCAAGGGACCCAAAGGGTTGGTTGTAATAAGTAAGTTTGTTTATAATCTTATCGAGATCGCTTGACCTAACCTAACATTTGGTGAATGGCTCGACGATAAGCTTGTTATATTTTTGAATTGAAAAAATAACTTTGACATGGTGACCCATTTATCAGTAATACTAAGCCTGGAATGTAGGGATGTGGCAGATTGGTTGTTTTTATATGTCCATTGTAGACTTTAAAAATTAAATTTAGATTTGTGGATGGATGACTTATAGGAAAATGTAACATTTTGTGGTTAGTTTACAGGCCTTAGATTAATATTTTTCAAACAAGACCGTCCGATGAAATAAGAGACAACACTAGCACCAAAATAAAAATAACAAGGCAGAACTTCTTATTTTTTATTTATTTGCAGATATTCTACTGGACACAATTCCGTCGAAATTAACAAACTTTACGACTAATTAGGGCAAAACCAGTGGCCTCGCTCTTGACCTAGCATAATACCGTCCACAGCCGAGTTCCGGAACTAATAAGCCACATAATTAAGCGACTATCATTAAAACAAAATTAAACTCTTTGTTTACTTTAAAAAAAAGACTTTGATTAATTGAAACGACTTTGAACGGATGAACCCTAGTTTTCACTCTATTGGCTGAAACATCAGAAATCACGACCAAATCGCCAACGTCATAAGAAAATTTAAATAAAAACAAAACATTTACATATTAGTACGTCTTGGATCTGTATTTCCACTTACGCATTCCAAAAGTACATATCTTGGGGGATATCCCGTAGGAAAGGTACAAATACCTAATAATTATGTATTCTAAACGAAAATTGGCCACGGGGGCCAACCTTGTCGATCCACCAACTACGCAGGATATTAAGTGCACAAGTTAGTGCGCAGCCAAAGATGCACTTCCTATTTCCTTACTCTTACAGCACAGTGGGACAGCAGTCTGACACGACCGAAGAAAGATTAGGAGCAGGACCAACGGATTTAAATGGTTTATAGTACGATCACTGCACCACGAGGGCAAACAGTGTAATAAAACCTTAGACAATAAATCCAGTGCAACATGGCAGCAAATTCTGTCCGCGACAGATCAAACTGATCAAACGAGAGATATGGACCACGCGGCTGAACGAATCGTTCGCACTGATTTTATCCTGACATACTGACACTACTGTATCACGCGCTGTGACTAGTACGTCAAGCCATTTGTTATTCGGGATATCTGGATACTTTTTTGATATTTATACCAAGCAAAGAGACACACATTGTGACTTTGTGACCTATTGATGTAAATAATCTCTATCAACTCTAAAATGGGTACTGGATTAATCTTAATTTTCCCAAAATACCGATCTCAGGTTATTCCTGACCGTGATACATGATTCGGCAAGTTCATTGAAACTTCTGCCTGCCCGCCTGATCTCCTCAAAACATGATAGGTAAAAACCGGACTGATGTCATCATATTACGTTAGTTACATAACCAATGGTAAGTCCAGGTTTCCTTTCGTCACTATCTTCTTTCACTCTCTTCACCGAACTTGCTGTTCCCAAATACGATTAGATATTATTATTACTGGCAATCACTTATTAATAATTTAAAAAATATCGGTTCTACTTGTGTCCGGGAATCTGGGTGCAATCAACCGACACTATAAAGTACGGACAACGACCAATAAACAAAAATACCGTACCCAATAAATTGTATTCGCAAATTGTTACTATACGCTTTGTTGCGTTACTAAAGCTGCTAGTGCTCTCCACTGAACTAACTATTAACAGCGCAACAAAAACCGCAGTGGAACCGCGTGCGGTCGACGAATAGCCGATGACGCGCGCGCCGAACGCGCAGATTAGCCCGCGGCAATCGAATGGCTCAATGGGAGATATTGTACGTGAAGCGTGGAAGATCGCACACTGATACTTTGTGTCAGATAGTTTACACTGGCCAAGCACTTCATCGTTTCGGACCAGAAATGCTGACAAGGACAAGGACAGATATTAGATGCTGCTCACCACAGATAAGAATACAAATATCTCTTACCTCATTTCTGTTTTGTGAATATGGTACTTAAAGTATTCCACTGGCTCTGCCTGCTTCGTAAAACAACTTTCTGAATACAAAAACAGTCGCAGATAGAAAGGCTGAATGATGTGTTCCAAGACTTCCAAAAGTAACAGTAGATGATATTATAATCGTGAAGCCTAAAAATACGGCTACATAAATTATCTCCATAAAACGCAATACAAAAACGTAATAATCTGGTTTTAGAGTTTCTAGGATACGCATAAAGTCCCGCCAGGTGATATTCAAATACTGAAAGTGGCTAAAATTCTTCAGGCTATAACATAGCTACAAAGATGATACAATCTTTTTTTTTTAATTTTATTAAAACTTATTGTAATGTGTACGTACAACCATCAAACTTATGCCTAATAAAATTCACAATACTCGTATTTTTAAACAAAAATCTTTTGACATTATTCACACAGCGCCATCTAGTCCCCAAACTATGCATACATAGTTATAAGATCCTATGGGTGCCTTACAACCACGGATGTTTTTTATTCCGTGCTTACAACCAGATTTAAACCTTTTGCTGTCAATTCTTTAACCATCACACAAGCCTGCCGTCAAAAATCAGACTAGGTTTACCTTATACCTAAATTATTAGTTAAATGGGTATGCAAATATTCCTACACTCCTTATAATCACCTGTCAAACTCTAAAACCCTGTCTATTAGGACTAATATCGAAATATTCGGTATCCGATCTTGTCTACGCGGTAATAAATATGCCATACCTAATAAATGCTGAAAGAGTCAAACCGAATACCGGCGATACCGTAAATATCTGTGAATTGATTTCGTCCTTCGAGATACTACGAGTACAAAGGGAGCGTTGTCTTGGTACGATGGCGACGCGATTTAAAAATAGACCAAATACCGTCTGGCATAGTTTGACAATGCTCTTTTCTTTAAATCAGAATGAAATAGTTGTTTGTGTAATTGTAAACATAATGAAAAGGGTATTTGAAAATTCGTTTACGTTTTTGTTCTTCGTTCCTTGTATTGGCTCATATAAATGTTTCTTATATCTGTTTTTGTATAAAAAATTTGTTTTTATAATTTAAGGTTTGCGTAATTTACAAATTAAAAATACAATGAATGGTAAATTGTCTGGAAATACATTACATTTGCTGTAGAGACCTAAATCGTTAAGTAAATTTCTTAAATTGAAGAATTAACTATGCACTTTTTCGCCTAGCACATTTTAAAATCATCACCATTTTAATTTATTGTCCTGCGTGTTGTATCGCGACTCGAACATCTCGATTGAAAAATCAACCAAGAAAAGCACAATGATTTGTAAACCATCATGTTCGAATTCGAATCGAATTAATATGATTGTGTGAAATTATTATCAGTATTGTTTATAGTTATTCTTAAACATTTTCCATACAGTAGGTATGTATGTTTTGTTATTGGGTTATTTTAAATTTTAGTAGGTAAGCAAGTTCTAGGTAATACTTCTTAAAAGGATACTTAACGCAGGAGCTTTCATTGTTCAAACCCTTAGTGTAAACTGCGGTACATATCCATTTTGTGCCATACCCTTTTTGGTGAATGCGTGTAAAAGTTTCACATTGTTATGATCATATCGACACCAGCAAATTAGACTACGCTAACTCGAAATTTTGCAAATTTCACTTTTTTACACCATACTGCTTAATATATGGAGTAGAATCTACCTCATAAAATTCATATAGAAATTCTAAAAAATAACAAAGTTACAAATTAAAGAAAGCGCTAAGTAAATGTACTTTTTAAAATCACCCGACATAGACTACGCTAACACTGGTTGGAGGCGTCTTGTCGGGAATCGCGCCTTAAGTATCCGAAAATTAAATATTCATATTCACGGGATTGGTGGTGATGCATTGATAAAAGTATTTATAAGTGAGTTAATCATAAAACAATAATTTCTCAATATCGAGCTCATTTTATAGTGGAATTAAGCAAAAACAATAATTGCCAATTGACGACGCGTGAAGAAATAGCTGAAAAGTCAAGTAGGAATGATGAGAGAGATAAGTATTGATATTGAATATTTACATTTGAAACGAATTAATGAATGCAAATACTTTTAAGTAGCCATAATAATAAATTAAGGAAAATTTAGGCGCTCGTAATCTTGTCCGCGTAACACTACGCTATGCTTACTTAGCGCTGTTTTATTCGTTCAAATGCCGCGCGTACGTGTTCTAACCGTACAACTTAGCTTATCGTATAGTTCCGAAAATCGTTAGTTTAAATGATAATGTTATATTTTTAGGGTTTCATTGTCAAGTGCCAAATAATGAACAATTGAAATTGAATTTTAATTGAATATAATTTACATTTAATTATTTAACTTTGTATATCTTTAAGTTAATAATAAAGTTAATGTTTTCATAATTGACATTCTTTATTTATGCAATTTGTCCACAATTCTATATAAAATTATTAGTATTATGATTTTGTACATTTCATACTAAAGTAAGCTAAGTATAAGTTGGCTTAATCTTTAAAGCATTACTTAATCAGGGTTTCTTGTGAACACTAAGCTAACTCGAGCTAAAACTTAAACTAATAATGATTATTAAAATTAAGTAACAACATTCCCTTAAGCATTAAAAGATACGTAAGTGTATAAAATTTCATAAAAATCTGTAGATAAATATAAAAGTTATCACAAGTTTCCTTTCAATCCGCTCTGGTGTAAATATGACTTTTCTAAGTTAGCGTAGTCTTAATTGCTGGTGTCGATATAGGTCATTAGTCGCGCAAGAGAACTAGACAAATCTCACACAGCAAATATATTCGCAACCGTCGTTGAGTAGTTGACGTGTAACTTCGCCAAATCACTTCGCAACTCGGAGGCTCGACTCGAATCGCATCCAACTTTGTTGGCCCCCTGCCGAAATACGCTAACACAACTTTATTCGTTTCCTTACAGCCCTTAATAACCAACTTATTGCAGTATTTCGTTTGATTAAAATTAAACTTTGCTCCGGAAACTTGCAATCGGTTTTCATGTTTGGATTAGAGGTGCTAATGAAGTTTTGCGACTTATCAACCGTGTCATTGCTGGGGTAGAACTTTAATTGAGGGAAACTGAATATTTGTGCTGTTATAACTCTATATGCTTGAATGCTTGGCGTGACAAAGAGGAGGCCTATACTCAACAGTGGGTGGATACGGGCTGAATAGATAGATAGATAGAACTCTATATAGTTCTCCATAAAAGTAATGTTCTGCTATTAAAATTGATAAACAAACGGAAATCGAGCTTTGGTAAAATCATTACTAAGCGACCTCTTGAATTTCTTTATGTGTGACGGAAGTAAGTACTAAGATTATAAACATTTTCTTAACAGGTAAATATCCAAACCCAGATTCAATATTTAGTCTTAATATAATTAAGACTAGAAATCTCATTAAATCTCACGAGAGCATGACGCTTCGTGGCCTCAATCCTAGGTTCAATTCCCGTGTCGAGACAAAACTTGTGTTAGTTTTTTTTGACACACAGGTTTGTGATCACCAATCCGCATTTGGTTAGTGTAGTGATTAAAGTAGTAGTACCTCTTTTTGTCGGGATGACTAAACTAGATTTCAATGATGTAGTGGGACATCTTTTTCTTACTCAGCCTTTAGTGCATAAACAGCAAGAAAATTACGTAGTATCTCAAGTGACAAATAAGGTGGGTGGACCGCGTTAAACTATGAGCTATCTTATCTATTGTTCATAACCAGCACAAAGGATCGTTAGACCCTCAGCCACGTAAATTATGTAATAATATACTATAAGCGAAGTAGTCCTGGACAACACTGGCCAATAACTTATGCTTATTCAAGTATCTGTCGAAAGTAAATGAAATAAATCGTTTGGCAATCTATACAGTGTTGATTAAAGACTAGAATGCCTGTTTTATAACTTACTAGCTGACCCGATGTACGGTCAACAGCACATCACGGTAAACACTTGCAGTTCGATAATAGCACTTATGCCCCCGACATAAGAGTGGTACAAAGTCCAAAGTGTTACGTCTAACGTGCTTTTGACTGTACCTACTTCGTATCACTTACCTCTAAATATAAACCATAATGGCGAACATCGAACGTTTGACAGGTAAGAACAGTTTGTATGGGAAAATAGAACTGTCGTTTTTAGTATTTTTCTCGCAATTTTTCCATATTTTCTCATCGTTCAAACCTTCCCTGTACTTCCACGAATATTTCAAGACTAAAATAAGTCAAATCGGTTCAGTCGTTCTCGAGTTTTAGCGAGACTAACGAATTTATTTATACATATAGATTAGGAAAGCACGCGAAGATTTATTTATACATATAGATTAGGAAAGCACGCGAAGATGATGATCTTACGTCTGATCTTTCCTTAGTATGACAAACTGTGACAACGAGTTTAAAAATATTGATAGGTATCGGTTTTTAACCTCTCGTCAGGGGTTCGAGGTTTATGGGACTCCCCTAATCAAAGGGCACAGTTACCCACTATACTCTAATAGTCCCCTCAAACGCCTTAAAGGAAGTGACACAGGACCAAACATAGTACGAGTACCTATCTGCTTACGTACAGTAGTACTATTATATATTCTGTGGTACAGTGTATCCTACTATTTAGTTTAACCTAAGATACCTACCTATGTATATTCCATGTAGTATGTTCGTCTCTCATTTACGATAGCTTATTACGAATAATCCTCTAATAACATAGTATAGGTCATCAATTACCTCCACACAGCGCGTATTAGCTACGCTGTCGGCAGCCTACATAACAGGCCTCAGCGAGCGGGTTTCAATAGACCCGCGTTATCTTATCATTGTCCGTATACCGCGCACAAAGGACCAATGGCGGCCGCTCACGTGCCAATCTGCCAGGGTTGCAATAATGCATCGTAACGTGCGTCTGAATAGCCGATGCCAGAGATGCACTGGACGCAAAGGGGCGAATTAATAGGGACACTTGTTGATTTGTTGATTTTATTTCGTGGGTTCGATTCACACCTTGGACAAACGTTATATGGGTTTTTTGCGTCTGCATGTCTATTTGTATTTAAGAATATATTTGTGGTACCTTCATGGTACGAGTACTTCCTTTATGGTGGGAAAAAATTGGGTACCTTCGTTGCATCTGATACTCACAAGACCTTACGCTACAAACTTTTTACCTTACCTACACTAAGTTTTCTTACCTTACACCGGTTGGTTTTTCGTACTGTACAATATTATGTTTATCCTTTGTGTGTTGAACATGTCCGTTCCATTGAAATGGAACTGACATGTTTAAAACTACAAAGCCCCTACATTCCACGAATAAAAAACTCCTGGTACGCACAATTTTCATAGTCATCGGAACGACTTATCGGAAACAATAAACCAACAGCCAAATGTTGAAATCGGAAAAAAACCTAATAGATAAACTGTTAACGGATGTGGGTATTATTGATAGTGAGATTCGAAGAATCTAGTTGAATTTTTTCTCTTTCCGATAACAACATCCGACTCGAGCCGATGTAATCCTATTGTAGCTACAATGAGCTCTTACATTATTACAAAGCCTCTTAGAGTATTAAATTATGATTAAAACTTGCTCGAGCATGACTGACTACAACGGCTTGCTTGTGACAATACTTTTTTGTATTAGGTATAACCAACCAAGCTTATGGTACTTACGATACTACTCGTAAAAGAACGCTAACAGTTTCATTACAATACACACATTACAAATCACAATGTCAGCCTCTATAGCGCATAGGCATCATAGGAGTAGGACGTCTACGCTTGGGGTCTCGACTCTTCAATCCCTGAATTGAACTAAAAAGTTGGTTTTTTTTATGTTCAATAATATATCTCCTCATATTAATAGAAACCAGATCAAAAAATTAAATTCATAATGATTAAGACTAAACTTGATTATTTTTTCTAAATGATACAGAAGAATAAACTTATAAATGGATTTAAAGTACACTCTAATAACTATGTATCTTAACATATGTATAATTTTTTATTGAACATACTTAGCTGAACTATGTACATACTACATACATAGTTCAACTTCAAAGGCAATCCAAGTTCAAAACGTAACAAATCAAATTACAACTCAATTTAAGCAAACGCTACCATTGAAGTCTGTTATATTATTCTATTATTTTGGTATTGATTCAATAAACTTATCATAATTTATGTTTGTTTCAGGTATATTACCACCATTAAGTATCGATTTGTTCCCTCCTCGCCACGTGACAACAGGTAATGTATCCATCTTACAGTGTCAATGTCAAATTATAACAAATCTTTAAAATAATGCACAATGTAAAACGTAGAGAAAATTTCAAAAGACTGTTGAAGTAAAAGTTGGAAATGAAAGTTCTTGATTCGGCCAAACAAACTATTAAGCAACATGAGGTTAGCCCCAGTTAAACTAAAATAAAAGGGCTTAAAAGAATAGAGCAGGAGATAGAATAGTTGCAACACAAGCGTTATTATGAGCTGGATAAGGTTAGTATACCTTATTCACACCATAATTAGGCATTGTTTAATCAAGCAACAACGGCATGATTTTGAATTCTACAAAAACGATTATCCATGCTTTTACTCGAACTCTTACAGTAATATTGTGAAAGAAGCCTTAAAGAACATTCAAAGGAACAAGTTATATATATTTTTTGACATTTAATAATTTAAAAGTGAAAACGCTTCCAAATAAAGCGCGGAATCCAGTTGAGTGGAAGCCGGGTCACAATTAAATATTAATTGTAACTTTAACCTCATAAATGGAGAAAGCAATATAGACACAGAGGACCTACCTCTAATTAAGATACCTCATAAAGTAGCCGCCAACGCAAATACCACGACCCATCACGTTCGGAGCTCCGGAGTCCCGTAAATAAGTAATTATCGGGTTTGTTAAGGTCAGATTTTGGTATTTTTTCCCTGCGGGAGGGTACTAATTGGGCCATAAATTATTCTCAGTTCCTTCCTTGTGCTCGCGAGTTTGGAACAACTGTTTCGTCTCCCGCGTGTGTAAACAAACAGATACAAAACGGTGTCAGATACCCACACTGTGAGACTGATTTATTGCATTTTTAGTAGCTGCCGGCTATTTTGTGTGACTTCTAGGAAGCAGTGAGTAGTTTTAATATTTTAATAAAATAAAGGAATTGTTTCGTCATTGTGCGTTTAGCTTTTGAAGGTACCGAAACAGATTTAACTAACCAAATGAATTGTACCGAAAAAGAGAAATGTAATGGGTCCATTCTAGACATTTTTAATTTATTTTTTTACTTAGTGAGGTGTTTCAGTATTTTCTATAGCGTTTAGATTGCTGGCGTCGCTTTCATTTATTATAATTATGTAAAAAATACAATGATATTTGCCATTATCCATTAAACATCAACGATCAATCGATTTCGTTCGACCAAATGTCTATTTTTATTAACAATGAAAGAATTATTCAAATCGGTTCAGTAGTTTCGGAGCCTATGAGCCTATTCAATACAAACAAACAAACAATCAAATGTTTCCTCTTTATAATATTAATATAGATTTAGATATATAAATCTAAAAATATTTGGGTTTACAAAAATATGTGTTTTTATATCATAAAAATGGTGCTCCAGCCTAATTACCCACCTGATAGTAACTGGTTACCCGGTTACCGTTGCCTATTGACGCTCGTAACACCATAGGTAACACACAACATTTAGCCATCGACACGCTAAGAAGAAGAAGAACACTAGAAGCCAACCCTGTAATTTGAAGGAAAAACATCACGTAAGCAGCAAAAAAAGGTTCTTCCTGCTGCCAAAACCATGCCCTCCGCAATTAAGCTATGGAAACCTTACTCACTGACAGTAACATAGTACAACAGTTATGGAATGCTTACTTCACTGTGGTTCTGTGTACGTTGAAAATCCACTATACTATTAAACAATTCTTCTCGGCAGATGACGGCGTTCCGAATCCGGTGGTAGAGTCACTGTAATTGACGATTCATAAATACTTGATACAAGTTTACATGAATAAGACTATTTTTATTTTGATTTGATTTTAAATCAAAAAAAAATTCTTTACTCATGTAAACGTATCAAGTATTTATGAATCGTTAATTACAGAGTGACTCTACCACCGGTTTCGGAATGTCGTTATCTGTTGATTATATATTTTTAAAGTTATCATAATTATTTTCCTTGGTTCTCAAAAGGAAAGTATGTGAATGTGTCTGTCCCTGTCTGCCACCCAAAGTATAAGATTAGCTTTCGAGACAAATATACAAAATATACATATTTATTAAGTACCTCTCGTATTTGTGTATTAATAATCAAACATTGCTACCTGGCTATGAGATGCCCTAAGTTATTACCGTCCGCCCACAACGGCTATTTACTCATCATACTCAATTGTTTGCACAAAAGCTTTGTTATAAAAGGACACACAAACAGACATTTAGCAGAATGGGCTCAGGGCGGGCAAAGCTTTCTCAGTCCGGGCGGATGCTTTTTAATTTAGCTTTCTGTGTATAATTAAAAGTTGTGGAAGTTCTCTGTCCGTTTCGGCTTACAATAGATTGTTTTTTCTTGCGTGAAAGGTAAGGAATCGGGGCAATGAGAGATCGGAAAGATGTTTCTTTGTTTTCAATATATATTATTATTTTACTAAATGTAAAGGCCCAAATCTGTAACGAAAATTTTTTGTTTGACAAAATAATATACATTATTTTTAACTTAACGTTACAGAAACCTTACAACGCTCACATAATTCCCCCTCAATCTCGGAATTCCCTCACCCTAATCTAATCTGAATCATTCCCCAGAAATGAGTCAACTGATGCATCGCTTAATACAACACTTCCTATACGCGTCTGATTCATAACGATACGGTGACGTCACTGCACTTACTTTCTCCGTGGGGGCGTGCATTCTCCATTGTGATGATGACTGACATGCATGCTATTGTTCACGACAATGGCGGAATAACGAATCGCACTTTTACAAACCATACTTTCGCTATGGTAAAACAAATGAGTGCTGGGCTTAACGGTTGACGGGCAATCTTTTTCATGTGTGATCTTTTCAATATCAATATGTATTTATATTTTCACTCCACTAGAGTATATTATATTGTACTAAAAGATCAAAATAATGCAATTGTTTAAAAAATCAAATACAAGTGAGGACTTACCATAACTTTTTTTAAGATTGGTACCTACAAGTACTTACATACATTACATTACGGATTCTTCCTATTCCCTGGCTTATTTTAAACGCTTCTAATTTAAACGCACATTATAAGACTGATTAAAGGAGTATTACCAAAGTTATGGTTTTAAGTGAGGAACACATTCCAATATGGTTCGAAAGATCAGTCAAACGCTTTACCATAAAAAAACAATTGCCCATCATTCATCCAAATTATGATTGACTTTTGATGAAGAAATTATATAAACGGAAATACAGATCTTTATCTCTAATCTCCGATTAATAGACTGCCAGAGAAGCACCTAATTACTACTTAATCTTGCCACTGTTCATTTGAAGTTAAAGAAAGTTGTTTTTCAAGTGTTTTGTTAACAAAACACAGTTAAGTAACTTTCTAATTAATGACTTAATTCGAAACTGGTTTTTGAACGGATTTAATTTTCTTTTGCTGTTCGTGTTTTCAATTACTCCTTTATGTTGTAGCTAATTCTTACTTAGAAACCGGCTCAGGAAACGAAGAAAAACTTAAACTGTGTAAGCAAAATACCCTTCCTTCCTACTGTAAGCCGTATGGTTGGGGGCGTAAGATCACAACCACCCTGGTCCGCTGCGTGGGGTAAAAGAAATCTTGTGTGTTATATAAAACTCGGATGTTGTGGGTTCGATTCCCGCCTTGGGTCTGGTTAGTGGTAGGCACAGAAATCTAAATATTATTATTTAGATTTCTGTGGTGGTAGGGCTTTTTCAGAGTCCGACTCGCTACCTACCACAGGTGAAATCAGCCGCCATAATAGCTTTGGCTATGTTCCGTTAGTAATAATGTGGGAGCCAGTACACTTAAAATCAAAGGCTTGAAGATCAGATGAGTCTACAGTCTGGCAGCACATTGAGCGACGCTTCCTGGAGAATTGTTCCTCAATGGAATAGGCCGCAGTGGCCGCTTACCATTAGGTGGGCTGCGTGCTTGTTTGCCAACTGATATAGTATTTGAAAAAAGTATTGTAATTTTAAAGCGAGGAGTTTTGTAATAAGCGCTGTTGCATTTGAACCCTTTAGCATTACTTTAAATCTTTCAAAAACACACACACTTCTTTCTGTTTAACCTTTTACGAAATTCACGAAAACAAAGGAGAAACTGGGATTCCGAATTTCACCAACGCGAATTAATGTTTTGTGAAGTAAATAGATTATGTCACATTGCACTTTATATTATTTAATACAGCGGTTTTGATAAATCAAATAATTTAATAAAAATAATACATTTAAGCTGCTTTGTCCCACCCCACTGGAAACATGATTTAAGTAGAAAGACTCCAAAGCAAATGTGAAAGGTCCATTCATGTTGAATTCAATTTCAATACATATTTGTTATGCAGATGAGTACAAAAAGCCAGTTTAGTAGACATCAAATGAAGCCTGCTGTTTCAAATAGCAAGTAAAAGGTTCTGTTTCTAAATAAATATTGCTGTGTTTAAATATCGTTTATTGTTGATTTAATATTTGCAAATAGGAAAATATTGTTCAAAATTTTTTACTAGTCGATTCTATTTTTTATAAAATAAAAGATATTTATTGTCTATGATTACCAAACTTTTTACATCTCTGTTGTTTGTGTGTCACGATTCGAAGATAGTAAGATTTTTGGTTTGATTAGATCTTGATTTTTATTTAATTTAGTGTGACATGCTGTTATTATCGTTACTTATTATAAAGTTATGAGACGTACGATTTGGGATAATGGTTGGTTGAGAAATCATCTATATTACAAGAGTATATTGAAAAAAAAAAACAATATGGATAATACTTGCATGATAAAATTAAACTTCTCGTCTCGAACAATAAAAACATTTCCAAACTGGTTTATCACCTCTTCTTTGATCCTAAATGCTTGAGTCACAATAAATTAACTTATTGACACAGTTATTTTGTTCCTGTTCAAACCACTTGTAGAGTAAACTAAAACATTTTTATCTTCGCGATTTAACGACACGGATGGTTGCTCATTTCTATTGAATTAGCAGCTTTGCAATGCACCTAGCGTGTATTTCAAGCTTATTAAATTATGTAAGCGAACAGAACGCTAAGTTAATAACCTATCTAGTGTAAATCTAACTGACCTATGCAGGGATAACTGTAGAGCTTTGTCCAGCCACTAGCAAGGTTTAAACGTGGCAAAGGACGCTTGTAAAGAGAAACTAAATTCGAAAGAGAGAAACTAACAGTTTGCTTCGTCATTTTTGATGCGGACTGTGCAGGAGTAGAGATCTCTTTGCCTGGGTCCATTTTTCCTAACCATTTCAACTTGGGGCTCTTCAAAGCCAGAATCAACGGGCTTCTTCTTAGCTAGCGCGCTCAAACGCAGACCGCATAGTTTTTTAACATCAGGCAACAAATATAAAAAATAAAAGATATTTGTGAACATTTCATTCGGGTTAGTTTTTAAATGACTTCAGAGGAAAAGCAGTCCAAAAATTTTATTGATGAAACCTAAACTATGTATATTTACGGATGATATTACATTGGCAGACAGGCAAACAGCCCATGGAAATACGTCTTCACCACCTACTCGTATATACAAAATCGAAAAGCGACGCCTTATCTTGTAGGTACATTGTTAATTTAAAACAAACCCCAGTCGAATGTGTACAATTACATCGCTTTGTTTTGCGCCGTCAAAGTTTCATATGCTCCGCGAATAGTCATTTAGTGGACTGTTGCTGGAAATTAAATTAATACTTGGTCAGCATTTAAACTATCCCCGCTTGTTAGTTTAGATATGCCAAGTTTGCTGTTTTCTATTTTTCACAACACTGCTTTTAAATGTTTGTAAAATACTGAGATTTAAATTCACAGCTTGTTTTGTTTTCACAGATTACACTTAGCAGAGTATTCTGAATTATAAGAGCCTGTTTCACCGCTGTTGGATAAGTTACTCGTAATTTAACTGCCACATATCGGTATACCAGTTACGCTACCTTCTGAATTAACAAGAGACAGTATAACCGATATGTAACATAGATTAAAAGGATTTTATCTGATAGCTGTGCACCTGGAGAAATGTAGCAACTAAAAAAAAGTTTAGGGTCTGCCTCCAAGTGGAAAGTTGCTTGGCTTTTTTGCGCGAAATAATTCTGCGCGTATGATTAATTCAGCTATGGTAAAACTTTTTTGGCATTATTTGTTTTTATCCTTTGTCTGTATTAAAAATAAATGTAATATCGTGATTGTGTTACTACAAAAGCGCTTTAGATTCTATATTTAAATTTAATACATTTTGAAATCAATGAAACAGTAAAGGTTTCTATAATACACAAGCAGGTACTTCATATAATGTCGTGTTGTTTGATATATAACCTGAATTATTTGTAATTTTAGTTTCCGTGAAAATATTCACCCAAACAGAACTACAGAAATCCGTAAACCGTAAAGTAAAGGGGTGAACAAAAACACAGAGTCGGCCGCGAGCGCGCAAACAAACCGCAGTATCGTTCCTCAGTAACTGCAACCTCACTTAGTTAATACGATTAACAAATAAACAAGGAAAATGGAACTAAACAATGGCGAGCACACGTAAACGGGGGCGACCCGGGCCTTTGATTTAAAACCACTGCAATTTTTATCACGAGCGCTGCCCTGCTTTCAAAACGTTGGTAGTCCGAGATTCTGCTGGACAGTTGCAATCGCATTTTCACGTTCCGAATGTAACGAAAACTGCGGTGGCGCGGACAACTCCCAATTCCAAACGTTTTCCAACAGAACACATGATATTGTAAAATAAATCCGACTCTTGTTTTAAAACAAATGCAATTTTTATCACAGCGTTCGACACTTTACACTGTTGCATCGAGAAGGTTCTGCGAATTTTTCAGTTTAAAAAGTGGTACATTTCAAAATAACTACGAATACTTTGACACTTTTCAACACATCCGTCCGACCTGACTTCAAAGTAGTTTAAGCACCTTTGTTGTGATTATCAAAATTTTTATAACAATAATTATATTATTTAAATATAAATAAACACCCAGACACAAAACAAACACAGTTCATCCCATAAATGTTTGCCTTGCATGAGATTCGAACCAACAACCTGCTACCACTATCTTACAAATTATCCAAAATATTTATCAATTGAAAATTGGAATTGAAGCTTAGATAATTATGTTATACTGATGTTCAAGCTATATTACTGTAAATAATTAATAATGTAAATAGTAATAAATAAAAATATTGGTAAAGTTTCATAATTGTTCAGCAGTTTGTGCTTGAAAAAAATACTAATCGCAATTCGTAAGGACTTCGCATGTATGTATAATATCGGTAAAATAGGTATTTAAAAAGTACAAATTAATTAAGTGAAGTTAGTGGTAGAGCCATACGGTTTACAGATACAGTACGAATGGGTCGGGTCGTCCGGGGCCGTCCGTCGTCATCTCACATAAACCACCACTTCACCACTACCACCAGCTTGAAATAATAGTGACTCTGACTACTATTGTGTTTCGTCTGGTTTATAAAAATAAGTTATGCATTTAAAGAAACCTATCGCAGTTTGATGTTACCTATGAATTATTTCTTAAAATCGAGGTCTTTTGCAGTAGATAAAAGCATTCACCCGAAGCGCTCCAAGTAAATTTCCTAGTCAGGTCAATTTAAGTAAGAACTTTCCAGAACGCTTTTAAATATGAATGTTCTAAAAGACTTATTCAGTCGTCTTTATCTGATACTTATAGATCGAACGGAAATGTCTTATGTTGATGAATTATACAAAAATATTTATGAAACACTTGTACATGTATACGATTATTTTAAAATTACATAGTAACCTTATTAAAAATTGAATCGTTCAAATCTATATGCACATAACCACAGACTATATTATAATAGTACTAAGACTGCGCCCAATTAAGTAATCTGTTGTGTTTGTTATTTTTAACCGACTTCAAAAAAGGAGGAGGTTCTATGTTCGACTGTATGTTTTTTTTTTTTTTTTTTTTTTATTTTTTTTTTTTTTTTTTTTTATGTATGTCCGTCGATTTCTCCGTCAATTGTGGACCGATTTAAATAATTCTTTTTTTATTTGAAAGTGCATAGTTCCGAGGTGGTCCCATTGTCACCATGTCAGGATCTGATGATGGGATCCCGGGAAAATCAAGGGCAAACCTCAAATTTTATAGGCGCACACTACGCGTTACTTGTTTTTTCTGAAGCCATTTAAGTTTTTGCGTCTTATAGACATCACTTTATGTTGATGAGCTGATGATGGAAGGTACAACTCCTTAACGGTTAGGAGTTAGGGGATAATTCTTTCAGTATTGTAAGAATATGTGGACCGTTATTTGTATTTCATGTACTTTTGCAGCTAAGCTGATGATGGAAGGTACAACTCCTTAACGGTTAGGAGTTAGGGGATAATTATTTCAGTGCTGTAGAAATATGTGGACCGTTAGTTGTATTTCATGTACTTTTGCAGCTAAGCTGATGATGGAAGGTACAACTCCTTAACGGTTAGGAGTTAGGGGATAATTATTTCAGTGTTGTAGGAATATGTGGACCGTTAGTTGTATTTCATGTACTTTTGGAGCTAAGCTGATGATGGAAGGTACAACTATGATGATGGAAGCTAAAGGGTACGACTTCTTAATTCTTATGTCCCTCTTGCGGGCTGCATCTTTAGTTGGTCTACTGAATAGTGCTGAACACTTAATGAATACCTAATATTGTCAAATAATACAATTCTACTATTTTACTCGTATTTTCGTTATCAATATTATGAGAGAGTTTTACTTACTCCTACGTATTATTCACACTAAAAATAGAAAAATAAACAAACTTTTTTAAAAAAAAATTAAACCGACTTCAAAAAAAAAAACAAAAAAAACTACCTAAAAACACTGAAAAGCAAAAAATAATTTTAATAAGACATTCATCAAATGCGCTTATTGTCTAAGCCTATTAATAACATTAAATTGTATTTACGTGCTAGGTAGGTACCTACTAATCTGTTTGAAGTCGGTGCCAAGCCAAAAGTAATGAAAAATGATACATACCTAATAATTTATGTATTATACAGGGTTACAAATAATCCGCGGACGTAGGTACGTAGTCTGGGTACCTACTATTTGGCTTGGCACCGACTTCAAACAGATTAGTAGGTACCTACCTAGCACGTAAATACAATTTAATGTTATTAATAGGCTTAGACAATAAGCGCATTTGATGAATGTCTTATTAAAATTATTTTTTGCTTTTCAGTGTTTTTAGGTAGTTTTTTTTTGTTTTTTATTTAACATAAAAACATTCATGTTTTTTTTTTTATAAAGAGGCAGTCAGGCAGGATGACCTCACTCCACCTGATGGTAAGCGGAAGTGAGGTCCAAATATAAGGTTGACTGGCTCAATAGATTATAGTACCCATTGAGCCAGTCTGAAGGCCTGCATAGATGCCGCTTCACGCCCCGCCTGAAAAGCCCAGGATTATAGGAGGAAGGAAACACGTGAGCCGGAAGGGCATTCCATGCCCTAATGGCACGGGGCAAAAAAGAGGAACTATACCTCTTGGTACGGGCCACCAGTGTCTGGATGGTATGAGGATGGCAACGCAGTCCGGCGCGTGTTGTTCGGGAGTGGAAAGGGGAGGACGGGATGAGTTGGAATAACTCTTCAGAGCATTCCCCATTATAGAGATGTTTTTTGAATTCAAACTAAAACTCTACGGCAATATTGAAATAGGTGAAACACCTGTACGATAAGTTATAAATATTAGGTATAACATGTTAAAATATGCAGCTAATTTTGTTGTCATCATCATCATACGTGATTACCATATTTAGTTCTATTACGAGTTGCAGATTTGATTGCTTACAATCTGTAGTCCTTTTCTAGCAAGGTGGACACGTTTCATAGTCATAACTAACAGTCCGAGTTCTAACTTACTATTGGAATTTTTGTCACGTACGCTTTGCAGCGTAGGTATTGCCTTTTAGGATTTGTCCGGATAATAACTGTCTAGATCGTATGTTTATTGAAACCTGCAGTAGTTTGAACAACCTGTCCTTATTTTTAATAGATATAATTATCTCGGCTTAAAGTCGACTGTGTAGTTGAATGAGTTTATGGTGGCCTAAAGTATCTCTTGATATGGTCTGAAGTATTTTATTTTGGTGCGTAGACTAGAATTATATTGTTGTATCAAGGGAGTCCCTTCCAATAGGTTAAAAGGCAGTTTGAAAAACTCTACCAATATAAATTATTCAGTAATATCCTAAAATTAAAGCAAAATCTAACAGAAAGATCTTATTGTTAAGGGATTATACGTTGTGTACTCAACAAAGAAAGAATGCATGAATAGACAATAATCCTTTGTAATATTTGAGAAAAACTAATTTTCCTAGCAAATATTGAAGCGGCCTTCACTAGCAAAGCTCTCAAGAGCCACTTACTTTTGCAACTTTATCGACTACATCACAGCTTCGCCAAATAGCAAGAAATTTCTATATTATTAAGCTTCAAAAATAAAGCAAAGAGAAACGGCAGAAATTAAAAGTAATGAAATAAATAAACATGTAAATACAATATGAGTAGTACCTATCTATGAAAATCTGACTGATAAATACCTACCTTCTGAAGAAGAGTTCTTCTCTAATATGTTGTTAGTACACCAAGTTTAAATAAGTTCATTACTGACAAATAAGTTTGTGATAATAATTTATATGTAAGAAAACTGCCTCTTTTCACAATTAAAAAAAAAGAAAACGGCATCTTAACTATCTGGCAGGTAAATATCGCGAAATTTGTCAGTAATGAAATTGGCCCTGATTAAAATTATATAAAGGTACAATTAAATACTGCGGCTTCACCCGCGCGTAATTTCTTTTTTCGAATATCCCCCCTACCCCCCACATTTCCGGGATTAAAAGTATCCTATGTTCACCGGGTATAGTGTAGCTTTCCAACAGTGAAAGAATTATTTAAATCGGTTCAGTAGTTTCGGATCCTATTTATTACAAACAAACAATCAAAATCTTTCCTTTTTATAATATTATTATAGTTATAGATAAAATAAAATAACAGAAGAATTGGAAAATAATTCATTTCCTGTAAATGTGTCTATTCTCGTCAAGGTGATGGTAACGGAGGTGACAACTCTTTCCAAAAACACGTATTTTCCTGTTACTATGTAAAACATCTTAGTCATGCAACAAATGGCATTTCTAATTACTTTGTGACATCATGATGTTCAAAGCACTACCTTATAAAGGTATTTTTTAAACATAATATACCTACTGTATTGAAATTCGCAGCAAATGTGATTGCTCTTTCAGCCTTGATACGCGTTATTTTTAGCTCGCTTGTCTAACACATTGAGTCTTATTCTATTTTTAAATCGAAGATATTTATAATATGCTACATTTGTGTCTACTTCGCCCACAAAACTTACGTGTTGGCTAGCGGTGACATACGTCTACGTATGGGCCAATCTGGGGCCAATGATATTATAATAATATTTAATAATATTATTGGTATGGGCGGGACATCTTTCCCGATATCTGCTCACATGAAATATATCGCTCGGGACAAAGCGGATCCTGTTTGAGGATTAATGAAATCATTAAAAACAACCAAAGAGCAATAATTATGATTAAATCATAATCATAATTATTGCTCTTCATTAAAAATATTTTAAACATTTATGTATGAAACATACATGAAACTTCGATTATCTATCGTCACTCGTTATTTAAAAAGTAAATGTAAAGACAAATAATACATTATCTGCCAAATAAAAAATAAATAAGAAATAGAAATGGTAATAGGAAACTAGGCAATTTAACATTCGCTTGTCAAAGAAAAAAATATTAATATAATGTATTTTTTCCTATTATTACGAGTGCTCATTGCCAAGAAACAGAAGAATTTAATGCCTAATTAGAAAAATAAAAAGACTAAAAAGTCAAAGTTGTCGGATCTTTATTGCCATTAAACAACGCACTTAGGCTCCCAAATCCCTGCACATTTTGGTTCCCCACCTGGGCTTCCGTTTTTGAATTGCTATCATCTTTTATAGAGCCTATCCGAGGCAGGCCGATAAATATTGCACAGACTTCGAGCAACCGATCCAGATCGCTTGAAATTGTAAATTGTTTGAACAGACCCCACTCACGAACGGATTCCCAATGCTTCGTCGTTGTTGTTTATTCGATATTCAAAATTTTAAGTGATATTGTTCTCGAGGTACCTATATTGTAACTTTTTATAGTTATTTATGTGACTGTTGCATAATGAGGGTCATTATAATACGAATGTGGTTTTATGAAACGAACGAAGTGAGTTTCATAAAAGGATCACATGAGTATTTTAATGCCTAATTATGTACAGTCACATACATAACTTTATCTTCATTCATACGATAAATGTCTATTTTAAAGTCAGGATCGATGTGAAACCGCGTGGAATATAATCCGTAGTACCAGGAGAGCAGAGAAGAACAAGAAGCTAGGCTAGCACGCGTCTTTCAAACTCTTTAATTTTATGAATAGTTACGCTGCGGTTATGCTCTCCTGGTACCTTTGAAAATACATCAAGATGTTTTGCTTACATATGTTAGCTTCAAATCCATTAATTTTTACTTTTTAAGAAGACGTTCGAAATTTGAACGTAATTAAAGTATCGGTTACCGATACTAAAATGTAAACATTACGATGCAGCCACAGATACTTATATCTAAATGTAGGGCGTTTGCTCATCGCTTCTGACTATAAAATAGACATATTATGGTATAGATGTAGATAATAGTTATTTATGTGACTGCTGCATAATGAGGGTCATTAAAATACGAATGTGGTTTTATGAAACGAACGAAGTGAGTTTCATAAAAGAATCACATGAGTATTTTAATGACTAATTATGTACAGTCACATACATAACTTTATCTTCATTCATACGATAATATGTCTATTTTATAGTCAGGATTGATGAGCAAACGCCCTAGTTACCAACATAATCTGTATGTAAAAGTTAGTTTAGTACTGTCATAATTAATGACTGACGTTTGTAGTTTTTAAAATCCATAAACAATCTAGACTCGAGTTGATTTCGATTCTCAAATCGATTGTTATAATTTCAGCATCGAATTAAATGTATAGGAATGGAACATAAAATTACTAATCGACTAATTCGATAATCGAAAAACCTATTAATTTTTACTTTTAAAGAAGACGTTCGAAATTTGAACGTAATTTCGTATCAGTTACCGACACTAAAATGTAAACATTTCAATGCAGCCACAGATACTTATATCTAAATGTAGGGCGTTTGCTCATCGCTCCTGAATATAAAATAGACATATTATGGTATGGATGTAGATAAAATACTTTATACGGCTTTCACGGTTTGTGCTTTTAGCCAGAGTCATGTTTTTAAAAATGTTATTGTTTTGTTGACATTAAACAAACGAGTTACTACATATGTACGATCGTATATTTTAGGGAGTCAACATACCAACCTATAAATATTCATTGTTTACCAAAAGCGCTTTTTCAAAGGTGAAAAATATTCATTGAATTATAGTTTATACATACAAACAAACTTGACTTTTACTGTCAAATAAATTAATAAAGCAACATGATCAACTTGATGAGTATGCATAGACCATTGATTTGCAAATCTATATCGCTCCGAATCGACGACAATTATTGTACTACGTCTCTTGTTTTATAAGAAAAAAATCACAGCATTAAAATTATAGCAGCAAATTAGTATACTCGTAGAAAATGTTCAGTCAGAAAGATATTTGCTTTACCTAACTAATGCTAACCAAAAATAGAATGTGGTCTACGCACTCAAAAGATTGGGAACCTCTGTCACATGTTAAAATAGAAAACAGTCGTTTCCCAATATAACTATACTAGCGGCACGCTATGGTGGCCGTTTTGATATACATATAACAATACATGGTTTTTATAACGCTTTTGCACTTTTTATATTAACTATCTGCCGTGCAGCAGTTTATGTGCTGTTTTTAATTTTAGAGCCGTTTTTTAAACCGTTGTTTTAAGCTTTATCATACTAGCAGCACGCTATGATGGCCGTTTCAAAACGGCCATCATAGCGTGCCGCTAGTATAGCCAGTACATCCGTATCAAACCAAATAATCCCGTCTAAAAAAAGAGGTATACGCGACAAAAAATTTGAGAACCTCTGTCATAAACAGATTATTGGTGAGTAACGCAGTGCCCTAAGTATCGCCGCAGTATGATGTACAATATCGCAGTCGCGCTCGAAAGACTCGGCCGGACTATCCATCCAGGCCTCTTGTGGTAATTGCCGGGATTTCGCGCGCGCATTTGTTTTTTCGCGAGTAGTTTATGGTTGGTGGCGATAAAAGCGTTACGCGCCCTGGCGCTAGTTCGCGCTAACTGTTGTTTAACGCTTAAATAACTGCCGTGTCGTGTGATTATTGAAGAATAGTGCGGTGTTTTCATTTGTGCTAGTGTTTGAATTTTTCGTGGAATGTGTGAGTTGACATTTTTCTAGGTAGTTTATAAAATAGGTTTTAAAAGTTCCCTACAAATGTTGTTCAACAAAGTTTTCCGTTGTAATAATATACTGCATTTATAATAAATTATTATTTTCATCTTTTTACCACTGTAAAAGTAGTTTTTGCTACACCAGTCAAACAATAAAAGTCATTTAAAAATGTAATTAACAACATTTTAATATTCTTAAAATGTGTAGGAACACAAACATGAATTTTATAGGTAATACCTATTCCCCGCGTAAATATGTAAATTAATTACTCTCTTTGAATATTTGTCCTCTATGTAGGTAAGCAAAAATCACTGCAAGCAGAAACTCTGAAACACAAATGAATTAAAAATAGATAACCTCTCATAATGACCTGACCGGAAACCGAACTAGTGACCGTACTTTAAGCAAACATTATCGTCGCTATTGAAGTTCTAGAAAATTCTCCATAGTTCCACATGTCCTTTTTAAACAATCGAACGTCAGTAATCTTCCTTCTCCTATTTAGGTATTTTTAATTGAAATGCAAATACCGAATGCGGCGGTTATCGCGTGCGTCACGCCCAGCGTCCTTGAGTCTGAAGCGATGACGCACTGACAGAAGAAATGGTTATGCAACCCGTGTTTGCCTTGTTCAATTATTCAATACATATCCTTGGACATTTTTCATGTGTTCATTATATCCTTGGGTATATTTCCAATAATCAGAAAATAAGCGAAACTTATAAATTAATAAAAAAAAATCATTTTTTGTAATCTAAAAAAATAACAGTGTCGCAGATGAACCCATAATTATCAGAATCAGAAAAGTATATTACCAAGATGCCTCTTTGCATTGACACTCATTTTTGATTTTATAACTTGTTGGAACGGAAAACCAGGAACATGGTCATAAATAAGTTTTGGAGGACCAAAGGTGTTACTTGAAAAGGTATTAAAGGGGTTAAAATACTGTTAATGACATATAGCAAATACATCTATCTTTAAAAACCAGACGCAGTTATAATCTATATCTGTACTTCTATACTGATATTATTATAAAAAGGAAAGATTTGATTGTTGATTGTTTCACTGTTGGAAAGCTACATTATTCCCGGGTTACAAAGGGTACTTTTGATCCCGGAAATGGGGGGGGGGATAATTGACAAAAGAAATTGCGCGTGGGCAGCCGCTATGATAGATAAAGTAACTACGGCCACAGATTACTTAATAGTTACTCCACGGCTGCCAAATTATGACTGATCACAAACCGCCTATCTATAATAAAACTGTTGTTGCTGTTGTAAGTAAATACGAATTTGAACGGTAGCCTGCTATCACGAATACTCAAACAAATAGGCAAAAAAAAATCCCTTCTTAAACATGTTATAAGTTGTTCAGGAGAATTTGTAATGGCGCAATAGCTAAGTGCAGCAGTTGCGAACACGTCTGCGAAATTTCCCAGGGGAAGAAGAACTGGTGTGACGGACAGCGTTAGAATAGCTCCTTTACATCCTCACTTGAAACTTGGCCACTTGAATAGTCACTTTTTTGCACCAATCTTCGGCACAGCGAGTATCCATCACGATATATTGCTAAATAAAAATTCTTCAAATAAAATTGGTTCACCCTCAAGTCTATTAATTATTGTATAGGATTTTCCTATAGAAAATAAACGCTTTATAATTTTAAGTATGGAATTTACTGGTTATTATTGATATCGATAGTTGTTTTGGCAAGAATAAAAATTAAATGACTTAAATCAAACGTAGAAAACTACCATATTTTGCCATATTTTAAGCCTTCGCACCTACAAATAACATAGTTTCCTGATATTATATAAAAAAAATGCTCTATGCTCTAGCAAAACTTTCTTCAGGTTTAGTTCAAGCTCTACATCGATCCCAAGTCAATCATAATAGAAAAAGCGAAACATAATATTACTTACAAAAATGCCCCATCAAGACAAATCATATTCCTGCTTTAACTACATATTCATGTGTACTTACGAAAAAAGAGGAGATCCATTAGCATACCCCTAAAGTGGTGTAATATATCAATTTGGAAGTTCCATCCAAACGCGTTTTAATTTCGAACATGTCCAAGCGCATCTTGTGACGAATCGTGGGATCAATCGTGCGTCACGGCGCAGTGTTGGATGTGCAGCACAACCGTGGCGCAACGTGACTCGTGCGCAACTCAGGACAAAGCGTGTAAGGTAATTCATTTCAATATAATGTCATTTCCACTATGGAGATGCATGGATATTTGCAATAAAAACATAATCAAAAAATTTGTTACTTCATATCTTTTTAACGTATAAAATTGAACTATTTTATTTTGAAATCGGTAATGTGGTTGTTTTATAAAAAAAATTTTTTCTAAATTCTAATTAAGTTCGAAAAAAAAGCCAATAAAGTGTAAAAAATATGTACCTACCTAACTTCTAAATTGTGTATGATAAACAACTCAATGGGCTAGTTCCGCGTGCGCTCAAAGGTTTAACAGTTAAATAGTCATTATAAAAAAAACGATAACAACGAATGAACTTCACTTACACAAACACCTCGGAGAAACTATAAAACAAATGTAATCGGATAAATTAATTCACATTAATATAAGGAAATACCATGTCCAAATTACTTTCAATATTATGGAAACAAGTGTACAGGTATCATGTTCCCGAAGCACAGAATAGGTATAATATAATAATAGCACTAATAATAATTTAATTGCACGTGACTGTATAGCAATAATGGCTGTGTTACTACCTACTTACAACCAGTTTTAAGAAATCTGACATCGTACGCAATCTAAGAACACAAGCGGAACCCGGATAGAAATTTACGGGAAAATTTTAGGCATTTCAATAACGTAGTACTTAATAAATAACAAATAAATAAATATTTACTTTACGCGACGACACGAACGCCTGTCATTGAGGCCACAGATCGTAGAGCCAAATTGACCCGACACTACACGGAAGATATTCCGGACATCAGCCTTTACGAGATTAGGGTAGCTCTGAAACAGCTTAAAAACAACAAGGCGCCGGGGGAGGACGGAGTTACAGCGGAGCTTCTAAAGGCAGGAGGCCGACCGGTCCTGAAAGCTCTCCAGAGGTTGTTCAACTCCGTTATTCTCGAGGGTAAAACGCCAACAGCATGGCACAGGGGCGTGGTGAAGCTGTTCTTCAAAAAGGGCGATAGGACGCAGCTGAAGAACTACAGACCCATCACGCTACTGAGTCATGTTTATAAGCTGTTTTCTAGAGTTATAACGAATCGTCTCGTACGTAGGTTTGATGACTTCCAGCCTCCCGAACAAGCCGGATTCCGTAAAGGCTTTAGTACCATAGACCACATGCACACGCTGCGGCAGGTTATACAAAAGTCTGAAGAATATAATCTGCCATTATGCTTAGCGTTTGTGGACTATGAAAAAGCCTTTGATTCTGTCGAGACATGGGCCGTGCTTCGGTCACTCCAAAGGTGCCAAATAGACTACCGATACATACAAGTGTTGCAGTCGCTGTACGAAAACGCCACCATGTCAGTCCGCCTCCAGGACCAGAAAACAAAACCCATTCGGCTCCAGCGGGGTGTGAGACAGGGCGATGTTATATCGCCGAAACTGTTCACTACTCTGTTGGAGGACGTGTTTAAGCTTCTGGACTGGAGAGAACTTGGCATCAACATAAAAGGCGAGTACATGACGCACCTTCGCTTCGCGGATGATATCGTAGTCATGGCTGAGTCATTGGAAGACCTAGGCACAATGCTCAACGATCTCAGTAGAGTGTCTCAACAAGTGGGTCTTAAAATGAACATGGAAAAGACGAAAATCATGTCGAACTCCCATGTCGTACCCACTCCTTTAAAAGTTGGGAACTCAACACTGGAAGTTGTGGACGAGTACATTTACCTGGGACAAAAAGTCCAACTTGGTAGGTCCAACTTCCAGAAAGAGGTCGATCGACGAATCCAACTCGGCTGGGCAGCGTTCGGGAAGCTTCGCAGCGTTTTTTCGGCCCGACTACCGCAGTGCCTCAAGACGAAAGTCTTTGATACGTGTGTGTTGCCAGTGATGACTTATGGAACGGAAACGTGGCCGCTTACAATGTGCCGCATAAAAAGGCTCAAAATCGCGCAAAGGGCAATGGAGAGGGCGATGCTTGGAGTCTCCCTGCGTGATCGCATTAGAAATGATGAGATCCGCAGAAGGACCAAGGTCACCGACATTGCCCGAAGAATTGCGAGCCTTAAGTGGCAGTGGGCAGGACACATTGCAAGGAGGACTGACGACCGTTGGGGCGGAAAGGTCCTCGAGTGGTGGCCACGTACCGGGAAACGCAGCCGTGGTAGGCCTCCCACAAGGTGGACCGATGATCTCATAAAGATCGCCGGAATCCACTGGATGCGGGTGGCGCAGGACCGATCGGTTTGGAGATCCTTGGGGGAGGCCTATGTCCAGCAGTGGACGTCATTTGGCTGAAATGATGATGATGATGAAATAAATATTTATGAATATTCATTACAAAGCGCCATCTAGCTGTAAACCAATCATAGCTTGTAAATCTTGTAATATTGCTGCCAGGCAACAAAAAACAACACTTATTATACTTTTTCCAAAAATGTACAATACACTTTATTTATTACAGACACGCATATGCATACAAATCCGTGGTAGTCTTAAGATATATCCACTATCCACTTGCTAAAGAATAGTAATACTCAATTATACGCAAATTATGTAAATACTAATTTGTAGTCTTCTTTTGTTCTTTAATATACACAAACCTAAAGCACTTAACAGAAAACCTGTGCGGCCAGCATTACAAATCGATACATTACAAACAAGAGGTTCAATATTCGCTAAGAGATTTGCAGCGGTAGCAAATAAGCTGCAACTTTAAACAATACCAAGTTCTACTTGCATTCGTAACACGGCCTCATCCGAGATACAGCTCAAACTAAGTGTTATCGATGGTTTAGCCGTTCAACCTCTCCCGGCCGGGTAGGCAAGGGTTGCCGATGCCGAATAACATATTCTGGAAAACACTCGAGCTCTATTCTCGAAGTGAATGTAAAACAAAAGAATCGTGAAATCTCGACGTAGCCAAGTTCATTTTAGTTAATGTCTGTAAACTTGTAACTAACTTGTAGTCCTCTTTTGTTCTTTATGTGGGATTTATTCCACGTCCATTTTCCGGATAATTTAATAGAAGATCCTTGCGACTGGCTTCTTTCATTTAGAATGAATTAAAAATATATATAACGTACAAATTCTTGGTAATTGTGTTTGTGTTCTATTGTTGTTAAATACTCATTTGTCTTTTTATTTGATTGGAGGATCGTAAGGATTTTATAAGTAGGCGAAAAAGTGGCCTCCTTGTGTCTTAAATCTTGTTATACAAGTTAAAACTGCCACCATATTATAGCTCTGGCTGTTATTCGACAATATTCATGTTGGCGCCATTTGAAATGAAATCCTAGGAAGTAGGTAAATCTGTGAAGCCTAGTAGGTACAGTACCTAGGTATTATCTAACTATTGTACCTAATAAAAATGATTCATCGATATGTATTTGATAAGATTATTTACTTTTTGTGTTTGAGATTGTTATAGTATACTTACTTGTATATGTTTCACCGGCGAAGCCAGCGCGTGCTATCAAATAATATGATACATAATATGTTACAGTTAAAACCCATTTTTCGTTAGAACGCGTTTTTCCTAGTTAGAACTAGTTTTTACTTAATGCCTTTGTTAACACTAGAATTGACTAATTTCTGAATCGAATATCAGTTAAAACGCTTCGGGAAAACGCGTTTTAACTGATATTCGATGCAGAAATTAGTCAATTCTAGTGTTAACAAAGGCATTAAGTAAAAACTAGTTCTAACTAGGAAAAACGCGTTCTATCTAATAACTAGTTTTAACTGTAACACATATATTAACAACGTAATTTGTATTCAAACAAAATAGTTACAAAACAAACTTTGTAGTGTAAAGTGTAACAAAAGTTTGTTATACCGGACCAGCCACAAAAAGTGCGTTCTGATCCCAACCCAACCAATACTCACCACACACCGAATATATAATTATTACGTAGACGCTTACAAACTTGACTGCAAACTTTTTGCTTATTAACCTAAAAATAAACCATACTTACTTATATTATATAATTTCAAAAGTATCTCTGTCCTAACCTAACTGAACCTAACAAGGTTTTCGCGCCTGAATTATGATTTAAGCTTACCCTGACAACGCTCGAAGAAACAGCAGTTAGCAATTAATGATATCTATCCTTATTTAATAATATCCGTGGTCTATGAGCGTGCAAGCAGCCATTACACTTATTCGTTACAGAATAATGCATTTCGCGCACGTGCGTTCTTCTTACGTAAAACCCATTTACACTTTTTTTCACTTACTTTTTACCAGTCTAAAGTAAGCTTTATGTGACAAGGTTTAAGAGTGACTTTATGTGTTAAAGCTCGTCGATACAATCCATTGTGTGGGCCAACCCTAAGCGCCAGGTAGCTTGTTCCAGTATGCGGACGGAATTCCCCGGCCATTCCCGGGCAGCGGGACTTCCTACAATAAATATTTTTGTAGGTAAATTTTGTTGAATGCTTGGCGCCTCTGATCTTCATTCAACAACACCGGATTTTTTGTCCAATCTCTGTTTAACAGCCGTTAGGGGAACGCAGTGAAATAGTTCGTACTATTAAATACCCGATGGGAATGCCAGAAACCTGATGTGTGTTTTAACTATTTTATGAAATACTCGGTTAATAGTTTGTCATATGAATGATACATTTCCGTGATCAACAGGTTTTGAAGCGTATTTTACTTAACGTAAATTAAAAGAAAATCATGTTTTTAAATCAGATTTGTAAACATGTCGTAGTTAATGTATTAAATTAAATTAAATTAATTTGTATTAAATTATTTTGTAAATGCATTATTTCTATAGAATTCAAAAGTAGACCTCGAATTTCCGTGGTATTTTAAAAGGAAATCTTTCAGCTCCAAATTCTTCCTTACTACGTCGCGCCCACACAAAGCCAAAATAGATCTGTAGTGGAATATACCTATCGCAAACAATGAAATTCATTATGACATATGTAAACTTTTCCCCCGCGACCACAGACTGAGCGAATGATCTATAATACCGAAATAGCTCGTGACTCATAATTCCGAAACGAACTAAAGAGGTACTACGCGTAAGCCATAGCAAAACAAACATGTACGAGTACTAAGCTAGCGCTAATAATATTATGATAATAATTGATGTTACCCATTACATTTTAAGTATTCTTCCGTTATAATTAAGGAGGGTTTACTATTCAACTCAATCAAACAATCATCAATGTTTATAGGATGCAGTCTTAAACTGAGAAGACATTTCGTAATAGAATCTATCCACTTGTCTATTGGAGATATTGTTTGTTGCCAATTGAGTTGAGCTTGAGGTTCTAATTTGTGTGATTTGTGTCCTTTGTGACACGGAATATATTAGGTTCCAGATGACAAGTCCCCAAGGGTATAGTTAGGTAGGGGATAGTTGTGATAGAAAGCAGATAAGCACAGTAGAAAGGATCTACTACGTACTATTTAAAATTCTTAATAGGATAATGATTATAAGAACAAAACACCATCAATAATGATCCTTGTCTAAACTCTTTTTCAATGAAGTTAAATTCAGGCTAATTGCAACTAAAAACAGATACTGGGATCAGACGCGAAGAACCCAGCGTTTCAGCTTTGAGTCAAATGTCAATGTAAACAAATTGACACAGGGCCATAAAAATATAAAAACAAACAAGTTACTTTTGTTTATCAGGACGTCAACACAGCTGTGGTTGGGTGTAAACAATCGTCTGCTGTCACAACAGGGACAATGAATTTGTGACCGCTCATTGCCTTGATCGGATCAAATCGGACAAAACGCGATATTCATTTGTCTAAATCCTTGACGTTTTGATAGGATGCGATTTGGATCATGTTGAAATTGTAAAGCTTTAGTGTTTAAACCAATACGGTTTAAACGGTCATGAAACACTGAAACAAACACGTTTTTAACTAAAGAATGTCAAATTTTACATCCAATTTGTAATCTAATAAACAGTTAACAGGCAACATGAAATATTTGCCATGTTTTTGTATCATATAAAATGAAACTAGGTATTATATTAAGTTAAATATTGTATAGAACTCCATTGTCTGTAGCTTCAATGCCGGGCCATGTTCCAAGAGTCCTGGGTTCATTCTTGGGTCGAGCAATATTTGTGTCCAATTTTTCGCGTTAATGATCGCCGGAATGGTGATTTTACTAACACATTTGGGAAGCGTGGTGATTAAGGCAGGACCCACTATTGTAACGATAACGTGATTTCAAAAATGGAGGCCTGCCAAGCAGTGGGACATTTAATAGGCTAATACATACGAACATACTTTACAGAAATAAATCATGTCATTTCAATCCATTACAATAATGGCCATTGAAATTACCTCACGACACACTAAATTGAAACCTGTAACCTTTTAAATTATGTTAAGCCCCTAATCCAATGTAGTATATTGGAATGCAGTCAAAGTGCAACGTCAGCAACTGAAAGTTATCAAGTCGTTTACATAGAGAACTTATTACACTCACGGTCATTATCATATCAACCGTTATTAGAAAATTTACATAACCATTTAGTCGAGAGTTGCGCTACGCTTGCAACAAAGTGCACGGAAGTGCACTGACCAAGTTTCTTAACTCCACTTTCAACGTGTTTATTTGAGTTTGTAACAGTATTCGAAGAATTTTTCTTTAAGTTAAATAGAGAACTGAAGTTCTTGTTTCAAAAGAGTGAGTAGTTTTTATACTTTCATTTCATAGCTTGAAGTTGAAAATAATATCGCCTTAGTCTCACTGATGGCGCTTCTTTTTATCGTGTGTTGTTCAAAATACATATTAGAAATCCCTAAGAATAATTTTTCAACAGACCTTTTTTTTTCGAATTGTTCTGATAAATGATGTTTGGCAATGACATCATAATGATTGAAATTATTACATACACTAGGAATTGAATCGAGTTAAAAATCAATCAATCGTTTTTGTTTAATTTTTTTACTTCTCAGAAATATCTATTATATTGTCAATACTTTACACATACATTCTTTCTCTATGTAAAGAAACAAAAAAAAATCTTAAAACTGACTGTAGAAATAAAAAAAAACTTTGCCGATTTTGACACTTAATCAATTTAGTACAGTCGACCAAACACAAATCACTTCGTTGGACTGTGAACGTTTTCCAGGCATGTTATGACAGATATATTGAATGCTAATGCATTTGTACCCTACATTGCGACAGACATAAATTATTATAATGTCACACTGCGCGGCAATTACAATTAGGTGATCGCAGACGCTTTACTATACTATTCGGTTAAATCTGCGCATTAACTATGCATTTGACCAGCAACAAGTATGGTTATCGATAGTTAATTGTCATCTGACTCCAAACTAAAGCTTGTACAGTCAAAAGCACGTCAGACTATACACTTTGGACTTTGTACCGCTCTTATGTCGGGGGCATAAGTGCTATTATCGAACTGCAAGTGTTCATCGTGATGTGCTGTTGACCGTTCTAAGAAGACGTATAATAAACATGTACATATTAATTACCTAGCTGAAATAATATTTTTTTACCATAGAAATTATATACGAGAAAAATATTAGTCTAGTATTTTAGCTCTCAACAACAAGTATGTATGCCTACTCATTGTTATTGCGAATAAATCTACCAAGTATTAGATATTAACAGCATTTCCTCGAGTTATTAACCTATACAGCCTCTAAAGTGGCTGCAAAAAATCCATATAAAAACGTTGTCTTGGTTCAATGACTTTAATAATTGGGGAAGTCCAACACTCAATGCAATGATACGTATTTATTTAGAGAACTATTTCTATTATTTCTTTCGAACTTTTTTTAATAGCAAATATAGGTGCCGGCAAACTTCTTGACGCTCGGTCGACGGTGTGGGGGAAAGTTCGCGCATGGTGCACTTGCGCATGCATGACCAATAGCGCGCACGCTGCTCCAATTGGTGGCGTTCTGCGCATTCCCAACCCGATTTCAAGATGTTTGCCGAGCACTATACTAGTTCTATGAATTTTGCCAGTTGTTTGCCAAAAGATATGACATAAGTGTAAGAAATTTTTATTAACAAAAAATTACGGAGCTTTGTTCTATAAATATAGAAGGTTCATGATTAAGATTACAACTTGTGGAATTTGATTACGCAGAGAGAATAGCATAATGTTTTCCTTCTCCGCCGAGATAATAGCAAAAAGTAAATGTTAGGTATTCCTTATCCGAGGAGCAAATTCATGTGCTTTTTTGTGCTTCACCACCAGACAATGCTAGCTTTTTAGGTACTACAATTATAAAGTTCATAATTCCATCAGTCTTTAATTGAAAGATGAAATTATATCACACGGTGCCAAATCATTGTCAAAATTTAACTTTTTAATTCCTAATTAGACTGTACAGTGCGGGCAGGCTAATTGTAATTAACTTTTTGTTCCAGGTAAGTCAAACAGAAGCCGGGTACCCTCTGTGGAATAAGGTAATCGTCACAAAAGGACTGGATTCCGCGATGTGAGTCACGAAATTAACCAAAATTGCCATTTGTGTTTGTGTTCAAATACAACAAAAAGGATTGGTAATAACATGGAAACATGCATTTTAAGCAGTAATGACGTCAACAGCTGCATTCTTTTGTCAAATAATTGACATGCGTGTAAGCCTTGCGTACTCTATAATTAAGGACCAACAATTTGTTTTCTAAATTCGAACAACAGGAAAATGTGTAAAACAGAACCTTTCCCTCCTTTTTGGCGAAGTGAAATGCTATTTTGCGTACCCTATGGTTTCAGGGAATCTATAGGGTTATGTGGGGTTCGGACGCCGTGTCAGCTTCAATACCCACTAAAACCCCTCGGTGCACCTCGCACCATATGAGGTACTACAGACACTTTGCAAGAATGCACTGCAGTGCCTCGGCTTCGATCCGGTGTTCCATCAGGCCTCTTGCAATAGCGGAGAGGCAGCTAGATGCACTTAGCAGCCTCACAGACAAGGGAACCAATAGCGCAAGGATAGACTTAACTAAACTTTATTGAGCACATTGTATCTAATTAAAAAGAATTCATATCACTCGTGTCCTTAGAAAGCATTTTACTTTAATTTTAATTCTCATAAGTTCCTTTAATGCTGTAGCATGTTTCTGACAGAATAGAAGCAAGCATTATTGAACTATCGACGCCAACGCAATTTCCGGAACTGATTAATGTTCACTATACCCGGGTAAATAGAACCCTTTGTCTATCGGTTAATCAAAAATCTTATTTCAATCAGGGTGGCATGAGTTAATTGTTAGCAAGAATTTCCTAGGAGGGAACTTCTTCCATATCTTTACATGTACTTGTTTATTTTTAAGAACTTTTAAGTAAAAACAGTCTTTTATTATTTATATGAAACAATAACAGAAGAAATTTTTTTCACAACTCCTTGCTGCAAACTAAACCCAAATTCGTACATATACAAGAATCAGAAAGGAATCGGGCATCAGATAAACATACGTGTATACGTATAAATACTAAAATACATAACACTTAGACAATCCAATTACTAAATCAAAGGGTTCAATAAATAATATACTATCACTTATATATCTAGGTAGTAACTAGTGAATACAATCACTAAATAAATAAATTTTTAAAAATGAGCTTTGGAATTCGACTGTTCTTTAAAATTTCTATTTCGAAACCTCATGCATGTCTTTCGACATTACCGTTACTTTTTCGAAGGACCTGCATTGCTTCTCGGGAAAACCGTTTCTGATTGTGGCACCGATTGCCGAATGGACGGCTTTGAGCATTCGGAAATCCGCGGCTTCATAATGGTGTGGCGTCGGTGGCGTCCCGCGCCGCACGCCTATTGAAATGTTGACGGGATGCAGGGCTGGGCATTTTTAAAAGTGTAAGATTGGCTATTTTTTTAATACTAAGCTTTTACCCGCGAAGTCGTAGCCTTTATTCGTATATCTCATAATTTCATTTTGCTTCCCAACACTATTAACACAGGAGTTAATTAAAACTATGCCGATCTTGTAATCAAAGGTAAGACTTCGAAAAACCTAGCGAATAGAGAAGTGCGGTGGACGCAAATGAGCGGCTATCTCTTCATTAATATGTAAATTACAGTTCGTCTGAGTTTACACACCCATTTTACACAGTATCTTCAACAAACATTAATTGATAATTTGAAATTTATTTGAATTGTAAGAATTTAATTTACCTTTTCAATTTACAACAGCATGTCGTATATTTTGTACATTTACGCATGTACTGAAATGAAAATGTTTAACGCCAGCAACCCTATCTCGGAGAATGAATGCTCGATTGTTGGACTCTTTGTGAGCACACAATGAGGAATAAAAACACATCCCTCTTTGTACCGCGATCCGGACTGCGTTCGCTACAGACGTATCAATCCACTCGGCCACGTCTGTTAGCTGTACGCTTTTCTAATTCTAAAACGCATATTTATTCTCTGATATCGTATGGTACAAAATAAATTTTAAATAACTTTATTTTAAAGTCGAAAAACATTACTTAGTAGATACTAATTAATGACTAATTAAAATATATTACATTTTTCGACTAAGTAAAAACCTGATTGAGGTCTTAGGGATTTTTACTTATATATTCAAGACAACTTCTAGAGTCTAAGTCTAGAATAAATAGGCATCTTCTGGGCAAGCTCGCTCCATCGTAGATCCCATCTCTGCTCTAGAGCAAGATTGGGGTCAAGAGCAAGCCCATATCTGAATAAAAAAAAAATTAAAAAACTGAAAAAAACATTATGAAGAGTCGTAAAATCGTAGAGGTATCTATGAATTCATAAAAGATAATCACTAATCTAATAACATACCTACCTACACTACGTACTTATTAAGGAAAACGTATTTTGTGATCGCTTCGATAAGAGTCCTACATAACCCATTATGTGGGTCTCTCTCTATTGTATATATTCATTCATACCGGTGAGGTAAAATAAATCTACGTAGGCAACCGCCCTTTAGCCTTCCGAGAACACTTTCAACAAAAAGAATATAGAAAACCTCTACGTGTACTCCTAAAATTATAAAATGTGTTGTCGTAGACTCTATATACACATATGTAATGATAAGTCGATCCTCGTACTTAGAATTATAATCTTATATTTTTCCCAACGACTTTTCTCATCTAAAATCAAACGTCAACCCTTTTTCTCGCGTCGGCCAATCGCGTGGCAGTGCTGCAGAGCGCTGCCGCAGTCTATGGTATTAACGCGCTGCGATTGGCCGACGCGGCACGGTGCGAGCGTGGCACGCTGCGATTGGTCGAGGAGTCGCGCCAGGTCTCGAGTCCCTATATAGCGTGCGTTACAGACTCCCCCTCTAGTCCAAATAACGCGCCCTCGCATTTGGAGTAGCAGAACTAATGCTTGCGTGGGCGACCTCTCTTGCGCTTTTCTTGCAAGGGTGGTTGCTCATGCCCTACAAATGGACTCAACTGCGATACGTGGTACTTCCCTAAAACGTCACCATTCCTCCGCTTCAGTTTATAAGTGGTCTCACTGAGCACCTCTTGCACAGTATACGGACCGTCGCGTCTTGGGATAAACTTGGGCGTTTGCCCACGACCAGTATCGTTGGCACCCTGAGTCTTTAAAAGAACTAAATCACCTACCTGGTAATCTGGCGCAGGGCGGCGGTGTTCGTCAGCGTATCTCTTCTGAGCGACTTGTAACTTCTCATGCGTATCCCTAGCGTCCAAAAGAACCGTCGAAAGTTTCTTCAGGTAAGGTGTGACATCGGCAAGAAATCTATCAGCATCTAAGATTGCGCGCATGTCATTTACAACGTCAGCTGGAGCACGCATTTCGCGCCCGAACGTTAGCATGGCTGGTGAGTAACCTGTACTACACGTCATGGCTGAATTCATGGAAAACCTTATTGCAGGTAAATGGGCGTCCCACTTCGTGTGGTCCCGCCCTACGTAAATAGCGAGCTGGGGTTTCAAATCCCTGTTTTTACGCTCTACAGGGTTAGCCTCAGGATGGTAATAAGGCGTGAGTGATTGCTGGATACCAAAAGTGTAACAAACCTGCTGCATAACCTCACTTATGAACTGCACGCCGTTATCGCTAATCATCCTTCGAGGTACCCCGTAGCGCAAGAATACTTCCGCTACTAAAATCTTAGCACAATCGATACTTGTCGCGTTTGCTAAGGGAAATACCTCTACCCAACGTGAGCAAACATCTTCAACGATGAGGATCCAGCGATTACCTGATTCAGTCTTGGGGAGTGGCCCGAAAAGATCGACCGCTATAACCTCGAAGCGCTGTGACGCGGCTGGGGTTTGCACGAGGCCAGCTGGCTTGCGGTTGTCAACTTTATATCGTTGGCAAGGGACGCACTCTTTCACGTGTGCTGTGATTGCTGCTCGCATACCTGGCCAGTAGTACCTTGAAGCAATGCGTTGCAACGTACGTTCAACCCCGAAATGACCTGCTGTGGGGGCATCATGATACTCGGAGAGTATGCTCTGCCTCTCGTCCAAAGGTACCACTAAGCAAGCACTGTCAGACTCTCCCGCTTCTGGCCCATAGCGATACAATACACCGTCGGACATGACGTATCCGCGGTTGGCCCACTGCCTCCCCCTAAACGGTTCGTCCTCCGTTTCTAGATCTTTTATAATCTTACGTACCTCCGGGTCTTTGAATTGTAGCTCTCGATACTCCCTAATGCCTTTCGATGGAACATCGACGGCAGCTTGGCACAAGTCACATTCGACCTCATCTGCGCAAGCCGGGCGTGAGAGCATATCGGCTACTACATTGGCCTTACCCGGGGTGTAGTCGATATGGAGATCGAACTCCTGGAGAGTAAGTGCCCATCTGGTTAATCGTCCACTTTGGGACTTCACGTTCATCAACCACCTTAATGGTTGATGGTCGGTCTTAACTGTGACCTCCGCGCCTTCGATGTACCCTCGAAACTTATTGACGGCCCAAACCACAGCTAACGCCTCTCTCTCGGTGGTCGTGTAGTTGCGCTCGGCTTGCGTCAATAGCCTGCTGGCGTACTCAATCGGGCGTTCATCGTGGCCCTCCCCCTGCATCAGAACAGCTCCGAGGCAATAGCCACTACTATCAGTGCGCAACACAAACCTCTGCGTCTCGTCTGCTTGGCGGAGAATGGGAGCGGTCACGAGCAAATGTTTGATTCGGTCAAACGCAGCCTGCTGCTCAGAAGACCAGCGCCACGCGCTGTCTTTCTTTAATAATGACGTCAGCGGTCTCGCAACTTCGGCGTAGCCGGGTATGAACCGGCGGAACCAACTAGACGTCTGGATGAAGGACTTTAGTTGTGTCAAAGTCTTCGGCGCAGGCATGTTCTCAATGGCGGCCGTTTTCTCTGGGTCTACATGTATTCCACCGGGAACGATGAGGTGCCCTAAAAACTTTACAGAGTCGCGGGCAAAAACGCTCTTCTCACGGTTAACTCTTAACCCAAACAGCTCCAGCCTTTGAAATACAGCCTCCAGGTCTTCCAGGTGTTTCTCGAATGTATCTGACAGCACTACCAGGTCATCTAAATAACATAGGAGGGCGACACCTGGGATGTTCGACTTGAATCGGTCCATCATCCGCTGAAATGTAGCGCCAGAATTACGTAAACCCATCGGCATACGTTTAAACCTGTAAGTTCCCAGCGGTGTTATGAATGCTGTCTTATCACGATCCTCCTCAGCCACGCTCACCTGGAAGTAGCCGGATCGCAAATCGAGGGTTGACATATACCTGCTGGTTTTAGCCGCGTGCAAAATGTCGTCCATTCGTGGTAGAGGGTACCGATCAGGCTCGGTAACTGCGTTCAATTTGCGGTAATCAATGCAAAGACGCATGCTTCCGTCCTTCTTAGGCACCAATACGACGTTGGCGGCCCACGGAGATTCACACTCTTCTATCACGTCGGCGCGCAGCAGCTTCTCTAACTCCTTCTCTAATGCTACCTTCTTGATTGGTGAAAGGCGGTACGCAGGCGAGGCGATGGGCTCCTGCTTTTCTCTTACCTTGATTCGGTGCACAGCGAAGCTAGTAGGATCACCTTCGGACGCGAAGCGGTCGGCCCTCTTTGCAATCAACTCATTTAACCGGGTACGCTGATCCACTGACAAGTTGACTCCTTCGTGGTTTCCCAGACACAGTTTGGTGTCGATACGAAAGGTACCCGCATCACCCCTGGAAGTTTGGTCACCTGACTGGACAAACTCGTACTCATGGTTGAGGTCGTCTGCAAATCTCCACGTGGCTCGTGGTAGGTTGAGCACGACGCCGGCCTTCATGATAAAATCGCGCCCGAGCAGGGTCCTCGTATCCGCCCCCGGGATCACCAAAAATGTAGTCATGACCTCTCGGCCCTGCAACTGTACGTTAACATTGTACGAAAACACAGTACCCACCTTTGTTGTTCCGTCGGCTAAACGTATTGAACGTGTCGCCTTCGTGGACTTCGTGTCGCCGTCCTCCAATATACGGTGAAGCAGCGGGCTAGCGATGCAGTGGGTAGCGCCGGTGTCAATCATGGCGACCCCTGCACGGCCCTTAACTGTAACTCTCATCAACGGATACTGGTCGTGGTCAATACCGGCACTATGGACAATAATGTCCATGCTACCTTCACAAGCGGATGAGTAAGAAATATTATTCCGTATGGAATCACTAGTATTATCATTTAACGAGAGCGTGTGACTGTCATCACATCCATCAGAATCAGAATCAGTGTCAGAATAGAACCGTTCCCTACAATACGAGCTCGGCTCGCGTTCGCTAAAGTTCGGCCTCGGCTCACGTTCGGGCCGCGGTCGGCTCGAATGTGACGTTTGTGACTGCGTCGGGTGACGACTGACATTCGCTCTGACAGTGCTCATGGCGGACCGTTTGTCGATGATATGTTTGAAATGCACGGAATTAAATTCAGCACTATTACTACTACTATTATTAGCAGGAGCCTTCTTACCGCTACAAGTCTCGCAACGCGTCTTAGTGACTCCTACCTGCCCGCAACCATAGCAGCGTAACGTTTCCCTACTATTTGTTGTCGCTTGCTTAGGTTTCCTGTCGACGTTTCTACACTCCTCGACAGAATGGCCATAATATCTACAATTTGTACAACGCAACCTAGGCTGTTTAGGCGTGACATTTAGATTAGAGGGGCTAACGTACGGGACGGTATTACCCGAGGTCAATGACCTGCTATCGGTTCTATTTACTACCGTACTTACTGTTTTTGTTTTGTTGCCGTATGCTTTGGGTACTAACACTTCTGACAGGGACTCCTCGACGTCTCGCAACCTGTCCACTAACTCGTCTAAACACGATACGGACTCGCGCGATACACGTTCACGTGTCTTGCGGTCTAGGAGACCGTATGCTATATCTACCTGCGCCGCTTTACACAGTTCATATGGCAGTTTACATAGGAGGGCCCTAATTTTACACACGAAAACATCACTACGTTGTTCACATTGTTCGTTTGCAAATATTTCGCGGAAAATCTTGTAGCCGGGCTTCGCCGCACCGTACATCCCGCGTAGGCGCGATATAGCCTCTTCCCAGCTACGCACGGTCTTCTTCACTCCCTGCCACCAGACAGCGGCGTCGCCGATGAGTAGCATTGGCAATCCCCGTAGAGCGTGCTCGTCGCTTACGGCTGAGCACTCCTTGAAGACCTGGACGGCGTCGATGAATGCTTCGAGCGTCTCGGCGTCTCGTGTCTCACCGTCGAACCGCGCCGTGCACGTCGTGAAATTGCCGCCATGAGCGGCGCTGGTACCCGTTGCCGTCGTTGGTTGTGATCCGTGTTGCATCGGCGAAGACGATCTAAACGTCTGTCCCATGGGGAGAGATGCGCATAAGGTCTCTATCAAGGCTCGATTAGCTTCGGCCTGGGACCTGGCAAACGCTTCTAAAAATGTAGTCATGTCGTTGAGATTCTGGGCAGGCGGCAATTCCCGTTGCGACGGCCCGGCCTGGGGCTCGACGACGGTGATGTTGTCCGCTTGATCCGAGTCATCGGTGGCTGTTTGGTCTTCCGCCCGCTCGCGCTCTGCCAAGGGGCGAGTTCTAACTCGTCGCGGCGGCATGATAAGCAGGGGCAGTTTTTTCAAACGCCGGGTGAAAATTTTAAAACGACGCAAAATAACTTCCGACTTGGCTTCGGTCGTGTTTCGGCCGCTAGTTGGGCGCCAGTGTAATGATAAGTCGATCCTCGTACTTAGAATTATAATCTTATATTTTTCCCAACGACTTTTCTCATCTAAAATCAAACGTCAACCCTTTTTCTCGCGTCGGCCAATCGCGTGGCAGTGCTGCAGAGCGCTGCCGCAGTCTATGGTATTAACGCGCTGCGATTGATATTATATAATATACTTATACATATATACTTAACTAAATATCTACAATATACTGAATTATTATTTACCTGTTATCTATTACAAATGTCACAAACCATAAAAATTTTAAAAATATATGCTAGCTATTAGAATGTAGGTACCTATGTTTATTTAAATATTATACACTTATAATATAATTTACCTATAAAATACATACAAGAACTATTAGATAGAATATTCATAAATAGTCTTTGTACCGCTCAAATTAAGATTAAAATAAAGTTGGTACTACCATGGCGGAAACCTTATACCTTGCCGTAACACAGTCTTTGACTAGCACGGGAGGTAAAGAGTAAAGTCTGTATACCATCAGTTTGTCTCTAAGAATAAAGCTTGTAATTTATTTGTGTAATGTTTCGGTCATAAGCACATATATAATTTGTTGTTCTTGTTTTGGCATAATGTGATGCTGACCGTACCTACGACTTTAAAATATTGTGTATTTAGGCTATATGGTGGTGTACTGTGTACAAAATTTATGAAAATAAAGTTATTTGTATTTATTTGTATTTGTATATTTTGTTAATGCAAATGAAATTTTTGGAAGTATACGCAAAACTTTTCGAAAAGGATCAACATCATTGACCCTGATCATGACGTCATCGACAGAGCTTGGGTGTTATTCAAGCTCTCATGGTGCGGCGACGCAGCAATTTCGCAGTTAACGGTGCGACCACACCGTTATACAGGTTCGGTGAGAGGCCTTTACACTATCAGAATTATGTTAAGTTTACAAACGCAAGTTTATACGGATCCCAACAAAAACTTGAAATTTGTCTAACTGAAAATTACAATGAAAATGATAAAGCTCTATCAATGTGGAGCTGTACTTACTGAACTACTACTGAGTGGTTTTTAAAACTGTTGGCATTTGATACAATTATATTTTTTCCTAAACTTAATCTTCAATGCAATTAAAATAAACACAGTCACCGTTAATTACGTGAATACGTAGTTTAAAAAATATCTATTGAATCAAGGCGGTGTGTTTTAATACATTAATTAACCGTTGCCAATCTGTCTGGTGATTAATCTGCGTCATAGTTTAACAAAGCAAATGGAAATTGAACCATTTTATTTAACCATAAACATGCATCTACATTGTGATTCCTTGTAGTCGAAGATAAAATTAAATAATTAATGTTAGATATGAGATCATGTTCTAAGTTATGTGTATCTGTTATATGACTATTGGACATAATGTAAGTCAGGTATTTAAAAATGATTCTGCAGCATTTAAAGGCTTTTTATTAATACAAATTTTAACAAGTTTTTGTTCGTGACTTGAGTTCTCTTTGGGAAAAAATATTTTATTGTAGCCCCAAAATATAAAAGTGTTGAAAACCGTTAATATGAAATCACAAATACAGTAGCTATTCGCTATTTACTTTTTACATAAATAGCTGCACTAAACTTGTACCATGTACGGCATATTTTGATATTTACTAATCGTAAGGTGTAAATGCGCATTGACAAACCATTTGTATAAGACATACGAGCCCTGCTGGCTTTAGTATTTGTCTTCAGCTTCCGCATTTAGCGAATTAAGCGGGCTATTAATGCAGCCGATTGCTGCTTTATCAATATAAAAAAGCTTATAAATTAAATCAGTAATGTGTTTATTTAAATACTTCATTAATATTTAAATGATCCACCAATAATTTAATGCGTAGAATAAGTGGCAAAGGATCCTTTGTATGATTTTGTAATGAACCAGAAATATTGTACTAGTCATTTATAATTGCAAAAGTTAATCTGTGTGTCTGTCTGTTCCGCTTTTACGCCAAATTCACTCAACCGACTTCGGGGAAATTTAGTTACTTTATGGAACTTACCTTTATGGAACTTACCGTTCAGGTTAGTCGATTATCGCCACACGGTGGGTAGCTTTGCCACGTGACGGTGGCCCGGGGTGGTAATCGCCAATTAATTGTCATTGTTGTGACTGTGACGGACCGGCCACGGGCGACCTTCACCGGACGGGGGTTGTCTGTATACGTGTTATGAATGGACGTGACCAAATACTGGACGTTCGGAATAGAAAGTGTGGAAGGCAAAATGTCAATGTAAATCGTATGCGAATTCTCTACTTTGATGAATCTTAAATTTTTTTTTAAATTCCGCAAAGCAAAATTTATATAATAAAAAAAATACATAATAGGTAGAGTTTCCCAAAAACTTTGGCAAATTATCAGGACAAATATTACATTTAAACAGAAAGATTAATAATTTCTTTATCTTCTTCTACAAAACCTAACATTAAGCACTGAATAAATTTTCAATCAAATGAAACATTTCATCATTCATGCTTACTAACAAAGCACTCTTCTTGAACTTTACTTTTGTAGACATCTGAGACACTGGAATCAGCCATATTCATTCAGATATTAAAGGTATTTATGTTTTGTTGTATCTTCATACTTGCATACTTATTTTTTTGCTTTTCTCTACTGAGAATGCAAAAAAATAAAGCATTAAAACTGCAAGTAGTATAGGTACATTACAATCATTGGTGCATTCAATTGATTTCAATGATGAAGGCTTGTCTCGTTAGACATGCGTGTTGCAATACTATATTTCCGCACTTCAATGGATGAGATAGCTTTGAACTCGAAACAATGAGACATTTAAGCATTTACAGCTTACCTACACATCTTTGATAGAAATTGTCAGTATAAATAAAACTTAAAGATCTTAAAAACATCTTAATTTCGAGTGTATTTCTGTTGTTATTAATTAATATCTAACGTAAGTATTAGTAAAACAGTTTTATCAGTTCTATAACAACTAAATAACTGTAAATCTGATCGGTCAAGGCGGGTCAACCTTTCAAGTCTTTGTTTTGTTTTGTTGTCTTTGTTTTGACAGACCGCATCGCAGTCCCTCGACACTTATTAGCTCATTTGCGAAAGCTAATTGGCGAATGTCGTCGCCTCAGTTATACATTATACGACACTTTGTCTTGTCGGCACAAGACAATGGACGGTTAGTTAATTTTCACACGTTTATTTGTTTTATGTGTTAAGTTTAAAAAATAATTAGTTTCATCTCTAAGCTATTTGTTATACATCTTAGATGGGCTTTTATTTGTGTAATGTATTGTTTTTTACATTTTTTTCCCAACTGAAGAGTATCAGCCTAATTATCTAAGACATCACCACACCAGCGCACAAACCCAAGCTGTGTTCGGAAATTCCGACACAAAGGCTCAACCTGGGAATTAAACCCAGTACCGCGAAATCACGGACGACAACTGCTAACTTGTTGCGCTAAGTGGCGTTTTTTTTTATCAACATTGTTCGCAGTGACATTGGAAACACTTAACCGCTACAATAAATACAATAAAAATACATATTTCCCCTAAATCACAATCAGTCACACAAACTAGGTGCCATAGCAATAAGGCGTTATGTAATATATCGGAGATCTAATTATGATGTTTGAAAGTAAAAAACGATGACCTTAATCCATTAATATTTTAAAAAAAATTAAAACTGCTTCAAATTATAACATACAATATAACACTCAATTTATATCATCAACAATTTTCAAAATAATTTAGAATTCTGATATTAATGATTTATCGTCCAGTGTATGTACCAGTCAATTAATCAAATTAATCAAACGCTTCATACTAATTAATAAACCTAGGTTTATTTGATTAAACAGGTTTTATGATTATTCTTCTGAAGCAAATGATTAGTCTTGCTTGACTAATTTTTATCGCGTGAACAAGATAAAAGGACAAGTCATTATTGTACTCGGTACCTACTAGGCATGTAGGAATTAATCAAGTATAATAATTATACTACGTTGCTATATACATAATATTCAATAGTAATGGGATATGATACACGACAATTATAGTAAAGCGGAGTTTTATATTATGAAGTAATAAGAGTACTGTACTTACATAAAATTTTTGTAGATTCGACCTTCTACTATTAGGTCATTAATTTGACCTAATAACAGATGTAAAGCGAAGACTGTGACCTTGTTCCCAATTCCAAAAAAGCGTACAATACAGTTCGGCCCCCTTTTAGCGGGGGAGAACGTCCCACTACCCAATAAACCCCGGCTCCCCCTTCATACACGAAGAGGAACACGGTGCCCACGGTTTGGCGCCTAATCTCGTAATAGTTTTAAGTCGTGTAAAATGTAAAAAAAATTTCAATGTCCGAATTTAGTGATTAACAATTTTGGGGGCTGGGGGAAGGTAGCTCGGATACACTAGATGCAGATCATTTTAAATCGGACTCTGTACTACTCTGTACTCTGTAATGGTGATAATAAAAACAAATTACTAGTAATGCCGCAACATCGGCAATTCCCAGCAAGTTTAAAAATGCCTATTTATCACAACTATTGATTCTAAAGCAAAGTCTCAATACCTAAATACCTTAAAACGTTTAAACAATAACCTATCACATACAATAAGTTAAAATACTCGTAACATAACAGAAGACAAACATAATAGCTGTACCTAATTTCAGTAGCAGGTATTCAAAAAATAACCTGTTTTGATAAACTTCACGTGATCAATTTATTGGCCTGTTGCCCACGAATCCGACGAACTAAACATAGAGTTCCTATTCTAATGAATTTGCAAATCGATAAAAATTATGTATTACATTAATACAATTTAGCTTCCATAATACTCGTATGCAATTATATACCATAACTGGGAATGGCATTGGTTAATCGTATTGGTAATCGTAACATGTGCTGAACATAAATTATTCATTATAATTTATTTTCTTTGAAATTTTGTTTCATTTTATCTCATGTCAATATTCGATCTACAATTAACAGGTAATCAGACAGGAAACTAATAACAAGTAACAAAACTTAAAAACTATGTAGGAATATTAATGTTGCCTGAAGACACGATAGAAGCCATTAAATAAAGAACACATGGCAGGTGCCATGTTGATTGTTCAACGCAAACAAATATTATTTATTACCCGTATTAATTAAGAATAAGAAACTTTATCTAGACGTTTATAAACGCAATTCTCTTTATTACTGTAATGCCAGCAAGTATTAAAAAATATATCAAACGCGACCTGTAAAACACAACTATTTAAAAAGAAAACATTTACAATAGTGGCGAAATCAAAAGCAGTCAACGAGTGTGAACTTAATCAATAATTTTGAAACAGTAAGTACAAGATAATACTGTAATGATTAATTAACAACGCTTTACGCGTATGATCGTTTGTAATTGACTGATAGCGCGCGGTTAAGGTCAGCACTATCTCTGGCTGGTTTTAGAGTCGCTGACAAATAAGCCGTCATTGCGTATTAGCAAGTATTGCTGTTCTTGTGAGATGGCGACTATCTGAACTGCAATCAAAACCGGCAGTGTAAGCCGCTACGCGCACGTATCAGCGTGACTCTATGGTCTCAGTGTGCGCGGGCGCAAGTCGCGGAACACCTACGGGGAAGAGGAAGCGACCTCAAGGCAGTATCTCGTATTCATTGACTGATTGAATTATAAAAATAATAATAGTGTTTTATTGTACTAGCGGCACGCTATGATGGCCGTTTTGACATTACCTACATTACAATACGCTTTCGCACTGTGCAGCAGTTTATGTGCTGTTTTTAATTTTAGAGCCGTTTTTTTAAACCGTTGTTTTGGGCTTTAATATACTGTAAAACCATGTATTGTAATATGTATGTCAAAACGGCCATCATAGCGTGCGGCCAGTATAGTGAATTAGCTTAAGCACTTGTATGGTGGGTATCAGAATAAACGTATGAACCACATAATTATGGATGTACATATTATTATGTTACGCTCAAAGATCGAAAACGCTCATTGAGCAGAACACGAATAGCTCACAACGCGTTGTGGTCACAAAGTTTTTTTCAGGTTTAAAAAAAAATAACCACGAAGGCCAAGGCGGGAGCTCCGCTTCGCTCCGCTCTCCCACCTTAGCCTTCTAACCAACGAATTTAGTATTTAATATCGTTGCTTCTAACCTATATCCATCAGAGTCGATTTTCGCTTCCGACGTTGTTTTTGTTTAAATTAATATCTCTCAAAATATAGTCTCCTCTGTGTGTCAGGACGTTGGATGTTTTACTGTGACCACAACGCGTTGTGAGCTATTTTTCCGCTCAATGAGCGTTTTTGATCTTTGAGCGTAACATATGCATACTATATAGTGACATCCAGAAAAGGGAATGTTTTGGGTGGGATTAAAGCTAATCATTCCTGGCATAATATGGACCACGTTACTACCAGTTTTCAGGTAGAGTTTTGTCTACTGCTAATTTCAACGAATAACCAACTACGCATCAAAAAATACACATTAAAAGCGAGTGCACTCAATTTTTATTATTTTTTGGCCTATCTTAACAGCAGCACGATGCTCCTTGAAGTCAGCCAATAAGTATAAATAAATCATTAAGTAATCAGTACTTACATGGCAGTTGGACGATTTAAAAATGATCGGCGTATCTTGATGCAGAAGAGAGGCCATTAAGAATATGCTTTTATGTTCCAAAGGAAATTATACCATTGACTTAGCAATTTTTTGACACGAAATTATTTTAAGCTTTAGTATTTTTCTTACCATATTAAACAATATTCATAAAAAAACAACATTAATCATAAAAGATATCATAATTGAAGCTTTACTTTTGAAGCTGTCACGCATTATTTAAAAAGTTAGACAGACATGCTATACTGCTTTACTTTACAAAGTCATGAATTCAAGTTTAAAAAAATTCATATGCTCCAATTATCCTCTTTAAAAACCCATATACAACGCACAAGCATTCAAGAATTAACACTTGTTTACGTTCGTATAACAAGACCGTTTTGCGCTTGAATAGATTGTATTGGGTGGAATTACCGTAATTATGCAATAATTTCCCGTAATTACAGCAACGTCGGGCAATATCAATCCGCCCAATAAACACTGTAATTTATGATATTCAAATCGCCCACTTAATAGTATTTTGAATGTAGCGAACGAATCGCACATTTTGGGAGATTAGTTTGTTTCTAGTTATAGTATGTATCTTGCCTATCGGTTAGTTAAATGGTTAGGGTTGGCATGGGTTTTGCAGTCATTGCAAAAAAGCTCACAACAGCAAAGTATGTGCATTCTTACATAAATACAATTACTAGAATACAATTAAAACAACCCTTATGCCGCTACACAGAAATATGGAGTACACCATAAATAATGATGTTATGTTATGACTATCAATGCTCCATTTATGGAACTTTAAAAATCGACAAACCCGCCAACAAAACACTTATCAAAGAACACGGCGCTTTGCGGAAGACTGCCGTTATTATCTCCACACAGCAGCCACCAGGTGTCATCTCCCTTGCTCCTGCACCAAACACGCGTGACAGCAAAGGACAGGCATACTTCGCCGTGATCAATCGAAGCAAAAAGGTGTAGTGACGTCGACAGGATGCTCAGGCGCAGCTGGCTGGAACTTTTGTGTTTTTGTATTCTTTTTCTTTTTCCACAGACAAAAAGAGGTTCGTTTCGCGCAGTTTAGCTTCGAACAGCCCGCGCCTGTTTCCGTAATGGGAACGGAAAATGTTAATGAAGCATACGTCTCAGTAGAATGCGTGTTGAATTATATGCTTCTGCCTTAGCGGGCCCGTAATTTGTGGGAATAATGGTTTCGAATGGCCACAATTAATTGTTTTATGATATCAATTTTGAAATTAAATCGAGGTAGGTAATTTAACTCCAAGTTCAGTTTAAAATTTAAAGTATCTACTTATGTTAACAATGAATCAGATAAACGTTGCCATTCGTTGTGCGAGTATGTTAAGTCGATTTACATCTCTCATTATACCCCGTAGGAATCAATTAAATGTTGTAAGAAGTTACAAAGAAGAACAAAACTTCGACTCCTTCAGACTAACAGTTTTTTAAGACAGTCATTATTACAGTATTATTAGATTGAGGTCCAGTGTTGGTCACCAAGTAAGATTTATTGACTGCAAAGAAAACTATTTAAATTTGACTGATGTTTTATTAAGAATGCGAAAGTAGATAATGCTATTCATCTGCCTGTTGCATTTCCACGATAGACTTAGACTAGACCTTGGGTTATTACAAAAGCTCATTTTTATCCAAGTAAAATGGTCAGTTCCCATGGGATAACAGAAATTATAGAAGTTTTGTTTGTTCTTATTTCGGATCGGATCGAGTCGATTTTTGGCATAGAGTTAGTTTGTTAACTAGAAAGTGACATAAGCAACTTTATCTTTGCGGGATAACATCATTTATTCCAAGCGAAACCGTGCCAGAAGACTAATTACTAATTTCGTGTTGGCGTGTATAGTGTACTTAGCTCTTACCTGATGACGTCTCTGCAATGAGCGCGTCATCTCCAGATATTACCAGTTCTAGCAATCCAGCAGATTAGATAACCTAATATTGATTGATGAGTAACGTGTCACGTCTATCAGTGTTAGTGTACTAGGTATACTAATAATACATACGAATCATTATCATTTTTGTGCAAAACGTTACAATTTATGAATCAATCAGTAAACAATTTGAATAAAATAAAAGATCCAAGCAGATGACTTTGCTAGTCTAAAGAGTGTCCAAAACAAACTATGAAACTTAGGACTGTTTGAAACAAATGCCGTACTCCACACTCTTATAATATAATACGGAAGGTGAAACTACGAGTACAAAAGACAGGCTTATTTTATTCCGACGTGGGCTGAGATGTCGAATTACTGAGCGAACGGATTACGAGTATTTTATTAGCGTCTGTTCGACGTCCTTCGAGGCGCAGTATTTATTTATGTTCCTTCTATCCATCCTTATTTTGCTCAGTGGTTAACTATGGAAATAAACCTAAGTAACACATTGGCTAGATAAGATTGTTTTTAATTTAAAAAAATGGAAACGAGCAAACGGCACGACACTGGCAGTACGTGATCGATCATCGTCGCACATGGACCATGCGCGACGACCATACAACACCAGAGGGATCGCTTATAGGATTTCTGGCCCTTAAGGAAGGAATACGCTCTCTCCTTAAAGTTTAGTAGGTCGTGACTTATCGGAAACTTATGAAGGCAATAATTATTCCAAAGTCTAGTTTTTGGGGGTACGATTTTTTTATTGTAAGGAGCCACTGCGGCCTATTCTATTTTTGCTATTTTACCAGGAAGCATCGCTCAATGAGCTTCCATGTGTCGGCGCCTGGTCGCCGAGCCTTCAATTCAAATGTATAAGGCCTTCGTGCACTTCTGTTAACCATCTATTTTAAGAAAGATAAATTAACACATAAGGACTACTAAAAGACCCCGATATCCACTAAAGATTTGCTTTAGTTGCATAAAAGCCAAATAAACGTTGAAAAGCTCTTATAACGCACGCTTGTTGTTATTCAATTACTAATCTTGTAATGCCGTAATTATAATTTATAAGCTTCCTATCAAGAAATAATAAAGATTAAGTGTGAAATTGTGGAGCGCTAAGTGTCATCTCGAGAGTTGTTACAAAAACAGATTCAACACATATTGCGGTTGCACTTCAAGAACACGTAACATAATATTATGTGCGCATGGATTTTTATGTTGCGGATGAAGAAACATGTTACTTCTAATATCTTTGGATTCGTCTTTGAACATAATTATGCCTCCTCTTTATCTTTACACCAACTTCTGTCTCCAGCTATACTTGCATCCAGTTGATTTAAACTTGTTGCCGATTGCCGCGGGCGTGTCGTTGGGGGTGTCAATTCTAAGGTCCTTCTTACCCGGCGATTGGGATTCATTTGTGCAATGTGTCCAACTTATATCTCTAAGCTATTTACGATTCTTAATCTCCTCTATAATCGTATTACCCGACCCGTTTATTTTCTTTTATCAACTCCAATCTCTTGCTTGGAGAGAAATGTCAAGCATATATGTCTTTTTAAATAACTTCTATAGCTTCTTGCCTGTCAAATATTTCATCGTTGTTTTAAGGTGTTTAAGGTTTGTAGAAAACTGACGTACGTGATTTTTTCTCGAAATATCTTTCTCATCATACAGGTAACAAGAATTTGATAAAGTTATGTCATTAAACGTTTTCTAATTTATGTGACTGTTGCATAATGAGGGTCATTAAAATACGAATGTGGTTTTATAAAACGAACGAAGTGAGTTTCATAAAAGGATCACATGAGTATTTTAATGCCTAATTATGTTCAGTCACATACATAACTTTATCTTCATTCATACGATAAATGTCTATTTTAAAGTCAGGATCGATGTGAAACCGCGTGGAATATAATCCGTAGTACCAGGAGAGCAGAGAAGAACAAGAAGCTAGGTCGCGTCTTTCAAACTCTTTGATTTAATGAATAGTTACACTGCGGTTATGCTCTCCTGGTACCTTTGAAAATACATCAAGATGTTTTGCTTACATATGTTAGCTTCAAATCCATTAATTTTTACTTTTTAAGAAGACGTTCGAAATTTGAACTTAATTAAAGTATCGGTTACCGATACTAAAATGTAAACATTACGATGCAGCCACAGATACTTATATCTAAATGTAGGGCGTTTGCTCATCGCTCCTGACTATAAAATAGACATATATTATGGTATGGATGTAGATAAAAAATGTTTTGATTTAAATATAATAAAACAAACTGCTAAAGCTAATAACGCATGTGAGCACGCGTCTGTTTTAACTAATTTTACACATATTATTACGTAAATAAAATTTACAGTTAAGTCATTGAACTGTCACATAAATAATTGAACTAAAATTTATTATGTAAAGTAAGACAAGCCACTGAGTGCGTGTCTTTTATTTTAAACACTAACTTGGCAATAACATTAAATCAAAATCACAATAAAATACAATTTACATAACATAAACGAGGAAAGTGGTTAGTGTTAAACTTAATGGTGATTAATTTTATTGTATACACACTACCTACTGACTAGTGTGAAACATAATACCACAATACTGTGATATTACTGTCATTCAGACATTACGTTATTCTACGAATAGTGTTGTAACTTAAGACATTACAAATGTTATGGCGCAATTAACGTGACGAATAAAATGAATGCGGCATAATAATATTAAAATCTTAAACGATTTCTATATTCTATTCAACGACCAGTTTGTCTGACAATAACAAACACAGCAGAATTATCTTATTTAGTGTAGTTATTTATGTCAACACATACATTTTGGAGCTTCGTTTATATTTATATAAATTATGATCATATTGGTCACTAACACAATAAACAGCAATTATACAATCAACTGAAAACTAAAACGAACGTAATAAATACTTTCAAAATTAAATTGGTTCAATGGTTTAAAGGTGGGAATGAATTTAAACTCACTTAAGTGATTTGTTTTCTTTACTTAATTGACGCCAAAATTTCACTTGTAAAAAATGCCATAATGAAGAATTAAGTCCACACGTATGAAGTTTTAACAAAGTTTTATCTAAGCCTATATCGGACTGTGATTTAATTTAACCGTACACCAAAAAAGGCTGAACGTAAATTGAATTGCTAACCTAACCTAACCTTTGGTGTGCCTTTGGTTTATTTTGGTGCACGTTTCAGCCTTTTTTGGATACACACTTAAGTATTTCCCGATTTAATTTATGAATGTCATTTAATCTAGGCATCGATAGAAAGAATACGATCGTTGCATCACTAGCCTAGGCTAGACCACGTGCGCGCGGGCACGTGCCGACCCCACGTGGCCTCCGGCGTGAGGATACGCCATATTTTTATATGTCCACCATTCTGCTAAGCGGTATTATTCCAGCTCACATGCCTATTTATCTATGTACATAATTTTCAGACTATGTAAATCTTTCCATGTCTTTGTATACAAACAATGGCAAAAGGCGAACGGCCTGACCGATATTGTTCTCGTAGTCATGAACGCTACGCACTATTTTATAGTGTGAATCCAAATAAAGCGTTTTAGCAATAAGGGTCCTTCGGATACCGGCTAACCCTGGAAACCTCGGATTCACATAATTATTTACACAATAATTTTGTCTTACGATGTAATTTTACTGCTAGTACTTCATGTATATAGAAATGGAAAATGGAATCATATAGAAAATGTTACACGTAATGCGTTAAAAAGACTTTAGAAAGCTGAAACATTAAACTGCTTTCCTCCATTCTGTTCTTCCATTAAAAATGTTTTCAACATCTGTCTTCACGTAGTGATCAAACCGTATGCTGATATATCATAAATACATGCAAATTGCATCTCATAAATACAGGTATATTTACCTAGCAAACGATGAACCGTTGCGAGTTCGTTGGATTCGTGCAGAAGTGCATTTCTACGAGTGCATCGGTAATAGAAATGTATCATTGCAACCCTTTGCGCGTCGGGCGGGACTGAATCTAACTTGCAACAACTCGTTCCGATGTGGTGAACTAAGTTACCGATATTGTGACGTAATTCATGATGAGTTCTCTTCTATTTAAATACTTTCGTATTTTCTGTCTTATGATAAAGCACCTACCTACTTAGTCAGTCTTTAAATGGCTTGCGGAATGTAAAGTGAAAAATAATTATCTGCCAACATCACTCACATAAGCACCTACATTGATCTGAACCTTCATCCTGTAGTTTAAGCACTTATTTTAAGCGTACCAGAATCAACGAAGGAAACTCGTACTATAAATATTAACTTAAACCAGATTACATATTGAGACGAAACGCTCGAAATTTGCTTACTACGACACAAATGCTCTTTCCTTTTTGCCACACCTTACACGTCTACCACTGCGTCGCGTCGTCGTGGTTAAATAATTAATTTATCTGTTATAAACAATAAGCATAATTTAAACTAAGAATGTCTAGGAATCATTGGAACTGAAGATACAATTTTTACTAGTCTCAATATCTTCTCCGATTTAATTATGTATTTATTAATCCTGGCCTAAACCATGTAAACCTAATTGGATTATGTATATGAATAAATGTTAAATGACAAACACATATTTAAAAATATTCTAACCACTCCGAATTTATTTTGTCTAATCACGTTTTGTATCAACAAACTAGCTTCCCGCTTCTGATGCACATGCGCAAGAATAAAAGAGAAAATTTAACATTGTCCTCACAATTAAATAAACAAAACGAAAAATAACTATCTATTATTTTAATACGTTGCTGTTAAAATACTCAAAATCATATTTAAATACATAAGTTAATAAATTTATTAACTTATTTAGTTATCATGAAGGTTCGTGTTTCACAAATAGGATACCCACGAGTTTCATGTCCTGATTATTTCAAGTCCAGAATTGCTGTTTTAAATTTTACATTACCTACTTAGTAGTTTAGCTTAGAGGTTGGTATTAAATTAATCATAGATACACAAAGGTTTAAATATAAAGTTATAAATTTAGAAAATTGCGTAAATAGATAAGATTTTCTATTTAATTATTGTACACAGAAGATTCAACCGTGTACACAAAGGATTTATTCAAAGCAAGCTTTGTATAAATCCATTTGTAAATTAGGTTGCCTGTAAAGATGTTACTATCCTAAATATGGTGATATGAAAATATCGAAGACCGAACCTTTGATTCATGAGGGTTTTTTGAAGTTCATGTTAATATTAACAAAGAACTATTAGGTATGTACTATATGCCAAGTAGTATGCATAAGTTGTTAGTACACCTGATATTACATCATCTTTTAAGATGCCCATAGGAATTCTGTCTGAAGAAGCTTTAGAAGCTCGACATCACGTAAGTAAGCAGAATCGTCTTATCTCATTTTAAGTGCCACACTAAACGGCATCCTACGACCGAATGACCGTCAACAATAATGATTGATGTTATTAACTGATTTGAAGTTTTCAGTCCGTAAATAATTCAACAATAAAGTTCGTACGATACAAAATATATTTCAAAGGAGTCCATTATTAACATTCCGGTCTAATAATCGAACTGGCATCTGTCAAAACGAGTTACACAAAATTGGCTAGCTCACTATCCTATTTACGAGTAGCGCTCGACACAGAATACGACGTATCGGAAAAATCTGACCCAGTCTCGTCACAAAGAACGTTAAACCCGACGAGTTCCGTTGTGATTTATTAGTCCCCATAATACTGTTTTTGATTTGCATTTAAAGCTAACTTTAACATACGGCTGTAAAAGTTTATAACTTTACAGCCGTCGAACGTTATTAAGACTGTGTTTGTTTAGTAACGTTTTAAACTGTACTTATCTTATGAACATCTTAATAGTGAATTAACGAGAGGTAACAGTAACTTAATAGATACACTCTCAAGTATAGCCTATGAATTTAATTGCTAGTAAAGTTGAAGCGAACTGGGTACTCTTCGATTTTGTAATACATATACATAGGTATGTTATTTAATTAAAATACCTATGAAGGTAATGGTTCTACATAATTTTTAATTTCTATGTGTCAGCAAATTGCTTTAAAATTAGCGAACTGTATTTAAAAAGTATGACAAGGATTAACTTAACGCTAATTGCATAATTTTCTTAAAGGATTAGCTTCAGAGGCGCCGGCGCAGGCGCAGCGTGAAAGCTCGCGCACAGCGTGAAAGCTCTCCCCGAGCAGGAGTGTGAATTGCATACCTACAAGAGTGTTGTCGTATTGCATTTCATTTAATGTGCACGCAGAAACGAGCTTACGGTCACACGGTTAGGCGCGCCTAATGAGAAAGTTTATCGAGCGTTTATTGCGTAGCAGCGGGAAGCTCGCTCGCGAGACGCGCTCCGCCGCAGGTGCGCCGCGCCCCCCGCCCGCCTTCCCCCTCCACCTCGCATCCCCACCGCTGCTACGACGCAGCTTTCTTCACTTCAGTCGACTGTCAACCGCGGTACCGACCGGTCGTGCCCACGCTCCACGACGCCGCGCAACTGTAAACACGACGCACTATCTGCACGTTTCCGTTCGCGACTCAACCTGAATTCAGCGTCTATTCTGCGCCTAGTGTCGTGTTGTGCCAAACCAGTGGATTGAGACTTGTGTGGATCGAGAAACGCAACTTCGTGTACATGTAAATAAATGTCACTCGTATCTCACGGTGTGGTGTCCGGCGAGTGTCGATCAGATCGCGAAAAGAAATTGTGGTATTGTGCAAAACGAGTTCTGAAGCTACCGAATCTACATACGGCTACCGAGCCGGCCGGCTTTCGTCGCGCCTATGATCGCTGTCGCCGGCTCATCCAATACGCAGTTCGGCAGCGTAAATGGAGATAGCTCGAGGGTGTCACATTACCATTTTCACAGAATGTCAACAACGCGTTAAATATTCATTTGGTCAGCGCATAACTGTGTTCAATCTGCTAGGTCATCGAGGATTGTGTTTAGGCTGTATTTTGCAACTGCGCTTAACTGTCTGATCTTGTATCTTCGTTACCAGCCATTTCCATTTACTTACTATAGCTTACAATCTTGTTGCATTTTAGGTTATAAGAAGTAATCGATTTTATTAGCACGGGCCTATAACGAATGAAAATTCCTACTTATTGACTACTTTACTAAACTTTCCTTCTCCATTGTTTGTATGAAACAGTATGTCAAACTGACAGGAACATCAACATAGACCTGCAAGGCTACATGAATCGCTCCTGATCCAGTGCATAGTCGTAATGCAGTCCCGAGTCCCGGCTCCACGTGGCGGGAATCTGCGCCGTAAGCGGCTGTCAATGCTATCAATTAATGCCATCGCACTGCCCTACATAGACAAAAGGCAAACAAGCTATTACGCCGGAAGGATCAATCGGGATCCTGTTATTCACTACCCAATGTTCTTATTAAGCTCTGCTTCTGATATTCTATGTTAGTTTAGATTTACATTCATGAGGTACTGTCAATGTTTCGGTTGCAGTCTAAGTTATTTTTACTGATTTAAAAAATAGAACAGTCACAGTACAGACTTACAGAGTCTATCAAACAGACGACGTAGAGATCTTGTCCCTTGTTTGTTGTATACACAACACTTTACAACGAATTGGAGTAATCTAAAAAAATTACTATTCTGATATTTGACTGTGATTTTAAAACGCCATATTATAAAATCATTAAAATATATATTAAGAAGAAGAAGAAAGTCTTAAACACAGTAACCGGCCGATTTTAGATCACTACGTTCTACCTACTACACGGGTATTATAAGGGTCGATCAACTTTTAAATGTACGACGGCAACATTACCCTGTCCCTGGCCTATTTTAAAATATCTATATAAAATATTTGTTGCAAATGTGTATTTTCCATTAATATTGACATTAACAAACCTATTATTAAAATAGCTATTAATTTTTTTGTACTTTATCCGTTGATATTTGGTTGTCCAAATGACAAAAAGGGTATAAAAACGGTATTACTGAGTGTCCCCGACTAACAGTGCATCACAAAACTTTGTCTAACGAAAAAAAACACTATTAGGCAATTCATATAAATTATTCAAAATTATTTATATGAATCTAAATTAACAAGAAAACAATTGGAGTACTTATTTAATTTACTTAAAATACGATTTTTGTACATTTAATTTTGGTCCCCTACAATCTTGAAGTCACCCGGACAACCGAGAATTACCTGAAAATTCAAAACAAGTTGGCGTTGATGCGTCCAAGGTGACAAGCTGAACATAATCCGATCATCGCCGATCGACACGACCTACCGTCATCTTGATTTCACCAACCATCGCGGCGTCAGCCGGCCGAGTTTTGTGTGAGGGAGTGCGTGTGTTTATTGTCAGTCCATCGGACCACCGTCGGATTTACGTAAGTAATTGAAATGTTGTATTAAATTATTATGCAGCAAATTCTATTATATCTTTATTTAAATCTTACGATGAGGCAAATCACAAAAACGCATTAGTATTTAGTAGGCAGCTCAAAATTGCGTAAATGTCCCTCGGACAACCAGTCACTTGGACAACGAAATTGGTTGTCCCTAGGACAGTTTGGTTGTCTAGGAGACAAATATAATGCAAAAGGATTCCTAAAAGATTTTAAACAAGGAAATTTAAGTGTTTTTCATGGTTTTTGTTAATATTTTTAAGCGCTGGTGGCTTAGAACTCTCAATTCGAGGATCCCTGATTCGATTCCGGGCAGTACCAATGTAAAGACGTGCGTGTCAGATCCACCAACCCGCATTGGGCCAGCGCGTGTGGATTAAGGTTTAGACCCTCTCAGCTCTGTAGATAGCAGAGGGAGACCCGTGCACCGCAGTGGGGCATTTATGGGTTGCTTTAACTAACTAACTGTTTTTATTTTTAGAGTATGGGATTGTCGGAAAAAGAAAAGTCAAGACGGTATAGGGAGAGACTTAAAGCGAACCCAGAAAAGTTGGCTGAACGGAAGAGACAGAAAAGGGAAAGCTATCATTTTTTATTATTATGGATTACCTCACTCCACCTGATGGTAAGTGGATGTGAGGTCCAAATATAAGGTTGACTGGCTCAATAGAACATAGTACCCATTGAGCCAGTCACCCCTCACCTTGAAGGCCTGCTAAGATGCCGCTTCACGCCCCGCTTTAAAAGCCCAGGATTATAGGAGGAAGGAAACACGTAAGCTGGAAGGGCATTCCATGACCTAATGGCACGAGGTAAAAAAGAGGAACTATACCTCTTGGTACGGGCCACCAGTGTCTGGATGGTATGCGGATGGCAACGCAGTCCGGCGCGTGTTGTTCGGGAGTGGAAAGGAGAGGACGGAATGAGTTGGAATAACTCTTCAGAACATTCCCCATTATAGAGACGGTAGAGAACACTCAGACTGGCAACGTCTCTACGTAGCTGAAGAGGTTCTAGGGTCTTAGTCACCTTTTGATCACCGACAATACAGATAGCACGTCGCTGCAACTTGTCGAGGGCCTCCAATAAGTACTTGGCGGAACCATCCCAGAGATGAGAGCAATATTCCACACACGGGCGAACCTGTGGCTTCTATAAGAGACAAAGCTGAAAGAGTGAAAAATCGTCTCACTCTTTTCAGGTCATAAAAACAAAACATTGATACGAATAATGAAAACGCTACTGGAAGTTACCAAAAGGTTAGCCTATTGTGATCCACATAAAGATGTGATGCATAGTATTATTTTGTCATAATGAGACTTTTATTGAAGACTGCGATATTAAGTTAATAAATGTAAGGAAAGTTAACTATGTAATTGATTAAAAATACTGCTATAATTTGTAAGGATGTTGATTACGTTTGAAATTTATTAGCGTTATTGAGAATCCTAATGCTTTAGGAATAACCTTTAATACCTAAATATAATACTTTTGATACTTTCTTTAAGAAACCTGTTTCATTAATAATCCCTTCCTATAAAGTTCAACGCTTTGTCATATATTTTTCCTTTGGACAACCAAATGTGTCAATTGGACAACTAAATTGTCCCTATGATGAAAAACACTTAGTCATATCGTTTTACTTTATAAAATATACTTTGTTCATGGAGCTATTACAGATCAATGACTACAATTCAAAATAAATTGATACATATTATTGTGTTGCTTAGTTATCATTATTTCCTGTTTTATTGAAAAGTTGATTTGCGTATGAGACAATAGTTGTCTTGGGGACAAATTAAACAATAATATTTCATAGGTTATGCGTTATTTGATTTTTTTATACATGTAAACTTATAATACATCATATAAATTTTATAACCAAACTGGTTATTTTATTCTTAAATAATATTTGCATTGTTTAAAAACCATTTTAGGTTAGTGGTCCAGGAGACAGATTTCACGTGGTTCGTTAGAATTTTTAGTTAAAAGTGCTCTATTTAAATCAACTGTGCGCTGCTCTATGTTAAATTGTAATAAATAATATTTTTTCTGTATACTAAAATAAAAAAAAGTGGAAAACGAAATTATAAAATAAAATGGCAAATTTTCTACCTGACGACATTTAAAAGTTGATTGACCCATAAGTGCCAGGGTTGTGCCTTGCATAAACAAAGGCTGCCATATAAGCCAATACCAGTAATACGACGGAGAGATCAATGGAATCCTGCTGGTTATAGACTACTAAGATACTTATTTATCGGTTAAATATTCCGAAACTATTGCCTATACCTACATGGCAGATATTTATTGTCGTTCCTATATTCGATTTTGCTTTGCTGTCATATTTAAAGGAATGATATGTGTATTATCTTCCATACCAATTAGTTAAGATTCTATTGACCTCAAACCTATTGACAAATAAGTTAGGTTTCTTAAAATCTATCGATAATGATAGATGCTCTCTTTTATCAATTTTCAAAGAAAAGACAGCATTCATGTTTTGACGGATTAATAACGAGTTGATGTTGAACTGGCTCTTTATTTTGCAATTATATCAACACCATGTGATTATATATAATAATAATAATAAATAATAAATTTATTTATTTCAGGCAACTTTAACCCATATTCATTACATAAACAACACATCATCAGAATCATACATAAAAACATCAAAAAATTTAAGTTAGACATTAAAATTTACATAAAAACATTAAAAAATTGAATTAAACCTTAAAATTTCAAATAACATCTAAAATGAGCAAATAATAAAAAATAATCAATTTACAATAATATAATAATAATATCAATAATACAGGAACATAATAATGCAATTAAGTTAGATTAAATTAAAATTAATACTAATGTCAGATAATTTTGGATACAAATTAGAAAATATATATATATAGATATATATAGATTATAAATTTTTATATGATACTTTGTTTATTTATTTAAATAGAGTTTATGAAGCTCATCGAATCAGAGCAACTAAAGTATACAAAACCAGGTGAATCGCGGCAGTTTAATTTGCCGGAGGGATTGTAAAATAAACATTATCATCATCCATCTCCCCGGTCTGTTATGCTAATACGCTTCCATAGATAAGGCGGCACGTGAATGCGAGATAACATTCGCGAATCTTTATCAAATTGACATAAAAAGAGAATTTTGATAACTTTCATAACATTTATCTGTTGGCTTTCGGTAAAAACAATTGATAAGTGCCCATAGATAAGGAGTTTTTAGATATAAATGCAGTATTTGAATTGATAAAGGCCGCTTTCTTTCCTGCTTATAACTTTTTATTGTTATTAATTTACACCAAACAAAAAATGATTTGGAAGTTCTGAAACCAAAACTGTACAAATGTTTACCATAAACAAACATCGCATCTCAATTATTTTTCCAAACTAAACGAAGCGCCATCAAAAGTTTCAACTTTGTTGACTCCGTTGTTTCCATTTTATTGTAACGTAGGTACTTTAGTATATATTCTGTGACGTAGGCCAGTTGGTGGTATCCATTTACTAAGCCTTTGTATGGTCGTGAACTTGCGGTCCGCCACTGCAGGTTGCACAAACTTCCTTTGTAGTCCTTAAACTTCACCCTGCATAGCCATTCTCAACTCTCAAGATAATCTTCTACTTAGCTCGCTTAATAGCAAAATCCGTAGCCTGTTGAGTTTAATTCACACCGGAATATACGAGCAGTGTCATAACTCCGAAACACAACATTTACTACAACTTTATTGTGCCATTTGCATAAGTGGATTAGAGTTGGGACACATGTAAGGAAACGCGTCACTTTTGCTCTAATTGCTCTTTATAAGTTATCCAATTTTACGCTATTTGGGCTATGTTAAAGATTAGATAGGAAACGATAACTTTGATTAGACTTCCTTACTAAGCAAGAACAGATTGTGATTTGTATGATAAGGCAATCCCCATACCTTAAATATTATACATACATAAACGATGTCGAATCGATAACTGTTTTATGAACTTAATGGAAATTTTACCTTGGGGGCCGTCCATTAATCACGTGAGGTCGTTTTTCTCATTTTTTGACCCCCCCCTCCCCCCTGGTGATATTTGGTGAGGTTTGGGACCACCCCCTCCTCCCCCCCTCTGGATCACGTGTATTTTTTTGGAAGTCTATGTAAAGGCTATTTTTGACTGGAAAAAAATATTAAAAAAATGGCGTTTTGATTCGAAAAACATTTATATGTATTTGTAATAAAATTAATGAATAATTAATTAATGTTGTCTTCGTCCCACGGAGTGGCAAGACTTTCATTTAAGGTTACAACTGGTAAAGCTTCTTCTTCACTGGCAGTTATTATTGGCTGAGAGGTTTGTGATATATTAACTTCGGTTTCGTCAAGCCACTCGGCACCATCATCCTCGCGCACTACGCAGAGAACCTCCCTCCCTCGTAGCGTGAGGATACGCGTGGGCCGAACAGTTTCAGTGTTGTGGGCAGTATGGTGCCCATGGCACTCTTTTGCTCTTTTTTTAGTGCAGAAGTACTGCCCACACTGCTGACATATTCTTTCCACAAGAAGCTTACAATCCTTCTGCAGGCTAGGGCAATACAGGTCATAAGGCATTCTCATGAAACCTTCATGCGTTGGGGCAATTAAAAGTCATTTCGGTTCAGAAATAGCGCTTTTTGACAAAAAATAAATAAAATTAATACACGTGATGTCTAACGAGACCCCCCCCTCCCCCCTCGTGATGTTTCGTGATGTTTTCCGTACCCCCTCCCCCCCCTTTTGAGCCTCACGTGATTAATGGACGGCCCCTTGGCTATTATGACACGTTAACTAACAATTTTTTTTTAAATTTTGGATAAAAGGACTGGTCTGTTACTAAGCATCACGCGGTCACTAAAAATAAATTTATGAGCTAGAATTTTGTCAAACAAAAACTGCAAAGTGTCAAGAATTTACCTATACTTTTTGCATAAAGCACACGCAGGCATTGGTTAGGCAGCGACGATAATCACGAGACCACTTTACTAAGCTCTCCTATAAACACAAACGCGGTTTTAGCGCTAAACTACTTTCGTCTAACCAATAAATGCAACATTTGCAGAGCAAATAGTGCTGGGAAGTAACAAAAGGCATGATTGCGTGCTATTGTTTAAATTAGCACGGGCAGCGATGTAAACAGCCAAGTGAAAGGCTCACTTTCTCTAAGCCCTGCGGCCCTCTATACGATATGGCTCTATTGCAAAATTTCACACTCTCCTACCAGCGATAGCTATCAATTACGCGGATAAATGGCTTTAGAAACTATATCAAACTTGAATACCTACACTTTCCTTCATGTAATTTAGGATAGACAATAAACATGCTCTTTGTTATCTTAATTTTTTTAATCTTTGTTCTTTTTAATTTGCTTAAGTAGTAGTTATGTTTTAGATCATGAATTAATCTTATTTAACTTAAAGTACATAATGTTAACACTTCTATTGAATAATCAAAGACCGATTAGTTAATATTGGAATTTTGATTGTCTCAACTTTGTATCAGTGTGCAGTGTGTGCATTCCCTTTGCAAGGTCTCACACATAAGTAGCGTTTCAGTTTGCTTATGTTGACAAACGAGTGAGGATCTCAGACTTGAAAAATCTTGAAAATATAGACTCAAATTATTTTCGTTACATTGTCGTACATATTCTATTAAATTAGGTACGTTTTCTTATGCCTTGATCTCAGTTCCAATTACAAAAGTTTCGTCACCAAAATTTTTCCTTACTAACTTCATACTTAATCATTATTTTGTTTATAATATACAACAAAATAAAATAAGGTATTTTAGGTAAATGAAGAAGTCATTAAAATTTTGAAACATCGAAATTCAGTCGATATTATCAATTTAAAACAGAAGCTGAAATAACAATAAAGACAAAGGACCTTTGTTTTTAACTAATGAAAAACAAAAAGTTGCATATATTTGTATAGACAAAGGTCACTCTGAAGGATTTAAAACAGAATTGAGCAATGAGTGCATGAGCGAGATAATCGATTTGTTATTTCGCACGGCCCAGCGTACGTGAACTTAAAGCTAACTTACGATCGAGCTCTGCACCTAAGTGGGTTTACGCAAGGCGGCTTATGTAAGCAGTTTGTGATTCTTGTGAAACGGCCGCGCTTTCGTCCCGCTCAAACTCGCATCGACCAATTGGTAATAATGATTAATGAGTGCGTGATGCCGTTATGAAAGGTATCGCAAAACTATTGAAATCGAAATTTATGTTGCCACATGCTCTCGGCCGTACTCCGCGTTCAAATTAAAGAACACCAATTATCTCACTTGATTAATACATTAATAAATCCTTGTAAGACCGATTGTGAAAGCTGGTCTAACGTCGGCATTAGTAAATCAAAGGCAGTCCGATCGAAAGTATTACCTAGATAATGTTTATATTGTAAACAAGTATCACACTGCAGCGATATGGTAATCGATACAGATAACAGCCTTTGCCGATAAGGCGACGAAGAAATATTTTTTGTTAAAGAAATACAGATCGTGCGTACACAGTGTACTTGGAACAGATTTGTTCGGCATTATGAGTGCCGCATATGTTACTTATCGGTTTTATATCGCAGGCGACACGCTATTAGTTTCCATTAGAGCAACTCTGCCCGTTAGCAAACAATCCATCATAATAGTATTATCTAGTATCGGATGATAGCTCGCCACCGAACTCAGCGCAAGTTGGGCCCCCGCCAACGTCGCCTGCCAACTGCATCGAAGAACCTGCCCTTTCGAACACGCTTGATAACATCAGCTAAACTGTTTTTGACAGGCTCGTAAATGCATCCAATTGATCAGACTTGTAAAGGCTTCCGATCAAGGAAGTTGACTCACCAATGATAAGCCGCCAGGAGAATTCGCCACTCCCAAATGGAAGTTGTCACGGATTATCTGTGCCAGTTAAACGTGCCTGCTTAATTTTATTATCAACTTACCTATCTCGCAAATAACATCTAAAGCCACATTGGCAATATGAGCCATAATGGCAGCATAACTTGATGTTTATGTGAACCATATTGAGCACTGGTTGTCGACTGGGTGTTCGCCAGAAAACATTGCCAAATATTTAACAGCCCTGTCGCTATTTGCTGACATAGAACTTTAGAATGAAACTCACTGTTATGGTATGAGAATAGTTTATGCATAATTATTTGAGACATTAAGCATGCAATTGTTTGTCGTGTTCTTGAATGATAATAAAAGCTATAAAAGCTAATATGAATATTAATCTATCAAATTAATTGACATTGAAACATTACAAACAAAATTGAATTTACTACGAGTTTAATGGTCACGCATGAAAGGAAACAATATTTATTTATTATCTGGTACATCACTACAAGAGACAATTCGGAAGACATTTAAGCATGCTGTCAGTCGTCTTGCTATGGCCATAACATGTAAGCCCATTAAGATTTGAAACGCGTATTGTATCTCGTTATTAACAGTAATACGTATAAGCCTCGCCTTTGTGTCTTCGAATTGAATCATCTCATTTTATAGTAATGTGGTAATAATTGCTGCCGTTTAAGATCGCTGTAATTAAAGAATATTTATGTTATGGTCGTTTGAATATTGATGTTACATTGGCGGTAGAAGTAGTGGTTGAGTCAGGTTAGTGCAAGTGGGGGTAAGGCGACGGAGGGGGTGCGAGGCCCTTGCCGGGGAGGGGGGCGGGGGGTTTCCGTCGACATCTGTCACAGCAGCTGCCTGCCCCGCGATCGCACGTGCGGCTACACCTATTATTAAGGTTAATTTTTTATCGTCTTCAAATTGTTCCGGAAGATTCCCGGTGAGAAAGGATTTTACAGCACCTTTGAACACGCTGGATTTAATACAAATAATAACGACCCTTCTACACACGATTGAATAACGATTTCTAATAAAATGTTTTCATTCTACCGTTTGTAAAGCTGCAGCAAATCGAGCGATTGTTTCTGTTGCGTCAGGAGTTAACTAATTGTGTAAACAGATGCTCTACCGACGTTCCATTCCCAAAACACTTTCAGACAGATTAAACTGCAACATTTTTCCAGAAAATGTTTTTATCATGATATTGTAGCATTTGTAGCCCATCGTAAAATGAACCAATAAAATGGAGGAAAACATAATACAGTCGGTGATCGCTCGCCGGCCAGCGAGTTTCCACAAGCCGGGCGAACACGTGACGTTTGTTTACCAGCCCAAGGCCACGTGCATATTGCGACGTGCATTCGGTGCACGTACTATACGCTATCTGGTGAAAAAAAATAACACCTGTCAACTTAGTTACATCATCTGTCAACTCTGTCACTCCCGCGCTTGAGCACCAATAAAAGACTGGAAGAAAGATGGATGTCACGGGCTGAATACAAAATAAAGAACGAACGTTTTTATTGAATAGAATAGAATAGAATAGAATAGAATAAATCTTTATTTGGTACCAATAAAACTTAAACTAAACAATAAAACTTAAACTAAACAGTACAAAACACAGTAAAATTAATCAAAGTAAAAAAAAAAACAAAAGAGAAAACACAGAACGAACAAAAACAAAAGGATCAATAACAAAACAAAAATCAGATGTATTTAAAATTCCAATAAAAATTAAAAAGTAATAAAAACCAGGTTGGTACCAAAATGGTCTCCGCTCAGTATTGGCAAAACAAAGAGAAATATGTTTGTCAAATAAATCTTACTTAATAAGGTGCTTTATTTATTCTCACTTTTAAATGGACAAACTTTTAAATTTGACTACATTTGTCAATTTTTTTATCTTTAATTTTTTTAAAGTATATTTTAAACTGAACATGTGCTTTGTCTATTTGTGTGTTCATCCATGTGATTAATGCTCAAGGACTTATTTACTTGTTTGCCAGGAAATTGTTGCTTCCGTTTCGATAATCGTCATTTCAATCATTACTGAGATTACTGAGGAACTTGCTAACAAATCCTATTTCTGAAAGCAATAAAGCTGGGTGCAATAATAAAGTTTCGTCTAATCTGTGTTAAACGCTGCAAGAAATGGAAACAGAAATGGCAATATGGAAATGAGTAAGTTCTTTGATCTAATAATAGCGCGATCATAATGGCGGGAGTAGGTGGAAGTGTCACTCAAAACTGGGTTATTACCTAGAACGTTCTATTTTGAACGTTATTGAGCACAATCGGGTCAAGACGACGTCAAGGCTGCCCTAGGGAACAAACACCAACGGGTGTAAACAGCAAACCCAGCTTGACAACGATATTTAACATCGAAAACAAGTTAGCTGACGTCACTGCACATGTTAAGCTATAGGAAGTGAATACAATCATCTTAGACTGGCTAGACGCTGACAAGGCAAAACTTAACAATGAATGTAGACATCTGACTGCATATACAAAATTTCTGAAAAATTATGAAAACTGTTTAAATATAGTTAAGTATCTACAAGGCTGTTCATTAGGTTTCTTCAAAATAAGCAAGTAATCGGCGAGTCGAGTTTTTGTTGCCTTAAAAAACTATCATCATTCATAAAAATGATAAATCATCAATTGACTTTAAAAGAATTATATTTAAACCCATTTTCCTATGCTAACGATGTCGCATTTTATAGAGAATGGACAAAAGGGCCGGCATCAAAATTGTTAATAAAATATCTGAAATTCAGACAGCGATGAAACTTGCCAGTTTATAGGATTTACTGCCGTAAATCCTATAAAGCGTTTCGTTGTTACAGGTGATAAAAAGTTACTCAGTCAGTTGACTTAATGCTAACTTTCCTTGCCTTTGGGTATTGACATTACATCGACACCATCGATTATATAAACCTTCTGTTATTGATAAGCGTAAAATGTTTAAAGTATAATAAAATGTGTTTACTGACAGTAGCTATAAAAATAATTTACCTTGACGCCAAAGTGCGGTAGGTCGTAAGCATCGTCAATCGCCTTGAGACGCAATAAATAGTGATCTTCGGTCACCCAATTCGTCCATATTAGTCTAATCTAAATGGTATCAATTTGTTTCACGGCTTTTGAGCTTTTAGGCATTTTAGTCCCATCAACATGTTTTAAGAAATTAGTTTTCGTATTGTTTTTTTACTTTAGACTTGAGAAAGATAAACGTATTAAATTCAGTGCACTGACCAATTTGAATATCAACAATACAAAATCTTATAGCGTCATCAAAAATTTAATATAAATCTGAAAACATAAATATACCTACATTCGTCGTTGTAACACTTAAATGCGAGTCAATGTGATCTCAATTCGTGCTCAATACCACAATGCCAAATGACGTCACTGATAGGTAATTAAAAATTCACGCTGATGAACAATGGCGCATCGGGCTGGCATCGCCTGACGGCATTGCACCTTTGACCTGCAAACCCGCAATGCAGCTCGCCTACACCACGCCGTCCACGTTTCGTTTGTTTACCATCACATGCATAATCGCCGACCATCTCTTAATAAACAAACTCCGCAAACGTTCCGGCCGTAATAACTTGTTTAATTGCCTTTACGAACGTGCCGCTTTACTGTTTTATGTTTCGTATAAAACTGACAAAGAATTTTAAGTGATATTTGAAATTTAAATATTATCTCTCTGGTTTAGTGGCATCCTTTTTATATTGGTGTTCATTTTGTGCTTCTTATTTAAGTGTTTTGCTTAGGTTTCCGTATTTAAATGCTAAATAACGTTGGTGTATTTATCTCTTGAGACGCGAAACCAATGTTATATTACTCGTCGTCTCACAAATAATATGTATGAATTCAAATAGCGCAATTGAGCTTAAACTTAAACTCCTGTATGGTTCTAAAATTACGTCATGAACCCTGCATGCGATTGTGGAGTCAAATTATAAAATAGATTCTCATCTTACATTATTACGACAGCTAAAAAGGTCAATAATTTGAAATGTGTGAAGTAACAAACCGATGACCTGAGTGTTATGACTCTACGACACCTTACGCAACTAAATAAAATAAAATGGCATTGGGATCGCTTAGCATTCTTGCTTCAAACATGTGAAGTTAATAATAAACAAAATAGGATCGCGGCTCTGTTTGCGGGATGGTAAACAAATGAGCATCAAATTCGTGTTTCCCAAAAAGTTTGGAAGCTGACCTTATCGTATGGATTGCAGACGCCGATGCCGAACGCCGCTGTGATATCTTCTGTGATGTGCGAGCCAGCCCACGGATATTTTTATATGTGATTTACCAGTGCCCAGTACAAACCGAGTACAAAAAAAAACGGATATTGTATAGAGATATTTATATTAGTGTTATTGGAACTATGAAGGAGGAGTGTAAGTTGTGCAGTGTTAACGGGTGGGGGGTTCCCGCACAGACAACAGACTTTTCTATATCATCGCTAATGAGGCCGGCGGCCCACCACCCAGGACAGATGGACCCGAGACACGACGCCGTCCTGCTCTCCGCATACCTGTTCAAACTAGGTGACTATCCCTTGTATTCGCTTCACGATTACTACGCCAGCTTCGGTGAGTATCGTGCATGCCGCCCGCACCGACTAACACTTGCTAATGTAGGCTAAGCATTGTACTAACATGCGTATCGTTTTGTTACGGCATGTGTATCACAGGCCACTTGTAATAATTAAAAGCTTAAAAGGTACCTTGGTATTTGGTATTATGTTGAGGAAGTACGGGATCGATCCCGGCAAACATTTGTGTGCATGAACATGTCTGAATTTTTCTAAGGTTTACTTACATATATCTAACTAAATACATATGTTATGCAATGCTATTCCGTTGTCTAACACTGTTAGTTAAATATGTACCACGGATCATTTTCTTAAGCATCCTAGCTTTTGTTTTAGAATATATACATTAGGTAAACTACAAGCTAACTGTATGTCATACGTTTATCAAACTATTTTATATACTTTTTAACAATACACGTTCTATTTATATCAAAACATTTGACACGTAAATGTACAAGTTAAACAAATTGGCGGAATATTTGCACTAGGTACTGAAATTAGAAAACAATTTTTACCTAAACTTTTTTCGTGCATGACTACAGAAATTATTTAAACAGTTACATCATCGGTGATAAAACTCGTGTATTTATGGAAAAATCGCCGACTATACCTATTAATGAAGTATTGTCAGTTGATATCATTTGATTTTAGTTTACTCAATATTTAAAAGTCAAAATCTATGATGTTTCGACTAGTAGAGGCCATGAAACAAACTTTAGTGTACCTATTTAGCTATTAAGGATTTTATGTTATTTAGCAAGTACCTAATTTAAACCCACATAAAAGCCTATTTTTATGGATTCCCATAACTTATATTAAAAAAAACCTTTCCAAGTAATTTTTAACTTCAATTGTTTTCAATGCAGAAAAAAATCATTATCGTTCGTCCAATATCGATAAGAAATATGCGGTTTTCTATATAGCCATACCACAGAGGTGTTAGCAAGCAAAATAAAAAACATTCCAAATCAAATGTTGGAAGCCAAACATTAAATCCCATGTTTAACGCAACTGAACGGCGAGATTTATCCAATAAAAGTCACGGGTATCGTTTAAAACGGCTCGTAAAATTTCAGTTTTCGGCATGAAATTGTGCCCGTTCGGATCTGGACAAGTTTTAATATAACTTATCGGCAGGCAGACGTTTAATATCCGCTGTTTTGCCAGCAGCCGCACTATTTTTAGCAATCACTTTATGGAAAATCTAGAGTTGGTATTTGGATGTGCTAGTACCTTTGCGAATGCCTCCTGACGTATCGCAACGGACAAATGGATATGTCAACAGCAGAATAAGAGCAGCTTCCGTTACAGTAGGCGTGGACACTAATTTGACTCAGATTATTTTCTTAAATAGACATGCAGTCTACTTAATAGTACGAGTTTAATCGTAATTGCTCCAATTACGATTAAACTCGTAATCAAAAATATTTTCTTATGATTTTGGTTGAAATCATAAACCTCTCCCCTTCTTATTATAGAGGAACATTATAACACGAAATAGTGTTTCAAATCTATAACTTATAATGTCAGGCTCTAGGTTAAATACCTAGTCTATAGATTTTCGCTAGCCTATAATGATCATAAAATAATCTGATATTTCCACAAGCATATTAACTCCGTTTACCTTTGGCGTTCATATACAAGGAATATCGTACGCTAGGTTGTTAGTTTGAAATGTCTAACGCTTTTCTCATTTATGTCTTAACAACTAATCACAAGAGTCATGTACGGAACTATGAAATGACCTTTGAGCGTTTTATTATGAGTACAGACAGATGACTCTTACAGTCTTTCTTCCGCATATTCAGTACAGACAGATGACTCTTACAGTCTTTCTTCCGCATATTCAGTATTAGAACTTAGAACTTAAGATATAACTAAGAAGTTACATATTTGCTTATATTGCTGCCTCTATAAACCACATTACCGTTGTGGCCAAAAAAATGAGTTTAAATACTTATAAAAACCAACAATAGGTATTGTGGTGGCATCTATTTTTAAATCGCACGGCATTTTAAAAATCGTTGAACTCAATTCGCAGGTTGGACAAAGTGTAAAACATGTTCAGCTTTTTTCAAAGATTAGTTAAGTTGTATTTTAGAAGCATGGTGCCTTAAAAGCTTTTCAGTACTACGTTGAAAACGTACAAATACTACGTTTTCCGTCTACAATCATTATAATTATTCGTAAAGATTCATTTATGCATTCGAAGTCGACTCGAGCATAAACATTAGCTATACACGTGGGTCTTAATAAGCTTGGTAGACACGAGAGTATCGACCTCGCATAGATCCGCGAGCCGAGAGCAAATCCGGATCCTAGAGTAGTGACGAACAAATTTATGAGACCAATAACGCGCTGCCATACCCAAACAGGCCGGCAGCATAAGAGCGGTTTATTAGGCTGTTTTATGTTTTATCATCGCGTCACTGCGTGGATACTAGCTCTGGGTACTTAAATGCTAAGCTTTGGGCGTAGGTACTAAGGTCAGTATGAATTTACGCCTTCTGCCGCGACAGACATTGACTAATTAATAGACTAATATCCTATTACTATGTCTTAATTGTTTTGTCTGTAACTAGAGGAAAATACGTAGCGTAGGCTTGCAACGTTTCAAATATTGATACTAAAATAATGTTTACTCTCATCACTATATAATTATTTCTATTCCACGTTGTTTCTAGGGAGCTTTTATTTATTCTTTAATTGTCAATTAATTCTCTCTTCGTTAGTATTACGGTACAGATTGTGAAGCTAATTGGCCAGGCATCTGTAAATCCTATTACTCCAGGCGCTGTTGGCGCTAAAGAATAAAAAGAAATGAGCAATTCAGAAAATTCCAATATCTGGTATTTTATTATTTTACGCTAGAAAGATCCTCTGTCTGTCTACCGTCTTACTATCTGTTGAACAAATAGTAAAGACGGTATAAATGTCTAACTAATAGTAAAAAGATATTTACATGAATATGGCGCAGTTGATAAAAACATTAGTTTACAGAACATCGCATCGCAGCCTGCGAGCTGAAGGTCGTGCCAAAATATCGTAATAATTTGCAACAAAAACAAACGCGTGCTGCGTTCCGAGGACACAGCTGACTTCTATCACAGTATACTCGAGTAAACAGTCCACTAGCCGTATATGCACGTGAATTAGCTTAAACGTTCTTCATTTTAGATTGTCATGTCCTGTCGGACCTTAGGGGTCCGGTCGGCACAGTTACGTGTTTTGGGTTTAGACTTTAACGTAACTTATGTTTTAGAGAAGAGATGCTCTGTAATGAATAGCGGCATTCGCTTTTTCATCAATTGTTGTGCATGATGACAGAAAACTTTTTTCATACCTACTTTTTTTTCGTACATAATAGTTAACAATCTGTTGACGCTGGTGCGAATTACTTTAGTTCTTACTTTAAATTTTATGCTTTATCAATTACTTAAGATAAACATACAAATAATTGATTATATACTATTGATTATCGTATCTCTCAAAATCCCAGCATTAGGTGCAACTTTAAATACATATTACACAGACAAAATGTAGTTTTAATGCGAGCGCAAGATGTCTTACTGGTATTTATTGCAATATAGATCTGGCGTGTGAATAAGACATTGTGTCAAGCGAGGCCAAGCGAACATCTCTTCCTGTCGATAACTTCCTAGTAAGGCAGGACCGTCACACTGTGTATAATCTATGAGAGGTTATTTATTACCTAAATAGGACAAGTTTTTAGGATAATTCGTAAAAATTCAAACTTTGCAGCAGAATTCGTTTGACATTAACACATCTGTATTTGTCAGTGCAATATCTAATTGTAGCACGTCATTTGTGGTTCTATGTTTTAGTGAATCTGGCCTGCCGAGGGAATACTCGTATACATATTATTTAGGTACCTGCTGACGGTTCACCATAATACCGTGTGTGAACTTTGGTTTACGCGTAAGAGCATGAAATGCATTTTTGTTTTATACATACTGTTAACATTAAAGTGGACTTCGCACCTAGGTTATTTGGTATATTAGGTTAGGTTAGGGTTAGGTTAGGTTTGGGTTATTTTGTAAAATTTTAATTGATTTGTGTACAGATTACAGCGTGAACGGCTATTTTAAACAGAGTCCAACATATATTCTACAATTATAGTAATTTGACAGGTTGTGTGTGTTGTTTATGCTAATTGCGAGAGATACAAAGTTTTAACAAATAAAATAACAGTTTTATCTTGTGAAAATAAGTAACTTTGTGAAAATTTTATGATAACATTACCTATATTGTTTATTTTTCGTTTCAGAACGTAACGAATTAATTCGAATCTGCAAAGTTGTATGATGATGATATAATATCAAGTTAGTTAATATAATTAGTAGGTATTTCTCTACTTTACTCTGTTTTTATATTACGAGTATAAATAAAATGTATGTGCTATGCTATTCCTTAATGAAGTTAAATATCAATCAGACAAAAGTCAACAGTCGCGTTGTTAATTGCTTTAAAAACCAAGTTGCACCTACTTTGTACTTATGATTTCGAATCATTAAAAAAATCACTGTTTGTTTTTAGCTCATGTATTATTAGATTTTTAACCTTTTATTTTTAATTTATTGAAACAGATCCTTTGACCTAGGTACATTATAATAGAGTTAAAGTTACTATATTGAAAATTTAACACACTAGGCAAGTACATATTGACAGTTAAAACATGATACATATCGGGTACGTAAAAGCGATTTTTCCACAAAAAATTTCAAGCTGTCATAACAATATCGTAAGTAATGTGTAGTCTCAAAATAGGTGTTATTGCACAATCGATCCATGCGCTGTATAATTCGGGCGTGCTTACTGTGATGACGTCACGGGCTGCCCCATGACTCAGCCGATCTCCCCAGCCTGCCGCTCTTCCGGTAGGGCCGCAGGGCGCCAATCATTTGTTTATTAGCGAGACTAGTTTACACCCGCGGCTTTGCACTTGTAAATTAACACGCTGACGAGGCAAAATTCAATTCTGGACACCATCATATTATAACAAGAATAATAAATTACAAACACGCATAACTTTTTTTTAATATTTCTAATGCATGCGTAAAAAATAATTTACAAAAATAATAATTGTGATCAGTATATTTGTCGCCTTTTTTACCTATTTTCCTTATTTTTGTGGTACAGTCAACAGCACATCACGTCACGCACGGTATACACTTGCAGTTCGATAATAGCGCTTATGCCCCCGACATAAGAGCGGTACAAAGTCCAAAGTGTTACGTCTGACGTGCTGTTGACTGTACAATCATGGGTATTTAAACTATTTAATTTTTGTTTGACCACCCAACTTGACCCGACCACGTGTAGATAATTGATTAGCCAAAACAACCCGCCCATCGCGCCAGTAGATACACTTCTATTAATCTTCTATACAAATTGATGTAATAAATAAATTAATATTGGTAGTATAATAAACTTTAAGTAGGTATACTGGCTTAAATCCACGCTCCTCATTCCACTCTTATCTCCAACATTATCATAATCAGTATCAACAAAAATTTACAATGCTTAAGAAAGTAAAATTGGTATTGTTTGAAACTAGATATTTTAAAAGTAAAACGCAGTTGCAAATTATTGCGAATGTAATAGAATGCCCTGTAAAACCTAAATATGTGCTACAATTTAAATTTGATTAAGTACCTCTAAATCTCGCGATAATGAGCTATTTTCTGGGATGAAAAGGAGCCCGTGTCACTGCAACTCCGAAACAATCCCCATGCCACGCTAAGAAAGCAAACGAAAGAAGGACAAACAAAAACACTACATCGGTAATTTTTGGTTTAACATGGAATTGTAATTAATTATAATTTAGCAATTAGTGCCAAGGGTATTGTATAGGATAGTACTAAGCGTTAGGCTAGCTTAAGGCTCTATTACCTAAAAATTTACAATTGCAATTGATTAAAGAAATAAAAAAATCCCGTCTTATACTGAGATAAAAAAACGGGTCGGGAGGCTTTTGGGACCGGGACCGCGGTCCCGAAAGCCCCTTTTTGATTTTAATATATTTTTGCAGGGTCATTCGGGACCGCGACAGTGGTCCCGAAAGCCACCTTATATTTAATAATTATTTTGAGTGGTAAGTTGGGACCACAAACATTGGCCATAGTTCGAAAGCCAAAGCCTCCGTGGAACAGTGGCTAAGCCGCTCGGGTATAAAACCCGGAGTTTGTTCGATTCCCACCTAGGGTCTGGTTGGTGGTAGGGCCTTTTCAGAGTCCGACTGGCTAGCTACCACTCCCACAGGTGAAATCTGCCGCCATAATAGTTCTGGCTGTGTTCCGGCAGTATTAATGTGGGAGCCAGTACACTTGAAATCAAGGCTCGAAGATCAGATGAGTCTACAGTCTGGCAGCACATTGAGCGACGCTTCCTGGTGAAGTGTCCTTCAACGGAATAGGCCGCAGTGGCCGCTTACCGTCAGGTGGGCTGCGTGTCTGTCTGCCAACTGACTTAGTATAAAAAAAAGTTTCTTTTATTTATTTTCTATCAGGATAATACAAACAAAGAAAAAAACAGCAAAGAAAAGAACCAAAACTTATTTTTTTATTTTGGTTCTTTAATCATTTATGTAAATCATTATAATAATGTAAATCATGATGTTTTCTTAATAAGGTTTAACTTTAATTAAAAGCTGTGATTATTCAAATAAAAGTGATATTTTTAAATTACTAAGTACAGCTGTTTTTTTCTTTGTTTGTATTATCCTGATAGAAAATAAATAAAAGAAACTTTTTTTTATACTAAGTCAGTTGGCAGACAGACACGCAGCCCACCTGACGGTAAGCGGCCACTGCGGCCTATTCCGTTGAGGGACACTTCACCAGGAAGCGTCGCTCAATGTGCTGCCAGACTGTATACTCATCTGATCTTCGAGCCTTGATTTCAAGTGTACTGGCTCCCACATTAATACTGCCGGAACACAGCCAGAACTATTATGGCGGCAGATTTCACCTGTGGGAGTGGTAGCTAGCCAGTCGGACTCTGAAAAGGCCCTACCACCAACCAGACCCTAGGTGGGAATCGAACAAACTCCGGGTTTTATACCCGAGCGGCTTAGCCACTGTTCCACGGAGGCTTTGGCTTTCGAACTATGGCCAATGTTTGTGGTCCCAACTTACCACTCAAAATAATTATTAAATATAAGGTGGCTTTCGGGACCACTGTCGCGGTCCCGAATGACCCTGCAAAAATATATTAAAATCAAAAAGGGGCTTTCGGGACCGCGGTCCCGGTCCCAAAAGCCTCCCGACCCAAAAAAACATATCTATGACTTTTCCCAAGGTCTAGTCTGTGTCTGTACTTAAATTCATCAATATTGGTAAGATTAAAAGTAAAAACGTAATAGATAGAGTTACTTTCGCAATTTGGTATGGAAGTTTGGATTTATTAAGATATTATAATATCTTTTTATCAATTAACGTTAATCATTACAGTTGTGGGATTTTATGTACGGTCAACAGCACATCACGGTTAACACTTGCAGTTCAATAATAGCTCTTATGCCCCCGACATAAGAGTGGTACAAAGTCCAAAGTGTTACGTCTGACGTGCTTTTGACTGTACTGTATTTATTATTAGTAAAGGATTTATTTTCGAAATGAAGACAAACTACATACCTACTAACTCTACTAGCTTTCAATAAACTCAAACGTACTGTTTGTACATACCTACTTTGAAATTTAAACACTAATCACAGGGCGCAAAGATCATGGTCACTTGCTTAAAACTTTAGAACAAACAAAACAAGGCTTCCAAACTTAAAAACATTACATTTATACAGTCATCAAAGAATCGCTTACCTATAAGTTAACAGTATTTAAAAACAACTCATACCTATTTTGTTATTTTAGTGAGTGGTCACAATACGGCCATGTCAGCCAGCCAGCCAATAATATTAAAATAAAATACTTAATCATTGTAACCACCCAACTTTTATCAAAATCATGATTTCAAGATAACACCTCAGGCACCTCAGGCCTGTTAATTACTCGTACTTTATAAATATTATGGGCGAAGCGAAACTTTGATTGACAATAAATTAGATTACATACTCATACGAGATAGGTACGATATAACAATATGACGACCAATAGTAATAACTTTGTTGATTTGTTTTACAAATACACATGTTGTTAATATCAAAATAATAAAGGATGATGAGATGACACATGAAAAATAATTTTCAGCAACCTTATCTGTTTCAAGTTACATAATACTACCAATTTGCTAGTTGAGATGAGAGCATGCAAATTTTAGGAGGCATTGCGTAACTCGAATAAGATTTTCATTTTCTTCCCGCTTTTTCTTGAGCAACCAAATCTCTTAAAGAATGAAAAAAGGTGGTCCTATAAAAAGTGGAACTGCCTCGGACGGACACATAAGCGTTCCTCCCAATTAACCTGCCTACTTTTGTACACATTTTTCTCCTCACTAGCTTGGTTTTATGTCCGCGGCAAGCTAAGGCCGCCTCCGAGCTCCGCCGGGGCGCTAGGCGAAGCGTACTTTACGACTACTACGGGATTGTTCCGGGAACGTCGAGAACATACCAGAACGCGCCAGACCCTATTCTCTGCGGCATAAAAAGCAATTTCGTCCGACGCAATCTTTGCAGTGCTTATGGAACTGGTATTACGTGTTTTCGGTTTATATTTTAGCTGTGGTCATGTGATTTAAATGAATTCGTAGGGTATGAATAGAGCGTTTTAAATATAACGTTCACATAAAGAAGCGGATTAATTTATAAACGTATCATATACGAGAATGTTGTTTGATACATTAAATCGAAACTTCTTACAACTTTGCGTGTCACATTTATGACTAATTTATATATCGACTTATTTCAATTACACTACACAATATCACAGAATATATTAGTAACAATATTCTCTGTTGGATTTGATACCAGTTGGTAAAACGAGTTCAACGTGTTTTTACTATAATTTAGTAAAGAGTGGTGTTGTTAATTAAAAAAAATGTAATGTAGAGTCATTGAAGTTTGAAATTTTCATGGCTCATCTGTATAAGTAATAATCTGTGTTGTGTTACCGGCCTATGTGTCGTGATATCCCGTTTGGAAAGATAATAAAAAACCTGTTTAATTTTAGAACATTTAATACAAACATTTCCGTATATAAACAATTTTAACACTCTCCTTAAGTAGCGGCTGTCATAATTTCATTCGTCGCAAGTGGAGCTAACCCTTCGCCAACGCGGGGGTGCCAGCGACCGCCTGCGGCTATAAAAAGTTACTAAAACCATAATCAGTGGAACGGGCCCCTCGCAGGCCCTTCTCTCTCGAACATAAACAAAACATTAGTGATGCGAGCGCTATATGCTACTTGTCTTTATTTGTTAATGCTAAGTTAAACAGATTTGTCGATTTATGATTATTTTGGTTTCAATAGAGCTGACCTGTTCAATTTTTTATTTAAGAAAATAATCCCCTGTGGTTTCTAGTCTGTACTAAATTACGAACTATAATACTGTAATATTAAATATTAGATGATATCGATGATGATAGTCCTACATGCCAGATTAATATTATTTAGTTAGCAACAAATGTATCTATGTTCTAGGAATAGTGTTTCAAAGCGTTTCCGAAACAAATATGTAAGTCAATCATTATGTTGGATGTGATTCTTAAAAAATCTGAATTCAAATTAATATACATCCAGTTTTATCGTACTCAAACAATTTTTATTTAAAAGTGTTCCGCAATAAATCGGATCCAATTCTTAATATAATAATTATGTAGATCAATAAAAAAATCGTATCCATTAGCAAAAAACAAAATCTTCATGAACTTTAAAATAAACTTACAAATCAATCACAACTTTGTAAATATTTTACGAGTAATTTCTGGACTCCACTTAAAACTACAATAAACTAAAAACAAATACATATACTTTTAAAAGTTGAGAAAGGATTGTGGCCAACACTATTTGTTGAGCATAAAGTACTCTACTCAGCTCCACGGCACATGTTTATTATTTATTCCACGATAACGGACGAATGTTCCGCTGCCCTCTTCACAGGAATTTTAACGATTCCAACAATTAATTGAGAATATCCCGAGTAAGGATAAGTAAACACCATTTAATTCTTATCTGATTTCGTTTTTTCCCCACCGGATATGGGTATTGTTTTAATTGAACATTTGTTCATTAAAAACAATTAAGTTACTTAAATCCTGAGTAAAATGTTCCTGGTATCTTTGCTCCTCTTTTAATGGTTAGGTAAATACAGATTTAAATGACTCTATCGATTGATTTATTGTTTCATTAGAAAAAGGTTGAATGGTATACCTATACTTATTAATTTAAGTGCTGGTTAAGCAAAGATGAAATATTCATCTTGTCTGTTAATGTGTAAATATAGTTTGACTTTTCTTTAATTCTTTCTATTTCAATATGTATACTATCGAAATTACCACTTAAGAATAAATTGTGGTCAATATAAATAAAATGTTTTGCTGTAATCGACCAAATGTTTCCTTCTTCAAATTCCATAACAGTCGAGTGAATAAACAACCGACCAAAACAATATGAAGTCTTTATTGAAAGGCCCGTGTCGAGCCGTCACGTGAATTTATCGCCTCGTCAGCGACGGCGAAGCGCGAGCGTGTGTCTATGTACTTAATGCACACGGTTCAAATAAATAACGCAACAGTATTGTATATAACAACAGATATCAACAGAAATAACTCCTCACGATCCTCAAAAAGCTATTGAAATCTTTATACGATGGTTTTATCAAAACTTTTTAGATATAATATGTTTCAGTTTTCAGTTGACTGAAAAAGGGACATTTGTCCCTTTTTTCAGCTTCAGCTTCACTCGAGCTAATAATCACATAAAAATATCAATGCAAAACTTAGTTTTTCCCGATTCCGATAAAAGTATAGGTATTTTAATGATAAAATTGCCTCGAAGTACTATTTAGTCTTTAAAATACTGTACCAATGGTATATTTAGGTAAATTAGCAACTATTTTTACATTTTATTATTTGATTGCGTACTTTAGCGTGGCTTGTTTACGACCTCTGCTATTTATTTGTACAAAGTTTAAACGTTAATTTTTTGTTTCAGGTAAGGCGGCTTGCACCTGCAGTTTATGTGACACTATGACTCGTACCTCGTATGGTAAGTAAGCAATAAATAAAACAACCTCGGCCTTGACCTTCTCTCGTAAACTAAAACCAATGCCGTCAGAGCAGGGATACGGAACGCAATTTGCATATTTCGCACTGGCAGTTTCTGTCGTCAGCGCAACGGAGCGTTATGAATATAATCGTATTAACCGCGTTTTCAGCCTTTGTCCAATTGAATCCTTAGTGCAGTAATCAAGTGGCAGCAGGCGAGTGGGTCAGCGGGTCGTTCCGACCCGCGGCGCGCGCCCGCATCGTCCCGCCGCGTTCCCATGTTACTTTATTCACAAATACAGCTGACTACAAAAAACTACCAATATTCTCCCCTTATTCACACTGCAAACTACTTTATTTAATATAAACCCACGCTTTCACGTAGGCAAAACTAAAGTCCTAGTTAATAAGAAAAAAGATTTGCGATTGCATGTCAGTAGAAATTCATTTTGTTGACCTTTAACGAATTTGTTTTACCATGGCACCTTTAAAACATAGTCTCAGCCACAATTAGACAGTCAATTATAATCCTTTCACGTTCCAATGTAAATTCCACAGATTGCGTTTCGCCGACCTTTGTGAGCAGTATGTGTATCATGTTCCCCCACATCTCAATCAGTCTCGGCTTATACCAATTTGATGTCAACCCAATAATCCCGCACGCTAATTGCTCGGCTAAATGTGAACAGTAATTAAATTTTGTCGCCACTCTGCTGCCGCTTACTTGTTGCCGTTCATCCCGTGTAAAGAAAGAACACGTTCGCTCCCCACCCATGTCTCGGGTTAAATGTCGTTCGTTCATCAAATAATTAATAAGTCCCCGAGTGCGTAGTTGGCCCGCATAAGCGTACATAAATAATATTAACAGAAGGATGGGAGGGCGAGAATCCTACCGCGTCATATAGAATAAATAATCCATTATATCTCAGCTACAATGATAGCGAGCTATTCGTGTCAACCGACACTTCTCAATTGACTGTCGATATAATTAGATGTAGGGTGTCGTGTGCGAGAGAGCTAATTGCCGCCCATTGAACCTTTTCGTGATTTGCTTAGAATAAACTTTCCGCAGACATCAGTTTTATCGGCCATCTGGCGAAAAAAAAAATATCTATTTTAAGTATGGCCGGAATGGATCGGAGCACTTACGAAACGCAGCACACGCGACGACGATTAGGTACGCCTTATATTTACTAAATACTAATAATGGATAATGTGATCAAAATGTCACGAGTCAAAGTCGCGGAATGGTGATTAAAATGTAGGTTCTATCGCTTCATTACATGCAGATTAGGCAATTAAATTACCAGTAATTTCGAAAAGCAAACTCATTTAGCCTTCCTCAATGTAGGTTGCAAGCCTCAAGCAATACAAATCTAATTAAGTATTGTTTAAGACATTGTGCTATAAATCCCTAACGTCAAATTAAACGATCATTTTAGATAACCGTGATTGCGTCAAGTCCAATAAAGATCAACATTAGTAATAACGCCAGCACGTGACTACAGCTGCGATACCCCACGAATCTTATCAACATAATTTTTATGCTGTTTCTTTTATTTTCATCTCTTTTATTAGCAACTGAAAATTAATGTTAATACTTCCCAATAAATATAACCAATCTGTAAACGCTTCACGTAAATCTAAATCGATTATCTTTTTATATAAATACAAACACTTATTGATATAAACGATAATAATTATGTATGAAATATAGACAGTACACGACTATTAGGCTGGATAATAGACTAATTTGTGTGTTAGTATTATTTCTTCAATAGACAATTATAGTAAACCTTAGTAAGTGAAACAACCGTTCAGAACCAAATTACTTGAGAATACACAGTAAAAAAATCATATACTTTCAAGCCTATTCGAAGCCTGCGCGAGAGATCTGAGCGTTATCAAAACACAGATAGTGTGAATAGTTATATTTGATATAATATGTAAATCGCGCTAATTTCACGAAGGCCGAGACCTCGCGAAAACCGACCTCGGTGGTTATCATAACGATATCATGATATGCGCAGTTATTTCAGACCTGATTGACGCCTTTACACCGCCGCTTCCCGGCGTGTGGACGTACTGTTGTTATCTGCTGTGTCTTAGTGGTCATGTGGAAGAAGATGGCGGTAATGCGTGAGTTTTTTTAGTTTGTGCCGCAAGCAATGACTGATCGAACATCGTCCATTTTTTAAATATTATTATTTTAGTCATCAGTCTTGGGTAAAAGCACAGTTCCACCATGGCAAGTATTGCTATCGGCAAACTTGTTGACCATAGGTCGACGGAGGGGGGAAAGTTCGCGCGTGACCAATAGCGCGCGCGAATCTCCCGAACGCCCTCGCGCGCTATTGGTCAGAGGTATGCTTCAGACCAATAGCGCGCAGGCGTGTCAAAATTCGTGTTGTGCGCAATCCCCACCCGAAGTTCGAGAAGTTTGCCGGGGCCTGTATGTTTTGTTTGTTTATTTTGACGAGCCATTTGGTGTAATGGTCGAGAAGTCGGCTATTACACCAGGGGTCGCGGGTTCGATCCCCGCACGGTACAAACATTTGTGTGCATGAACATGTCTGTTTGTATCGGTCTGGGTGTTTCTATGTATAATATGTATGTATTTACAAAAAAAAAGTATATATAAGTAATATTTATTCGTTGTCCGGCACCCATAGCACAAGCTAATGCTTAGTTTGGGGCTAGATGGGGCTGTGTAAATAATGTCCAGAGATATTTATTTATTTATTTATATAAAGCTAAATTAAAGCTTGTCAAATTAGACACTTTTTAACATAGGGGTGAACTTTACAGTTTTTTTTTTTGGTGTCTTCATCTTGCATGTCAAACAGTTATAAAAACACGTGTTAGCTGTAAGAACTTATAAATAAGTACTATGTTAATAAATCTAGACCGACGAAATTTTTGATGTGTGTAACTAATAGATGCATTGATTATCCCAAATATCAGAAGCAATAGCTGGCCGCACCATTAGTTAGTTGTCAACATCATGCACATATAATTAATAGATCATGTTAAGACAAATGATCTACTATACCAAACTTGATACCTGCACATTAGCGATGTCTATGTAACCAATATTCGTTATACCTTTTGCAGTTTTAATATGTTCAATTATATTTTTACTGCGATAGCTCAAACATTCAATTAAAATTCAGATATCTACTATACGGACTGTAAAACAAAATTCAGATTAAATGTATCTACTGTACGGACTGTAGAATGATTGACGATAGTAGAAAAAAGAATACCTGCAAAAACTGTACACGCGTATCCTTAATTGTTTACATACACAAATATTTGATAACTTTATCGCGAATACCTCGAACCCAAATCATATTTGGAAATAAATGTTTTTTTTTTTTGTTACATTACATAGTGTTATTTCTTTTTTAATAATAATAATAATAATCATTTATTGCAGACAACTAGTATCCATATTGGTTAGTAATACATAAGACTTACGGCTAATGTTAGTAAAAAATAATATATCAAAACACAAAAATTTAAATAAAAACACGAGATTAAGGCCCTCCAAATCCCGGCGAGCTAAACTATTTCACTGCGTGCAGTGCACAGTGTATTATGAACCCCATTTTTGTTGCATGTGCTTTTTTTTCCAGAACTTGAAAGTTTTTGTCATTTTAAGCACACTAGTAAAACTCCGGCATTGATATGACGAATAGTTTTTGAGAAAAAAAAATTCAAAGTTAGCGTATATCCGGGTCCGGAAAACCACAAAATTAAATATTGCGACAAAATTAAAATATATTTTTAAATTTTGATTGCGTCTATCAAACAGACATAAAATACCAGATATATCTGCAAAATTGGGTCCTTCTACCTGCAATGCATAACGAAATATCAAATATTTTGTCATTTTTCTTTATAATTTTTTTACTCCTCCATAACGCAGTATTAGCAGATGATTCGTAGATAAATCGAAACCTTGGAAAGACCACTACCCATGGTATTTATTTCGTATGCTAATTCAGCGTTATGTAAAAATAATCAGTAATTTTAGTTTTTTTCCAGGGTTGTCACCTTCCTATATCCGGATATTAATATTTTTTTCAAATCAAGAATCAAATTAATTTATTGAGTTTAGCCTTATACAAGCACATGTGAACGGTCTGGAACGGTTCCATGATGCCTCGCCCCCGTTTCTCCATGCTACGTGTAATGACATGGGGTTTTAGCTTTCCCCTAACGAGGGCGGACTCCTTCCCATGTCACCATAGCATTTCATCGAAATAGCGACAAACAGTACATTAAAATCTATTCGAGTCAATATTAATGGATTTGGATTAAACTGTCACTATTTTCTAAGTGAAACAATACATAAACCAATTAAAATATAATCATCGCTAGCGCTCTTTTAGGTTTAGAGAAATAAATATACAAATACGCGTACATACATACTACATACAAAGATACATACATACATGTGTAAAAACATTATTAATAACCTCCTTTATATGAAGTCGGTTAAAAATCAAGATTAAAAAGAAGTAGGAATGAGAAATTAATATCCCGAACGACAATTTTAAAATAAAATGATACTTATAAAAATATATTATCTCATGATCCGGATTCTAATCTCTAGTGACAACCCTAGTACCAAAACATCCGGATAAAAATTGAAATGCCCATTACTTGTACATAACGCTGAATTAGCTTACGAAATAAATACCATGGGTAGTGGTCTTTCCAAGGTTTCGATTTATCTACGAGTCATCTGCTAATACTGCGTTATGGAGGAGTAAAAAAATTATAAAGAAAAATGACAAAATATTTGATATTTCGTTATCCATTGCAGGTAGAAGGACCCAATTTTGCAGATATATCTGGTATTTTATGTCTGTTTAATAGACGCAATCAAAATTCAGAAATATATTTTAATTTTGTCGCAATATTTAATTTTGTGATTTTTCAGACCCGGATATAAGCAAACTTTGAATTTTTTTTTCTCAAAAACTATTCGTCATATCAATGCCGGAGTTTTACTAGTGTGCTTAAAATGACAAAAACTTTCAAGTTCTGGAAAAAAAAGCACATGCAACAAAAATGGGGTTCATAATACACTGTGCAGTGTTATCCAGCGCGCCAGCATAGGAGAGTCCCATCTTTCTGCCAACACGCGCAGGATGGAGTTGGGGCTGCCGCGCATGCGCTGCAGCAGAGAGGCGCAGCGCTTGCGCATGATGGCGGGGAAACCATCAGTATAGAACTCCGCGAACATGATAACTAAGTTAGCAAAAATATATAAAAATGCGAAATCAACGTATTGTGAAATTATTATTCATTTATATTGTCGTTTATTACCATCAAGTTGTTCCTCTATGTCAGTTATATTAACAGAGTTCAAAACTTTTGAAAAATGCAGAAATCGAACAAAATTTATCACAATGGTACACAGAACACGTGGGTAATGGGATATAACAATTTGACTTTCCGTTACGTCTGTTATAAAAATCGTAGGATGACGCATAACGATTATAACGAACAACATAATAAAATATAATCACTATAGCACAGAATATATACTAACTATAGTGAATCAATATCCATACGACCAAATTAGATTGGACACAGCAATCCGGAACCGGCTTATTGAGTTTGAAAAGCACACTTTACGATGTCTCTATATTATCATACCGACCATGAAGCGACTTTGATATTTTAATTGGTGGTCTTAATTAACATCTTACTTATCTCACCAGCGTTTTTAATTAAATAAGAACAGTTTACGTCTCCCTCGCATCTTGCTATTATTCCTTTCTATATGGCGTTTATCTTCACCTATTTGCTTGTCCTTGGGAAATAGATAAAATCTTGATTGAAATATCAAATCTAAATAAGTTATCACTACATAGTATAAAGCAAAGTCACTTCCCGCTGTCTGTCCCTATGTATGCTAATATGCTTAGATTGCTTTGATCTTTAAAAGTACGCAACGGATTTTGATGCTGTTTTCTTAATAATATATGTTAGAGAAACACCATTGCATCCGTGCGAAGCCGGGGCGGGTCGCTAGTTAAATAATATAAACCATCAGTTATCGTCAGAAAAAAAATTGCTATTACCTACAAACCTTACTTTTTCTTGATTTGACATCTAGATTTGTGAATATATTAAAATCGTTGTCACAAGTCTGAGGAACGCACGCGCATCGCCCGCCATTGTACATTCTTCGTAAATGCCGCACCGGCCTTGCACAGTGGCGTTAATCATTACACACGTAAGGGACTATTTATTTCCTACTTAAGACTTATAGTACTTTATTTATTATTATACGTTTATAAAAGTTCTGCCAGAGGACAAAGGCATGTTTCCGCGACCAAACATTGTTAAATCCTAATTACATAAATGATTTTAAATCTTAATTGCGGTGTTTATAATGATTCCGTTGTAAGATTAAAATTATTTTATATATTTAGTCAATTCCAAATTGAGAACAAAAAAGATATAGTAATGATGGTCAATAATTGGATCCTATCTCAGCATAAACTGATGTGTGTCGCACGACACACAGCACCAGATTTCGTGAAAAGACAATACGAGTATAATATACACAGAAAATAAAAGGTTTTTAGGGTAATTAAAATAAACTTCATTTATGTTTTTGATGTCATGAACGGAACCACATATTTTAATAAAATAATGCGAGTCATTTGCATCAAACCAAATCCTCTTTGCTTTTACTGTCGAGTTCTGATTTACAAGCTTTACATGGTCAGCAACTCGTACGTTTATTTCCCTCGAAATAATCCCGCGTAACCTTGTTTCGGCTTTAACCGCATCAAAATGTCAAATAAAATACCAGCGAACTATCAATAACCGCGTCGTTTAAAATTCGCGGCCCGTCACGGATTTGGCACTTCGGCGCGCGTACGGAATTCTTAATACTTTTTTTATATCCACCATCTTGATTTGAATGGGTTTGATGCATCGTTTTTGCTTGTCTTTGGAAAATTTAACGCATAACTGCGAACTAGGATAATCACGGAAGTAATTCTTTTAAAAATGTTAAGTTGTTTGTCGCGAAAATCAGGAACCAGTTGATGTTACGAGTGTTAGATGATGTAACGTATTTGTGATAAAATTAATGTGTCAATGTGTTTTTTCCTTTATCCGACTCTTGAACCAAAGAAGTAGCACACGGCCAGTAATTAATACCAGAACCGTTCTGCCCTATAAACTTTATCCGTACAGTATTGTGAAAAAGTTCGCACCACCTACGCAGTCAATCAACGCTTCCAAACTTCACTACGGTACAGCTCGAGTCGTATTTAATTTGGACAGAGTGGCCGCCTCCGTGTCCCGGTAACACAGATAAAGTTCACAACTAGAACGTGGCCTCGTAGTAATCGTACCCATGGCCCATGCACGGAACTCAATACAACCATAGATAATAACTGCCTACAAGGCAAATGTCAGACCCCAAAATGCTTAATTTGGAACATCCGTTTTATAATGCGATGCTTGAAAGTTGAACTGGAGGTTACGTGTGACGTAAAATCTGTGTTGATATTGGTATAATGCATATACTCGCTCTTAATTAGTAAAATAAGTTTTAAAATATTAAAAGCAAAACCGAGCTTGAAATGAAATCTATGCTTGATTCTATATATTATCAAAATGAAACTATTGGAATTGATTTAATTGCAAAAATTGTAACTATCTTTCAAAACTCTATAAATTCGTGGCCAAAACTACATTTTATGATTCAATAATTTACAATTTTATGCAATTTTGTTTGCGTTTTAAAGTAAGAGGAGAGGTGACTAAACTTTATCCTTATTTAAAAAATATAGATGTGTGTATTAAATATTAATGTAAATTTTAAATTAAGTGTTATATACCGTTCAATGACTAAGTCATCCTTAAGATTTTTTAGACCAAAGACTAAATTCGTATTCACACAGCATAGTTAAAAATGCCTCGAAAGCATTTTTAATTGAAGCCCACGGAGTCATTTGAACAGCTTATTGATGGGTTTACTTTTAAGGCAACAGTGTAGCCAAAGTACTTTTGAGAAACTCTATTTGCTTAATGTTTCTTTCGCCGTAAACCTCATTCTGCTTGACACGCTCCGAATAGATAGTAGTATTTAGTGACAAAATTAAGTACTTACTAACTTATTCAATACAAAATTGATTACATTTTTATCAGATAATATGCTATTTCCTAAAAGGAAAGTCGCTGATATACTCCGTATCTTGCCACGTTATTTAAAACTCTGATAACGTTCATCAAATCCCTATCAAAAATCTATCACGAGTTGATTTACTATAGCTTAATTTAGTGGCTTATTTTTATTTATTGCCTACTTACGGATAAACATCTGAAAGGAATTCTATTTTTAAATACATTTTTTCATTTGTTTAATCTTCGCCATCTTTGATGTCGTCATCTCACCATAAGCATTCGATAGGAATCCTATTTTATCTACATCCATACCATAATATGTCTATTTTATAGTCAGGAGCGATGAGCAAACGCCCTACATTTAGATATAAGTATCTGTGGCTGCATCGTAATGTTTACATTTTAGTATCGGTAACCGATACTTTAATTACGTTCAAATTTCGAACGTCTTCTTAAAAAGTAAAAATTAATATTTGAAGCTAACTTAAATAAGCAAAACATCTTGATGTATTTTCAAAGGTACCAGGAGAGCATAACCGCAGCGTAACTATTCATTAAATCAAAGAGTTTGAAAGACGCGAGCTAGCCTAGCTTCTTGTTCTTCTCTGCTCTCCTGGTACTACGGATTATATTCCACGCGGTTTCACATCGATCCTGACTTTATAATAGACATTTATCGTCTGAATGAAGATAAAGTTATGTATGTGACTGTACATAATTAGGCATTAAAATACTCATGTGATCCTTTTATGAAACTCACTTCGTTCGTTTCATAAAACCACATTCGTATTTTAATGACCCTCATTATGCAACAGTCACATAAATAACTATTTAAATACCTACATATAATATATTTTTCTTCTTTTTTTTTTAATCATCGTCGTTTTGTTCTTCAGCCAGTATTATCTAGAATTAGATTCTGCTAGTTGTTTTCCGTAGATCATATCTCATCTAGCACTATGAAGACACGTACCTCTCGTGATTAAACAAACCATCTTCCCCCAAGAACTCTTCTACTTCAAAGGCTATCGGATCTCCGACAGGCGTATCCTGCCAGACTCTGCATTATTCCAATTACTTTGGTTCTCTGCCGAATCGTTTCGGATCAAGTCCCTTAAAGAAACCTCGAGCTTTCAATAAATTAAAGTGAACATTTTTACTTTAACAGCTCAACGCAGTAACTGAAATATTACAAGTTAAGTGCTAAGAATATTTATAAGTATTTCTGCCTTTTAAAGTGCTTTCTATTAATGCGATTAATTTGATTTCACAGTTCAAAGTGAAAATTAACTTAAATGTAAATTATGCCGTTGATTTCGGGCGTACAAACATTTATCAAAACAAAACAGTTTTTATCAACTGTCAGCTTTATCTTACCTATTATTCTCGTTCCAAGGTCAACATTAATGTATAAATGCAAATAATGACTCAGTTTACAATGTTGCCTAACCATCGCAGATCATTGTGAAGATTTGCAATTGTACTGTTTAAAAAGTTTTTGTAATAAATTCTATCACATCAAATTGTATAAATTTCAGTAACACATATTTGCTACTTAGAAATCGATCGTGCTCAAGGTCGTTTGTTTCGCCAAAGACTGACTTTCGAGTGCATACAAGCGCATACATAAGATATGTGGATGTATGATGAGTATTATGACCATATTATTTAACGTTTTACGTTGGAATAAAGATTATATGTGAGTGATTGACCAAAAAGGGACCTCAAGGGAAAATAATCGATTTCGAGTAAATCGCGTTTGAATTATTCGTGTTTTGTTAGAGGATGTAGGTATGACGCCTCGGCTCACAAAAAAAATCATAAAAAAAACTACGGTGCCTAAAAATATTCTGGTTAGACCAAAACAAAGCTAATGGACCAAAGATGCAAAAATTCAAAAAAAAAATAATAACAGTTTCCAATCCCTCCAGGTCCCTTTTTGGTCAACCACTCACATATTAAATTTTTTTTTTGTGTCGTACTCTGTTCGGTTCATTTGAGTCAATTAGTCTTCTAAGATAATATTAGGCTAGTTGACAAAATTTGGAAATTCGGTTAAAACTATAGTTTAGTATCTATTTTACCCCAAATATATATTATTTTTAGAAAAATAGGCCTTTTTCATAAGTATTTTGCTTTTTTAGAAATAAACTTAAAATTAACTTTGGAAAGGCCAAGACTGTCATGGCGTCTTGAATGACGTCTATCCTCACGAAACAATCGAGTTTGTTGATGCCAGTCGACGAGATCATTATACAGCTGCAACCGGTGTTTTGTGAGGACTGACGTCACGTCCTCTGATTGTTGTTTAATGTCACGTGATTAAATAAGTAATTTTGCCGATTTTAATTTCCAAAAATATTTGTCATCTTATATTATTTTAGTAAAAAAGTTGTTTTTTTGTTTACTAAATATCATGATTAATCATTAGAAACTCTAAGCCATCCGATTCATTCTTAGTGGAAACAAGCCTATTGTTAACCGCTAGGTGGGTACGATGTACTTCGACTATAGTTAGATAAATTAATAATTCATTGACTATGAACTCGGCAAACATGGAAACTTAAGAAACGTTTTTGATGATACCTATTTGTTTTATACAAGAACAATTTTAATATTCTATAAATATGAAAACGTTTGGCACAAACAGAAAATGGAAGGACATTTGGTCTACCGTTTTATCCATTTCTTTCTGAACTCCGGTTGGTAAAAAATCCTGAAGTAGGTATCACAAATAATTTCTGCTACTTCGACTCAGCCGTTTCCAAAACTCCTACATTACAGATTCAAGCAAACGAGTATATCAGTATAGCCTAAAATACTCAACTATTCATTTATCAGTGAAAAAATGTTTACCCAAGTGTTATCTCGGTTGGCCTTGGAAATGCGAAAATATTGCGAGCCTACAATAATTAACCGATGATCTGAGCCTCACACGTTCCGAGCACTTTATGGTTATTTTTTTTATTATAATATATATTTTTAATTGCGCATATTATGGTCAAGTTCACAAATCAATGCGGTCCAGTACCAGTTTCTTAGCTTAACGTAGTCTATTCCCACGATTCGATTTCCAAATGTGTCGTGAGCAACGTGGCGGTGGGATTATTACTAGATTACTAGTTATTAACGCGCGTGTATTTTATGACACCTTTTTTATTACTGTATAATATTTTAGTATTACCGTATTCAAGGACAAAATGCTCTATATAATATGTTACTTTTAGGAAGTCACTATCTAAAGCCTTTTCATGAGTATCGTTCAAGGAATTTTGAATGGAGGTTCATCATAGAAAATTTTTGCCTGTAAGCACAGGCTTGTATTACTCTACATTTCAAATAGATTCCGTGAGAAAATTCAATAACGTGCAAAAATATTATCTCATATTACATTTCCATCGTCTATTATAATAATTCCTCATGTTGACATTGCATTGGTGGGGACACGAGAGTCCATTCTCCGTGTAAGTAGAGTATGTATTCAGACTCCAGACGGTTGTTCTTGATATGTAGGTATTGTGGCGGCCTCAGCTCATTCTGATCACTCAAGTGTCTGCAAACGTAGGGCTGGCGCGGTAGTTAATGTACATAATGACTCTTTTATTCACAGGTTAATTCAGTAATCAAAAACATAGACTTATCAACACTCTACCAAAAATAGATATATTAGAAAACTGTGACACATTTTTAAATTCATTCATTGGTCTTAATTTAATAAAACCTCGAATTCCTTTGCCTTTTCCATTAAGTCGTTTATTACAGTGTTTCATATAATAAACTGTATATTATGTCTCGTTAGTCAAGTTCAATTGGATGTCAAAGAAGCAAGTGTAGGCGTCGAAGCAAAGACTGAATTAGAACACTATAAATAGATCTAAATACGCGGAGAAGTTTATTTATACAGCTGCCATATTTAGTTGAATAAGCCGCTGCTTAATATATTTACAATTTGTAAAACATTATCTGCTTGATGTTCATTAAATAAATTGTACTATCTCGTAGTTTTATACAGCATTGAAGAGATAGCACAAGCTTAAGTATATTTTAACCAAATTTTAAAAAGTTTGATCAAGTATTGGTAGAATAATTGCGAATCGATTCTACTGCGAAGAGTACAATTTAAATCCCACCTGACGGCTACGATAAATTGATTTTTATTAGTATTACATACAATATATTTAATTACATTTTTGAAATACTGTTTAATTTCCGCCATTAATATAAATATTTCAATTATTTATCCATTTAATAAAAAAATACAGTCGCGTTTAATATTACCATCACACAGACTTTTGCGCCTCCATTTTAGTTTTGGTCACTTCTCCCAGATTTCATTTTAATTTAGGTAATAATAATGTTCTAGTGATTTAGTGTAACTAAATCTGTCTAGCCAGCCCTGAAGTGATAGGATATAGGCCAGGCCACGGGCGGCGCCTCGGGAGCCGCCGGTCGCAGGCAGCCCTAACGTCAATATCTCGGCCTAAGGTCGTTGGCATACTTCCCTTTTTCGGTTTTTATTACGCCGGGTTAGGCTCTATTGTTTGCTATAGCCACATTATGATTCGAGAATGTAGCACGAGTCAACGTTCGTTACTGTTTTTTAACATTAATTTAATAGTGAGTTGATGCTTTGATGCTCACAAATTATGCATTGAATCCATTAAGTAGACGTATCGTATCTTATCATCTATTTGTTTGATTTCATAAACATGTATCGTCTATTTCGGACATTCCTATGTCTAGTTAGTCATGTTATGTTGTGATCCGCTTCGGGCTTTTCACGTATTATAAATGTTAGTAAATCTTATTTTATATATTCATAATTATAATAAGTTGTAAGGAATATAATAGACGTTTTTTACAACCTTACCTCTATTTCCTAGGAATATCCTTGATACTATTGTGTAGCAACTCGTCTATCTGAGGGTTGACTCTTCAAGGTTCTCCAGAACAAATTGAACAAATTTTGTATATAACACACATTCGGCACACCTGCCTCAAGGATTTTATTAATAACAGAAAATGTGATTGTGATTTTCCCTCGGCATCTCAAAACATATTCTACGTAGCCATTGACTTCATTTAATATATAGCATGCAACAGACGAAACAGTTTGCCCTTAGGGAAACATTCCCAGTGCAAAAAACGGTTAATGTAAAATTATCATTTATAAATCACCATTTTACAGCAGGCTTGAAAATTGTTGTTTCACGACAAAGGTTTCATTCCATTTTGTCGACTGTCGTCTAATTTCTATCTTTATAAATAATTTTCAAAGATATTTTTTTATTAAGTAATGACTCCCTGGTCACGTTCTTTTTCTGTATCGAGTTTGAACGATTCTCAAGTTCTCGCGATATCGATGTTAGGTAACGGCCCCGCGTATGTGGTGCTCAGAGATCTCTAATTAGTGGTGAGCTCGGTTTGTGGTCGACGGCCAACTGCTGCACGATGGCTGTCTAATTGACTACGCTGGTCAAGAAGTACTTGTTTACACACGGAATATTACAATGGATATTATGTACTTGTGCTAATGCTCAACTTCATTGAGCTTGGCTAGTTGAAACTTGCCTGCTCCTGCTGTAATGGTTAATTAGTGATTTATGGTTTAAGCCGCCGATTGATTTCTCTCGCATAATTAAATAAATATGTAGAGCGTTAAAAGTGATAGTTATTATTCTATGCACGCTTTGTGTACATTTTAAAAGCAGCTTTTTCTTACTATTATAATATATGTAGATAGTTGAGTCTAATAAGAAACGCACACCTATTAATAAACTGCATTCGCGACGACATACAATCACCCAGAAATCAAGGAAATCAATTGCCCGAAGGGCCTCTAAAATACAAATATATAATTATTTAAGATATCGCTGATATTTGGCTCAAAGAACCGTGTTTTATTTGGTCGCTTTACCGTACCAATAAATTGCTATAAGTTATGGAAGCTCCCTTATGTTACTACTCCACAAAAGGCTCTTGGTGGAGCTGCACTTAAAGTTATAAAATTAACGGGAAATCACTTACTGTGAATTATTTAATCTAATAGCGAAGTTTAGTTAGTAAGCTAACCGGACGAGCTATTGTTAGCTTATCTATTCCTAGAATTCCTACAGATTAAACTTGATAACGGGTTCAGTCAATTGCGCTTGGCAAACAAAGAGTCTTATTATATTACTGGTAAGCGGTGAACTACGGTTCACCGTCAACCCTGCACTTTGCGCTAGTCATTTGAACTTAGTCGATAGATATAAATATCTGGTAGACCAGAAGTTTATGACAAGATATAAAATTATACCATCGAATCTGAGAGCTGCATTAACACAGACTTGTAGTATATTTATTATAACTTACGAGTATATTACTACCTTTTCGTTTACCACGTTTGCAGTAGGTAAATAAATCGAATGAGATTGAGTAATCAGTATACAAAGCATTGTATTATCGTATATACAATCCCGATAGCGCTAGTGGTTTAAAAATACGTCAATCATTATTACTTACGATAATGTGACCCTTTCGCAGTAAGATTTGGCCTCTACCATAATGCCCGTTTCCCCAAAAAGCCACTTAACATAAAAAAAAAACACCAATATCTTCTACCTGTAATGCATTATGATTTTATGCGTGTAGTTTAGATTAGGAAATAAACATAAAAATTGCATCCTATTTGATTCATAATGAAAAAAATAAGTATACTACCTGTTTCTATCTAAAGTAAATATTGTATATTCTCCAAAGTCCTGGAGTTTCGCCAGCAGACGAAACTCTATAAAATGGCGTCACTACTCTACACTATTAATAGGTTTCTTGCCTAGAACTTATGTACTGTATCGAGAAACACTTCTGTAAATAAGACAAATGTGCTTTTGTGAATACATATCCTTATAACGCACTGTCATCTTGTCAAAATTAAATTATAGGTATTTTTTGGAATTCTTGGCATTCAAAACGTTTTTTCTTTAGCTGATCTTTTTGTTCCCAAAATATCAAATTTTATTGATAAATAAAAGACTCCATTTAAGTTAAATAATATATTTTTTAAATAAGTAAAATGTATACAATATGTTAAGTGAGGGATGATAGATTTCATAATTTATTAGCACGTTTATTATTGTAATATTATATAAATTATACATACTAATTCCTATTGAATAGTCATCAAGGAGCGCATATTAGCGAGCTTACCCTATCTCTATAGTTAAAACATTTGAATTAGTCACAAAATCGTTTATTTATTCATCTACTAACCACCACTAAAATATTTACCATGCATGCCCGCTGATCCCATCGCGTTTTAAAAATTATGACGCAACATATAAAATGTCACTGGTAACCAACGTTCTAAATATAAATAGGAGTGTAGGTACTGTTGATTGCATCGAAGAATAGTCGGTAATCGGTTCCGTGTGAGGGGCCGCCACCCCTCGCACCAAGGTCACTGGGGTGCGCTTCTGTTTATTTATGCACACGAAACCCACTCACTCGATGTTATAGGCTGCCTTTAAAATGCACTTTACAATCACTGATAAATTCAACAAAAAGTTCCATTTTTTTCTTACTACGCCATTGGTATCTGATAGATCAATTAGACTGGCAGAATTTTGATAATAAAATACTTTCTTTCTTTTTTTTCTGATATTTGTAATACTTAGCAGCGTAGTTTGTCCTAATTAAGAATACTGCGGGATCTAGGCAATGAAGCTCTAAATCCTTCAAACATACTGTTATTGATACCGTGTTCAGTTCAGTGTTACGAGGAATCATTTTATTACTATGATTTTAATTAAGTTATGAATAAATAATAGCCTGAAAGTCTAAAAAAGTCTCAGTTTTGTACCTTTTTCGTATTACTTGTTAGTAATTTCATTATTTTACAATTATCTGTAAATAGACGCAAAATTTTATGGATTTGATATCGTTTTATGTTATTTTCAAACTATCTTTAAAAGATGGGTAGTACGCTACTCGACGCAGTGAGAGCGTAAGCAAGTCATGTATAAACGGAAATCCAAGTTTAGGCCGCGCTGCGGTGCACCATTCTCAACCACGAAGCAATCTAGAGACAGCTACCACTCGCGTAAAGTTTCGTTTCACCGAAAAAGTTTTATAGCGTTTTCTCAGAACTGCGATGATCGGAATTGTTTTTACTGCCGCGCCGATTTGTAAATATGACACCTGGACGATACGGCACGCGTCGAACTGTTTTTTTACTCATGCAGTTAGCCAGTCTCTTTATTAATTTTAACGAAAATTATATTTTTTGGGTTTAAAAAGTAACTGCGATGAGTGTCAGACAACCTAAGTATTTACAATTATGCTTTGAAGGCGGTTAAGCAAGAAAATATAACTCTATTTTATACAGTCTAAAACTAAATATAAACGCAACTCAATTTCACAAAACAGCGTCCAAACAATAAGAACTTCTATTGTTCCCATTTGAGTTGGGTATCACTATCATGGACAGTATCTCCCAATTTGATTGGTGCTGTTTTTCAATCCAGACAAATCGTCTACACGCGTCCGATAACTTGGACTTTATAATTTGGCAGTCAGCCAATTAATATTAATAGTGCCGCGTACAGTACATTACACGCCTATTTGTTTGAGAGTAAGAGCTGCGAAGTTACAGGTCTTCCAAATAGGAGGCGAGGGTAACGCACGCGAGCTGACAAAAAACCACAGAAACATGTCGAAAAAACTGTGATAAAAACAAGCGAACGTTGATCGTGTCTACTAACTGATCTAGGGACGATGACCTCGCGAATTAGCGCGCCAAACAATTCTTTTCTGCTTTCTGGCCGCGCGGGTCTTGTTTAATCTGTGGTCTTTTTCATCTGCGGTTTAGTTTCCAGCGTTTTTCCTGAACTACGTTGGAATTATTATTTCCGTACCTACTTTCTCATTGTTTTTGTCATTCCTAGGTTCGTTATGTTCGGGGATTTTACTATGTTGTTGTATTTCACCATAGTGTGATTACGAATATTATATCTACTTTATGTATGCTGAAGTCATAATTAAGCTTGGTTACTGTCCATGATACCTAATGTATCTTGGGCAAGGGTATTTAAATTCGTTGATCTTGGGTTGTCTTAATACATTGATCATCATTTGTTTACAATAGACTTAATATTATTTTGTGAGTTACATATTACATAATATTGTAAATGTTCTTCTGCAATATAACATGTGAGCACATACCTAATATTATTATCTTTCACAAAAGACCAAACATAGGATCTTAAAATTGGTTATTTTCCAAGTTGAAATATAAAACCCAACCTCTCTAAAGCCCCAAGTAAAATACGATAGCTGGATTAATAATTTTCCAATTCCGTATTTGTGTTCGGTAGTAGGTAGTATAATTTATTCGCTATGCCTCGTCATTATGCCCATTGGCGCCGCGGTCATTGACAGCGTTGACCCCGCCGCTGCCAAACGTACTATTACAAGTCAATTATACTCTAAGGTTCTTTAAGATTTCGCAAAAATTACGTTAATTTAGTTCTTACACTTCTTACTATTCTTTTTTGATAAAAAAAAAACAGATTCGCTTCATTTCGACATTCTCTAAATAGATTAAATTGCCACTTTCTGCCATAGCCTTACTCAGTAAAAAGCCTTAAGGAATCGATTTCGAATTCTTCATTCGATAATATTGTTTATATTAACTTACTACTTTGATTTTTTAAAATATATATAATATTATGAACAATTTAGTTAGCGAACAATATAACGAGTTCGTTAAATAAAGGACTAAGGTAAGGTTAACAAAATGGCTGACGGTCACAGAAAACACATAAAGGTAGTTAGTATCCGTGATCTCTGAACGCAAAGGCCATTTAGAGCAGCCGCTTTCATGAGATACCGCAGGTCTCAAACTACGGGTTGATTAACCCTATTTTATACATAAGATATCCTTAAGCTTTATATATATTCATTGTATTTTTTTAAATATAAAAAATAAATAAAAACTTTTACAAAGACTCACACCCTGTTGCAGAAAGCTCCATTAGAGTTAATGCTTCATTAAATCTAATGCTGTCACTTTTCGTTGTCATGAAATAAAAAGTGACAGCAATAGCTTTAATGACACATTAACTTTAATGGACGTTTCTGCAACTTAGTGCTAGTCTTTTAATTTTGTAACAATCAAAAGAAAAATTAGCTTTCAGAAAATTTTTGCTCCTAACATTTCTTGGAAATTTTCGACAAATAGTTATCACGAACATCTTTATACAGAGCATTTTCCACGTAGGTAACAGAGCTTCCAGTTATAGAGTTGCCAACAAGTAACAAACTATATTAACACGTTGACTGTCCATGACCCACATGTGGGTCATTTTGGGTGGGAACGAGACGTCCGTGCCATACATGTGGGTCACCGCACTTTATATACATAATGGGTTCTTACTTCGTGGGTATAAGAGAAAAATACTAGTATTGTATATGGACGTATGCGTAAAGTTATAAGTAAAATAAAAAAGCAATGAGCCATCGAACTTTTTTTATTTTGAAAATTTAACCTTAAAAAAATAAATGATGAATTTTTATCATTAGTTCCATTATAAATGGAACTAGTTTCATTGTTGACTTGACAATAGTACCATTCACAGTTCCATGATGAAACTACTGAGAATAATTTGTAACACCAGTCCCATCCATTTATTTTCTGGACACAATAGAACTCAATGTCAATTTTGTCGTTTAGTTCCGACCACCACTATTGCATTTGCATTTTTGACATAATTTTAATAAAATTGTGCAAATTCTGGAAAACAAATGAATGTCGGGAAAATAAATGAATGTCGGTTAAAACAAATGAATGTCGGAAAAACGTCATTTTTCATAATTTTGACATCTAACGTCCACATGACACACAAGTGTGTCATAGAATTATTAGCTTGTACGTCCATGACATATATGTGGGTCATTGGAAAAAATGGGGTCTTAGGGTACTGTATTAACTTTTATGGCCTTTATGTATCTAAAGTTGTAAAAAGATAAGTATTCCAGTACATAGAAATGAAAAAGTGAATTGGACGTGGGAGCTAATTTCGATATTTTGGCTGGACAGTTAACGTGTTAAATGCAATACACTGTTTACTAGTTTCACAGAACTCGTGTAGGTGTTTCTCTGGCCTTCGGAATATTTTTAATTTCTTTTTAAATTTATATATTTTAAAAACGCTATTACAATTTTCTGTGTACAATTTTGGTATTGTATCTACGTACATATGCCGTATGTATTTTGTAGCCGTAATAAAATCACAGGATTATTCATACGACATCAAACAAACACTTCTAAATCATAAAACTGTTTATAATAGTAATGTAAAAATGAAGTAATTTGCATCGGATTTGGTTCTAGGCTAGTGACAAAATGTGTTTTAAACATTTTATTTATTCAGAAACATGGCGCCTATTTATTGCACAAACAATAGTACGGATGTTAAAACATTGCAAGGTTAGAAATATAACTTTATTTGGACCAACAACACCAATGCATTTCATGGATAAATTAAATTTCTAGATTACCATTACTTTTTGCATTAACATGGTGCGTACGCTAAAAAAAACTCTACATCAGAAGTGTTTATAAGTTTTGCTCACAAATAAATGAAATGTAGGAAACTGAGACGTCGCGTCGTATTTCTACCAGATTATTAAGTTTGTGAAAAGTTTGGACACATCTGTATCTATGAGTTCAGGAACAAATACCTTGTAAACTCTTGTTTCTGGGCTAATAGCTCGCGCGGTCGCGCTCGAGAGCCCGTGGGAATAGCCCCGGAGTGGGGCGGCCGTTAGAAAAAACCAATTACTAGCAACAAAAGTCAACCTCATTGGATAACGGCCGCCGACCGGTTTGTTTTATTTATAACACGCGAGATCAATATGTGCGCACATTTGTAAAAACTGCAAAAAACGTACCAGCGCTCTACCAACCCAACCTCAAAAGTAAGAGCTGAAACTTTGAAATCTTTGTCTTCTGGTAATAAACAGTTAATTCAAGTGGCTGGCTATGACTATTTGTTGATGAGTCTTTTTCAATAGACCGTGTGAGAAATTCCATTTTATCTTAATAAAAAATCTCTTCCAACGTTCTAAGGCGACAGAGCTATTTTGTAAATGCCGTCTTTACATCGAAAGATTCTTTTAATTGGTTTCCTTTAGCAAAAAATAATATCGACATCAATTTGTATTTCGTGATGTTTTTGCTTCCAACATCATGACGGAATTGCTTTTTATTATATAAAACGTTTTGAATATTACATTTATTTACGAGTATATTCATACTTTGATTGTAATCTGAGCTGTTTCGCGGGTGTCAATAACCGTATTTTGATAAATCAGTTTGAAATATTTCAATTTCTGTGGATTCGTTTAGGATGAACTGAATTATTCATCTGTCTTAACCGCTTGCGGCACTAATTAATGTCGACAGGTCGGGCGGTTTTCTCACAACAGACCAAACGAATACTCATTAATATGACTTAGCCTCGTGCTGTTAAACCTAACTAAAGGGGACACGTTTCAATTAACACTTGTAGCTGTTCACGGCTTAATGAGCTCGCGATATTGATCATTTGTACCTTCCGTGTGCCTCGGGTCTTATCGACCTTACACGTTTCAAGCACTTTTATGAATAAGTAGTGACTGCCCGAAGGCACTGCGCTACTATCAACTTTTTCGCAGGCTTTCTTGTTCCCGACCTTTTTCAGCCACTTATGTAAATCTATACTGCACTAAGGAAAAGCTAAGTCTAAGAAAGTTTACATTTATGTCTTCCGTGATAGAATAATAACCAACAGCGCACTTCACGTACCAACCAGTCCAAAGGAGCAATAACTTTTTCTTTAGGTAGAAATGGGAACACCTTCAATCAAATATTTTAAAAGCAATCTCGTCACAAGATTTATTTCTCTACAAGTACCTACATTCAAGAATGTAAGCAACAGTTATTATGTCTTCTATTGCTTCTAAGATAAACTGGTAAAACGATTCGTGATCGGTTATCGAATATTTGGGTTTAAATTACAATGATACTAATCTTTATTTTTTGTTTATAAAACCCAACTACAGCGTGACAAATTGGGTAAATGTAAAAGCTTTCTAAATAATATCGGTAAAGTCGAATGGATAAAAGCTAATAAGAAATAAAACTTACTTGAACTAATTGATACACGATATTTCCTAGTTCAATATAAAGTAAAATTATACGATTGAGACGCGTCATTTTAAAACAATACGAAAAATAATTTACAATAACCACTGAAAAGTTACATCTCGTAGAACGAAAAATAGTAAATGGGCAAAGAAATGAGTCCGCACAGCAGTGAAGTTATCAAATTAAACATGCCTGTTTATTAGCCACTTAAAACAACGTTAAATATAGGCTTGTGTCCTACTCGTTCATGTCCGATTAAGGGAATAGTTCGTTCAACTGACCGAGTACGAACTATTCTCTTTTGATCGTTCAAATCGGTCTTCTAGTACATTTCATTCACCATAGTTAAGCGACATCGGGATCAAATGACCGATTACGGGTGACTGAGCGGTGAGAGAGTTGAAAGATCAGAGACGCGTACGTGTGAGCGTGATGGACGATGAACGAGTACGACTGATTTGAAAATTAGTCTGTTCAGATTAGATCAGGATAATTTTGTTTGTTTTCTTTAACGAAAGTGAATTAATTAATGTAAGTGTATGTATCCATTTTAAGCGTTTATTCTACTTTATATAAATGTTAAGTGTGTGATATTTTGAAATGACAGTCATAAGCCTGAAAAGTATGACGGGAAACAAATATGATCCGAGCCTCCGCGGTCCGACTGATGTCATAGTGATCATTGAACTAAATGAACTAATAGTACTAAAAGACCGAACTAGTACACTTGAACGATTGTCCTAGTTCGGAGTGTTCCGTTCAGTGACCGAGTAAGAACAAGCCTAGTTAAATATAATGATGACATCTAAAATCGACGGTTGGCATAATACATTTACATAAAATATTCACAACATATATCATGACTTCCGTGTCTTGCAATTTGTTTTTTTGTTTTATAATAAACTATTCTTTACTAATTTTTCATAAAAGGATCACAGTAATAAAAAACAGTTTTATGCGTTTAGATTCATCCATCGCAAACGATTTAACGCATTGTCCAATAGAAGGTATTCTTTACCACTTTAAATCAATAGGTATCAATAGGTGGATGTAATGCTGCATAATAATATATTTTAAATTAAAAACTAGCTCGCCCCAGTTCGCACATTGGATGGTTGGTGTTAATGTGAGGTTAAAAGATCTAATTTGGAGCAGTCATTCTGAAGTGCGGACCTGTAGATTTAAATAAATCTAAAGGCATTAAATGAATCACTAAAAGGTGCGGTAAGTTAAAGTTATAGTACTTATAGTATAATAACTCATTATGTCTGATTGTGTGTTTTCTAAAAGACTTCAGTGACTGACATTTTATCCATTACATTATTTCGCTATTGAGAAAATACAAACAATTCATAAAAATTCGTCACTCCTTTTGTAGCTATGAGTCTGTAGATGCTTTAGAGAGTACGCCAATAACGATAAAAGTATCATCAAGGTCGAATGGAGCTGGTATATAGAAGTATTGAAAGTGATTGAAGCATTCCTGTTTACATACAGAAAGGTACGCGAATGAATTCTGACCGGGCAGCGGCGTTCTAAATTCAAATCAAATTATTCCGTATAACGGATTTTAAATTCAAATAGTGAACGACACTTCCCGTGTGCTAGTTTTTATGCTTGTCAAAAATGTATTGTTTTATATTTAACAACATTTAGGACCAGTTTCACCACTAACCGGAGAGAACTAAAATAATGCTCTAAGCCACCGATAAATATTTATCTGTTTTATTAAATGTTTTTTATAATATGACACGCTCTCTTGTATCAATTTTCAAAACCAGAAGACAGCATCACTGTTATCTTATAGATACATTGTTAAGAACTTCTCTGTCAGCGGTGAATCAGGGCCTTAAAAATAGTGAAACAACGAATAATACTAGGAACTTTAAATATGTACTATAGATAATTTCTTTATCAAAAATTCCCGCAATTTTCTACAAGAATTAAAGTCTTTCAACAACCACATTGGTTTTTACGTGGGAACATAAATGTTTAAACATTGTCTGGTAGAACGTCCTTAATTGTATTTTCTACGTAAATATCGTTTAACTACAGGAATAAAGCTAGCCCTGGATACTCGTATAAATTAATTGATTATTAGATAAGGTAAAAGGATCCGCTCCACCAGGAGACTCAGAGTGAATGACGGTTTTTAAAGATATTTTGAAATGTTCTTCGTAATCTGAGTATTCTGTAAATTTTAGGGGTGTTCCAATTGTTTGAAAAAAATATTCGTTGGCATATCGTTTGCGCATAACTATGTCATAATTATTATAATCAACCTGTTTGCAAGTTCAGTTAAGGTTTACATTGACAGCATTTTGTGTATTACCTAATACTCATTGAATGGGATCAAATTAAGATTCTTAAAACATTCACCATTATTGGTATGCAAGAAATGGAAATACGAACACAATATAATTTTCAGTTACACTCATAACTATTCATATTTATTGAAAAGCCAATAAAGAATACACAATAGATATTTAGAATCGGACACGGTACTATCATCCTCGGTGGTCCGTACATTATGCTACCGCGCAACCGTTACGAATCCGCATTTGAAAAATTACGCCCCGTCTCGAGCCGGGCTTATTCTCTCTAAAATGCCGGTTGCGAGAGCTACCGCAGTACGAACCTCTATTACTCCGGCTGAACGTTCGTCCGTTCAATCATCTGGTCACAGTAATTTGGGTTTAGGAGTGTTCTAATTTCAAACTTCGTGTCTGTCGTCATCATCACTTACTTTCTTTTCTGTTGCTTTCACAAAATGGGAGCGTATTTATCAACTGATCTCAGAGATGGTATCGTATGTTCTTTGGAGTATGTTTACTAAAAAATGTTCTCTGAAAGAATAAATATGATCATGCGAGATATTTTAGCCTAATTTCATTACTGACTTATCTGTCATATCTTTTAGTAAAACTAACTACTCGTTCTTCGTAGCACTTAACAAAAACAACATTACGTAAACGTATACCCATAAGTTATCTTAAGTTAGACTGTCAAGTTCTTCCTATATTTACGCAACAGGTTGGAAAAAGTATGTTTCATAAAAGTAATTTCTTAAGTTATGTTAATTGCTTTGGATTCCATGACTTTTTTCCTCAAATAATTTTACGGGCTTTTTCAAACTCCATGCCAACGAAGAATGTTTACGAAATACGAAATTTATTTTTACCCGATTTTCTCTGGATTCACATGGTCTTGCAAGGCCGACCATTGTTTTCTCTGAGTCCTTCCAAATGTTCTAAGACTGCGAATGTTACAGCTTTGGTTTTCCTTCACTATACCCTTTTAGCAATAGCTTTTGGCATTTACTTAAACCGCGTATTTTTCCGTAATCGATTTCTACGATAGTCTATGTCCAATTTACAACATTTAGTTGTAAATCTGCAAAGTATCAGGTGAAATGAAACTTGTTCCAATTACCGGTAGCGATATCGAAGCGATTGGCGGTTGAGAATACTCGCGCACTTAATTGCACCTCTGCTCTTGTACTTTGTGCTTTATCAGTGTAATTTGTTTAAAATCCGAACCTGGTAGTTAGGAGTGTGCGTGATTTTGTTCCATTTTCCGTTCAAAATATCAACGATCTATCAGTTGTTAGCAGTTTCTTGCTCTTAAGGCTGGTTGCCTACTGTGCTTTAAAAAGGGGTTTACGGCAAAATGTATTTAACTAACATTCCATGTTTTGCTAGCAATATTATCACTTAATAATATCGTCATTATTATTCCTGGAAAAGCGTGTTCAGCGTAAGTTATGTTGCGACGTGTTTAGTTAACCATGTAAAAATATAAATCTAAGATTAATATTTGCTTAATATTAATGTTACATGCTTTGTGCCTTTTGCTACAAGGACTAGACTATGTTCTTACTTAGTCACGAATAGCCATGCTGGATTTATTTACTACTAGCCGCCGCCCGCGGTTTCACCCGCGTGGTTCCAGTTCCCGTGGGAATTGATCAAAATCCTTTCTTAGCGGATGCCTACGTCATAACATCTACCTGCATGACAAATTTCAGCCCGATCCGTCCAGTAGTTTGGGCTGTGCGTTGATAGCTATCTACATAATATGTCAGTCAGTCAGTCACCTTTGAGTTTTATATATATAGACTAGCCTTCCGCCCGCGGTTTTACCCGCGCGTAATCTCTTTTTCAAATGTCCCTCCATTCCCCCCACATTTCCGGGATCAAAAGTACCCTATGTTTACCGGGGATAGTGTAGCTTTCCAACAGTAAAAGAATTATTCAAATCGGTTCAGTAGTTTCAAAATTGTTATTCCCGCGGGAATGAGACTTTTCCCGTAGGAATTTTATAGCCTATTTCCTAATCCGGGTTATAAACTATACGTGTGCTAAATTTCATCTAAATCCGTTCAGCCGTTTAGGCGTGATTGAGGAACAAACATCCAAAAACATCTGAACATCCAAACATCCAGACTTTCTCATTTATAATAGTAGTAGGAAGTAGGATAAGAGCTTTTATTATTTTAGTTCTATCCATCATCAACCCAAGCTTATATTAGCTAAAAATATGTTACATAAGATAATTTACATTACCTGCACTTACAATTACAATGCTTGGTAGATAACCAGTTCATTCCTTAACTAAAATCAAACTCCAGTCAATCGGTGGCCAATTGCCTGCATATTTTTTCATATCCATATAAATCACGACTTACAATCGTGAATGATTCTGCCAAGGATAGAATAGTAATACTAGATATTACCGGTCGGCGGTATCGTTCGCGGATACCGGTTGTCGTGCTTTTTGCGGGGTGTGCGGCGGCCCTAATTGCACGGTCGGTGTCGCTAATTGAACGGTTAGCCGTAACCGGTCCGAGCCGTGTTTGTTAAACGATTACGTGCATTATTATTAAATGTGCATTCGTTTTTTGCAAGATAAACATTTATTGAATATGGACTCCGCAATATCTGGTTGCGTCTGGAAGATTTTGTGGGGTAATGTTTAATGACGTTCTGTTGACCTTGTTATTTCTCGTTTGGTTTGGTAACCCACTCTTTGTTGTAGGATTAACTAAGCTATGCATTTTATTAATCGCCTATCTCTTGGTCGCACTTAAGAAATACCACAGAATATATAATAGTTCTAACGTAGTAATACACCAAAATGCTTTCGCCTATTGTTTGGCAAACTTGATCATCTGTAAGTAATGTGTTATACAGAGAAGAAAACTTGATTTCAATAATAGGCTGTCAAGTAATTTCTCTAGGATAATAGAGTGTAAAATTATATGGGGCCTAAAAGCTACATAAGTTACGTTTTTGATTTATATTTTCCACACCGACCCTCATATTGGCAATAGCAGTCTACTTATCATGAAAATGCCGGCACATACTATATGGACCGAAAAGGTTTCGTTTTGTCAGAAGTCTACATTATTTATTAACCCATTGGAAAGCCAGAGTACTTTTCCTGTTCACTCGCTCATAATAAGGAGTCAACAACAATAAAAGCGCGCATCAACATCGAGTTGTGGAGGAACAACATTTTCGCGTGTTTATGAACTGAGGGCAATAAAACTTCCATTATTGTCTTAACATCTTGGCACAGGCCGGGGGCCAACCAATCGGACGGACGCGAAAAAACAATTCTAACTTTTTAGTTTATTGTAGCGGCCAACGCAATAACTCATGTTTTAGGCGATTTATTGTCGTAACGCAGTAACATTACACAGTCCCTTAGGAAGTCAGTATTTGTCTGAGTTATGGTAAAATATTGCCACAAACGACTAGGTAGGTACCCAGCGATTATTGATCTAGCCATAATCCTTTTTATTTACTGTAACGAAATTTATTTCCTATTTCACCATAAACAGACAAACTGTTCATTGATTCTCATGCTTCTAATCGAATAAATAACTATACAAATAAGATTTTCTTTACCCACTTTTTCTATATTGCATTTCTATACAAATAAGATTCTGTAAACTTTAAATTGCTGCTTGAAAAATTACAAACTTTTCATTTCAAGGTTTTAACTTTTGGGTCGGTATTTACAAATATCGCTCTATATTGGCTTCTTTTCATATCGCCTCTAATAGGACAAGGTCTTATATTTTATTTTATTACACAGGACTATGAAATAGGGCCACCATTTAAGTCTCTATTTGGTAACTAAGATAAAGACAACTTACTATTTGGTAAAAACAATAAAGCAAACATTGCAACAAAGTCAATAAAATTATTGTAACTGTCTTTGATACACTTGGCAAATTCAACCATGGGACCAGAAAGTTAGATTGTTTTTTTAAATATGTATTTATAGTATATTTTTATAGTATGTATTGTCGATTCTCTATTGAAATTTATTCATGTTCGCCAATCGCTCGAGGCTGTTGAAAGAAAGACTATTTTTAACACACACAAATTGTAATTACATCCATGGATCTAATTTAAGTTACGAGTATTCTTACAGCGAATATTACTTTTGACACGAATGTCATTTCCGTTACACATCACGTGATTAGCAACTGTACTTCACGGGCAACTCGCGACAATGCGACCGGTAGATAAATAAGCGAGCACAAAAAGCGGTTTCAGAAATAACCCCCTTACAAGCAGCTGCGGCTCAAGGCAAACCGCCCGCTTCTTTTAGGCCATGTTTTGCAACGTAAATTGAGTTTTTTTTTCTTATTCTCCAAAGTATCTAGAGCTTACAATGGTGTATGCTGTTTAAGTGCAGCGTCTATTTGTGGAGGACCCTCGATGATCGATCCCGCGCACTCGGGAACTTGTTGCGGAGATTTCATTCAATTGTTCTAGATATTAATTATAATAAATTTTAACACCCATTTGTAATATGTTACTAAGCACACCGTTTAAATGATTAATTATTCATACCTATTGTCATTCGAATAACCACTTATTTTTGTATGAAGGTTAGAATTAACTTATTTATTTAAAGAAAAGGACAACGTTAATTTATCTCACGTTTTATTTTTTTGTATTCAAATGCATTCACATAACCACACACATTCATTTGAGATCTACATACTTACTTAAATCAGAATTAAAAAAATATTATACTTATCTGCATTATTGGATCAAGTATTTTTTAATTAGTACTATTCTATTTTATATTGTATATTTAGTCCTAGTTATGTATGTCCTACTTCTGTTAGAACATACCGAGTCTTAGAGTTTATATTCTGTGCCGAGGCCCCCTGTGAAGTGATTTATATCTTCTACGTGATAGGTGACATACCAATACGCCATATAACTGATAATTGCGGCCCATTCGACATTACAACGACCTAAAACTGCGGACTAATTAACTAACGCAGTCGAGACGGGAAACTAAACTTGGCAAAGCCGCAAGCTTATTTTCTAACAATTATAGACGTGACCAATAATAGTGCTTTATTGTTCGATTTATCCTAATAAATAAACATACATTATTATCACTTGTAATAAGACTATTATTTAAACTGCGCTTTTATCTAGATTGATATCATTATTTATTTTGACAATTTTTACAATTTTTTTTAAAGAGGCAGATTGTTGAGTTTTGACGCGGGTTTGCAGTTTGCAGAAGCGGGAAGTTTGCAGAATAAATTTTTCATGTCATAAATTCTTATTATAAACTTCTCTTATCTAGAGATTACACTATGAACTTTAGATTCCAAAACCATTACGTCCTACATGTTATATTAAATGTGCATGTAACAAAACAGCATCTGCATGTATTTCCATTAAAGATTAATATCTTATTTTTTACTTAAGTACCTACTACTCACATCAAATAGAACCTTTCCTTCAAGCTGACCATTTCAGGTGCACCTGGTGTTTTTGCTATCTCACTCTACCATAAGAGCGACTCGCTCTGTTCATCGTGTGTTTCGTTTTACGGCCACATGCTTTAATGGAGTGATTGCGATCTGGATGAATGGACATCCAAGTGCAATTTATTATTAATATTAAAGTGGATGCAGTATCGCAGCTTAGGAGCTACATCGACTTGCTTGATTACGCGCCACTTAAGTTGTTGCCATAAGATATAATTATCTCAATTCTTATTGTCTACAAAATGAGCAATATGTGATCATTTTATAGAGACTTTAATTTTATTAAAATGTCAGTTTACGAATTTTTACCAATGCTCACAAAAATACGCGATGCTTCTCTAAAACAATCCTTGTTTTTGACAGTAACTGTACGCGGCGGCACCTTAACCACTGTGCCATTACCTATCTAAATGCACATCTCAATGTGTCACTTAAAATAGTTGAACTAGAAATCTATACGATGGCATCAAACAAAAATGGTAGGGTATACATCAAAGTTGTAGGAATTTGACCGATTAGAATATGTCCATAATTTGATATGCTTGCTTGCTGTTCTGTGACATTTATAAAGGCCACTCACAGAAGAAACAAATAAGATCTTCACATGATGCACGGGGATCAAACCCGCGATCTCTTAGTAGCCATCATCTTAGCCATTAAAACATATGTGTAGTCAGAAAGGCTGCGTAGTCGAGCTCAGTAAAATTATTTATTGGCCGATGTGTGCACTCGATACAGTCTAGGTACGGTTTCAAGGTTAAATTATTACGCACCAAGCTAACCTGTAATGCTTATCTGCAGTTATATTAGCAGCTATGTGCATACATTTCTGTGCTAGGTACCTACAACTCGTATTTGGAAAATATAAACCGGCGTAGGTTAATATTAGGTTAACTGAACTTATAATGAAAGCCAGCTATAAATTCAGAAGAAACTGTAAATAAAACTTTAAAATGTTAGGATCAATAAAATTGGATAAAAAAGCAAAAGTTTATTTAAAAACAAATGCTCAAACTTTTGCGTTTCTAAAAATCTAAATCTCATGTAGAGCCAAGCTTCTTCTAACTCAACACGCCCTAACTCTACAAGGCCTAACTTTACAAACTCTACACCTTAGTCAAAATAAGCGGTTTGGCCATTTCGCTACATTCACATAAACATAAGGTGAAAAATTAATTCTATTAATAGCAAAAATGTCCGGGCTTATGCCACCACTGCCAGATAAGTTTGTGATAATCTTTCTTATATAAGATGCTCTCTTTTTTGACAATTTCAGAAAAAGAAGACAGCCATGTCATGTTATGTCAGTGTAACTGTAACCTTAAATAAGTTCTTAATTTATATTATTCAGGCAGGCATATCTAGTCAATATGTATGTGGGTTGTGTGTATTAAGATAAAGCTTTGATGTTGACTACAAAACACTAAAGAATTTATTCAATACATAATCACGTAATTACCACTTGACAGGCCAATAACCATTACTGATTCTATACTCATGACATGCCTATTAAACCCTTTAAATTATAGTTCTCGTTTATGTAAAACAAATTAATAAAAATGTTTGCGATTTTAAAAAACCTTTTAACTTTTCATTGCACATTGCAGGGTAAGGCTATCTTGAAATCTGTAAGTACATAGTTACAGTGATCGGTATTGGCTAAAGTTATTGAAAACTAATTTTTGCCGGCTCAGAAATTGAACCCAGGACCCCGAGATTAGCTAGATCAACGAGTTGACTGACATTTATCCTATTACCTTTTTGTTAATGCATATTGTTAATGAAAACAAGTTTGTTTTGCGCTTGGATCGAATCCTCGACCTCCAGACCAATACAGCTGTTACACTATAGGTCATCGAATAAAGGATTTAAAAGAAATAAACACGTGAATCAAATGAAGGCTGTAAACGAATAACTTTTAATTTACATTTCATATTAGTTCCAAACTTTAAACCCACTAATACCGTATTAGTACGATTACTATTATAATTATATTCTGTGACTGTGTAATAAAAGCACCGTGTTCTGTTAGGCGCCAGTGATCTTTATTAGCCAGAATCTGTTGAGCTAAATAAAGTTAAGCCGTGTGTTGGTTTGTAGCGAGTAGGAGGCGGGCTTAGGTTAGTGCCGCCTCTCGACAAAACGCTAACGGTACCGCGGCACTCGTAGCTACTAGCGCCGCGCGGATTTTATCGAAACAAATGGTTACGTTACAATTTTGTTTCAGTCAATTAAATTAAGATTATGATAGGACTATTATGTACCATCGAGGACACCCGCGCGTGATCACTTTTGGAAAAATATACCGTGCACGCGCATCGTGACTTGTTTGGAGTGGCGCTTGTAAACGTGAAAATACTGCACAGGATTTTAGCCTTTAGAGTGATCACGCGCGGGTGACCGCGATAGTACTAAAAGCGAATCGTTTGATATTTTAATCCTCCTATCATCTTTGGTTTTTAGATGTATGGTGTTATTGGTATTGTAAGTATAATCTGTACGAAAAACAAACACGAAAAATAATTACTAATGTATCTGTTATAACACTAAAATAAATAAAACATAATATTAAGTAATTTTTTTTTCTTAAAACGTCTGCTTATTATAGACTCATGTATTTTAATAATTCTATTTAACACACTATTACCCGCCATTTTGGTCATCGGTGAACCTTAAACCATTGTGGGGCTTGAAACCTCGACGAATTTAATGTATAGCCAAACAAGAAATTTGGAAAGCGTTCTAACATTAAAATATAGGTACTGAAAATATATTAAATTAAATAGGGCAGCAAAACTACAAAAATATTTATTTGAAAAAACCATTCGCCGGAAACAGGCAAACCGCAACTTTATCATTCAACCGAACCACGGGAACGCTGATGTACACTTACGTGGGTATTAACTGAATAAGCGTGGCGTAAATAATAATTTTAATTAAATGTAAACTTATTTAAACGGACAATATCGCGGTTAATAATGTTTTGTAAGTTGGTTTCAATTGTAAACGTTCTTATCGTTTTTGTATTGTAATTCCTGTATGATCGACGATCGTATTACCTATCACCTAATGTTTAGAAGATGTTAAGCACATTTTCATCCTAATAAGCGAAAAATCGAATATCATCGCTCAATTTACTGCCTTATTTACCTATGTAAATGCCAATTTTATCGTTTGATTCGGTTTATGCGATCTCCCTAGCAAGCTGGACTCTGATAACGCTATAATATGCCTTTAAAATAGTCAAATCAAGAACCTCATCCTTTTTTTAGAAGCCGATCAAATATAAGTCAAATCTGTCAAAATAATGAGCTAACACTGCTTGCGTTCGTGCGAACTTGCGACTTCTGGTGCAATCGCCGACTTCTCAACGATTGCACCAAACTTATTTTTAGTTAGTTATATTTCCTTTTTTTTATATGATTTAGTACAAAACCCAGTGATAGTAACAACGTGTATTCCTTGTTGCAGGATACTACCAGCCCGCCGGGCCACTCATCAAAGAAAGCGGCGCAGACGCAGAGCGCGCGCTCGCGAGATACCACCCGCCGCCACACTACCACGCGCCGCACCCTTCCGTGAGTATACCCCTCATACGTTTTACTTCACTCAGAGGGTCTCCTTTCATAATTTTTTCTTATGGTAATTGGTAAGTATAGCAGGCAGACCAGCATGCGGTACACCTGATGGAAAGTGACAACCGCCGCCCATAGACATCCGCAAATCAGGTGGAATCACAGATGCGCTGCCGGCCTTTAAGGAAGGAATACACTCTTTTTTTAAATATGTACATACTTGCAAGTCGTATCGGTTTGGAAACACCGCTGATGACAAAGAATTCCATATCTTGGTCGTGCGAGGCACAAAATTGCGAGAAAAGCGTACAGTTGTGGACTGCCAAGCATCGCATTTTAGCCTAAAGACGTCCACTGCTGGACATAAGCCTTTTCTTGACGCGGGGAATGCTGCTCCTTAACTCTGTCCTGAGGGCGGAACAGAGCCGTGTGTAGGGGCTCCCGAATCCCGATACCTTGAAATGAGCATTGCCCCTGGGAACTTGCCACAGGGATTTATCCACATGCCACGCGGTATGAAATAGGGGATTATTATTACCTAATGGCCGGTCACGGGCATCAGCACAAGCTCTTGCTCCGCGAGCCATCCAACAAATTGGACATAGACCTCCCCTGATAATTTCAACGGGCATCGCCATATTTTGGTTATTGAATATTACGTATACAAAAAAACTGTGCTGTGATTCGAGAACCATCGACAATCATGTTAATAAAGCGGCGATCAAAAAAGCCTTGCTTAGCATTTACTTATAATAATGATTAAAAATATCAGTATGATCTTCCATTCTAGGTTTAGAACTTTGTATTGGATGACTTTTGACATGACTGTGTTTAGTGTTGGCGTTTGTCATCGTGATGACGTCACGAGGTCGCGCCGATGACACCGTCGGTCGTCGACGTCACAGAATAGTATATATCATTACCGTGTCGACGTCAATCCCTACGATCCACTCGCGCGCCGGTTGCGTCCGTGAACACAAGTCCATTTCTCTATTGTACATAAAGTCGCATTCAAATGTTTAATTAATAAAGAAAGCTAACTAGTGAGCAACGGTGCCATTAGAAACACTTTAACCAAAAACACACTGTAGTTTTGGACTCTAATTTTTTACAAGTTTATGTTTGTGACATATTTTTTTATGGTATTCAGTTAAAAACTATGGTTTCGAGTCTATACAAGTCTGTAAAGCGGCTAGATATTTTTTAATCTGATTTGAAGGGACTTGAGTGACTTGACATATTATTTAAAATTAATTAAATATTTCTGTAGATACTTATTATATTATAATAATGTCATTTGATTGTCGCAGGTGCTACAACAATACGGGCCTCCATACTACCCTACAGAGCTATGCTACGGGCGGTATTACCGACCTTCGGGAGCCTACCACGTGCCGCCCCCACAACCTGATGCACAGGTTAGTATTTTTATCTATAAAACACATTACTCACTTTATACTAATCACCTATTTGTTTCACGAGACTCTCATTAAGTGTTCTTCTTGGCAAACACCTTACTCACTAGCGTCGACTCCTCGAGACACAATGTACGAATTGTTAATTTAGTGTCATAATTATTATGCAAGCCAGTTTGCAGCAAGAATGTCATATTGCAATGGCATGCAATGCCTCTCGAATTATGACCACGACAGAAGATCGTCATTCACCTAAGTACCTACCTACTAAACTATTATATATTTATTATCTATCGCAAATGACTCCTATATGTACAATGCGACTTGTATGGGTCCACATTTAATGGAACAAACGGCAACATCCACTAAGGCCCCTAATAACTGAGTTATTAGGGGCCTTAGTGGGGCCTTAGGGGCCTTAGGTTATCCACTAAGACTCACTGAATTAAAGAACAAAGTGGAATTGTATGACCTAGATTGAACGTCACGTAGCTTACTAAATTACCACCGTACTTGCATATCCATTTGGTATGAACTTCCACACGTCACGAAATGACGTCGGTTCTGTTCTATGACATCACTAAAAATGTCATCCAATCGCAGAAATACATAGGGTAGCTAAGAAAAATTTATTCTAAGTAGGGTAGACATATACTTACTTCGACGAGGCATAGGATTTACGCGCGAATAATACGGAATGTAAGATCGAATATCTGCGTAAACGAACATAAAAATCGTAGTTACACAATACACATTTGGACGGATGTTTTTGTCTACAGTGTAGATAAGTGTATTATGGAAGAAACAGGAATTATGACGCATCATGGAATTGCCCAACTAAATGGTTCTTTAATAATAGGCGAACATTAAACGTAGGAGCCGACGCTCCTTACAGTCAGGTTGGGTGCATGCATCCATGATACTGGAATTAATATCTGAATAAAATGGTTATTGAGATTCAATTACTTTAAATATTGTGTTTATTTTCAGATGGTCGGAGTGGGTAGTGAACCTTATCCCCCGCCACAATATTATGGTACTCCGCCTTGTTACCAACACTCACCACAAAGGATACCATATTTAGGTAAGTAACTTTTATCAATTTGAGTCATTCGACGACTCTAAGGACGCAGTTATGTTAGATCTATGAGCTGCAAGCGCAAAAGGCCCTCAATGGAATTTCCCTTGTAAATAAACCTTTTTCGGTCAGGACATTCCAGGATTTTAATTGACTTTTATCTGGATGTCCTAGGGACGTACTTAGTATTCGCCATCCTTAGTCTAAGGGTGCCCTAATTTTGCGTGCTGATGAGAAGTGTGTAATTTAGTTAATTTTATTAAAATGAATATGATTATTTTTAAATATTCAGAATATAATCAAATTGTGTTCAGATTGACAATATAACGTGAATAAAGTTCCTTTTCTGACATTTCGCAGTAACTGTTAACTTGGTTTAATGCTCTAAGTTATGAACCAATGCGCATTGCTACTCGTAATTGATAAGTTATTGGCATACCAACACTGCAATGGGTGTATAAACTTAACAAAGTAAGAGATATTCGACATTAAGTTCGATTAGTTAATCAGACATGATATGCGTATTTTATTAAGAGCCTGTTTGCCATTACCTCATTTGAATGTGTAAAGGTATAGAAATAAATCATTTACTAAAAAGACAAAAAGTTTAAAATTTATTTATGAGGTTTTACTTTAGCACTATTGACACTGAAATCCAGCTAAAATCATATCGGAATATAAGGCATATCGTCATATTTAATTCATTAAATCAATGTCACTTTTGATCGTTGCTCATAGATACATGTCGCAACAGGATAACCCCTGATGCAATCATTCAGTGAATCACTAAAGAATTGCATAGTAAATACGCAACAGATAGTTACTATTATAAAACGCGACTGAATACACGTGCACTACATTAGTCGCGTCCTATCCGTTGATCTGTTGGCTTTTGGCTGCGGTCTGTAGTTATTTATAAAACAAAAATTAAACTTTTCAGCGATAACGTATTATTAAACTGGCTATTAGATAGCGTTAAAAATAAACAATTACATACATGCGTTGTTAAAAAGCTTTTACCGTAGCACGCTACTTCCTAATCAGGCACGATTAAATATTGAAAAGAAGTTGATCGCGTATGGTAGCTGGCGAATAGATTTTTATATTTTTCTAAAATAGTGTCAACAATATTTCAGTTAATGAAAGTATGAAAAGAGTTGATAAACATATCTTTTGTAATGTGTCTTTGAATTCTGACCGCGATTGCGTATCCGTGAGTTTCGTGTTTTTTTTATTACCTACTTAGAGAGTATTTTTAACGAAAAAGAACTCAAATAACTCCCTAATATAATATTCTGTAATTCCACATTATCATTAAGCCATATATTTCTATGACGGAAATCGATTTAACATCACAACATTCCAACTTTTGCTGAGACAATTTCCATTTAAAATTTTCTATTTCTTTCCAGAATATAGATGCCCGTGCCCACTAAACGCGTGTCCAAAAAACGTCCTTATTGGGCCCGCTACTGGTAAAGCCCCGACCGGTGGCGGCCCGGACGTACCTTCGGCCCTCGCGCCGCCCGGGGGCGCCTTCCGAACGAAGGTGCGGGCGTGCGCCCTCGACGCTGCCGCCGACACACACGGCAGCGGCAAGGTAAGAACCCACCACTGGTCTCGGCCGCAATAGCTCGCCTCCCTAGTAGGCAGATGACAAAAACATTCACTAAAATGGCTTTTTTTGAAATACATTTGCCTATTACTGTAAAATATGGTCTTCATGCACACGAATTTTACAAAGGTTCGGTACGGTAATACGGTTGCACCCGCAACCTCTGGTATAATAACCGACTTCTCAACCATGACTATCAAATCAGTCGGCAAAAAATGGGTTCCCGGCTCCGGCTATTAGACAAATAAATGTATCTGTCCACTTATAAATCTTTGATTTGATAATAAGATTGCCTTATAACGAATGCTTCTTTTTGATTTCACAGGACCCGCCTCTCGAATCAGAACCTCCAGCGGCAGCGGACGCACCACATTCTTGTCCACTGCCGGCCATAGGTGGTGCTTCCCCCAAACGCGAGCTCTATGATGTTCGCGACAACCTACGGCTGGCAGTGGACATGCCAGGCCCAGCAGAACCTGTTGGTCCACCTTCTCCAGCGCGAGGCTCGGCGGGCGCATGCGCCCCGCAACCTCCTCCGGCCGCCCCGCGCCGCGCCCGCCTGGGCAAAGCCATGGCGAGGAGATCACTCGCCGGGGACGACACCGGCCTCCTCCTCTCCGCTCCGCAGCCTCCGACGCAGCACAGCGATGCCGACGATGACGTCCTCGCCATTTCACCTCCTATCTGTGCGCCCATCGATCTGTCTTCCTCTGACGAAAGATCTACACCACTAGTCGACGTCAAGAAAGAAAACGAAGGCCCAACGAATGCGCTATCGCGTAAAACTGACGCGCAAGCTCTCCGAGAACATAACTGCACGACAGTAGCCGAGCAAACTGACGCCACGGAGGCCTCCAAAGCTGTTAAACGGAGATATTCAAGACCAAAGTTAGAAATCGACATGAAAGACACCCAGCTGGAAGAAGGCTGCAAAACAAATGGGATCGGAGAGCATGTAAAATTACAAAAGAGAAGAAAAGTTTCCGGTGAACAGACTGATGTACGATTGGAGACGATCACAAAAGAGCCTAAAAAGAAAGTGTCACCAACGAAAAGGCCGGCCAAAACTCCCATAGCAGAAAAGAAAACTGTTAAACGAAAATTAGAAAATTCCTCAATAGGACCCCGGTCCAAGAAAGTGCTGATGGAACCGACGAACGATGACCCGCGGCTCAAGAATGTCGCTGCGGTGGCCGAGGAGCCCGCTCCGGCTAAACCAAAAACAAAAAGTGCCCTCCTACTCGATAACCTAATCAGAAAGAATAGCATCGATAGGCCGGACTCCATGAGCTTCTCCGAGGCGAAGCTAAATCCAGCCGAATTGTTCTTCTCCCCCGACGAGAACTTAGCACAGACTTGCGCAAAGAAGACTCTCAATATCAACAATAACGTAGTCGAAAGCGCTAACGCCCCCGTCAACGGAGTGAGGTCGAACACAATAGCGGCGGTGAGCCAACTCATCGGGAAGAAGCAGGCCTACAAGAATCCTTGCAAAGTCGAAAAAGTAGACTCGAAGATCACGCACAACCATAAATCAGTATTAAAAACACCCATCGTGAAACCGACTGCCGAGGAGGACAAGCAATCTTCAGAAAAGAGCGCCGAAGCGGAGGTCGCGACGACGGCGCCGCCTGCGGAGAGGATCGACTGCCCGGAGGCGCCGACGGTCGTCGAAGAGGTCCGAGTAGACGTTGCCGAGAAGACAACGAAAACTGCGAAAGCGAAACCGAGGCCGACGGAGACGAAGCCGGAGATCGCGACCGAAGAATCTCAGCGACCGCGGCCGGAGCCGGAGGTCGAGAAGGCCGAGGCGAAGGCGGACAAGGCGAAGAGGACGAAGCTGACCAACGGGGAGCTGAAGGGAAAGAGCGTGGAGAAGGTGGTGAAGCTGCTGGTGTCGAAGCGGCCGGCGGTGAAGACGGACGAGGCGACGATGGTGGTGGAGGACGCGTGCTCTACCGGCGGGACGGCGGCGGGTGTGGTGGGGCGACGGGCGCGGCGGCGGCGCAGCGGCACGGGCGCGCGGCGGCGGCGGGCGCCCGCTCCCCTTGCGCCGCTCGACCCTGAGCCGCACCCGCCATCGCGCTCGCCGCGCTGGAGCAATGGCTGGAGCTTCGACGGAGATCACTACGTCACCAAAGTCTACCTCAACGTAAGTATTCTTTACTTTTGTTAAGGCAGATAAACACGCAGCCTAGCAAATGGAAAGCAGCCACTACGTCCTGAGCTATTGAGAGAAACTTAACCAGGAAGCACGGCTCCATTTTCTGTCACACTTCAGACATTATCTCTTATCTTAGATGTTCTCGTAATGAAAGAATGTTAGAATTGCCTTCATAAAGTTGCACTCGATGTCCCCTGAATTCTCATAATGGCAATCTGAAACGACAGGACCAGCAGAACTGCCCTTTTACTTGCTTTTCGAGTTGTACCTGTTAAACCTGTCAACTATAACTATTATTTCTAACCAATTTAATTTAATATCTGGGCGTTCTTGTTAATCCAACACCAGCTAGAATATTTTATGTATTGATTCATCGACAAGCAGCAACCTCATCGCAAACTACTTCTCTCTCCGTACAGTACAACAAACGTTGTATCGTATTCCAGATCCTGTTAATGTAACGATAACTTGATTTCAAGGATGGTGACCTGTGATCTGCAGTGGGAAATTAATAGACTTTACTTTTTTTACGTATTCCAGAACGACTCGCGCCTGGACCGGCCTGCGCGGTGCTGGGCGCGCATGACGCACACGAGCGGCGACAGCGTGGCGCGCGGCGACTGCGTGCTGCTCCGAGCGTCGCTTGCGCGCGCGCAGCCGTTCGTGGCGCGCGTCGCCTCGCTCTGGCAGAACCCTGACGACGGTTAGTTCACACGACATATTATAAAGTTCTCGCCTCGATGGTCTTGTGGTTTAGGTACAGTCAACAGCACATCAGACTACCCCAATCTGTCAAATTTCTACAACCAATTTTCAGCTTTATTCACTTTACATAGAGTTCTCTTTTAATTGACAATTTTTGATGGATAAGGGTAGCTCGATCTGCAGCCGTCCGTACTTTGCCGGGATATTAAGGTTCGATTCCCGGTTCGAGCAAAATTTGTGGCGGTTTTTTCGGACAAAAATCGGGGTTGTGATAATCACGAATCTGCATTTGGCAAACGTGGTGATAAAGCCAGTGCTTATCGTTGTAACGATGACTTGATTTCAACGGTACCTACCTTTTTTACTGTCAGTAGTTTGTTTCCGTTCAATGTGGAAAGGGAAACCGGTACTATTGGGATTAAAGTACTTTAGTCCCGAGCTCCACACACTAAGGGCTGAAGCTGTGTGAAGCGGGACCCGCGCGCGGTTAGTATAATCCATTGCTGGCATTTAAAAGATTGCGTCGGTCGTTCGCGCCCTGCAGTACCTACTCGTACTAAGCCAGCAATGTCTTACAAACCGCGCGCGGGTCCCGCTTCACACAGTTTTCGTCCTAAAACTCCGCTAAATAAAATCCTGTAACGAATCAAACTGATTTACCCAGGTGAAATGATGGTGTCGCTGGTGTGGTACTACCGGCCGGAGCACACGGAGCGCGGGCGCACGCCGGCCGACGCGCCGGACGAGGTGTTCGCCTCGCGCCACCGCGACGCCAACTCCGTCGCCTGCATCGAGGACAAGTGCTACGTGCTCACCTTTAACGAGTACTGCCGGTTGGTATCATACTAATAAAAGTATGTAGAAAGTGTGATGAGGGCCTGCGCTGCGTGAAACGGAGTACGCGTGCAGACGTCCGCACAACGAACTAATTGGTGGAAAATATAGAAAACTTCTCTACCATGTCAATGTAAATTCTAAGTTATATCATGCTATTCCCAATATTTTACTTGTTATTCGGTAATTTTAACAACGATGTTTTTAAAGTCATATTTTATGTGATAGGTTTCAAATCGAAATCTATGTACCTTTTGGATATTACTAGGAATTATTATAAGGAGCCTGTAGTGTCCCACTGCAGGGCAAATGCCTCCTTTCTCTCTTTCCATCTTTTGCGATCGGTGTGCCAGTTGGCATCAAATGAGTCAAGCTCATTCATTTCGCCATCTCCTTTTGGGACTAGAATAAAGTTCTGACTATATTTTCATGGTTCATGAGTAACGATATGTGTTGTGTTGTGCAACAGTTACAGGAAGCGGCTAAAAGCGATGGAGGAGGGCATCGTGATGGCGCCGTCGATCGTGCCGGCGCCGGCGGCCGCGGACCTGGCGGCGGCGTGGGCGCCCAACGACGCGCGCCTGCCGCCCGCCGTCTCGCCCGACCTCGTGCTCTTCTGCCGCAAGGTCTACGACTTCAGGTACTTAAGACTTCATAGAATTGGTAAACGGTAGACGAATTACAGGTACCGGCAAACTTGGTGAACATCGGTCGACGGAGAGGGGGAAAGTTCGCGCATGTACATTTGCGCATGACCAATAGCGTGCGCGAATCCCCCGAACGCCCGCGTGCGCTATTGGTCAGAGATATGCTTCTGACCAATAGCGTGCATACGTGTCAAAATTCGTGTTCTGCGCAATCCCCACCCGATATTCAAGAAGTTTGCCGGTACCTGTAATTCGTTTGTTGGATTATGTGTTACGTTATTTAACAAATTACCTCAAGATATTGTTGACTTACCAATACACAAGTTTAAGTCACACATCAAATGCCAACTCATCAAGAAGAGTTATTATAAAGTGGAATTACTACTACTTATTGATGCCGCTTCTCTGCCTGCGCCTTTGTATTGTTATTTGTATTGACATGATCCTTTGTATTGACATTATTATTTACTGTGACATTGTGACATAAATTAATTTTGTGATGTTAAATTTTTGAATTTGTAATTTATAATTTGTAATATTAAAAAAAAAAAGGCAAAACTGTTGAGTTTCTTGCGGCACTTCTTTCCTTATCAGGCCATTGACGTCGAAGTGCTGGTAGGGAAAAAAAGATTGACGTGCAAAAGTATTTTTTAAAAATCTATTTGCAGAATAAATTATTTCATTTCATTTCAGGTCCAAGAAGATCCACGTGCCCAACAAATGAACGCCGCCGGACCGACGCTTGGATACAATTACTCTCGTCGCCGCCTCCCGACGCCGCCGACGCGAAGGTCCGTGGGTGCATTTTTATATGTATATTCTAAGAACACCAAAGGTACGTTACAGATTTGTTATGTCGGATCGGAGCGGCTGAGACTCTCGAGTAGTGACTCCTCCCGACCCCTTAGTACAAAATGCGCGTCCGGGCGCAGTAGCATGTGTGACCTGTGGCCATTTTATGTGAAACTAAGTATCGTTGTGTTTAGTGATCGCCGATTGGTCATTACTTTGCTTGTGTCGTGATTATAGTAGATATTCCTTTAATGTAAACATTAAACAGTGATTTGCTGTATTCGATTGATTTTATGACGAATATTTTTTGTGAAAAGATGCCTTTTATAATGTGTAAGTAGATGTAAGTGAATCATGATCGATGAAGATGCATAAATTATGTATAGCTATACATTTTCCTTTGCTTCGGGACAACTGTGCCCCATCCATTCTCATATGTAGGAGATGTAATAATGAGAACGTGTGTGCTGATATTTGTAGGAAATAACTCGTATGGCTGGTATGATTTTGTTTTACGATTAAGTTTCTATTTGGCTACTTGAGAAAAGGCATTTATAATTAATTACGATTATTATTTTTAATTGTTACATTGTTGTCAAAGTAGAGTCTATATTAAATTATTCTTTTATTATTTAAGAACATAAATTATGAAAATGCAGCATCGATCAGAAATTGAATGTATGGCAGAACTTCTGGCAATCCTCTAAGAGGTGGTATCAAAGTTTGTTATGAATCAACTATTTGGAAACAAAACTGGTCTTACTTTTTAATATTTAAAAAAGGACCACTTTTGACCACTCAAATAAATCTTACTACTCACAAGATTCTAATAATTAGTCCTACTGATCTGGTAATTTAATACATTTTCATCATACCATCTTAAATTAAATGAACACTCGATACAGTAAACTATGGATACCTAATCTCCATTGAGCGCATATAATGTTGAAGTATTATGAATCCCATACTGTAGAATGCATTTTACCATTCAGCTATACCTAGATTTCATCATTAATATATTTTGGGCTATGTTTAACTTTATTATATATCTATATTAAAGAATTTACCGAATGACCATGCCTTCAAAGGAATTGATTTATCAATTGCATTTTGGCCTGAATGATCTAAATAACTTATTTCGGGAGATTTCTCAGTACTTTTTCCAAAAGACTGATTTTGCAAACATAAAGTCTTAATTTTTCAGAACCCAGTCAATTCCAACAGTTTCACTTCACTATTAGGTTTCCGTAACTCGTTTTTGCAGATGATTTAAACTAATTGAAAAAACAAATGGGAACATTGTAACATATTTTAAATGTAATATTAGTGCATAGAGGTAAACAAAAAAAACACTTTGGTGTTGGATGAAAAGAGATATATTGTATGAATGTAATAGTGAAATCTCTTATCACTAGTAACATAATTTTAAGTAGCGCGGAATTATTAAAAAAAAGAATATTATATTAACGTTACGATTCCCGCGTGGGTGTTTGTAAAGGGCATTTATACGTTTGCAATTTGTGTACCTATCTCATCTGTCTTTACTATTTCTTACAATGTATCTCTAAATTAAGTTCGTCTGTCTTTCAGTTGTTAAATTATGTTGTGCATTATGTACCTATTCTTATTTTGTAATTAGAACTTGCTAAATTGTTCGTTCCAGTGAGACAAAAATTATGGGCTTAGCATAAATCATGATTACGATTCTCAATAATGTAACGGCTAATAGTGATGACACTGCAACAGACTGACTAAATACTGCAACAAATATTCCAATATGCAGTATCAAGTTCAGAATGTGTATTGAAGTAATTTGGGTTTGAATACAACTGTGTCGATGTCTGAAGTTCAGAATGCGTTGATTGAAGGGCAGTTTGTACCAAGTCGTGTCGTTAACTGTAGGTGTATGAAAAGGGAGTGCCAAATAAAGTCCTTTGTTAACAAGTAATGACTTCCTACGGACTTTATTAACAAGACTGCATACAGTTGCAACTCCTTTTACGTGAAACCGATAATGTGACTTATTAAATAGATAAATTGATAAAAAATGTCTCATCAATATTATGATGCCATTCCTATGATATTTCAAAATTGGTGTCTTGTCTTAGCTCCAGTTGTTAAACTTTTTTATTATAAATGTAATATGGAGGAAGTGTGTTGAAGCCAGTGTTATATAATAACAATACTTGTCATCACAATCTCACTGGGTGTCTATTCCAAAGCTTATGTTTTCTTTGTTTTCTTTTTCGTTGCTTGATGCCAAAAATTTAGCTGCAAAAATTCTATTATTCAGTAATGATGTAATACCAATTTCCTTCTATTTAGGTTAAACGGATGACAGCGGAGTTTGCGCATGACTTACCAACCAATTTCATAAATATGTAATAGAAATGAATATACCTAACTATTATTTACAATTACCTGCATTACCATTTTACAAATAAACCAATAGGAAACAGTATTTATATAATATAAAGACCTTTTTTCCGATATATTTTTCCCATGCGCAAATTAAGCTGGCATTAGTACTCATTATTAATTAATTATAGAGTTAATGAGTAAATTCCATAATAATAATATTACTATAAGTGAGCTCTCCCTTGCTTGTAGGTGGATTGTTTTGAGAAATGTTACCTGGTATTTCGCAGTTGCAACCTTCTTATAGTCAATGATTTTTAGAATTAGGTTTACTAATAAGAAAAAAAATACCTTGTTTTTATTATTTATTTTGTTTCAATGGAAATTATATAGGTATATTTTTATTATTGTAACCTACATAGTTATGTTGGCTGTAATTTAATATTGATGTAATTAATATATGTATTTTTATTTCAAACTGCCGTTTTATTGAATAATACCAATAAATCCTATGATGCCATACGCATTATGAATATAAAGGTAACGGTAGGTACTAAACGATTTATCCTTCAGTACCGTTTATTTGCACCATTGCGAAACTAATTAGTCTCATCATCTGCATCGTTGATGGTGCAGTTGAGACTAAAAAGTTTCGTTTGCACCATTAAAATGAATACATCTTACTTCACATCACAATACATATGTACTTTCCTTGTCATCGTAAAATGAAAAAAAATAGGGCCGCATTTTGGTTGTTGTGGAACCATTTTTTAATAATACGGATATTGCCCTGGTATTAGGGCAACATGACCTTGTTGGAGCTGTCTTTATAAGTTAGGTTTTATACCGATACTGGTATGGTAGTACTAGGGCAACATGACCTTATTGGAGTTGTCTTTATAAGTTAGGCTCATATGGATACTGGTATGGTCGTACTAGGGCAACATGACCTTATGGGAGCCGTGTTTATAAGTTAGGTTCATACGGATACTGGTATGGTGGTACTAGGGCAACATGACCTAATAGGAGCTGTCATAAGTTAGGTTTATACGAATACTGGTACTAGGGCAACATGACCTTATCGAAATTGTCTTTATAAGTTAGGCTCATATGGATACTGGTATGGTGGTACTAGGGCAACATGACCCTATGGGAGCTATGTTTATAAGTAAGGTTTATACCAATACTGGTATGGTGGTACTAGGGCAACATGACCTTATTGGAGTTGTCTTTATAAGTTAGGCTCATGCGGATACTGGATACTGGTATGGTGGTACTAGGGCAACATGACCTTATGAGAGCTGTGTTTATAAGTTAGGTTCATACGGATACTGGTACGGTGGTACTAGGGCAACATGACCTTATGGGAGCTGTGTTTATAAGTTACGTTCATACGGATACTGGTATGATGGTACTAGGGCAACATGACCTAATGGGAGTTGCATTCATTTTAATGGTGCAAACCAAACTATAGTCTCATCTGCACTAATGATGGTGCAGATCAATGGTGCAAACTGTACTTAAGAAATTAAATAACGCGAAGGAATATTACTGTTAGACAACGATTGCTGTCTCAGGTGTTTGTGGTAATGATAATATGCAAATGCAACAGTAAATATCGATTTTATTTACTAACACGTTCAAGCAATAGGTATACAATACTATAATACATTTTCAATATAACCTAGCCAAAGTATTTAAAACCCACATACATTGACCAAAATAACCAGTTTACATGACAAACATAGGTATCGCATAAACTTGTATACAACTTCAGTTGATACGCAGCTAACCTAAAGGTAAACGCCCACGGTGCCCAATTCAACTGAGAGACACATAAGCCTAAAAGCATCGCTCAATGTTCTGCCGTCCCGCACGCTCCATATATCTTCGAACCCGTAAGTATACTGACATTCAACATGAATATTTCAAAATACATTCGGAGAACGTGGCAGTTCATTTCACCTATGGGAGAGGTAGTTGACAAAAATGTCCTACTACCAACCAAGCTCGTGGCGGGAACCAAATCCACGACCGTTTATCACAATCCGATTAGTGGAACCACAGTCATTATCTGCAAGAAACTAAAATAATTCGAGTTTCTCATGTTCAAGCCATGTTGCTGTCATTACTTACGAGGTGATAAAACATTAGGGCGTTCATAATTACTCATCCTAATAAATAATTTAACATTTTGAGAAACATTAAATAGGAATTTGGTAATTGGAATTTCATACATTACTTTTTTTACAGTACGATCAGGAATATAAAAGAACAAATGCAATGATGTTAGTTTCTTACGATGTTCGCTAGTTTTGACACAAAAAAACTCTGTCTTAAAAATTTATACAATCCAATTTACATACATTAGACATCCATAGATACATAACACATTAGGCCATTACTTTCTTATCTTTCAAGAATATTCAACACTTAGTATAAAATGGCGTTTATACTACCCTCAATGTCCTTACATTTATGCATGCCTGATAAATTGTCATATTTTGACAAAAAAATCCTACCGCCCATTTTTTAGGTAAGTCAACATTCTTAAATTTGAATAGTCATAATTTTAACTAATAAATATGAGATGTCCTAATCGAGTGAAGATACATTGCAACTTTTAGTTAAGATGTTAGAATATCGTTTTACTTCAGTCATATTCGCGCAATTGTCTCTTGAGTTTTCGCGTTTCGGCCTCAATTCATATCTATCCAGTAAGTGCACCTGAGCGAAGCGGATAACAACGTGCCACCAGGTCAAAGCAAACAGTTGAATATCTTATTATTATGCTAAAACAAACATCATATTTTATAGTGATATTTCGGAAACTGGCTCAGATCGAATTTTATCTACATAATTATGTCCCGGACGGGACTTCCTCTTTCTATGTCAGTTGTCTCGTAAATTAAACTACGAGAATAAAACATGGTAGACTATTTACTGACGTGGCACACTACATAGTACCTACTGTTACAGGAGGCGTAGATCTATCGTATAATAGAATTGACATTCCTTTGGGGCTGGAATTTTTTCTCATCAATAAGCTTAACTATATTAGAACTGCAAATAATAACATCTTCCCCTCTAATAATTAAAAATATAAAAAAGAAATATTTATAATTAATGATAATGTATACAAAATTAATTAATGTAATATTTTCTGGGTACATTAGCTACATATAAATAAAAAATATAATTGTAACTAATCACGTCATTGTTGGCCTCTTTTTAGTCAGTCATCAACAAGAACATAATATTTCATGATAAACATAGGTTCTAAGCTCCCAAAGCATCAATATAATAATTTCAAACAAGGGCATAAACAGCATTTACATAATAAGTATAAGCACTACGCGAAACACATATATTATTATGGATATTTTTTACTCTACTTATATGCCTATAAACATGGTTTGTAAATTGTATTGTTATTATTTCATTATTGCTGTTGTATACCTTACATTAGCTCATTACTAACTCAGTATTATAAATGGAGTGTAAATAGAAAAAAAACATTGAGCTTTTGATTACTTTATAAGGTAAACAAAGAACTATGTATAAAAGAAATATAAAATGTGTTTAAACTTTGAATATTTATCTGGTGATGCTTTTTTCGTAGCACCTACTTGGATGATTTAGCTAAATGCAAACACAGAAAAGTTTTTACAAATAATAATTATCAACCAAGACTAAGGTAGACTTTCATTCGTGTCCTAATGTAAACATCAGGGAACCAATTTACTTAATTATTCAGACAATTACCCACTTGAATTGTTTCTAATGCCTTTAATCAAGAACAATATAATTAAATTAATAAAAGCTAGTCTTCTACATAAAGTCCATTATTTAAGTTATAGCAGACCTAGGACAAAAACATTAGGAAAAAATGCCTTTCTGCCTTATGAAATGGAAAGATTATATTTATTGTTTACTGCACAGCAAAAAGTAGATGTAATGCTATAATCTACCAGTCATAAATAAATTAAATAAATATTTGCGCGGTCTTTGTATAGCAAAACAAATTGAGTTCCATCCTATATTTATTATTCAGATTCCATCTTAATGTAAATAAGATAACATATACAATAGATACAATAAAGTATATATACTCATATACTCATATTATAATATAATGGGACTAACACAATAATCTGAAGAATTCTTAAAATAATGTGATGTCAGAAATACCTAACTGAAAATATTGTAGCTTAATGATTGTTACAATTAATGACATTATTGTATTCAGTATGAAAACAATTGTCATTTTTCTCAAAAATAAACTAAATTTTGTTCTACATTTTAAATTAAGAATTTTTACAACATTCCTTCATTTGGACATCAATATACTGTGGGCAACTTAGATACACTGTTATTAAATAGGTACATGGTGTGTAATAACATTATATTATAACTGTTCGAAATTTTACTCTACTACAAATTAAATACATTATACATTATACTATTTGTTTAATCTAGCCCATAATAGATACCCATAATATAACAACTGCAACCATGAATAGGAATGTTCCTAATATTATTAGCAACATTCAACAATATCTTCACATACATACATAAATCATTATCAAACATCAACATCAACTTCACTTTTTAGACTTAACTCTGCTGAAATGCTTATGGACAAGCTAATCTTGAACCTAAATTACTTTTCCTATATTCATTAGCTATAATTTAGTTCAAACCTTTTTTTAACATTCATGGCAAATTAATGTCTGCAATCTTATATCTTTTAATTTGCTTCAAAGTGATTTATTTATCTTATTTAATGTGAACCTTGGGAATTGAAACCACAGAAATCCTTGACATCACTGTTAACTAATTTATTTACTTTATTTTAATATAAAGTTAACAAACCTGAAGGTTATTATTAACCTTCAATTTTAATAAATTGCCAATTAAAAGGTTTTACCAAAATATAAATTCCCTCTATACTGGGAAGTAAGAACACAACAATTTACTTTCCATTTAAAAACCTTGTCTCTTCACACTATAAATTACCATAGTTTAAGATATCCACTGTAGAAGTATATTTTAAGATAAATAGGTAAATTAATTTTAATTTTCAATCAGCATTTAAATGTCCACAACATATTTAAATAATCCAGTAATTACTATTTTCTATTAGGTGGTAATCACAGAAACTACTTGGCTAATTCATCAAAAACTGTTTAATATATTGGAATTAAACTAAAATCTGTTTAAAATGTTTGCGTAAAAGTGGTGGCAATAACAATTAATTATGAACCCAATCCACAATAACTTACGAAAAGCAGCTAGCGGTTTATAAACTCACTAAATATTTAGGTACATAGATCTTTTTTGTTAATTTTATAAATTCCTTTTACAGTAACAATTTATGGCTATCAGATGGGATACAGTACAATACCTCAGAAATTACAGCAACTGTTGGTCTTGCGCGCAGTCTTGTAAAATATTTTGCTGTGCATTGTCAAGCTTTCAGATTTGGCAACCATATCATCCAACTTTTCTCCTCTTTCTAACACAGACTTGATTGTATCATGCAAAATGATCTTTGTCTCGTCAAGTTCATTCTGTATCTTCGTCAAGGCATCAGCTTCTTTAGGATTCTGGTACCTAATTAATTGTTGAGGCAAAACTGGAAAGTCAACAGAAGATTCATCAGCTGTAGGCCAATTGCCTGCAGGGACTGCCGCTGTGAATTCATCTAGTATTTTTGTTATAAGAGTATGAGCTACTCTGTTAGGATACTCGTGGTCTGAAATCACCACTCCTGCGAGGTTGTCTGCTCTCACATATACATGCAACATGTACTCCCCTTCCTTGAATGATTGTCTCGAGGCTGTCTGTGTTCTTTCCACCATCGTTTTACTAACAAACATCATAAACTCTTGTACAGAACTCCTTTGGAAGAAACTGAAGCTTTGCAAGTCATAAGCAGACTTCAGGACCGATGCACTGTTCACTCCTTTGTGAAGCACTAGCATTGCATACAGCTTCACCATTGTGCCAATTAATCTCCTTGTCTTATTATCACTGAAAATTTTAAAGATAATTATTTATTACTTGAATCAGTTAGGTTAGCTACTTGTCTGATATATTTATTAAAATAAACACATATCTTTTTGTCCCATCATTGAAATATGACTCATGAAACAACTTTTATTATTTCACTAAAATTTAAAAAAAATAGTGCCTTTATTACATATACTAAACAAATTAAAAGGTGCAAAAATTCTATAAAGCTAAAAAAATCTATACGTAATTATAAAATAAAAGTGAAAGCTTGGACCTACATGAACCACCTAACAAATAAATCAATTTATTTTAAATGAAAATTTTTACTTACACAATGAAATATTATTTTCACCAGTTATAAAACACTTTACGTTATTAATATTGAATAAAGCGAAAAACAAATGATCCAAAATCAGGAATTATTGAAAAAAATCCTGATCTGCTTACGCACTAATGTCAATGTCAAATTGACAATTCACTGTCCTCAACTGTTCTGTCAGTCATCACTATATTTTAACGATTCATTTCGTAACTGGGGTGAAACTTAGGGTGAAAATAAAACCCTAGACCATGTGCGTTACTCTAGCGGAAAGTTCAAAATATTAGCACGTCTAGAGATGAAACAATATAGAATAATTTGTGCATTATATGCTGTAAATGTGCACGAAATATAAATTTGTGCCTAGTGGGGTTTCTGAGATATTAATGAAAATACGATTCCGCCAGCGTAACGCTTGAAAACGTTATCCTGGCGGAACGATTTTTACCTATTGGTCCTAGGACAATTTTAAGTAGCATAAAAGATAGCTTAAATTTGTGCCCTAAAGTAGCCAAGCAGCGGCATTTGTGCCCCCCGTAGTTTTTGAGTAATTGCAAATGCCGCTGCAGTAACGTTAGGCTTATTTTCCATATCTTCAGAACAGCTGAACGTACAGAAATGATTTTTTGTGAGAAGATGCCTTGTAATTTGTGCAAATTTGTGCCTTCATAGTTATTCCAAAGAAATACATGGTTAATGATTTAAAAAAGATTTTCTAAAAAACGAAAACAGCCTCTGCCTTTTGAACTACTTACGATAGGCGCTGAATGTCTCAAGTAGCTGATGCCTATATGATACAAGGTTCTTCTGACAAAATTTTATAACCCTACGTCTGATATTGACGAAATAAATCAACTTTTTGAACTGAAAACTGTTTACTTATTTCAAGCCGCAAATAAGGGAGTTTGAATAACGTAACGATTCCCATTTTTTGTCAAAAATCTGTGCCTTTATTCAAATAGACACACACTAAATTTCAACTCTCTACGTTCTGTAATTAACCGTAAATTAAATAAAATTAACAAGTAAGAACATTTAGATTGTTACCCGACCAAGTATGAAAGGTCATAAAAAACCGACCGTGCAGTACTTCAAGCCAACATCTTTAAATTTGTAGGATAACTGTCGGTACACTCGTGTAAACAAGTTTTAGTGTGAAATCGAGGTGATTTTTTTTCAATGCTTCATTTCTAATAACTCGATCATTTATTAACCTATTTTGAAAATTCTTTTTTGTTTGGGAGGGTCCACTTTCCGTTCTGCCCCAATTATCAATTAAACTAACAAGAAAAAGTGGTGAAAAAATTGGGTGATCTTAATTTGATTATCTATCAGAGAGGTGGTTGTCAAGGGGTGTTAATATGAAATAAAAACTACTCTTCCGCCTTATAGTTTAATAAAAAATATTTATTTTGTTCTTTGTTACATATTAATAATATTTTTTAGTATTAATACGAAAAGATTAATACTAAAAACATTAAATAAAAAGCAACGTAGGCTCTAATTCGTAATTTGTTTTCACTTTTTCAAAACGACAATAATTAACTTAATTAACCGCTTTTCTACATCACTGTACAAACAAGAGAAAAGTTAGGTATATAAATTAAGAAGGTACGGTAAATGTTCTTAAAGGCCGCTTTTTTATGACCTTTCATACTTGGTCGGGTAATAATCTAAATGTTCTTACTTGTTAATTTTATTTAATTAACGGTTAATTACAGAACGTAGAAAGTTGAAATTTAGTGTGTGTCTATTTGAATAAAGGCACAGATTTTTGACAAAAAATGGGAATCATTACGTTATTCAAACTCCCTTATTTGCGGCTCGAAATGAGTAAACAGTTTTCAGTTCAAAAAGTTGATTTATTTCGTCAATATCAGACGTAGGGTTATAAAATTTTGTCAGAAAATCCTTGTATCATAAAGGCATCAGCTACGTGATACATTCAGCGCCTATCGTAAGTAGTTCAAGAGCTAGAGGCTGTTTTCGTTTTTTATAAAATCTGTTTGAAATCATAAACCATGTATTTCTTTGGAATAACTATGAAGGCACAAATTTGCACAAATTACAAGGCATCTTCTCACAAAAAATCATTTCTGTACGTCCAGCTGTTCTGAAGATATGGAAAATAAGCCAAACATTACTGCAGCGGCATTTGCAATTACTCAAAAACTACGGGGGGCACAAATGCCGCTGCTTGGCTATTTTACGGCACAAATTTAAGCTATCTTTTAGCTACCTAAAATTGCCCTAGGATCAATAGGTAAAAATCGTTCCGCCAGGATAACGTTTTAAAGCGTTACGCTGGCGGAATCGTATTTTCATTAATATCTCAGAAACCCCACTAGGCACAAATTTTATTTTTGGTGCACATTTACAGCATATAATGCACAAATTATTCTATATTGTTTCATCTCTAGACGTGTTAATATTTTGAACTTTCCGCTAGAGTAACGCACATCCCTAGACCAATGCACTTTCAAGCGGAACATCACTGCCGTTTGACTCAAAGTAATAAAATTGGTGCGTTTGTTTTATCTGTGGTACAGGGAGCCAACCTCAGATGACATTTCGTAATCTGTGGTCGTAACCCCCTCTCCCCCGCCAGCTCGCTTATGGGTCTGCTGCACTGACCTCTATTATACAAGTACGCTGGACTAATTACAGGCCGGGTCATAGTGTGCCGATTTGATTTTCGCCATTTTGGCGCTGACGGCAGCAATGGGTGGGAAATGAACTAAAAATAGAGATGGGACAGTGAGATAAAATACACTTAAATAAACTATTACCACTTATTTATGTATCTACTACATTAATACGACACAATAAACAAGCTTAATAGCGTTAAACCTCCAAAATCACTAAAAAACACGAAGACAATCAGAACCAAGCACCGGCCATTTTGCAGTTTACGTCAGATTTAGTTCCTTTCCCCCGCATTGGGGGCGCTTGGCGGCGCAATGGCGGCGCTTCAAATAGGCACAAGAAAGAGCTGTCATTTTAAAGGGTATCATTGGTCCATATATTAGACGTCAGTGGTCTGCTGACATGCTTTGACAGAGTGAGATAATCTTAATGAGATTCCTATATGAGGAAATAGAATGAATAGAGAAGAGTTCAAACTTCAAATCAAAGTAATCAAACTGAATCAAACTGAACAAAAAAATTATTAAAGTGCCAAAGAAATTAAAGGTTTTGTGGATTACTACCTAAATTATTATGATTTAATCGAATGTGGAACGTTTGTGTCTAGCATACAAAATGGTAGAGTGTTCAATATTTGGCTTCAAAAGCAACAATCAGAGAAAAAGCGGGTGTTACATTTCATACGTAAGTACACTGTTTTATAAATTTTGATCACGTATTTCTTTCTCAAATCTCACAGGAACCAAGTTTCTGAGCTAAATCATTAGTTTTAACTTTTAACAACAAAAACTTGATAAACGGGAAATATCTAAAAATTATTTCTAATTATAACCTCTGAAACATCTGACATGCAAACCGGTAAAATAATTGCATATTATTACAAATTTACATCAGAAGCCAGCATAATAATTATCATAGATGTCTATGTACTGAAATTTTATTAATATTAGTAGATTCATAATTCGATTTCCGGATGCCTAATGAAAGGAAAAATTTCCCCAAAATTACCCCATATTTCAGGGAATTTCAAGCGATTTGTTGTTTCCAGATTTCCGACTGATGATAAAACTCGTGAGAAATGGATTTATGCAACAGGAATACTATTAATAACATTTTGAAAGGGAATGACGTGTTTACAAAGGAGAAAATTACCAAATAATATGCAACAGAAGGATTAATTATTACAAAAAGAAATTGAAAAATAAATCAATTCTATGTAATTAACTTGTTTTATTTTGTTTTTCACCTAAATAGTCTTCTTAAAATGATATTTTTTGGCTCAAATTTGAAATAAAAGGGAATTCATGTATGAATTATGAATTCCCTTTTATTTCAAATCATAGGGGAATATAATATACCCTTTTTTTTTTACCCTGCGAATAAATAAAGTGGCTGTATGAATTGAGTGCCTTTGCATTGTGAACCAACCACAATTTAAAAAAAAAGAGCTGTCATATATCACTGGCCCCCTTTTCCTTAGAGCCCATGTTTAACCCATTCGATGCCGCCTTGAAAAGTGACGACATTACGCAGATGCCGCCATACTGTAATATGCAGCCCGCCCATCGGCGGGCTCGGCATTACGATTAAGTAATCTTGCCCGCCCATGGGCGTTTTCGGCATGCAGCTATAGATTGAGATTGGAATCGTATAATATGTTCAGTTTACAAGTACTGTACGGTCTGTAAAGCGTGTATGTGCAGTGCATAGAAACGGAACACACGTCTGATTACTACGAACAGTAAAACAGAAGTGACTAAAAAAACGTAAGCAATGAAATGAGTCGGTGCATCTTAATGTTATATTTCATAGTTTTATCTATAACTCGTGCCAAGGAAGTGCGAACTCAGTCATAAATCATCATTTGCGGCATTGTCAAAGGAATGTGGCAATGACAATGCCGCGCAACTCGTTATCGGTAAAGGGATGCTCGGGTTCAGGTAGACAGTTTTTAATATTTTTATACCTCTGTATATTATGACTCAATACGCATGTCAAAGTTGTTTACTAGTCCGGTCGGCACTTTTTAAGATTTGTTTACTGGTCCGGCGGCCGGCCGGTACGTTTTGCAATACGACATTTGGGACGTTTTAGGCAAATTAAAACCCTATGTCGAAGGCAAAGGACGTTCTATCAGTCAACCAAATCTGTTTTACAAATTGTGTTCCTGAGTAATTTTCCACATTTGCAATTCGAACCGTTAAACAAGGAATCGTTTCAAACAACATTAACGAATACCTTGCCTTATAAAGAACACCACTTTTACACGCTTTTATTTAATTTGTTACGAAACTATGTACGGCACATATAATAACATACGGCATTCATTGAACATCATTTAACTGTGCCTACTTTCAGGGAAACAATCCATGACAACGACCAAGTTAGATTTTGATAATAATACATTAACCCTGTAGAGGACGTCTATTATGATTAATTAAATTAAATCAATGCCGCAATGGCATACATATTTTATGACATACATCGTTTGAAAGTGTATTTATAAAATGTTTACACCTAATATAAATCAACGCAAAAGAGGTAGCGAGCATGTCCAAACTAAATGTTACTAAAGCTTACAAAAGGTTTGTGATTTCTGAATACAAATCTTGCCCGCCCATGGGCGGGCTCGGCATGACAGTTTAGAATCGGCAATTTTTCAAAACTTCAAATATCAGCAGGCCATTTGAGTTGCCAATATAATTTAATAAAACAAATCCATTACACAAGATTTCATAATTTTCTGACGTTATTTCGTAAAGTTATTGCAGTTTAAAATTGACCCGCCCATGGGCGGGCTCGGCATGAGAGTTAAAATAAATTGCCCGCCGATGGGCGGGCTCGGCACTGAATGGGTTAAAGTACGTGAGTCGGTTGTCTGATTTATCTTCTATCTAGTTTATCTTCTATCTAGTCTGTGCGGAACATTTTAAGACGGTAAAACCTCAGAAGAAGAACTAAAGCATTCTTCTTCTGAGGGTAAAACCGTCAAACCTGACTTTGACATTTGACAATCAATTTTTCATCTGTGCTCTGCCAGTTCTGCCACCAAGCAAGCGAAAGAAGAAACCAAAACGAAAACAATCGTGGCACACAAATAATTTCGTGGACTCATTACTTATGATAAGTTTTTAAGTTTCATTCAGTTATATTTGGTGCAGTGATGATGGCCGAAACTGTGGAAAAGGTGGAAAGTGCCTGTGACGCAAGGCGTCGCATACTCAACATTGCTGTTTCCACTGTACTTTTGGAGAGTGGTTTCGAAGCTGCTGACAAAATGTCTTTGGAAACTCTCACAGAAATACTTCAATGTTGTAAGTGTACCTACTTGTAGTTAGAAAATAGCTAATCTATATATATAAAAGAAAGTAGTGTTAGTTACACTATTTATAACTCAAGAACGGATGAACCGATTTGGCTGAAAATTGATGGAGAGGTAGCTTAGAACCAGGAGACGGACATAGGATACTTTCATGGGGGAAGAGGAGGATAGTTGAAAAAGGAAATTATCCGCGGGTAAAACCGCTAGGGGCGACCGCTAGTATTATGTAAATAAAGCTTAAAATATTAAAGGTTGTAAAAGTCTGAAATTAAGACATCTTGTGGACCAGGCAGAAACTGCTGTATATGGTTCTACTATAATTATGCACCAGGACCTAGGGGTTGCAATCCCAAACAGAACATACACCTTGCACATTCAAGTACACAGCTGTTATGAATGTTGTTAGTTTGATATTAGAATAGTGATGATGACAAATATTGATTAATAAATAAATAAGTACTTACTGTTAAAAACATAAAAAAATATTTTTTTTTTTTAGTTAAGTCAATAAAAGTTAACATTATTTAATTATTAACGTTTTACTAAATGTGTGCAGTAACTAGTAATATATTGTATTTCAGTTTTATCCGAAGTGGGAAACTCTGCCAAAGGCTATTGTGAGTTATCAGGTAGAGTGGAACCAGTCCTAGGAGATGTTGTTATGGCTCTTATCAATATGGGTATGTATCATCTTATTAATACCTATCTATACTAATATTATAAAGAGGAAAGATTTGATTGTTCATTCGTTTGTATTTAACCCTTTCAACGCCAATGCCTGATATATCAGACACCATTTTCGTGCCCACCACGCCAATGTCTGATATATCAGACAAAAAAACATGATCAAGAAACGTTGTATTTTTACTTGCCTGAATGAGTTGAGTATAACCTAATAATATTTTGGATTTTTTTTTTTAATGGTTGTGGCGTGTGGGGCACCATTTTCGGAAAAAAGCGTGGCGGGGAAAGGATTAATAGGCGCCAAAACTACTGAACCAGTTTGAATAATTCTTTCACTGTTAGAAACATTGACTCCCCCCCCCCCTTTCCACCCCGGGTGACATAGGGTAATTTTGATTCTGGAAATGTGTGAGAAGGGGGGAAATGTTACTTAATTCGAACACTCTAAGCACAAGTGAAAGCTACTTACTTTGAGGTCAGAGCAATGAATGAGTTTTAAGTTAACTAATAATATAAAAAACAGGTGACTATTCTTTAGACCGTTGGAACTAAAACAAATAAAATTAATTTTTCAGGAATAAGTCTTCAAGGAATTGAGCAATATGCAGCCCGGCCAAACAGACATGTGATCCAGCCCCCACAGCCGGCACCTGCTCCAAGAACACCCGCTATGCTTTCTGCTGGATCTAAGGCCAAGCCTGCTCCACATATACCCTTCCACCTGCCAACATTGCCAGATCCTCATGCATATATTAGGACACCTGTAAGCTTCTGTTATATAATTATTATAATTTTAAGCATAAAAATATATTTGATCATATTTGACATGAGATGACATTTTGGACAAATGGCAGTAGTATCACATTACCCAGAACATCTTCTGATTCGTATTACAAAAAACTTATAAAACTGATGACTACATTAGTATCTTTTTTGTTTTTATTTTTGAGTTTTTTAACTTTTCTTCAGTAAGGCTTTGTGTAGACGACGCCGGAACCGCGCGGGAGCGCATGTTTGTGTATATGAATGACAACACGTGTTGTATTTTGATGCTAATTACAGTTCAGTAAAGCATGGCGGCCCGATTCGTATGCGGTGTCGGTGCGGCGCTGGCGCGGTTTTCATTCGTATACACAAACATGCGGTCCGGCGGCGCCGGTGCGGTTTCGGCGTCGTCTACACAACGCCTTTACTATGCATAAAAATCATGTACAATGCATTGAATTAAAATAAACTCAATATACTGTTATTTCTTAAAAATTTCAGACCCACAAACAACCAGTAACAGAATATGAGGCTATACGAGAAAAAGCAGCTACACAAAAGCGGGACATTGAAAGAGCTCTGACAAAGTTTTTAGCAAAAACAAGTGAAACACATAACCTGTTCAATACTGAAGACAACCAAGTTTTTCCTTGTAAGTATTTCTAAAGTAAATAATTAATTGATTATTATTTTTATTCATAGTACATTTACAGTGTAAAGACATTGCAATAAGATTGTAAAATGATTTTTTTCCTCAGTGATTGCCTGTAAACCAACATTCCCGGCCTACTTGCCTTGTCTACTGCCTACAGATCAAGTATTTGATTTTGATGAATTAGAATACCACTTCCAGGTTGCCAATAGGACAGAAGATATGCCTGCAGAAAAGAAAGGTATATTTTTGTTATGGTTGCACTTTTCCTTTGCACAAGAACATATTTTTTTAAACGTATTCAACATTACGTAAGCGCTGTAGTCCCGCTTGGGCCTGAAGCAGGAGACGGCGCGTCACGCCCCCTCACCCCCAAACGGTTGCGCACCGCAGCTCCCACTTCGCGCCCGAAGGCGAGACCAAATAGGAGAGGAGGAAAGTCAGGTTGTCGAAGTCTCGGTTTCAGCCCTCCCCTTACCGCGGCAAGATGATGACCCATCGGGAGGGCACAAGTGCGTCCTGCGTAACTAAGTTTAGTGGTGCAGAGTTTGAACAATCGTTCTAACACACCACTAACACAACAAAATATTATGAATGTTTTAATATTGCACTTTTGAAATTTCAGTAGCCTACTATAGAATTGTAATTTCAGATCAATCAGACAACGAAGGTGACAATGGTGGCGATAATGACAACGCAAACGCTTCACAGTCGGAAAGCCAAGATGCGACTGGTGCTTCCAGTCCAGACAGAAATAAAGCTGGAGGATAGTTTAGTTAGATATACAGTCAATATGATTAACATAATTTTAATTAAAGTACTATAAATAAAACATTTAGTTTTATTCATAATTATGGAGTTATTTCTATAGATTTCACATGCATGGGGATAATTTTAACTATCTGACGACTAATTTCTTGTAATGGTGGAGAAGTCACTTTTAAATCAGAGGTTGCGGATATGATCACTGCATAATACAATAATTATACATGTTTGAACCTACCTACTATATACTATATTAATATAATTCAAGTAATATTTACTTATCATCATAGTACAAAGTTTTGCATAATTGTGTTAATCAACCTGTGTAAAAAATGTCCTAGAATATTATTTATTTAATGGACACAAAGTAAACATAAAAAAACTTAATACCTAGGTAAATTTTATAGGTAGGCAATTAACCAAATCAATTAAAATATTATTTAATGAGGAGTAAATAAATATAAGGCATGTTTATAAAAAGTTTTTATTTAACTTAAAAAATAATAAATCACTTCAATGATGCTGAATTGATAACGGGCAATGTTTTAATCCCATCCCTGTTGACCACAGTCACTTGGAAGTTAGGCAGGCTGACAAAAAGCCTCTTGTGCACTTCAGTGACACATTTCTTCAGTATTTCATATGCTTCTTGTTCAGTTGCATCTAAAAAGAAACAGGAAAATAATATTATTAGACAGCAATTTTTTTCTAGTTTTACATAGTGTCTTTAAAAAATCCTTTATGAGATTGCACTTAACAAATTTTTTGAAAGTCATGAACTCAAGATAGGTACGCCATACTTGTAGCCAAATAGTTAAGCTACAAGCTGAACAATGCCAAATCGTAGCTAGAGATTCAAGTAACAATTATAGTTTTAAGATTGCTTATACATCTCATTTTTGGGTCTTGTTTAGTTTTAAAAAGAATATTAATGTCCACATACCTTTCTTGTGATAACGGTCCATAATACTCAAGCTCAGATATCCACCAAACCCATGGCAAGCAAATGGAACCTTCATACTTGAAGCTAAATAGTCCATGAAATACAATTCTGGTCCATTCTCCTTGTCATAACCAGCCATCAGTACATTTACGAAATATGGAGTCTGCAAACAGTAATACGTCATGTCATGACTTGCATTTTAATATTGTGAATTATGAAACTCACTTGACATTGTTAGGTATTTTCATGTGTTCATTAATTCATTTGAGGAGGATCAAACAAAGTGGCGTTTGGAGAGGCCTTTCTCTAGCAGTGGTCTGCGACAGGCTGATGATGAAATAGTCTTAAATATACTTACACTGCTTCTCAAGTATTCAGCAAGATTCCTGCGAGTGAAATTGGCTGCAGCAGTCGGGCCAAGTTCATAGCCGTTACGCATTTTATAGAGCTGGATGTTCTTAGCGATGTACTCGGCGAACTGAGTAGTGTCACCGGAATCACCAATAACTCCCATTACAAGTCTATCAGAAATCTTGTAGATCTTCTCTTCATCTATAAGCAGTGAATAAATTTTAGTAAAAACTAAGAAAAACCAAAAAAGAAGCACCAATAAAAAGACAATTTAACTCACCATCTTTCATGACCATAATACTGTGGCTATTGGTTTGATCAGCCGCTATCATTACAAAATCATTGCATTGTATTCCTAACAAACATTGCAAGTTGATGTTCGACATTTTTAACAAAAACTTACTGTAATATTATTAGAAAAACCGCAAACAAATACACCAATAACCTCTCAGAAATTAAACTTGTCAACTCACTCCAGAGAGAAATTATTCTTTTTTTAAAAGTAGGTTTGAAGCATAGATGTTTGAAGCTATGGATGGATATCGAGTTACGAGTATTGGCCACTTCATTTTTCTTCTCACACAATCGTTTTTTTAAGTCATCTGTCTTCTTGATGCCAGTGCCAGGTATTAATTTTAAAAAATGTAGTCATTTGAATTTTGATTAATGTCATTCTGTCAAAAGTTCAAAACTCAAAAGTTAGGCTATTTGGGCTATTTTTTGGGACTTTGGGACATAGAAAAATTTTACTCACAAGCTTTGGGATCTTTTGGAAGGAATTTTAGGATTGCAAAAATTAATTATTGATTCGAAATAAATAATGTTCAAAAAAGTTGCTCTTGGAATATCAGGTGGTGTAGATAGTGCGGTAGCGGCACTACTTCTTAAAAAAAATGGTAACCTACAAATTAATTGTTTCCGTTTCGCTGTAATTTTATTATTGTTTATTTCAATCTAATCATAAAATGTTTATTACGCAGGATATCACATAGAAGGCGTGTTTATGCGAAACTGGGATAATAATTATGAAGCTGGTTTTTGTTCAGACGAAAAAGATTTTGAAGATGCAACATTTGTGTGCCGTAAGCTACAAATACCATTACATAGAGTTTACTTCATCAAAGAATACTGGAACGAAGTATTTACAGTATTGTTGAACGAATACCAAAATGGACTGACGCCGAACCCAGACATTTTGTGTAATAGATATATAAAATTTGATAGCTTTTTCGAACATTGCAGGAACAATTTAGGAGTGGATGCTATTGCCACTGGGCATTATGCTAATACATCATTCGGCCCTTTCCTAGAAAAGTATTCAGAACATGAAGGTACTGTACAAAGACATAGATCTCTTTCACAATGTTTTATTTACTGAAATGTTTTATTAATACATTTTTTTTAATCAACCAGGTGTGAGACTGTTGCAGCCAGCAGACAAACATAAAGATCAAACATTTTTTTTATCACAAGTGAAACAGTTTTCTCTACGAAGATGTATGTTCCCAATAGCTGAGTTAACCAAAAATGAAGTAAGGGATATTGCAAAATCAGAAGGTCTTATAAATGTAGCTAACAAGAAAGATAGCACTGGTATTTGTTTTATTGGGAAAAAGAGGTTCAAAGATTTTATTGGAGAAGTATGTTATTTAAATGGCTAAACATACTGTTTTGGGTTGTAATTTAAGGCTTGTAATTTTTTTTACTTTTATTTTACAGTATATTGAGACAAAGAAAGGTTCTTTCATAGACATAGACACAGGACAAGTAGTAGGTGAGCATGGTGGCTTACACAAATGGACTGTGGGACAAAGATGCTGTTTAGCTGATTGTAAACAAGCTTATTTCATCTACAAAAAGGACATAAACACAAACAATATTCTTGTGGTAACTTTAATTCTGTTCTTGTTCCATAATTATGTATTATTGAATTGTGTTGTGCCATTTATTAAATACTTATTTATTGTTTAGGTGGCAGGGACAAAACATCCTGCTTTGTGGAACAATCTTTGTTTTACTGGAATACCTCATTGGATACACAGTGAACCCCTAGAGTTACACACAAACAATGTTCTACATGGTTTCTTTAGGTTTCAACATACAAAGCCGCTTGTAGCTTGTAAAATTGTTAAAAATATTGAAGGCCTGACTGTGTTATTAGAAACAAAGTTGAGGGCTATTACTGAAGGACAATTTGGTGTGTTTTACAAAGATGGTGAATGTCTTGGTAGTGCAAAAATTAAAAATATATGTCATAATTTGTTTTATTGATTGACTAGTCTATAGCTGTATCTATCTATCTATGAAAATAGAATAAATGTTTTTGTTTATTGTTGTTTTTCATTTAAAGACAATAAAATATGCATTTTGTATTTTTTTATTTCATTACATATGTATTAAATTAAATAAAATTAAAAATAATTGACTCATATCTCACAACTCACAAGGTCATTGTTACCCTAACTATCTTCTAAGAAAATACTTACAAGTTTAATTTTTATACCTTTTCGTCTTACACAAATTAAGTTCCAAACAAAAGTTTACGGTTTATTTAACTTGGTAAGTGTAACTATATTCTTGAAATTCTTCAAGTTTCTTTTAAACGAATGATTGATGGCTATGCTTTGTGTGGCTTTGTGCTTGTTTGCTCCTGAAATGATGAAGAGAGTTTAAAAAAAAGTTTGTCACTGTCATGTCATTTAGACAGTGACATGAGTGACAGATATTGGTATTGTGAAATGAAAACATTGAAAATAAGTTTAAATTGGATTTTTAAAATAAAATATTGCTGAACGCAATGAGAAAACAAAACGTTGCATATAACCAGTACCTAATTAATATTCAGCCTTAAATTAAACTTTCGGGAAGAAAAATGTCGTTGCCGAACTACACGATTCCACCTCCTCGCCTGGACATGTTACCGCCCCAGCCGCCCGTGCCAGGCGTCACGCCGACGCAGCATCAATATCCAGGGATTGCGCCGCCACAGCCGCCGATCCCAGGGATGTCGCCACCTATATACCCTCATCCATCGCCATATTCGAACCCGCCACCCGCGACGTTAGACCATTCGCATCATTACAGTATGGCTTACCCAAGCGTTAATGTACCACATGCTGCGTGTTACGCTGTCCCTCCACCTGATCCTTCTTCACACAACCTCCCGCCGCCGATACCCCCGCCATATCAGCCTCCACCGCCACCTCCGCCGTCTGTCTACGCATACGAGCCTAGTTACTTCAAATCACCACTAACCAACTTTGAAAGACCTGTACCTAAGCTGGCAGATCATGTTAAAATTGAGAAGTCAGATTCCCCAGCAATTTCAGAGCATAGTTACAGTAGCCATAGAGAGAAAGAACCTCTTAAAGTAGAACATGGGAGTTCTATTGATAAGTATTATCCAAGAAGTTCTAGAGGTCATTCAATATCATCATCTTACAAACATAGATATTCTCCATATAGGGATGACAGTTATGAAAGGGAAAGAAGAGAGAGGGATAGGGATAGAGACCGATATTATGAAAGTCAATCAAGGCGCAGCCCATCGTACAGGAGCCACCACCGAAGTCCATCTAGATCGAAATATAGTCCATCATACAGGAGCCACCATAGTAGAAGCCCTTCTAGATTTAGTAGTAGAGAAAGAGAAGAAAGATATTATAGAGAAAAGTATTATGAAAGACGTGAATATGAAAGACATGATCACGAAAGGCGAGACCACGAAAGACGAAAGTACGAATATGAAAGGAAACACAGCCCAGATCGTTATGATTCCAGGAGTTATAGTAGAAGTCGTGGAAGTCGCAGTGAACGATCCTACTGCAGATCCCCTAGTCGGCACAGCCATCATTCTCCTATTAGAGAACCACGTAATATATCACGTCCATCTCATCCTCGAGAATCAGTAAAAAGAGATACTGTCCGTAAGCCCTTGACGGACAGAGAAAAAATTTTGGAAGAGTACAGGTAAATAAATAAATAAATTGCTAATCTATTTTAAAAAAATAGCAATTGTTTAAAAACATTTTTTTTTCAGGAAAAATTATTGTAAGACTTCTGAAGATTTTATTGAAAAAATTGAACAATGGTCCAGAGAACACAATTCTGATGAAGAAGAAGTAAGTAAAAGAATGAAATACTAATTTTATACCATTTTATTAATCCTTCTGACCCCGGAAAACCAGACACAATAGAAAATCTATTGTTAAGCGGCACGCGAGTGCCGGTTCGGCTTTGAGTGGTTAAATGCAGTATTGCAACCTTCATTTTCCTAAACTGGTAACATTGAAGATTTGTAACAAGGCCTTCATTATTGACTTACCCAAAAGTTTTTATAAATTACATAGATTGTGGTAGGCTTTTTTTATTATTTTTACACTTTAATGGATTGTAGTGATGTAGTTTAAACTATAACAAAATATTATGTAGGTATGTCTAAATGCATATTGCAATAAAGCTTGGCATATCTTATTAAGCTTTCTATTTAATTTGACTTAAGTATAACTAAATTCTGCTGCAAATATTATTTTTTTTATAAACCACTAGCACTTCGATGTGAAAGGCCTATTTGTTGTTGCTAGGCTTCAGATCAGAAGACGACAATATTGCAAACTGGAATTGTTTGCATTATTCATATCATACCTGATATATTCAATAAATACTTTTGTTTCCTTTTAAAATATGTAACTGTTTGTTATGTATATGTTACAGTCAAAATTCTTAAACAGTCAAAACCCTTATTGACCAGTAAAATTAGTTGATTGAGGGAGTCGGTTAAAGGCCACTTTTAACTTCAAAAATGGGTTCGAATCTCACAGGGAGCATCCCTTTGTGTCATGTTAGGTTCGGTTAGAACTGCGACCACAGAACGCACGAGCCGAGCGAGCGAAGCGAGCGTGCGCGGCAGCGGCCGGCGTGTGTCAGAACCGAATCCTCAGTCAAAAAGCTTATTGACTGGTCAATAAGGGTTTTGACCGGTCAATAAGCTTTTTGACTGGTTAAGGGTTTTGACTGTAACATATATTTATATATTATATACTTCATTACAGGCTTCCAAAATGTGGTACAGAAGTTCTCCAGCAGAGCTGTATTATAAAGTGTTAGAAAATGGAGCAGGAGTGCAGCAAACTGTTAAATTAGAAAAGCTTTGTGATGCCTTCTTTGAGAATCTCATACAGAGAGGACGAAACGCCCGGCCTGAAGTTGATGAACTTCCTCCATTAAAACCCCCTAAAGCCAAAATGTGCAAACATAGATGTAAGCAAATTGATTTAATTTTTTAATATTTAATTTTTTATTTTAAATTAAACTTGATGATTCCCAATTCATTGACTACAATATGCTTTACAGTGGATGAAAGAAGTTCCTCTTCGTCTGAAAGTGATGAGGACTGCTTAGATGAAGATGGACTTCAAGGGTACACTGATAGAATAATGTTAGAGCTGCAAAGGAAACAAAGCCACCCGAGGAGACTCCATCCAGAAATGTGGTATGTAATTAATTTCATCAAAAAGTTTTTTTTTTTCAAAAACAAGCTAGATATTTCATAGAAATGTGATAAATCTAACAATAGTAAGCTGGTCTTCGATAGTATCGATAATATCGATAGACTATCGATACTATTGAAATAATTTTAGCTATCGATTGGCTAACGATAGTTTAGCGATAGGGATAGGATGTGCTTTAAAAGGCAGACGAGACACTGGTCTCCTCACCTAAAAGTTATTCAAACATCGCATCTGCCTATATAGTCTTGCGAATGATTGCAGATTAATACAAAAAAAAATATTTTGCTGTAGTTGACCGATAGGTAACTTTAAAAGGGTAGGTGAATGCGCTGGTACAGGTACCGGCAAACTTCTTGAATATTGGGTGGGGATTGCGCAGAACACGGATTTTGACACGTGCGCCTGCGCGCTATTGGTCAGAAGCATACCTCTGACCAGTAGCGCGCGCGGGCGTTCGGGAGATTCGCGCGCGCTAATGGTCAAGCGCAAGTGCACATGCGTGAACCCCCTCTCCGTCGACAGACGTTCAACAAGTTTGCCGGTACCTGTAACTGTACTATTGCTGCCAGGTTCAACAACACTGGCGAGATGAACGGCGGTCCGCTGTGCCGCTGCAGCGCGCGTGCCCGCCGCCAGGGCATGCGGCACGGTGTGTACGCCGGGGAAGACTCCTTCCCTAAGTGCATCCCCAACCGGAGCAACCTTGACCGACTATACCATTACATGTAAGTAGTCCATTTGTTATTACATTGTAATTTTTTTGATAATGAATGGCTGACTTCTAAAGAATACCTGTGGCATTATGTCTGCCAATTGTACTTTTATGTGCCTAAACCTAAAACCTAAGTGCCAAAGAAAAAACGTTATTTTTATAAGATGCTACTGCTTACTGTATTTTATCTTAAACATACATATTAGCTATGTTTACTATATATACATATAAACTATATTTATATAACTATATATTGAAACTGGTATAAATAAAATTAAAAAAGCAATGCTTTTAAGCGATATTTATTATTATTGAGTCACGATTTTTCAAGCCCTGTGCTCCTTCTATTCGATCATTTGATTTTAAGTGTTGCTCCCGCATGAATGAAATTTTTTAACATCAATTGAAAGGGATTACCAAAATCATTATGTCATATTTATAATTGTGTATTTGACCAAAAATTGACCTGGAGGGATTGGAAACCGATATTTATTTAGAATTTTTGAATCTGTCGTCTTTTAGCTTTGTTTTAGTCTAACCAGAATATTTTTAGGCGCCGTAGTTATTTTTTAATGAATTTTTTTGTGAGCCGAGGCACGAGTCCAAACTTGAAAACACGAAACTTCAAACGCGATTTACTCGAAATCTATTATTTTCCCTTGAGGTCCCTTTTTGGTCAACCACTCACAATTATGCAACTTTACTTTGTTTCAGCATAACGGTATCGCCGCCAACGAATTTCCTGATAAAAGCACCGACAATAATCGGTCACGATGAACACGAGTTCCTCTTCTCGGGATTCTCTATGTTTTCCCACTACAAGCTCGCAAAACTACCCACGTGCAAGGTCATAAGGTTTAATATCGAATACACTATACTGTATGTCGAAGAACCTGCACCGCAAAATTTTACTGTACGAGAATTGGATCTGTTTGGTGGGTTTAAAATGTTATTATGTAATACAAAATAAAAAATTGAAATGTTCTTTATTCATTTAGACTTAAAATACAAACATTAAGGCTGCGTCCCCAGTAGGCAAACTGTTAACGGCAGACTGAGTTTGCGGCTTATCGATTTCTTACGCATTTCCATATATAAGAAACGGAGTGTCCACAGTTTGCTAGTTTTGGGCTCAGTCTGCCGCTAACAGTTTGCCTACTGGGGACGCAACCTAATGTTACATTTTATTAATTCATTCGGGAACCTCTGTAAATCGCGCTTTTTTTTAGCTAGCCTATGCCTAGCAACTTAAACGTTTATTCTCATTCGGAAAAACAGGCTGGCTTCTGTCTAATAAAAAGTTATCTCACTCGATCAGTTATAATTAACTAACTAATATAAATAAGACAATATAATAAGTTCGTATCTACAATAAAAGTTTGTGATATTGCAGAGGAATACCTATTTTATGAGCTGTTGGAGCTGATAGATTTGGATTTGGGCAAAGCGACAGAAACTTCGTGTTCGCAATTTCATTTCATGCCTCGATTCGTGCGGTATCTACCAGAAGGCGGTTGTGAAGTGAGTATTTAAATTATATCGAAATCCATTTGTACCGGTATATAATGTACTTATAAAAGAACGATTTTTGATGTAAAATATGGTTTCAGGTGTTGTCAATGTGTGAAGTATTGAAGTATCTCTTAGACGAAAGTGGTCTGCTAATCCCACCAGAGAAATTGGACCATGTTCACCAAATGGATCATTACACATGGCAGAAGTTTGTGGATAGAATTAAAGGTAAAGATTGTTTTTTATTTCAAGCTTGGGAATGTGCTCCGCCCTAAATGTTTGGGATTGCAACAGCGGTTTTTAATCCGTTTGGCGGTAAGTCCATTGCACAAATAAGGTAAATGCTTTTGAAGTCTCTAAAATACCTGCATAAAGTGTTTTCATTGTTTAGCTTGAAAAATATCCGGTAAATACGAGTAAAATATCTATTGACTGGTAGTAGTAGCATAAACTCATAAATCCACTTTTCATTTTTTTTTTCGGTTTTATTCTCGGTCCACAAGTTAGGACATTGTTCAAATCTCTGTAACAATTTTCTTGACCCCTAAGCTGATTCAGTAGATCTCAAGTTCATATACCGGATGAGATATAAGTAAACGTCAATACTTTACGTATTTATATCAGTGGCGTAGCGTGGGTGTCAGCCGCCCGGGGCGGAAGAAAATTCTGCCGCCTTTTATTTTGCTCTTCCTGTTGGCATGAAGCAGCCCACCTGATGGTAACTGGTGACTGCGGCCTATTCCATTAAGGGACACTTCAACTTTATTGTGAAGTTTTGCCGCCCCCTAAAAAGTGCCGCCCGGGGCGGACCGTCCCCCCCCCCATCGCTACGCCACTGATTTATATTAACTATCCACAGGCATGATAGTGACGTACCCAGGCAAGAAGCCGTGCTCGGTCCGCGTGGACCAACTGGACCGAAGCCCGCCGAGTGCCGGGGAAGACGGGAAGTCCGCTACTGACCTTAAGACTTACTATCCTGAGATAGTGCACTTCGGTATTCGTCCGCCGCAGTTGAGCTACGCTGGGAATCCAGAGTGAGTTGTAATTTATTTATCTTTCAATAACTATTCATCTTTGCATAAGGGCAGGCTTTTAGCTATACTTCACGCTGCCGGCCTTTCTTTTTTATTGTTTCAAACTTACAAACTTACAAATAATTCTCAATGTAATTTCTAAGAAACTTACGCTCATCTCCGCTAATACAAAGTTAGTTGATACCTATTATTGAGGTTAAATGTACTTTGTAGAAGCGTGGCCTGGTGATTAAGTCAGTACTCATCATTGTAGCGATGACTTGATTTCAATGAATTGCAGTGGGACAGTAAATAGGCTGATACTTACTTTGTCGTAGGTACCAGAAAGCATGGCGCTACTACGTGAAGTACAGACACCTGATAGCGAACATGGCCAAGCCGTCAATCAAGGAGCGGCAGAAGCTGGCCGCCAAAGAAGCCAAGCTTCAGGAGATGCGCACGCAGAGCAAGATGAAGAGGGACGTGACGGTCGCGATATCTTCGCAGGGGTTCCATACTACGGGGCTTATGTGTGATGTTGTGCAGGTATGTCGAGTTGAGATGTTTAGAGCTATATTTGCGAAGGGTTTCAAGTTAATATTCGCATAGCATCTTCGGAAAATAGATAGTATAGTACGATTCACGACAGAATATGATTACTGCTTAGAAGACATTTTTAGGGTTTCTTTGAAGATGCGGGGTCAGGCAGAATGTGTCAAGCAAGACCAAAGCGGGCATGTATTATATTACTAACATTAAAATTATTATGTCTTTTCTTCATGAGTTTTTATGCGAAGTTTATTGCAAATTTTGTTCATCTTTTGTGAATCGTACAGCCGGCCGCAAAGGTAGTTGATTGTTTGACGTTGACAAAATGCCTTATTGCCATAATAATAAAATTGTATGATAGAAGAAAATGTGCAGCTACTTTTGCGGCCGACTGTAGTACAGTCAACAGCAAAAGAAGATGATCGAAGTCAGAAGTTCAATATTAATGAACTTAGTTCGCGTCAGAACTGTGAGTGATTGTATATTATACCAAACATTAACTATTAAATCATTCTACTTCTAAGTTCTGATGTGAATTTGGTTACAACTTTTGAAGTCAACATTAATCAGGCATAGTAAAAGATTGTTATAATATAAAAACACATACGCCGCGGATACGTTCATTAGTTGAACTTCTGACTTTGATCATCTACTTTTGCTGTTGACTGTACATACAGTCGCGCGACTGCCGCGCTGCTGACGCTAATGTGGAAGCGACCATAGATGGTATGTTGTGTCAGCACGCGATGCTGATCCCAGTGCTGGTGCGGCACCTGCGCTTCCACAAGTCGCTGGGCGCGCTGGAGCGGCGCGTGGGCCACGTGTTCCGCGCGCGCGCGCTGCTGCAGACGGCGCTCACGCACCCCTCCTACCGCGAGAACTTCGGCACCAACCCCGACCACGCGCGCAACACGCTCACCAACTGCGGCATCCGCCAGCCCGAGTACGGCGACCGCCGCATACACTACACCAGGAAGAAAGGTATACTCGATTAGAATCACTTACAAGTAAAAAAATAATAATGTAAACGTTGAGATACTAAACATTATTTTGTCTTGGCAATCCAAACTCACTTGGTACGCGCTCCGTGACGTCATAGACCGCTATTAGCATGTAAAGTTTTTGATCGGATATTTTTTCTTACAAGTGGTTTTTTTCTTCTAATTAAAATATCCTTAAAGTAGCGCACAGACGCAGAACTTTTAGCTCCGTAGAAATGATTGTTTACAATTGCATTAACAAACACATACGAGGGACTAAAAGTTCGCCGAACATAAGTCCCCCGAACAATAGAAAACATCAAAAGTCCAGGTGTCCAACAATAGAACTAACCGTTTATTCCCGGTCGTCCCCACTCCTTCGTCCCCACTGGGGACGAGTGGGAAAAAATTGTAACTTTTTATTTCCCACTCGTTCCGCTTAGACCGAGAGTCAAATAATAGATTCCTTGATTATGGTAGGTACCATGATGGAACTCAAATTCTGGAAAACAAATGAATGTCGGGAAAACAAATGAACGTCGGGGAAACAAGTGAATGTCGGGAGAACAAATTAACGCCAGGAAAACAAGTGAGAGATAGTAGCCCTTGTTACGCGCTCGATAGAGATATACGAGAATTGAATCAAAATTCTCTTCCCATAATTCCAGGTATCGTGACGTTGATAAACATAATGTCTCGCTTCGGCAAGCGCAGCGAGACAGAGTCGGAGATAAAGCACAACGAGCGGCTGGAGTTCCTAGGGGACGCCGTGGTCGAGTTTCTCTCGTCGATACACCTGTTCCGCATGTTCCCGGGGCTGGCTGAAGGCGGCCTGGCCACCTACAGGGCGGCTATCGTCCAGAATCAACATTTGGCGCAGTTGGCAAAGGTTTGTAAACTCCCCCGGTTATCCAGGCCTGTTGGTCAGGCCGAGTTCACGTCTAAGAATAACCGTTTGAGAAACATGGCAATGCGTTTGTTCAGGTTCTACCCCCGTACCGTACGCAGTTCACTTATAGGCTAGGGAAGACGACCAATTAATCATCCTTTTTTTATGCTGTTTAATTTTTACAGGTCGGTTAACTAAAGCTGGCGCGTTCAACACATTCACACGTTGTCTGTGAATAAGCTCGTGGCGTGACGTCGCACTAAATGCTTAACATTAATAGTCTCTCTCTCCTTCTCGCGTGCAGTCAAGCTTATGAGTACAAGGGTGACAGTTATTGTTTCGCTTTTGGTACTGTTTACAAACACAAAGTGTTCTTTTTTCAAATTATTCTAGTGTGAACACCGTGAACGTGCCAGTTTTAGTTAAACCTGAATATGATTTTCATTATTTAGTTTACCCCTCTTGTTGTGCTGGCTGATAAAATGTTTTTTTTTTCTATATTGATGTGGTTGTGTTTGTTTCCTAGAACATAGAGCTGGAGCAGTACATGCTGTACGCGCACGGGTCGGACCTGTGCCGCGAGGTGGTGATGCGCCACGCGATGGCCAACTGCTTCGAGGCGCTCATGGGTGCGCTCTTCCTCGACGCTGGGCTAGAGGTAAGATAACACCTCACCTCGCCTTTGTTACTTTGTAATTGACATGATCCTTTGCGTTGGCATTAATATTTACTGTGACATAAATTGACTTTGTAATGTAAAATAATTAAAAAAAATAGGCAAAACTGTTGAGTTTCTTGCGGCACTTCTTTCTTCAACAGGCCATGGACGTTGGAAGTGCTGGTAGGGAAAAAAAGATTGACGTGCAAAAGTATTTTTATAATAAATTATGTCATTCTCATTCCACCAAGGTACATAGAGAATGAGCTGCGACGTAGACACTTAGTTATGATTCTTGTGTCACATAAAATCTGAGTCAACTTTCCTTGCTTGTCTGAACATGCGCAAAACACAAATATGTGTCAGAGGAACGCCGCAGCCGCACCCGCACCTAATTTGTTTAATTTAGTGTAATCTTTCTAATATTAAGAGTACGTACAGTCAAAAGCACGTCAGACGTAACACTTTGGACTTTGTACCGCTCTTATGTCGGGGGCATAAGCGCTATTATCGAACTGCAAGTGTATACCGTGATGTGCTGTTGACTGTACATTTTAACTCTGCTAATATTTTGACGCAGGTAGCAGACAGAGTATTTTCGCTGGCGCTGTTTTACAACGAACCACAGCTACTAGAAGTGTGGGTCAAAGAACGTGCACATCCGCTACAGGAACAAGAACCGTTGGGAGATAGGAAATATATCAAGGACTTTGAATTTCTGCAAAGGTTGACTGAATTCGAAGACTCGATTGGTAAGTTGAGCTACTCTTATTTTGGAATGTAGAATCGGGTGTTTGAAGGATAACAGATACGTGAAACGGAATGGTATGATGTTTGAAAATGGAACGAAGACGAGTAAGTGAGATGGGATGACTGATGAGGAGAGAAAGCAAATGTTTAAAAATGAAACGAAGACGAGTAAATAATACGGTATGACAGTTTATAAGAAAACGGCAGTTGTTTGAAAATAGAACAACGACCAGAGAATGAGGCGGGGCGATTGTTGAGAAGAGATAAGAGAGGACATACGTTTGTCGGACGACGACTAAAAGACATGTAAGACGATTGAAAGATGACTGTTCCATTCTTTTGAGAAGTTAACTAAGTAACTCCGTGTTGCCAAAAAATCCTACAGTAATAATTTTTCTGTGTGTTTAGGCGTCCAGTTCAAGCATATCCGGCTATTAGCCCGCGCGTTCACGGACCGGTCGGTGGGCTTCACGCACCTCACGCTGGGCTCCAACCAGCGGCTGGAGTTCCTCGGCGACACCGTGCTGCAGCTCGTCGTGTCCGACCGCCTCTACCGCCACTTCCCCGACCACCACGAGGGGCACTTGTCGGTGAGTCGACCATCGTCATATCGTGATTGTCGTAGGTAATGCACGGGTGGTTAATACTTATTCGTTGGATGGGAATAGCCAGGTCCTGACTATTCCTATAGGCCGAGGCCGCCCCAGTGGGGCGCATTTAGGGCCCGTCCCATCAATAAAAATGGTCTATCCGAGTTTCGTAACCCTGTTGTACCCGTAAAAAAATTGTCTGATGGCCTCAGTGGAATAGTGGCTTAAGGCCGGTTGGCAAATATTTATAAATATTGTTTACAGTGTGTTTATGTGTGACAATAGTCATAAAAAAAAAATCCACAATCGTATACTCGTAGATACTTGCTGCAAAACGAAACGAGGCATCAAGCTCATTTCGTTTTGTTTTTCTTTTTTCTCCTATACATTTAAGTCACGATTTTACTCCATTTTTGTCTTTATACTTTATTGCTCTGTCTATGCTTCCATAGCTACTGCGGTCGTCCCTGGTCAACAATCGCACCCAGTCGATGGTGTGCGACGACCTCAACATGTCTTCTTACGCCATCTACAACAACCCTAAAGCCAAGCCCACTACGAAGAAGCACAAGGCAGATTTACTTGAAGCGTTCTTGGGCGCACTATATATCGACAAGGTAATTTTTTTTTGTCTTTTAAAATTACATGCGTAGAGTCCAACCAAGAAGGTTATAAACTAATACCTAGAGGACGCGCGTCAAACTAAAAACTGAACCAAAAACTTTACAATTTATTAATTTCCCTATGTACATTATTTAATTACATTTAACGTATTGCTTGATGGTAAGGAAAAATTCAAAACTCAATCTAAAAAGCAATCTATAAACCCTTAAATTTTTTCTTTGTTACCGATGCCCCTTATTTATCTTGAAGTACTACAAATAAAGTCGGCTTTAAACTCAATATATTTTTATCATGACTGTGTGCAACTTCCAGCATTTTACCAAAAATACTCAATGTTTTCGACGCCTTGATAGTCTAGTGGTTTAACTACCGGGCCGAGGTTTCGGGGTCCTTCCTGGGTTTAATTCCCGGGTCGAGCCAACTTTGTGTCGGACTCAGCTCGGTTTTGTGATCATCAACTCGCATTTGGCAAGCGTGGTGATTAAGCCTGTACCCATAATTGTATAAGTAATTTGATTTCAACGATGGAGGTCTTAGCCCTGCAGTGTGACATAAATAGGCTGATACTTTACTAAATATGTTTTAGAACTTGGAGTACTGCCAGGCGTTCTGCAACGCGTGCCTGTTCCCGCGGCTGCAGGAGTTCATCATGAACCAGGACTGGAACGACCCCAAGTCCAAGCTGCAGCAGTGCTGCCTCACCCTGCGCTCTATGGAGGGCGGGGAGCCCGACATACCGTTGTACAAGTACGTTATAATAATATTAGCAGATTGTTATTGTTTATTGTACACACTTACACATAATATAATGCATACTGAAGTAATTTTGTAGAAACACTCGCATATTTAGTGCTTCAAATGGGACATTAAATAGTTTTAGTGGGTAACCCTACCTTTTCAGGGAGATGGGAACCCTACTTCCTCTCTTTTCGCCTTCGCCGAAGTGTGTCGGTGGATAGTACTTTTCTACTGCTTATTTATACAGGCATTTTTGATATATCGAAAAATTCCTAATACAGTGGTGTTAACCGTAATCGAGCCCGTGTTATGACTGTCCAGCTCTCTACCATTATCAGGCGCCAAGTGGGCCACTTTTTTATAATTCCCTTTTATTTTTATTTTAAAATGTCCTAAAAAACATGTTTTAATTTAGTTTGAAAGTAACCATTGTTATTTGTTATTATTGCCGTCTCCGATGACACTAACACACCCGATCTGATTCTGATCGCCTCGCTCAAACGAAGATTTTATTGATTAACTTTTTAATAGTATTGGCAATTGAAAACACAAAGTATCGGTAGTATTACTCAAATAAACCGACAGGAAACTCGAGTTTCTGGTTGATTTATCTCAATACAATTTTGAAAATCGGAGACGACTGATAAGCACTGAAAAAACTAAACGGCTATAAATAAACAAGTCGTTGCTATTTACAGCCGAGTAACTCGCTTCGGAGGGAGCCTGCAAAGTTTGTTGCTAAAATTACACAAGTCAACTTTGTTAACGTTGTTGGTAATATAAACCCAGTAAGTTGGTCAAAAAATAGATATCCAAGGTTGGTTGCTTCTAACCTATTCACTCAGTAAACTTAGCAAACCCATTATCTATAGTGAATCGAGTCACTCTGTTAACAATAGCAAATTCAATCGGTCACTGCAACAACTAACTTGGTTAAAGAATAAACACAACTGTCGTCACAGCCAACGTGCTTTGTTGTGTTTAGCAAAGTAATTCAGTAGAATCAATTATTTTGCTTCGTAAAACTAGCTAAGTAGCTTGAATATTTTTAATCATGTATATTGGGTAGGGACAGCCAACCTACTTTGTTATTTCTACTCAATTCAAATTGGTATATATAGCAAAGTTACTTGGTATTATCAATCGTGTTCATTGGGTAACTACAATTAATATACTCGGCTATTTCTAGTCAATTAAAATTGGTATATTTAACCGAGTTACTTGGTATTATCAATCGTGTTTATTGGGTAACCGTAGCTAAAATACTTTGTTGCAAGTAAGTACCAATTTAAACGACACATATTAAGCTAGCGTGTTTTTTTATATCCCATAATCTATGGTCTGTAAAGCTGAACGTCTTTTACTATGGGACAAACTCTGAAATCGCGGAAAAAATCTGCTGTTTCATACAAAAATTAATAACAAAAAACTCACAATGTATGAAACAGCTGATTTTTTTCGCGATTACAGAGTTGGTCCCATAGTAAAAGTTGTTCAGTTTCACCTAGAATTATGGGATACAAAAAAACAACTGACCTGTGACTGTACGTAAGGCTTAATATACCTACAATGTGAGGTCAGCTCATACTGAAAATGTGTAGTTCGATATGTTGTCGTTTATACCATTGTTACTCACTGTGCAGTAGGCAAAAATTTGGCATGTCGGGAAAAAACCAATGAAACGTTCTGCGTCTGTAGTAAAACAACAGATACATATTTTGCCGACAGACCAAACCGCAAAGGAACTGAAAGAAAATGATATACATTAAATATTAATGTTTGTTTTATTCTTTCTTACACGATACATAGTATGTCTGTCGTCACAGATCAAAGGTAACATTTAACATTTCAGGTAACATTACTGGTTAGACTCGTATACTCCTCTTAAATTGTACTTAGTCTTAAAAATATAGCTCAATATTTTTATCTTTGCTGCTTTTCTTGCGCGCCTTTGCCAGTTCAAATATTTTTGGCTTGATTGTGGGGAATTTTTCAGTTATTTCGGTAAATTATTGTCCTTTGTACAGGTTGACAAAATCATTTTCTAGCTGTGAACAAATAAATGAAACATAAGTAAGTATACAAATATTTAAACTAAATCAGTAAAAAAATCTAAAAACTGAACTCTCCAGAAGATATCCTTCCTACTTTTATTTAATTAAAAAAAGTTGTTGTGTATGTCTACTTACGTTTAATAACTTCAATATATTCTTCCAAATTCCATGCTGTGAGAAGATTTTTAACCTCTTCATACATCTTTTAGATATATCTAAAATCCTGTTTTCACTTAACACACGCGCGGTAAAATATCTGCAAAAAAGTAGGTAATTGTTTATTTTTGTCACTTCACTGTTATAAAATAAACAAGGCAAAATTCATAATAATGTTTAAAAGTGGTTTTTATATGAAAATTGGAACAACCTTGTAGGTGTGAGGCAGCAGCTCTTCAAAAGACGTTCGTCACTCAACTATGATTTAAGAGAAATGGCCGAATTCACAGGCTATGCAGCCAATTCCTTGTTTAGTTTTATCAAGTTACAACTCAATTTTTAATTTCATTTCTTTACATCTTAGCCTACTTCCTTCCAAAAGGGCATCTTGCAGTTTTATCTCGTTTTCCAATTTTTTGGCCTTCAAATGGGCTACCTTGGTCTTCACCTCCCCTAATTCAGTCCATATTTTGTTTGTTGTAGTGCCAGTGTACGTTCTTTTACGGTACCGCCTCACTTCGGATGTACCTTGTTTATCCTATAATACAATATTGTTCGCATTAAAAAACAAATAAATATGGAGTACATAAAGTCACATCATCTATACACATAATAAAACAGGAATAATTAAAGTCTGTACATTGAAGATATTTATGAAAATAGGTTCATATATCATATAAAGGGATAGTCAGATAAGTACCTGTAACGTCTCTGCCAAGGGAGCGTTCAAGTATTACGTAACGCAATTTTTGAAGATTTTTGACCCCCCCTCCCCCCTTGTAACGCACCGTAACGTTTTTCTGCGAATGACGACGAGACTACAATCGAGGTTTTCCCCGTAAAACTTAAATGAAAAGGGTTGCAAATTTGCGAGTATTTATTTTTACGATGATACGATTACGTAACTACGTTTTTTTTCAATAAAAAAATAGTAAAAAAACAATGTTACGTAACGTGTAACGCATCGTAACGTTTTACGAGACCCCCCCCCCCTCCCCCCAAATTGCGTTACGTAATACTTGAACGCCCCCCAAGGGGCTTCGCAACATACCTGGAGTGTATGTATCCCAATTTTTGAGATTGTTATCCTTCCTAGGACGGTCGAATTCTTCCATTTGTAAACTGTCATTAGCCTAAAAATAACAATAAAAATTAATATATTTAAGGGGTGGCATATTAATGTAACAATCATTTTTACCTTTTTAATAATAGCTGGACTCTCAATATCTTCTTTGTACTGTAAATCTTGCAAAACAATGCAAATCAATTTATTAAAGTATATTGTAACACTTATCTAATATCAATCAATATAAATCAATATGCACCTTCAATGGGTCTGTACCACATACCACCACCAAATTTTGGCTTTCATTATCCTGTAAAAAGAAAAATTTGTTACTATTATGATTTTCATACTGTGTCACTTGTGGGATAGGCAGAGAAAACAGACTGCGAAACATACATAACTCCTATGAATATCATTGTAATTATTGCTAATAACATGTTTATCGAATATAACTTAAAGCACATTCTACCCAAAAATTGAGTACTTTCATGTGAACATAATTTTAACCAGTTATGCTAATCACTGTGATATAAATGATAGGTGATAAATATATTTAAATGACTATTCATGTTTCCTATGGCCAGCAACTTAATCTTTTACAGTTTTCTTCATATTTTCCCATTTCTTTTTTAATACTTTGCTGCACCTAGATTAATAATTAATAATACTCCATTAATACTAGATTAATACTCCATTGCTTAGCAAGAAATAAACATTTTATTAATGTTTGCTTATAATAGAAGAAATAACATTATAAATACCTGTTAGTTGTGTTCTGGGAATTGAATTCTAATGCAATCTTATCCCATTGCGCTTGTTTTGCCAGGATACCGCATCACTCTTTTTATTTTCAATAATTTTAAAATATGTGATACATATTTTTTGTAAAACCTCCAACATAATTGTGAAGTTAGGACTTCTTTTTTTGGGTGTATCCATAGTATTCTGAAACAGAAAACGAACCTTTACGTTTTGTTTTAAAAATCAAAGCAAAGATCTTTATTAAAATACTTTAATTTACAACGATTCTATAAAATCTTTACGCTTGGAAATATTTTTAGGTAGGTAACTCACACTCACACTATTAAGCTTAAATTATAAAATCCACATTAAAATAAACCGTGAAAATACTTACAAAGTAATTCTTTTTGGTAACCAATCCAAATACAGTAGATTCAGACTACGGCGGGATTGAAATACGCTTAGAATCATATTAATAACATATTCTAAGGAACGCCATTTTTAAATTAAGCTTCACTAAACATTTCCAATGTTAATTGCCGAGCTGTGCTTATTTACGAATAGATAATTAACTTGTATAATGTTCACTAATGCGTTTATTCAACCAAACACGTATACACTATCAGTTAATGGCAATATTAGTAAAAAATTATGATAGATTCACAGCTCGCGAACGCAGCACGAGAGTAGGAGCGACACATTGAGTAATCGATTCGTGGCTGACTGGCTGCACTGAGAGAGTAAAAAGACAAGTAGCCAACTATGATTGTTTAAAATTAAATAACTTACTTAACAATAAATAGATAAGTATGCTCGTCTATTTTTTACCGAACTACATGTTTATTTTTAACCAAGTATGATTGTCTAAAATCAAATAACTTACTTATCAATAAATAGATAAGTATGCTCGTCTATTTTTTACCGAACTTCATGTTTATTATTAACCAAGTATGATTGTCTAAAATCAAATAACTTACTTATCATGAAATAGCAATGTAATCTGTCTATTTTTACCCGAACTCGGTGTCAATTTCTAGCCAACTATGATTATGTCTAAAATTAAATAACTTACTTATTATGAAATAATAACGTTAGCTTGTCTATTTTTGCTAGTTTTTGTTAGGGGTAAAATTAAACGAGTCGGTTATTTAGAAATAAATAAGTACTTTGTAAATAACAACCAATCATTTTTAGCAATACTTGCTTCTATAATATTAGCAAAGCTCTATTGCCCATTTTAAATATGTCTTGGTTGAATGCAGCCGAGTAATTTTTAACAGAGCTAAATTGGTACTTTGCTAAAGCAAATTTTTTTCAGTGTACATGTTCGAAGCGTACACGAGTGAGGGATATGTTGTGTTGCAGGGTGATCGAGTGCCTGGGCCCGACGAACACGCGCGTGTACACGGTGGGCGTGTACTTCCGCGGCGCGCGGCTGGCGGCGGCGCGCGGCCACTCCATCCAGGAGGCCGAGATGAACGCCGCCGAGCAGGCGCTCGACACCGCGCACGGTAACTACTGACTACTCACAGGCACTCCTCACTATTTACTCTATACTCCATCTCCTTATGACAACTCACTACAATCTTTGTCAAAAAGTCTAACTTGAAATAGATCTCTATGCGATGCGATGGTCATGAAGCTGAAACTTACTTGCAGGAATTTGACAGATTGGGGTAGGTTGATATGTAGTTGGGCTGGTCACAAGGCTGGCACCGGCTCGTTCCAAACGGGTGTGAAGGGGAAACCAGGGGAGTTTAGTGGGTAGTAGACGCTTTAGTCTCGAGTCCCGCACACGGCGGCAGGTCTAGCTAGCCTGCGGTTATAGTTTCTCCTCCGAAAAAATTAAAAGTTTGATCTGTGGCTGGCTGTACTCAATTTCGTGCTTACGTGCAACACCGTGATTCGGCCAACGTTAACATGTCACTACACGACATCCCAGTTTTGCTTTATACTCAATTTTTAATTCGACAAAAGTTTTACACCTGTCAACTTTTGACACTTCCCATGTCACAAACCTTTTCTCATTAGTATTTTTTTTATTTATTTAACAAAATATAAAAAAGAATAAGACCTAGTAAATTTTAGGGACATGTAAATAGTGTTCGAAGTGTAAATAGGTTGAAACAATATTTTAAGTTTCATTTTTTTTAATAAATAAATATTTAAAATAACAAGTTTCAAAATAAATTGACATTTCAACCTTTAACATAACATTAATAGAAAAATAACTTAAGTTTAGTTTTCAACCTCATGTGGTAAGTTTAAAATCTTAGCTGCCACCAATACACGATAAATGAGATATAATAATGACACTAAATTATTGTCAACAGAATTATTCCCACAACTCGACCACCAAAAACGAGTCATCGCGAAGAGCATGAGGAAGAAGAAATCAAAGAAACTTGGAAAAGACAGCCCGTCCCAATCCGACCGCGACATCTCGCTCAAGAGCCGGCGACTCGACGACAAGGTGCCTAAGGCCTACCGCCTCGACAAGGCTTCAGACAGTTCCGATGAGAGCAGTACTCCCGCCATATCAGATGATGAAGCCAGAAGCCTTCCAGACAAGTCTGATGATGACTCCGGCCTAGATAGCGATACAGAGTCCATCGCACCAGATAAACTAGGCAACGTTCAAGTCAGCAGCCTACTTAGCGACATGGAAAGACTGAAGGAAGACCTCATTAGACGCAACGAGTATGAGAAACTGAAGGAGAAGTGTAGGAAGTCAGATTCAGACGACGATTGATGCATTTATTAATGTATTATAACAGGTAAAGTGATGCGGTTTAAGATCCCAGAGTTTATTGTCTCAATGTAAAATGCGAACTAGTCAAATCATAACTCCCATAGAAGCTGGTCTATTTGGTGTTTAGTTTATTAAGATTCATAAGGACACTAAGTCTTTAAATAGTAAATCATACATTATAGACAATAGTTTTCTGTGTATATTACAAGTATCAAGTAGTAACAATAGCACAGGTGCCGGTTACGAATAACAGCACAGTACAATTTTGTTAAATAATTATAATGATTTTTTTACTGTGTTTTATATTCAGCCAAGAGGAGGATTTTAGGAAATAAAATATACTTTAGTCCATATCGCACAATTCCTCAATTTTGATTCCACTTTGGCGTTTCTGTTATTTTAACGGATTGAAAGAGCTCGACCAATCCAACTGTGCGGGTTTGTTATGGTATCATCTAGAAAATATTCACCTTAAGTGTTTGAAACAATCTTAGTTTTCTTGCAGAAGAGTTCGCGTTTACAATCTCAGTTTTAAACATTATATAAATAGCAATATCATTTTAAATATATAGATCTATCATATTTTGTAATCAAATGCAATCAAAACTTTTAAAATGTATTGTGAAGATTTAACTAGCTTAGGATTGGGAAAATGTGATACTCCATGAATAAAATTTGTTTCATGAAATAATTCGATCTTTTATTTTCTTGGGTGTTATACATGTTATCTTAACCACATTTTACACTTATACGTAAACTTTTAGTTATTTTTTTTTCTTTTTGTATGTACCGTTTCCACCATCGTTCTGCATTATCAATGGTGCTGATGGAGACATTAGTTTCGTTTGCACCAGTAATATGAATACAGCCTTAGGCCCTTTCACACGGCAGTGCAGGATCCCGTTTTGATGGCAAATGTGTTTATATGCTAGCGTTCACACGAGCATCCCGCATGCGGCATATAAACTCAAACTGGATCCTGCAGAAAACGGGATCCGGCACTGCCGTGTGAAAGTGGCGTTCGTTACTTCACAATACATTCCTTGTCATCGTAAAATAATGTGTACATTACGTTATAATATACCATATATTATGTGGTATTAGGGCAACATGACCGTATTGGAGTCGCATTTATTTAATAAGCATTATAATGGATATTTGTCTAATGTGGTACCTACTAGGGCAACATGACCTTATTGGAGTTGTTTACATACTGGTATATTTGGTACTAGGGCAACATGACCTTTTGGAGTTGTATTTTTATTTTAATAAGCATTCATTGATACTGGTAAATATGTAACTAGAGCAACATGACCTTATTGAAGTTATTAAAAAGTTTAGTTGAGGAAAGTACTGTGAAGTAAAATGTATTCATATTAATAGTGCTAACGATTCCAATTATGATTGAAGACGATCTAGTTTCATCTGCACCATTGCTGGTGCAATTGTGCATACGTTACTAAATGATTTTTTATTTTGTTCTTATTGAAACAGGTTATTGTTCATGTTACAACAGGCTGGCCTGCTACTATGCTACAATAATCGTCCGGTTGGTTCTCTGCATGGCAACTAGGAACTTCATTAAAATAAAAGAAGGTGTAATAGAATAAAGTTTATTTGTTAATATGATCAACATATGAGGCCGCAACAGTATTCTGCGATGAGGGGGCCGTTGAGCTTCCCGGCGCGTAACGTCAGCCATTGCTTCTGGTTGGGCACGTACATCTCCGCTGGCATGAGTTGCTCCGGAGAATCGCTCTCTGAAACTGATTACGATGTTCACTTACTAACTCATGTCATAATGAGTTGAATACCAATTTGGTGTAATGGTCGAGAAGGGGACGTAGGTTCGACCACCGCACTGTACAAGCAATGTTTATTCATTATTTGCCACCAATCGGGGTAGTTCGGCGTCACTCTGCGGGATCGCATCTGAAATGATGTGATTCGGCAGAGAACCAAAGTCACCGACATAGCTCGCCGGATTAGCCAGCTGAAGTGGCAGTGGGCTGGCCATATCAGCCGTAGAACCGATAACCGTTGGGGTAAACGGGTTCTAGAGTGGAGACCGCGTCTCGGTAAACGTAGTGTAGGACGCCCTCAGGCCAGGTGGAGCGATGATCTGCGCAAGATGGCTGGCAGGAGCTGGATGCGTGTGGCCGAGGATCGATCAGCGTGGCGAGCATATGTAGAGGCCTATGTCCAGCAGTGGACTGTCACAGGCTGATGATGATGATGGGGTAGTTCGGGGCTAGATGGTGCTGTATGAATAATGTAATGCCCACGGATATGTATTATTTAAATATCCTCGGACATTATTTAGTCAGCACAAACAGACATAGTTTGACCGTGCTTAGATCGAACTTACCAAATCACTTGAACAAATCGGTAGTCACTCTCTATTTCTAGAAACATTTACGCTATCATCTTAATTACACCCAAAAATACTCATTGCCATTGGTCCATAATGATACATTTGTGCAGCAACATCGTGAGTAGCAAAATTACTGTAGTATTTCTAAAGTTCATACCATCTTTGCGGACTTGCTGGGCTGACTGCATCGTAGAATCCTGCATAGAAATCAAGTCACCCGGCGCGTGAAGTAGTAAGCGGCCTACGCCCTCGCATCTCCTGTAAGCACATTAAACGAGGATAAGTTAGCGTCAGAGCTGATGATAAAATATCGTTTAAGCTGGCTCGAAGATATAGAAATACAGTGTGACCTTCCTCTCGCTCTGGCATAGACAAAAAAATATAATTATAGGAGTAAGAGCAACTATAACTCATCGTGTAAAACCCATTCTGCACTTAACTTTTTACACATTTGTACCCCACAGGGGATAAACACGAAACATTAAAAAAAGTTTCATTCCATAACAATCTAGATACAAATACTTCTTCGTTAATGTAGTTCTACCTACATTGTTTGATTTACTTAAATACTTACCTTAAAACTTCATTCTGCAGCATCTGCTTTCTAGCTGCGGCCAATAGTGGCTTGCATTCATTCAGCCAGTTCCGCACTTCGTTAAAATCGGCGAGTAGTTGCGCTGCTGCGTCTTTACTAGAATGGAAACAAACTATTTTAATATCTATAAATAAGTCAAGTGAGCTGTTTAATAAACATTAAAACATTATGCTTCTAATCAAAACAGAAAATATCCTTAGGAAAGTTGCACACTAAACAACAGTCGCTATAATATAATAACCGGAATTAACAACTCATAGACCGAGGTGCAAGTGTTAATCAGGACAAACCAGTGTGCAGAACTTTAAAAAATGTTATGAACAAAGAATTGATAGGTACAAATGCAAATGTCTTACCTAAATCTAACTTTGGCTACGTATATGTGATGTAGCCAAGACTCGCACATAATTCTTAGCACCATGTTTAAGGTCGAAATGTCATCAGTCGCTTTTATAACAGGCAGTAACATCTTATCTGAAAAGTAAATTGCAGAATTTATTATTATTGTCTTTCCTTCGGCCTGTCTATTTGGGCCGGATTGGACCAGAGCGAGTAGGAGTGGAAGATTATCAATAGGAGCATGAGTATATCTGTGCTTAAGAGCTAGGAAGATGAACACACTTTTGTGCCTTGTGTCGACATTATTCACACAGCGCCATCTAGCCCCAAACTAAGCATTAGCTTGTGCTATGAGTGCTAGACAACGGATAAACATTACTTATATACTTTTTTTGTAAATACATACATATTATACATAGAAACTCCCAGACCGATACAAACAGACATGTTCATGCACACAAATGTTCGTACCGTGCGGGGATCGAACCCGACGGTACAAACATTTGTGTGCATGACCACCTTTGGTGTAATAGCCGACTTCTCGACTACTACACCAAATGGTTCATCAATGGCACCAACAGCGCGCGCACACTGAAAAAAATTTGCTTTAGCAAAGTACCAATTTAGCTCTGTTAAAAATTACTCGGCTGCATTCAACCAAGACATATTTAAAATGGGCAATAGAGCTTTGCTAATATTATAGAAGCAAGTATTGCTAAAAATGATTGGTTGTTATTTACAAAGTACTTAATTATTTCTAAATAACCGACTCGTTTAATTTTACCCCTAACAAAAACTAGCAAAAATAGACAAGCTAACGTTATTATTTCATAATAAGTAAGTTATTTAATTTTAGACATAATCATAGTTGGCTAGAAATTGACACCGAGTTCGGGTAAAAATAGACAGATTACATTGCTATTTCATGTTAAGTAAGTTATTTGATTTTAGACAATCATACTTGGTTAATAATAAACATGAAGTTCGGTAAAAAATAGACGAGCATACTTATCTATTTATTGATAAGTAAGTTATTTGATTTTAGACAATCATACTTGGTTAATAATAAACATGAAGTTCGGTAAAAATAGACGAGCATACTTGTCTATTTATTGATAAGTAAGTTATTTAATTTTAAACAATCATAGTTGGCTAGAATGGCCGCCGCGCCATGCACTCCAGCCAGTCAGCCACGAATTATTCAATGTGTCGCTCCTACTCTCGTGCTGCGTTCGCGAGCTGTGAATCTATCATAATTTTTCACTTATATTGCCATTAACTGATAGTGTATACATGTTTGGTTGAATAAACGCATTAGTGAACATTATACAAGTTAATTATCTATTCGTAAATAAGCACAGCTCGGCAATTAACATTGGAAATGTTTAGTGAAGCTTAATTTAAAAATGGCGTATTTCCTTAGAATATGTTATTATTCTAAGCGTATTTCAATCCCGCCGTAGTCTGAATCTACTGTATTTGGATTGGTTACCAAAAAGAATTACTTTGTAAGTATTTTCACGGTTTATTTTATATGTGGATTTTATAATTTAAGCTTAATAGTGTGAGTGTGAGTTACCTTCCCTAAAAATATTTCCAAGCGTAAAGATTTTATAGAATCGTTGTAAATTAAAGTATTTTAATAAAGATCTTTGCTTTGATTTTTAAAACAAAACGTAAAGGTTCGTTTATGTTTCAGAATACTATGGATACACCCAAAAAAAGAAGTCCTAACTTCACAATTATGTTGGAGGTTTTACAAAAAATATGTACCTATCACATATTTTAAAATTATTGAAAATAAAAAGAGTGATGCGGTATCCTGGCAAAACAAGCGCAATGGGATAAGATTGCATTAGAATTCAATTCCCAGAACACAACTAACAGGTATTTATAATGTTATTTTGCACTTCTAATATAAGCAAACATTAATAAAATGTTTATTTCTTGCTAAGCAATGGAGTATTAATCTAGTATTAATGGAGTATTATTAATTATTAATCTAGGTGCAGCAAAGTATTAAAAAAGAAATGGGAAAATATGAAGAAAACTGTAAAAGATTAAGTTGCTGGTCATAGGAAACATGAATAGTCATTTAAATATATTTATCACCTATCATTTATATCACAGTGATTAGCATAACTGGTTAAAATTATGTTCACATGAAAGTACTCAATTTTTGGGTAGAATGTGCTTTAAGTTATATTCGATAAACATGATAAATAGCAATAATTACAATGATATTCATAGGAGTTATGTATGTTTCGCAGTCTGTTTTCTCTGCCTATCCCACAAGTGACACAGTATGAAAATCATAATAGTAACAAATTTTTCTTTTTACAGGATAATGAAAGCCAAAATGTGGTGGTGGTATGTGGTACAGACCCATTGAAGGTGCATATTGATTGATATTAGTTATGTGTTACAATATACTTTAATAAATTGATTTGCATTGTTTTGCAAGATTTACAGTACAAAGAAGATATTGAGAGTCCAGCTATTATTAAAAAGGTAAAAATGATTGTTACATTAATATGCCACCCCTTAAATATATTAATTTTTATTTTTAGGCTAATGACAGTTTACAAATGTAAGAATTCGACCGTCCTAGGAAGGATAACAATCTCAAAAATTGGGATACATACACTCCAGCTATGTTGCGAAGCCCCTTGACAGAGACGTTACAGGTACTTATCTGACTATCCCTTTATATGATATATGAACCTATTTTCATAAATATTATCTTCAATGTACAGACTTTAATTATTCCTGTTTTATTATGTGTATAGATGATGTGACTTTATGTACTCCACATTTATTTGTTTTTTAATGCGAACAATATTGTATTATAGGATAAGCAAGGTACATCCGAAGTGAGGCGGTACCGTAAAAGAACGTACACTGGCACTACAACAAACAAAACATGGACTGAATTAGGGGAGGTGAAGACCAAGGTAGCCCATTTGAAGGCCAAAAAATTGGAAAACGAGATAAAACTGCAAGATGCCCTTTTGGAAGGAAGTAGGCTAAGATGTAAAGAAATGAAATTAAAAATTGAGTTGTAACTTGATAAAACTAAACAAGGAATTGGCTGCATAGCCTGTGAATTCGGCCATTTCTCTTAAATCATAGTTGAGTGACGAACGTCTTTTGAAGCGCTGCTGCCTTACACCTACAAGGTTGTTCCGATTTTCACATAAAAACCACTTTTAAACATTATTATGAATTTTGCCTTGTTTATTTTATCAGTGAAGTGACAAAAATAAACAATTACCTACTTTTTTGCAGATATTTTACCGCGCGTGTGTTAAGTGAAAACAGGATTTTAGATATATCTAAAAGATGGATGAAGAGGTTAAAAATCTTCTCACAGCATGGAGTTTGGAAGAATATATTGAAGTTATTAAACGTAAGTAGACATACACAACAACTTTTTTTAATTAAATAAAAGTAGGAAGGATATCTTCTGGAGAGTTCAGTTTATAGATTGTTTTACTGATTTAGTTTAAATATTTGTATACTTACTTATGTTTCATTTATTTTTTCACAGCTAGAAAATGATTTTGTCAACCTGTACAAAGGACAATAATTTACCGAAATAACTGAAAAATTCCCCACAATCAAGCCAAAAATATTTGAACTCGCAAAGGCGCGCAAGAAAAGCAGCAAAGATAAAAATATTGAGCTATATTTTTAAGACTAAGTACAATTTAAGAGGAGTATACGAGTCTAACCAGTAATGTTACCTGAAATGTTAAATGTTACCTTTGATCTGTGACGACAGACATACTATGTATCGTGTAAGAAAGAATAAAACAAACATTAATGTATATCATTTTCTTTCAGTTCCTTTGCGGTTTGGTCTGTCGGCAAAATATGTACCTATCTGTTGTTTTACTACAGACGCAGAACGTTTCATTGGTTTTTTCCCGACATGCCAAATTTTTGCCTACTGCACAGTGAGTAACAATGGTATAAACGACAACATATCGAACTACACATTTTCAGTATGAGCTGACCTCACATTGTAGGTATATTAAGCCTTACGTACAGTCACAGGTCAGTTGTTTTTTTGTATCCCATAATTCTAGGTGAAACTGAACAACTTTTACTATGGGACCAACTCTGAAATCGCGAAAAAAATCAGCTGTTTCATACATTGTGATTTTTTTGTTATTAATTTTTGTATGAAACAGCAGATTTTTTCCGCGATTTCAGAGTTTGTCCCATAGTAAAAGACGTTCAGCTTTACAGTCTCATCAACCATAGATTATGGGATATAAAAAAACACGCTAGCTTAATATGTGTCGTTTAAATTGGTACTTACTTGCAACAAAGTATTTTAGCTACGGTTACCCAATAAACACGATTGATAATACCAAGTAACTCGGTTAAATATACCAATTTTAATTGACTAGAAATAGCCGAGTATATTAATTGTAGTTACCCAATGAACACGATTGATAATACCAAGTAACTCGGTTAAATATACCAATTTTAATTGACTAGAAATAGCCGAGTATATTAATTGTAGTTACCCAATGAACACGATTGATAATACCAAGTAACTTTGCTATATATACCAATTTGAATTGAGTAGAAATAACAAAGTAGGTTGGCTGTCCCTACCCAATATACATGATTAAAAATATTCAAGCTACTTAGCTAGTTTTACGAAGCAAAATAATTAATTCTACTAAATTACTTTGCTAAACACAACAAAGCACGTTGGCTGTGACGACAGTTGTGTTTATTCTTTAACCAAGTTATTTGTTGCAGTGACCGATTGAATTTGCTATTGTTAACAGAGTGACTCGATTCACTATAGATAATAGGTTTGCTAAGTTTACTGAGTGAATAGGTTAGAAGCAACCAACCTTGGATATCTATTTTTTGACCAACTTACTGGGTTTATATTACCAACAACGTTAACAAAGTTGACTTGTGTAATTTTAGCAACAAACTTTGCAGGCTCCCTCCGAAGCGAGTTACTCGGCTATAAATAGCAACGACTTGTTTATTTATAGCCGTTTAGTTTTTTCAGTGCACATCTCAAGATTTGAAAAAAAAATCATGATGTTTCCCGGGTACTGTTATGTACATCTGATAGCATCTTACTCAGGAAGTCGTGCACGTATAGCGAGAAGGCGGGGTCGGCGGGTCGCGGGACGCGGCGCCAGGCGGCGGGCGGCGGGAACACCATGGTGAGGTGCGCCAGGCTCGTGGTCGCGCATACGCTGCTCAGCACTGACACTATCTCCTCCGTCGCCTCCTGACCACCAACGATTATATCTCACTCAGTATGTTATGAAATAATTCAATGTTTGTGGTGGTACAGGCCCCGACAAACTTCTGGACCATAGATCGACGGAGAGGGGGAATGTTAGCGCATGTGCACTTGCATGACATGCTCGGCTGCTCGCATGACCAATAGCGCGCGCGATACATCCGACGCCCGCTACGCGCGCGCTATTGGTCAGAGGTATGCTTCTGACCAATAGCGCGCAGGAATGTCAAAATTCGTGTTCTGCGCAACCCCCTCCCGATAGACAAGAAGTTTGCCGGAGCCTGTACTAAAGACGTTTGTCCCGCTACCCACTAAACTTCCCCAGTTTCCCCTTTCCATACTAGTGGGATGAGCTCGTTCCAGCCTTTTTCATAACCAGCTCATTAATTTATAATGTTAAAAGACGGAGAATGCAATTTCCGTCATATTGACAACATCATCAACATTAAAGACCTATCAAAGGGGTAAAACGGCGATACCTATTATATTATACAACATTTATTTATTAATTGTAAATATATTGCCACAAAGAAGTACAATTGGCGGACTTCATGCCATAGGGCATTGGTCCTGACAGACAGCGGAAATTGGTGCGTTAATTTAAAAGGAGACAACATAATAAAATGTTGTACCCATATATTTTCAGCTTTATAAATTCCTAAAACTATGATAAATTAACGAAGCTTGAATAGTAAAAGACCTTACCTTTAATTTCTGTATATTGACTTTAACTTCTGACACTAGCTTTTCCCTCATTTTAGCGCACACGTTTTCATGGACACCGATTTTGCCTACAACAATCAGTAATTTATTTTTCACCGGTTATTATTACTGCAAAGAAGTTTTTTGGAAATATTTACTCAGAGCGAAATCGTTACAGGAGTGTTACAGCGTCTGGGATTAATCTAGTTAATCACTTGGGGGCGGGGCCTGATAAATGGGTTTCAGAGTCCTGAGTACGGTCAACAGCACATTACGGTAAACACTTGCAGTTCGATAATAGCACTTATGCCCCCGACATAAGAGTGGTATAAAGTCCAAAGTTTATAGTCTGACATGCTTTTGACTGTACATGCTCGATTGCGTCTGTCATAAAAAAAAGTGTTATCATACCAGCTTCTATAGTGAGCGTGTGGTCAGCAAAGCGCAGATTTTGCAGTTGCTCAGTGCAAGCTCGCATGTCGTTGTGCGACACTCTGAAGAAGTCGTCCATCTCCCACTGGTTGGCCAGCCGCCGCGTCTCCGCCAGGCACCAGAGGCGGTACGTGTGGATAGAGTGGTCTGGAATAGATGTTCAATTAAATAAACAAGTGTTCCGCATGTGTTAGTAGGTTTGTTCGGGCCAGTCAATCAAGTCTTGGGAGTCGTAATCATCACGTTTGTTAAATGCGAATTGGTGAATTTGGTGAATGGTGACCACAACATTTGGGCTTCAGCAAATCCAAAATTATTGCACTTTTATTTTCAACCCTAATCGCAAGCTAGCGATACCTGCGGTCGTGTGTGGGGCTCGGGACTATTTTTATCCCACTACCCACTAAACTCCCCCGGTTTCCCCTTCTCATGATGTGATCTCGGGATCTTGGATAAATCTCCAGACCGGCTCGATACCTAAACCACTGGACCAACGATGTGCTTCAATCTTTTTCTCCATTTCAATATATGGAGGCAGGGAAAATTGTAAGCAATAAATGAAAAAAAAAACGAATAATTATAGATAGATTAGTCATATAAAAAAACATCACTCACCTAGTCTATGTAATATCGGGATCTGTTCCACTATCGGCAGGTCTTCGATCGGAGCACCAAGGATATAGTCCCAGGTGACCTCGCATTGGTTGTTCAGTGTCACAAGCTCTTGTAGCATGAGGGCAAAGTTAGCCCCAGATGCTGTACACTGAAAGAAATGAGGAATTAATTAAAATCATTTTTTTTTTAGCTTTGTGTATCTATGGATTTTTTATATTAATTTCGAACTTACTTCGGTAATATAAAGTGATAACTCTGGGTGTGTTTTCAGGGAGGTTGGTTTCAAATTAGTTGTCAGAGTGGCCCTGAAAGGAAAATTTAGATTGTTGACCAATTTTGTATAATCAAAGTGACTTTTTAAATAAAAAAATATAAATATGTAGGTGTGGTTCACATGTTATTTAGCATTAATCACAATGATGTTCAATTACAAAACTAGACTCCCAATCACGCTCAAATATTGTCCGAAGAAAAAGTCTGCCCACCCGACTATTGGGCAGAGTTTTCGTTTAGTTGAATATAATTGACATTAAACACTAACTGCCACGAGATAAGGTGTTAATTTGAACGAATGTGTTAATGTCATCTGTGTCAACGCCGCTCGGACGTTTTTTGAGGAATTTTTCTTAGAGATTGGGTGTCTAGTTGTATATTGAACGTCATTGATTAATCATTAACCTTAAAAAATAATAATGATAAATTACTAAAACTATGTAGCTATTTATAATACAATGTGATGTTGATATCCATACCCGAAATGTTTATCCCAAGATGTTGTAGTAACGTGACATCCCAATGCATCGGCCAGGATCCTCAAAGCTGATAATATCAACTCTGGGGTATCTAAAACAAAACAAAAATTGAAAATCCCACCATGTCAATTTAATTTGATATGGTTCTAAGATCAAAAAACTCACTGTTAACGTTAAAAGTTCCGAAAAGCCATTCCCGGAGATTTTGACTGGTATTAGGTGATCTGTGAAGAGTAGAAGTTCCTTAAAAGTATTAATAAAAGAAAATTATATAATTAATAGGAGAAATCGTATACAAAATAAGTGAGCAATTCGAATTACCTTATCGCTAAAGGGAAAGACGACCACCACAGAAGAATGTGTTCGAGGCAACTCCCAACATCACCCCAGAGTATATTCTGATAGTACTCTGTTACTTTGTGTGCTGCTTTCTTACTCGCTTGGGAACGACCTAAATATAAGTAAAGTATGTATTAGCCTATTAATGACCCACTGCAGGTCAAAGGCTTCCAGCATTGAAAATACGTCATGGATACTATTAGGTACTGGCTTAACTAAATCCAAGTACTTAGCTAAAACAAATAGTTCTACAGGCGAAAGTTAACATAGACAATGCTTTAAATTTAGTAGACTTAAATACCTAATGCTGGCCATACACCATCAAGCCTATCGTCAAATCGGCTTGAAGCGATCGATTGGATCAAGTAGACTTGACCGTGTGTGGGCGTGGATTGGCATGACAACCAGAGTTGTCAAGGAACGGTAGGCATGATGGTGTATGGCCAGCATAATGGAACTACTTACCTGATTTTAGTTTTCTAATTCCATTGGGACCTAGCAGTGTAGCCGACATATTGGCTACTGTGTCCAATAAGATTTCTATATACATTTCCTCACTTTGCAGGATTCCATTTACGTTTTCTGTAATATACATAATATTGCAAGATTTGAAACAGTCTCTAAGGAAAGAAGAGTTGGTACCAACCTAGATACTAAATTAATGCGAAAGATGTAAATCAGACCCGACTGTTCAGGAAAAGTAGGTATTGCTATAGGTTCTTAAGAAGAAGACTGGCCCGATGGCGCATTTGATAGTGACCCTCCCCTATGCTCCAGGGGTCGTGGGTTCGAATCCCACCCAGGACAAACACTTATGTGATGAACATTTGTGTTTGTCCTGTGTCTGGGATGTATATTTGTATTTAAGTATATATTTGTGGTACCTTCGTTGGTTCTGATCGTAACACACTTTTTACATAGGGTTTTTACTGGAATAAGTTGCAGTGGGCGTTACCCGTCACTAGGGCTGCTTGCCTGTCGGGCAATATAGAAGTGAAATTAAAAATATAAAAGTAATTTGACACACGCACCCTCACTATTAAACATGGTCTCCAACACACGCTCATTGGTAAGAAGAGAAGTGTAGTTCACATCGCAGTCTGAAAGCTGCGCGTTGAGTATATCGTTCAGCTTCTTGTTCTGTTTGTTCTTCACTTCCACGAGGCTCTGCGCCTGTTTCATCTTCGCCTTCTTGTGTTCGATGAACGCCTCTCGCCTCTTTTCCACCGTCATGTCTCGGGATATCGTCGACGTCGGCGGTGTTATGTGTTTTGTTAAGGTGCTGAAAATTAGGTTAACGTGTTTTGTTAAGGTGCTGAAAATTAGGTTAACAGCTTTTTTTATTTATTTTTTGGTTTGTGTACGCTTGAGATATTTTCAGGTAAAACATTACAGTACCCTAGACAGATATAGATACTATTTACCGATTTTTTAGTAATAAAAAAATAAAAATAAAATTATCGGACTAGCGAAATACGAGTATATTATAGTCTTAGTTCTCTTTTGCTCCTTCTTATTTGTGTTATTACCGGATTCATGGGCGTAGCCACGGTGGGGCAGAGTGGGGCAACTGTCCCACCCTGGCGCGAATATAGTTTGCTAGTTACATATTATTTTATACTGCTGCCCCACCCTGGGTCCACCCATGACTGCCCCACTCTGGACCCATGGCTGCCCCACCCTGGGTCCATTGTCTGCCCCACCTTGAGCCCATGGCCGGCTACGCCTATGACGGATTCATATTAATTTAAGTATTCGTAGGTTCTTAATAAGAATCTAAGCTTTTGTTAGATTAGACTAGATATTTTGTAAATGTCACACTTACTGATAGATTTCTAGACTTTCCGCTGTGCTGGAACTAGATTCGTTATCTGAATTGTCCTCAGGCTTATACACTTTCACTAAGCAATTAATTAAGCGATGGCAGTTAATTTCTACGCGGCTTTTGGCGAGATTCTGAAAAAAGGAGATAATGATTTTCTTTTAAATACTTTAAAAATAAGTGTTGAAATTAGAGTCTAAATATGGTTGTATATCTAATATGTAATAGAGGTACCTAATATTATGGAGATTCAACTTTGATACTTATAATTTATGGTAGACATACTTACTTGAACAATTTTGGTTAAAGTTATATTCTTTGTCTCACTTATGGTGTTTGGGTAGGTGTTACTGCATACGTTGAACTTCGCAGCAAACGTTTTGGAACTCAATCCAATCAACTGGTTATATATTGACACCAAGCTGAAATTCGCATCAAATATGAGTGCTTCAGATAATAAAATTCGAGGAGGAGGATAGGCGATTAATAAAAATGGTGCAATGATTAATTAATTTTGGTTTTATAGTCTTCTTTACTACATATTTTCTAAATATCCAAGTATAGTAGAGCCATGCTGTAGACAGTTCCCGTAACGTCTGTTTGTCAAAATATACCTGCTAGATCGTAAGGTCGACCGACCTTTCCCCGACCTTTTCCTTTTTGAGATCGACTTTTCCTCTGTTTTATATTCTCTCAAAAGAGGGCAACGCAACCCAGAGCTAATTGTACGTGACAATGAGCGTGGGCGGTAGTAATCTGCACTTACTATCTGGATTCACACAAACTCCTTTGCCACCCCTTTCATTATAAATAAACCAAGTTATTTTTTGAACATGTAAAGCAAACTTACCTCAAAGAAGACTCGATCATTTTCCGGGAGTCCTCTCTATGCAGACAAGTGCTTAGTATGGTGCTAATAAGGCCATTTACTGCTTGTAACATAATGAACCGGCACCCACACAGCTGGTCGAAGATGTGGTCGTTTTTACTCTGGATCAAGCCGCCGTCCTTCTTTAATCTCGCAAGCTTCGGATTCAGTTTATAAAAAGATTTCACTAGTTTCGATAAATACTCTATTATCTGATCTAATACCTAAAACAAGATTACAATTTAGTACATGGCTACATACGGTTTAAAAGTAGTAGCCCATTATAGATGTAGTTATCTTAAAACGTAACATGAATAGCGCAAATAGAAAAGTGTAAGTAATTACAAAAAGCAATTGTCTGGATTTGAAAAAAGATTAAAAATCATTCACCTGCAGGGGAGTGGGTTCAATTCCCACTCAGGACACACATTTATGCAATGAACATTTGTGTTTGTCCTGTATAAGTGCCTTCTTATTGTAGTACCATCATTAGACTTAGATTCTGACTTATGACACCCTTACCAGAAGTGCTTAATCAGTTTGCTTAATCTTTGTGATGCTGTCTACACCGTTAGACTATTATACTTATTTTAACTACTAAAAAAATATTTTTCATCGTTTACCTGTATATTGACTAACTCCATAATGTAGCTGCGATTTGATAGAGAATGGCTGGTACTTTTACCCAGAGAGCCTTTCCATTTATTGTCCAAGTCTAGGATGACTTTGGTAACAGCGAAGCAGACGGCCTGCATCTCTCTGCCGTGGCTGAATGCATCCTCTTCCTCTGATGACTCTTCGCTTATCCATTTCTTGCTACCCACTTTCGTTGAGGTCATATTTTCTAATAATATAAAACTAGGACCTACTCCACTTTCAAAGGAACATTAAGGATTTTTAATAATTATCAAAAGAACTTAGGAACATTTAAAACACAACCAGTATCGAATTACAATGTGTAATTGATTTTTTTATTGACACACCTAAGTGCCTCACAAATTGAGTGTTTAAAAGCCAAGACAGTTTAATTTAGAGACTTTCTACTTACACTACCTAAGAAAATAAATGTAAATAAAAACTGATTGAACAGTGTGAAGTTGTGTTAACTTGTAGGGCTCATTGTGTCGACTGGCTTGCATTAACAAAATCAATGTGTAGCGACGTCGGTGCCAGCCCGCGTCTCGGCTCTTGTAGGACAACTTGCGAATTACTGCCGTAAAACTTTTTTACCGCTGTTCAAACTCGGCCTTCAATTTACGAGGGGCATAATAGTTTCTAATTTACAAACGTGTTTCAAGGGTGATAGTGATTTGGTATCATACAAGCGAAGTTGGAAAGAAAATAACTTTATAGCCGAATTCATAAGTTAAATATACGTCGTGTTATTATTAAGGTTCGTTTATTAAAAACTTTGTGACTATTATTTTTGGGTTCGGGAATTATTTTAACATGAAATAACGATCGATAAAAAATATGCATGAGTTCGCCCATCCAAAACACGCTTTGTTTGTTTCATCAACGATTCTTAACTACCCACATGTAGTTTTTAATTAATTGCGGTTTTATTAGGTACTTAGCAAAAGTAATTTTTAGCAAATTATTTTGCCGTAATTCGTTATAAACCACATAATAATAGACCGCTTCAACAGTAACCCCTTCTCTTAAAATACATAAGGAACAATAAAAAAAATACGCCAGATTTAAGGTCATTATGATAGCGGTTTTCTAATATTGGCAAGCCGAAGCAAAGATATTGCAAATGTATTTTTTTCACGTCTGTAACCGTAATATTTAGAGGGCCGATTAAACGATAGATAGCATACATAAATCTGGATACCGCATTAGCATACAATCGATTATGGAGCCGAGATAATACCAGTAGGTAGTTACATTTCATAAGTGAGGTCAAGGCTAATCGTTACGGCAAATCCTCCGGCCGATAGCGAAACTTCGTATTTGCAGTTTCAATGCGGTAGGTACCTAATTAGCAACACGATCCTATTTTGTCCCTAAATCTTTATTTTCCTTTTCTAATATTAACCCACTTTTGTTTCTAATTTTTAAAGGCTCTCTATCGTCATACTTGTTGAATAAAAAATCGTGTCGTAGTATGTATTTAGAACATAAATATAAAGTTCAAAGAGGATAAGGTATTAATTATGTTGTTTTCTTTTAATTTATTTGACAGATTAGTGTAGATTGATGTGCTGACTGCTGCCTACTGTGCCATAATGGAAAATAATTAAGGGAAAATTATCTCAATAATAATTAAGGAAGGAAGGAAATAATAAAAACATTAATTTTATGTACAGTTGATATCTTTAATTTTGTGAAAACAATATGAGGAATTAAAATAATAATCACTTAATTTCATTAGCAAAACATTCAGCTAACACTCAATTAATTCACAGAGGCGATAGGAAGAGAATATCACAGTAAAGATAAATACACAACGTATTTTCTTAGAAGATACACTATGAAGATATTTTATAAGTAAAATCAATCAGATTTCAATATGTAACAATACTTTATAGAAATACTTTGTCAAAAAATGCTTATGCATAAATGTTTAATAATTGAAGTGTACCTACGTAAGTTACTTTTCAACATCGGTAGTATATATTCTGTGACATCGGGTCATATTACTACTTACTTAGTAAATAAAAAAATCGTGACGAAAGTTATGCACCTAGTCTTGGACGCAATGGAAAATCACTTCAAATCAAAATTATAGCCATAGTATGCCTACCTAATATCAGGTATTAAAAAAAAATCAATAACGAACATGTTTTAGTCAACATAAGATGCAATTTAAGAGGAGATCATTGTTATTACATTATTTATGATGAAACATGGAATTTTTCAATCGTTTCTTTGTCCCTCAAAAAAATTTTCCGAGTGTACAAAATGACGCATGCATTGTCTACAAAGTTAAGGCAGTGCACATTTCATTCCGCGAGCCACGCGCGTATAGCGCAGTTTGTGGGTGTCACGTTGTCACGAAACGATGACGAATAATATCTTCTATACCACCCCTCCTTTATTTATTGCTGACAGTCACGAATGGCAACTAAGGGTCGTTCAAGGAATATTCGAGCCAGAGACTTATTTTAAATACCTAAAATGAACCTTTTCCTTTTTGTGTACCGGATAATGATATATTTATATGGATATCATGTGAGAAACAAGTCATCACTCAACTATACATATAGGTACTGAGTATTGTTTTAATATTCTCTCGCAATTTATGTTACAAGTCAAATATAAAGTATTGTTACTTACAACTGTTATTTAATCGCGACGATTAGGTTACACATCAATATAGGTAGGAAGTAGGTAATATTAGTTATAGCATTAAAGTTGAAACATATTATTGCTTTGGGGGTGTGTCACGACCTCGTGACGCCCCTTGTGTCACTGGAACCATGTAATTTAAACTTTGTGGTGGAGTAAAGATAAAGTGATGTCAAACACGCCATTTTCAAACAAACGTACTTAGGTATATAATATAGGAGCGCCATGATCGGTTGGGAACTGTTTCTCAATAGTAAAGTTTTAAAATCTCATATTAAGGAATCTTACTATACTTTTTGGTCGTGATGAATTTTTTTGTGTATTTTCACTTTTCTAAATAATGTTAAACTTATAATTTGAGAATAGTTACAGTAGGATACAATTCAAAGTGTAAGTTCCATGTGACACATGTGTCGTGTAAGGTGCGATAAGGCGCTATAATTTTTTGATCCTGAAGACCTGATTATGACTATCTGTTTATTAATTTATGGTAAATACAGCTTTCGAATATCGCATGCAAGACTGACTTTGATCTAATACGGCAAGGTACAATTTTTTTTAAATGCGAACAATAGTGCGACCGAAATTGCGAACTCATCAAGCAAAGAATCACAATAGTTTTCAAATGATCTAAAAATTAACGCACTATATTCACACGTGCGATACCGTCAAATAATGCTGTGGTAAGCGTGTTAGTTAATTCACCTGATAGATATTGTACCTTAATATTGTATTAGCCAAAACGCGATATCACGTTTACTATTGTAGACCATTAACAGAAACAGCATAATCAAGAAGTATGAAAATGATTAATTAGATATCAAGCCAACGAGATGCACATTCAGAACTTTACAATATCATTATCATCATCTTTATTACTTCGCGCAACATTTAAAAGGTCACTTTACGCCCTTGAATTAATACTCTAATATCAATTTACTAATTATGTATTGTCAATATTAATTAGTACTAGAGATATAGGAGAAAGGCAAATCAGACGCTTTTATACCTGCGAGGACAGGAGTACGCGTAAAATTAAGTTGTGCTGATGATCAGCTTATAAAAATGGTTTTAGAAATTTCCTTTGACGTCACTAGCCAAATATAGCAAGAAAAAGGTTAATAAAAATCATTGCAACTGAGAAACATATCCAAGGACTAATTGATTAAAATAATTTCAGAACGACGACTCAAAATAAGATAACTATTTCTAGCTGTGTTTCGTATTACCACGACAAGGTAAAAAATCATCCCATGCGTCTCGTCTCGCCGGTATAAAATAGTATTTATTAGGGTCAGTAAGGGTAAGAGGAACACCGGTGGAAGAGGAACAAAACCATCATAACTCATAAACTACAGAGTTTAGCTGTATGTTCTACTAGTCGATAATTATCGACTATTATTATTATTTTATCGACTGGTAGACATACAGCTAAACTCTGTAGTTTATGAGTTATGATGGTTTAGTTCCTCTTCCACCGGTGTTCCTCTTACCCTAACTGACCCTAATTGAATAACACATATTTAACACGTATGAAAGTTCAAACATTAAAATTCGTAGTTTTAATAGATCGAAGGGTACACCCAATACCATATTTTAAGAGATGCCATTTGAAATTAATAGTATCATTAAAGCGAAGTATAAAGCGATATGTTTCTGATAAAATGTGTCTATACGGATCGTATACTACGCCTACACTACACACCAATGCGATTGCTTCTCATTGATATGACCTAATTACTAACCAACTAGCCCTTTGCTAAACAGTAACTAAAAACCTAATGTAATAAATGATTGAAATTAAATTGATTGAGTTAAAAATAGCTTACCACAATCATCGTAAGTAATTTTAGGTAAAGCTTACAAAATAACGATAGCACCTATGTCAAAATTACCTAAAACAAACATCTGGATTAACTGGGATAATAATAACAAACAGTGTAACAATCCATTTTGATTAAAAATAATTCAATTCATTTAGCGGCAAAACTTGTATCTCTGAAACTCAATACCAGTTATGTATTCAAAAATATAAACTTCAAAGTCAAATCGACTTACAAAACAATAATACATTTATCTGTATAGCATTTTAAACATAGCAACAAACAACTGCACAGTATTTAAATGTTAACAAACTAGCCTAATTCTCGACCTTTAAAAATAATCATTTACCAATTAAATCTACACTACAACTACACACGGAACATAGCTTAGTGCTAATATCAAACTTAACAATCTGTTTAATATTGCTCCGTTACATTTTAGAAGCCCGATATTTACATGAGACGAATAACTAACGAGTGAACACACAACATTTGTTTAAAGCATCATGCGAGTCAATCCGGCATGTCTATGCTCGTAACAGGCACTACTGGTTTCAAAGATTCGTTTTTCTTTTGATTTTTAAGGGACTTTTTACTCTCCTTTAATTTTCTGTGGGTGTCGTCGTCCCGGTAGGGTTCTTGGTTGGGCGGCGGCTCGCTCGGGACGTGGCCGCGGCCACTGTTGTTGTACGCAATGTTCGCGTACTCCTGCAGGAGCGGGAACACCGACAGAAGGAACTGGCAGAAGTCCTTTCTTATGCCGAACCACCCTAAAATATACGACAACATTGATTTTTGCAACGAATAAGTATTTATAACTTGGGAAACTAACAAAGATGGTCCTTATGTAAGAAGGGCGTATTATTACGTAAAAAAAATTATATATTATTTGATGATCCCATACGTGTATCTGATTTATTTATAATAACAAACACGGTTTATATAAAATAAGCAATAACTTACTAGCCACATTTTCCCCTTTCTTAGAATGTGAAAAAACATGACAGCAGAATCCATACCTATACATAACAATAAGTCCGAATCTTTCCACTATTTCGCGCAATGTGTTGTGTTTTATAACTACCGTAGATAGTCCTAACTTCCTATGTTTATCTATAAGCAATTTACTTTTAGCGGAATCAGTGATGGTTTTAAATTAGAAGGCAATATTACACCACATGGAAATGGTTAAATAAAAATACAACCGTCAAAAATATTGCGATAACAAGACATTACGAAAGTAAAAATTTGTAAATTATAATATACTTACATTTATTACCCCCTTTTGAACTGAATGACATGATAATCAACGTGGCATAGCTGACGAACAAGGGGCTCACGACCACGGTGTATGACAATGCCAGCCCATCGTCTAGCTTGTTTGTTAACAGCACCTAATGGAAAAAACAAACCCCTTAAAGTAAGTAAACACATCACTCGTAATGAGAATACGTTTTTTTTTTAAATTAACGGTTTTTCTCTATCATTCCAGCATAAGGTTTTGTACAATGGTATACCATCTTTACTTTAGTCTGTTACATGTATGGCATCCAGGAGAGTCTGAATTTATTGTGTGTGTTTTTTTAATGGTTTGGTGCAAATAAATAAAGTTACGATTAATTCAATTTTTTAATAATTGGAGATGCCTAGGTTTTGGCTCTCACACCTAAGTAAGCGTTGAACTTCCTAATCACGGCGGCAAAAATCTCGCATCGCCATTCACTGTTATATAATAACTGGGCAAATTATGTAATGCGAAAATTGTACCTGGGTTTGTTATATTTTCTTATTTTACAAATCAATCTAAGTTTTAATTTTAAATGGTGTTTCATTATTATTTTGTCCATTATGAATAACTTCAATGGACCAATTGCAATTCTTAATTTTCTAAAATCGATACTAAAAATTGCAAGTAGTGTGTATATTTTTAGGCACTATATATCATTACACATTTTACACATGCATATACTTGTAATACAAGTCAACAGAACGTTAATTATGTTTTTAGCGTCGGGAATTTTACTATAATTTCCCGATCATTATGATAAGTGTAAGTGAACACATTTACCTATCACTGATGTCAGAGATCACAGTTACATACATGTAACTCATAAAATGGCATGACTTAAACTAATAATACACAGTAATATTTATCTACTTACGTGATATTTGCACAAAACATGAAGAGTGCGACTTCACATAAAGAAGGCTTTTGTAAGAATAGTGAAAGGTTTTTTATGTAACATAGCACTGAAGTTTTAGCAGTTGCCATGGTTTTGTTTGGGCGCGTTTAAGAAATACTGTGGTGTTTACTTTTTTGGGAGAAGGTTATATGGAACGAACATGGTTACATTATGTAAGGATGGTAGGAAGACAAAAACTGGGCTTCATGGCTTTCAAAACTTTCATGAGAATTGAGGTAGACATTGTCAAGGGTACCGAAAAGTCTTATAGCATGCGCTCTATTGTAGAAATTAAGCTAGATCATGGTCTGAGCTTACGTCAATCCGAATGACACAAATCATTCAGGAAATTATGATGATACACTTATACTATACTTAAATGGAGATATGAACATTTTTATGTACTCTTCTGTAACTAAATACAGGAATAGTTGTTAACTACAGTCTTAGAATAATAACATATAGAAGGATAGTCCGAGCACTTGTTTTGAAGCACATTCAACTGTGTCCTAAACACAGAGATCTATTGGACTAGAGCCCGCCAGTGTAGCTACTTCGCGTGCCCAGCTACAGTCCATCGTACTGAATGTGCCGATTCTTAGCTTTAGTCCCGCGCGACCGTTCCCCTTGTTAGACGTCAGACGAAATAGCAAAAAATGACGATTTGTGCTATTTTAAGCTGCAAAAACAATACCAAAAAGATAACTCCACAAAACAAAGATGTTTCCTTTCATCGGTAAGTCATTTTGTTATCTGAATACGCGTAATTTATTTTAAAATGAATTATTTATCAATTTTGAGAAAACAATTATGTAAATAATGCTTAAGCCGCGTGAATCGCAATTTCGTAATACATTGCGTATTTTATACTGGCCTTCCAATTGTATTGCGTGCTTTATAAGCAATGAATATCAAACAAGGCGGTACTTTCGCATATCGTTTAAGTTTCGTGGCACAGGCGTTTTTAGTCAAATACAGCGATTAGTGATGTTCGTTCTATGCAACATACACATAATGTATTAAAATCGATTAAAGGCACCTAGTCGATTTTGGAAGCAGGAATGTTAATAGGCTATTTGACAATGTGAAAAATAAAATCAAGCATAAAGTGACAATTAGGTTACATTAGGTACTGTCAACCGGCGTATAAATTAAGAAGAGTTTAAAAATGGATATTTATTAACATTAGTTAAAAATAATAATTTATTTATTTATAAATTAGTAAATAAAAATCACGTCACGTGCCTCACGTCCTCGTTTACCTCCTCGCGCCTACTTGTGATTTTATGCTTTCGTATCTGTTTTAATAGCATTTTCCTATTTATCCATTGTTATTGTGATTTATTTGCAAAATTACACAAATTCGTTGAAGTACTTTTACTATGGAAAACGATTTCGTAAAAGCAAACAGCAGAAACCTGCCCCAAGTAGACGAAATCATGGTCGGCTTATTTTTCGAAAATAATTCCGATAAAAAATGTGAAAACAACAAAGTAAGAACATATAATAATCACTTTAGTGGTAACTTATACATCATAACAGAACTAACAGACGTTCATCTATCCCCCCCCCCCCCGGCCGGTACCGCCGCAACCGCTATGTCCCTGCATTTTAAATCTGTAATATCTTCGAAAATATTCATTTACATTACATGATGTAAAGGGCCATATTGATCTATATTACATGCACAATTTATTTAAGGTACTTTATTGAATAAGGATTAATACTGTATTGCTTAAAATCACTTTTTCGTAAATAAGCTATTATTTTATCGTAATAAGTAAAGGAAAATGATTGTTGTGGGGTATCCCTAAGAGATAGACATATACCATCGCGGACTTTTTTGTAAAACTTTTTAAGGTGTACAATATTATTGTAGTACATTATTTTGATCTATCTCGTAGGGTTTAGCCAGCGTTTGCAATGTAAGCGCAAAAAATGTGTTAATTTACGACCTCACATAAGAAACCTCTAAAATTATCAGTGTTTCTCTACTATATTATGCATGTTTTATACATATGAACTTTCCTCTTGAATCACTCTATCCATTAAAAAAAACCGCATCAAAATCCGTAGCGTAGTTTTAAAGATCTAAGCATACATAGGGACAGACAGACAGGAAGCGACTTTGTGTTTTATACTATGTAGTGATTTTTATAATCGAATCGAGAATCGAGACGAAGTGGGCGTGTCCCTACTTTTCATCACTAAATCGCGCTCGTTACGTCACAGTAGGTACAAAAAATATGGCACGCTCGGTTCTCATACAAATTGACGTACTTGCGGGCTCTAGTCCAATAGATCTCTGTGGTCCTAAAGGACATAGTTGGCCGTACCGGCTTTCAGTGTCAAATGTCAAAGCAAGCCGAACGCGTCTCGTGAAAATTTATTCATTATGGTGAATTGTGTAATTAAATTCTGTCACAACACATCGAAAAACCAAAATAATAGTACTAAAATTCCATTTCACACGTAAGTATCCAATATTTCATAGTTTATTGCAATTAATTTGATAAAAACACAAAAGTTTTATTTGAACCCTTAGTGTTGCCACAATAGTGAAAATATTTTCCCACTTCCACTTTATTACTGCGCCGATCTGATTAATTTAAAAACAGTTGCAACTGATATTTTCGTATGAGCCACGTTCTTATATCGCACATTCAGAATCAAAACGTCACTAAACGAAATTTGACAAAAATGAGTTTAAAGCACCATCTATCAACGCTCTCCAAAACGTCTCTATTGCAAAAACACCGATATCTCTATCATTAACGTGACGTCAGATATGGTTAGTGTCGTTATGCGTTTGAGAGGGGAGGGGGCCGGTGCTTTACCGGAAAATTGACATGTTTCCAGTAGTGACGCGAACTTCGTAATGTTCACTTGAGCTCTGGGTTTCGACAGTGTCATTTTTTGTATAGGGACAGAATTCCTCAAAATTATAAGGTAAGTCGAACCTACAATTACACGAATAACGTTGTTATAGAAAAAGTGACACTTTTGTTAATATATCCGTACTTACTTTGTTCTGACATTTTGCTGAATTTTGTCTTTAAAGAAAATGTGTCAGTTTTTTAAATATTTTTGTACTTTAAATAGTCGATGACTCTGCTGGAAACTGACCTTCAACAAAATATGTCAGGTTTCTTTAACCTACGAAATCAATTTAATTCCTATATCGTTTTTATGAAAAACGCGTTTTGATGTTATAGTGTCGTTGATCCGCATTTTTGTGTATGTTTTTTGTTAATAATTTTGTTAAATTACATGAAATAAAAATAACCTAATAATAAATAATAATTTATTTTGTTTTAAGCACATTTTTTTCAGTTATCAAAATGCCTCGTTTCAATCCAAGAACCACTAAATTTGAAGAAATATTAAAGCAAATGATGACAAGTACTTCCGAAACTAAAAACGAAGAGTGTGCAAAACATTTTTCACAGACACATTGGGTATTAACGACCGCCCCATTCGAACAGTTGTTGAAAAAATGAATTTAAGTGGTGTTGTTGAACCAGACCTATACGAGGTAAAAATTACAACCATGGGATCATATTGGATGAACTATTGGACAGGGCTACTAGAAATCATATTGCGAGTATACCTCGCATCGAAAGTCACTATTAACGCAAACAGATACCTAATCAGGGAATTTATAGAAGATGGCAAAACACTAACAGATTTATACATAGATTACAAGAAATAATGTAAAATTAAAGAACATGACATTTTAAATAAATATTTATCGTAAAATTTTTAAATAAGATTTCAATATATTAGTTTTTTATTCCCCATAAAGACCAGTGCGAAGATTGTGTTGCTTATATAAATGCAGTCCCTGAAGAGAGAGAAGATATTATGGAAGAAAAACATAGACTTTATATAAGAGAAAAAGAGCTAAGCCGATAAGAGAACACAAGACAAAGAGTTTATTGACGATAAGAACATAGTGGTATTCTATGCTGCAAGTGGAAGATTTTCTGAGAATAGATATTAATCTTTATCACAATGCAATTTAGGATGTTACGCAAGTACTGAGACATTTTTTAGTATTTTCTAGATATATTATTATTATTATTTTGACGAGCCATTTGGTGTAATGGTCGAGAAGTCGGCTATTACACCAGAGGTCGCGGGTTCGATCCCCGCACGGTACAAACATTTGTGTGCATGAACATGTCTGTTTGTATCGGTCTGGGTGTTTCTATGTATAAAATGTATGTATTTACAAAAGAAAAGTATATAAGTAATGTTTATCCGTTGTCTGGCATCCATAGCACAAGCTAATGCTTAGTTTGGGGCTAGATGGCGCTGTGTGAATAATGTCCAAGAAATATTTATTATTTATTTATTATTATTATATTAAGTAGCAAAGTACCTAAATTTAATTTTTGTGATGATTATTTCAATATTTTTTACTTTTACGTAAGTTTGAAATTGAAGTTAAGATTAAAAAGTGCTTTATAAGATTATGTGGTAACGTAGAAAACTCTGCTCGAAGAGTAGAAATTAAACCAAATGATTATAATAATTAAACTAAATAAAAAGACTGATTTTTCTATAGTAGTTTTATTGCATTTCCAAATATTTTATTTCTACATCCCTAAAATAACAGGTAAATAAAGACACTTTGAACTTATGTGCTTGAATCATTTATAATTTTGTCTAAAAGAATACTGTCACTTTCAAAAAATATGTGGAAAAATGACACTATTTTTGGCGAAAAATTAAAATATTTCCTCAAATTCATGTTTAATTTGGATAAAAATAAGCCCAATGTAAAGCTAGGCTTGGTTTAAATTATACTGAAGACAATTTTGTCCTTCTAACTATATTTTAGACATTTTGTAACCGATTGTTAATTTCGAAACTTTAAACTCCTCTACTGAAAAATGCTAATTTTTGTTTAGTGACGGTTTGATTATGAATGTGCGATATGTAGCTGTTTGTGTGATTTAACTGAATATCGTGCACGACTTTATTCCCATACATATTATAACCGCAATTTATTAGAATGATTACGTGTTTTTTTTAAAGGATTCCTATCGACCCTGTTATTGCTGATAAATGGGTGAAAATAATAAGGCAAAGCCGTTGCGAAGAATATTGGAAGCCAAACAAAAATACACGATTATAGTATATAATTATAATTCTTCATAAAGGCATTTTACTTTAATTATCGATGTATTTTCTCTCTATTAAATTGTTGACATTGTTATAATTATGTCTTTTTTACTGTATTAAAGGTGTAATTTAAAAAAATACATTTTGAAAATTGTAATAAATGTGTTACGTGTTGTTTCCATTTATTTGTTTTATATTGACATTACCATAATGGCTAAACGTCTGCCTATATCATGTATAAATATATCTTACTAGTTCGTAACATTAAAATAATAATTAATAATTAATCACATGTTTATTTTTATTCTAGAACTTTAGCAAAATAAATAATTATTTAAAAGTTATTCATGTAACATCCGGTGACCTTTGACTGTTCGGCGCGCGTACAGATGTCATATTATGTCGATTATACTCGATTTCGTTTGAACTGGCCGGGAAAAAGAGTCGATATCTTCGAAATGCAACATTGTTTAATCTATTCAAATTAATTAATATCAACTAACGTTAAATGATCAAATATAAAAACATCAACAAACAAGTATTTATTTATTCAGTCGTCTTTGGGCTCATTTCTTAAAAATCAAATATTATCACTCGGATACATATCCGAGTTTTAATATTTAATTTTTAAGAGGTACATACCTACAGCAGCAGCATAATAACGACGAAATACAAATACCATTAATCTATGCTCTTTTCTGAAGAAATTCGATTATGAAATCTTATTTTTAGTCGTATTGTTCTTTATCGATCAGTTAAAACATAACTGATGATTGAAAAATCAGCTCTTATTTAATTAGCGATTCTACTGCAGCACTATTTACGTAACAATCCATCTCTACCTGTATATAATAGCCAAATGTCTTACAAAGGGTTTTTAACTCTTACTATGCCGATTGTGTTTAGTCCGGCTCGTCGGCAAGACTGGCGCGCTCATGTGAGGAAAATCTATGAAGCTGTTTAGCTGTCATTTGGCCCCACAGGCCCCAATTATCTCTTATTTGTACTCCGTGCACAAACGCCTGTCAAAAGTTCTCAGCAAAAATCTATTGTAGATGTTTTGCTTAGCTAATGGCGTAGGAATTTTAATAAATATATTTATCAATATTATTCCAAAATGAAAAGTTCCTGAAACTTTTTTCACGCAATAGAGTAACATTTAGCCTCCCAGTAATGCATATAACTAGGTATAGTATTTATACATTGCTGAGGCAGTGGCCCTAACTGTATTTAGCCAAGTCCTTTACCTTACACAAATATGTGCAAAATAGTGGTCCGCTGCCGTAAAATTTTCCCACTTTCGGGGAAACTGCAATTACACTGCCATCCTATTCAAGTGCACGCGTGTGCGTTGTCACGTCAGTGTCAATCGTTTTGTGCTTCACTTTTGACAAAGCTTTTGTATGGAGACTATCCTTCTTTATGTTATTATTCTAAGGCTACAGTTCAATATGCCAAAAGAACTTACCTGGAAAACTAGTATGGGCACAACTGTGAATGTGTATGCCAAGGCGGAGTTGAAACTCGTACGTCTCTGTTGTATGTTGATCTCAGGCGTGCGCAGCAGAATCCCCGCAAATATTATGCTGTACAGCACCCCTAAAAGTTAATTGTCCCATTAATCTCTTCACAGTTTGCATATTATAATAAACTTGTTTAATCGAGAGCTATTAAACATTAATAAAGACTAAGTAGCTTGCATAGTGTGTAGAAAATGTGCAAGAAATACTACTGATTCTTCAAGGCACAGATGCAGTTAAAATAATTTTGAAATTGGACTTATCTGTTCCAATCAGTCTCTCACCTGGCTCAAGACTTAAAGCACACTTTATAGTTCATGAAATGAAACTGTTAGTAAGTAGTATGAATTAGTATAAAGAGCACAGAAAAAACACAACACATCACAAGTAATGCATTCAATGTTCTAGCAAAAAGGTAAATCACTTGATGTAGGTGCAATTTACTTCATAAATGAAAAGTTTTAGCATTTGCAATCCTTCACCTGCCTAAATGCATTTACTTCCCTATTCAGAACGCAATCAAATAAATAATAAATTGTACATAGAATTTAAAATGACTTAGTGAAAACTAATTTTTAATTTAAAATAAGTTAAAAAAACAGGTTGGGATTTTATTATTATATTGCAATAAATGTATGCAACATTATTGTATTTCCTGTCTATTAACGTTTCATTTTGTATTATACATAAATTTTGAATATTATCTTCATTTTACACTATGCTACAGTGAACCAGACTTTACTACCAGACTACCAGAAATTATTGTAAATTGAGTAAAATCTCCATAAAAAGAATAAAATACGAATAACAAATTTCATAATTATTTTTTTTTTTACTTTTTATATTAATCCTGTCCCTGTATGTACAAATAAGAATAAATATGTGAGTGGTTGACCAAAAAGGGACCTGGAGGGATTGGAAACCTTTTGTTTTTTTTTATTTTTGAATCTGTGGTCTTTTAGCTTTGTTTTGGTCGAACCAGAATATTTTTAGGCGCCGTAGTTTTTTTTATGAATTTTTTTGTGAGCCGCGATACGGAAACTTAAAAACACGAAACTTCAAATGCGATTTACTCGAAATCAATTATTTTCCCTTGAGGTCCCTTTTTGGTCAACCACTCAAATATATTGAATATCAAATAGAATGAATTATAAAAATAAATTGTTTTATTAAATATTAATTTCAATAGACAAATACCTACTAAATTTAAGAAAAAAATATTGTCATGAACACAAGAGAACTCAAAATTTTTACTAAATCATTAGAAAGAAAGAAATAAAACCATTTATTAGTGTCTTAGAACCCTCCTCTGACCTCTTATACAAGTGATAACAAAATAAAATAAAAAATAAATAATAATTTCATCTACATACATTTTACTACATACTTATATTAGTAAAATGTTAAAAAGCAATACATACACTCACCTACAAGGCTGAGACACATGAGTATCCACAAAGGCACAAACACTACTTCCCATGACCAGTTGATGAAGTCATCCAGTTTTAGTGCCAGGAATATGAATTGAAGGATATTTACAGCACAGAATAATTCCAACTAAAATCAAAAATACATAAAGTAGCTTTATTTTATTTTGTTTCAAACTACTTTTTATGTCATAAAGATTTGTTGTAAAATGAGGATACTGGACATTATGTAAATAATTAGTTGTTTAAAATGCAAGGGACACTTAACTGATTTAAAGAAAATTTTTTTATAACATGTATGTATAACAAACATTGATTAGGGATTTTACTTAGCAGTAGTATAGTGGGAACGAAAGGTCTTAAAAATAAGTTTATTAAAACTAGCCTTCGGCCCGCGGTTTCACCCGCGCGTAATTTCTTTTTCAAATATCCCCCTCTTCCCCCCACTTTTCCGGGATCAAAGGTACCCTATGTTATGGTATAGTGTAGCTTTCCAACAGTGAAAGAATTATTAAAATCGGTTCAGTAGTTTCGGAGCCTATTCAATACAAACAAACAATCAAATCTTTCCTCTTTATAACTACTAGTCCATCATTGAAGTGCATATAAATGAAGAATACTAGTCCATCTTTGAAGTGTATGTAAATGAAGAATATTTTGCTATGATTTGATATTTATTTATCCTTTCCTTAAATACATAGTATGTAAGTATTCAGCCTGTATAGTTAATAAAACAAAACATATCTTCTATTAAAGAAAAAGGTAATAAAAGAAGATTTTATATAAAAAAAAATTATTACCTCATAACTGCGGTCATGTTTCACTGACCATATACAGATTGCTATTGAAACTATACTAATGAAGATCAATGGTATGAAGACCAGTATCCAAATATGGCGCTTGGTGGTCAACTGGTCACACACAAGTAGTTCAAACATTAGCAGTATTAAATGTATGGCAAGACTGATCAGCATAGCTTTGTAGTGAATGTATGCTTCACCCTCTAACCTGAAAATAAAATATTGAATAAGTTCATCATCATCATTGTATCAGCAACAGGACATCCACAGCTGAACTTAGGCCTCTCCTTACAACTTCCACAATGTCTGATCTAAAGAAATCTTTATTCAGTGTTGAACTGAACAAGTGACAAATTTAAAAAAAAAATTTCATTTAAATTTAACAGGCCCATGATCTATTTCATTGTATTTTTTTTTTAAGTACAATCCGTAAAAACCATTGGCAACTATAATCTTTAAGCTATTCATCTACACACGTCATATTAATGTAGCCAGAACCATTGGTAGCCCCCTGAAATGTGTTAAGTGAACCCAGGCCTATATCAAATGTGACCCAAATCAAGCGTTGAACCCACAATTATATTCTCCGGTAACTTAACCTGTTTCACAGTAATTTACATTTTTTATTATGATTTACAAAGTTGACCATCACAAATGTCCTTTAGACATATTCTTTACAAGATATCACGGTCCCAAGCAAGGCATTAAAGCCTCAGCAGTATTAAATATATAGCAGGAACATTTTTTTGGAAAAAAACAGGTATTTATAACAAATACAGTCATGACAAAAAACATTACCTATAAACAATATGTCTAATTTAATGATTTAACAAGCCTTAATGTAATACATATACCTGAAATGGGGATACTGCCACCAAACATAGGTACCTACTGTAGCCCCGAGGACTACAAGGAACTTCCACACCCATATGGGAGTGAAGACGGCCCAGTATGACCATGATATTGAGTTGTCGAGCTTCAGAGCCAACAACGCCGTAAATATCAGTAGACACGTATGAACGACGAATTTACTGTAAGTTTTAACAAACATAGGATTAAAATTAAATGGGTCTTTCAGAAGATTACCATTTAGTAAAATATGACATTCAAATGCACATACCTAGGATTAAAATCCTGAAAGAGTGTTTGCAAATTCATTGCCATACACATTCGACCTACAAATATATTTTACCATTTCACTTCTGTAACAACTGGTTTTTATTTGGATCAAAACAGCTGTACTATAAATCACAAGGGAGGCGAAGGTACATTATTTTCTTACGATTAATTAACGTGTTTTCAAATTATAAGCTATTAAAGCCAAGGTAACGTTATTTTATTTATGAGATTTCCAAATCATAACTAAAAATTGTAAAAAATCCACAATAAACAGCACAGATCAAATTAATTTTGCTTCGCCCAGCAAAGGACAAACAAATTGACATGACAATTATTATCTGTCAAGTTTGACTTAGGTTGCACGTTATTTTAACGTTTTGTACTTGACTATTCCATTCACCCCAAAAAATCCCTGATTCACCCCTAGTTATTTCAAGATTTCAAGCGGAATCAATGTTTGAAAAAAAATCAAATATTTGCACAAGATTAAGGGCTGTATAGTTTTAAATCAAGAACTTACAAAGTTTAACACCATAAATAAAAAAATAAACGTCAACGTCAATAAGTCAGATTCTTGCATTTTTCGCAAGTGAAGAAATTTTCGCTTAAGTTCAAGGATCGAAAGAAATTCATGAAATCAATGATTTTACGTTAACGGAGAACAAGTTTTATATTGAATTGAAGGCATAAGTTTTATCAATGGCATCTCCATCTCCAAAATCTCCTGAACAAAATGAAAAAAGCAAGCAGTACGACCGGCAACTTCGACTGTGGGGTGATCACGGACAGTTCGCTCTTGAAAACGGACACATTTGTCTAATAAATGCTACTGCTTTGGGTACTGAAATAATAAAATCTATAGTACTGCCAGGCGTCGGATCTATTACCATAGTCGATGAAAATACTGTGAGTGATGAAGACATTGGAAGTAACTTTTTCTTGGAAAATTCAAGCAAAGGTTTGAACCGAGGATCAGAAGCACTGAGATTATTATTAGAACTAAACTCTGCTGTCCAAGGTCACGCTGTACAGGAACCACCAGACCAGATACTTCAGGAAAATCCAGACTTTTTCAAATCATTTAGTGTAGTGATAGCAACAGCACTTAGTGAAAAGACTATTCAAGATCTAGCCCAGCATTTGTGGGACATTAACGTCCCTTTTATTTTATGTCGATCAGTTGGGTTTTTAGGATCATTTCGAATTCAAATAAAAGAACATGCTGTGGTTGAAACTCATCCAGATAATGAGCAGACAGATTTGCGTTTAGATGTTCCATTTCAGTCACTTGCAGACTATTTAGATGCATTTGATATTGAAGCAGTAGATCTTAAAGATCATGGACATATACCTTGGATTGTAATTTTGTACAAAGCTGTTCAGAAGTGGCAGCTGTCTAACCCAAAGAGCTGGCCTATGAGTAGAAAAGAGAAAAATGAAATAAAGAATCTGATACAAGATTTTATTAGAAAGGATGAAAATGGCATACCAATCAATGAAGAAAACTTTGAAGAAGCTTTGAGAGCTGTTAATACAGCCATGGTCCCAACATTTTTGCCAGTAAAAATTCAGGAATTAATTTACAGCAGCTCTGCTACAAACCTCAATAAAGATAGTTCACCTTTCTGGATAATGTGTTCTGCCCTCAGAGGATTTGTTGAGGCGGAAGGTAAAGGGAAACTACCCATTAGAGGTGTGTTGCCAGATATGACTGCATCAACAGAACACTATGTCAAACTACAGAATATTTATAGAACTCAAGCAGCAATGGATGCAGAAATAGTTTATAGAAAGGTGCAGCAGATTGTGGCTCAACTCCATTGTGACAATATCAGTGAAGCAGATGTCAAACTGTTTTGTAGACATGCTCATGACTTGTATCTTATCAAAGGATCCAACATAGCAAGTGAATATCAACTGGGTGGCTCTGTTGCATCATACATTGCAAGATATCTTGAAGAGCCTGATGTCATGATGGTTCATTATATTTTATTGAGGGCTGCAGAAATATTCCGGTCAGAACATTGCAGAGACCCTGGTGATTGGGAGCCAGAGGGTGACATTGCAAAATTAAAAACAAGTGTCACTAAACTCCTTAGTGACATATCCTGCTCTCCATTCCCAAAAGATGATCATATTCATGAGATGTGTCGTTATGGAGGTGCAGAGATACATAGTGTGTCAGCTTTCTTAGGTGGATGTGTGGCACATGAAGCTATTAAAATTGTTACCAAACAGTATAAACCAGTGAACAATATGTTCATTTATGATGGTTCCTCAACTAACACTGCAACTTTTACATTTTGAATCTAAAAATAATTAAATTGTAACACCATGTAATTTGTGTTTTATTTTTAAAAGAAAGGTATAATATCACTTGGGAATAGTTTCATGAGTCAAATAATACAAGTTTATAGAAGATGTTTTTGAACACTATTTACTATCAATTCACTCAAATTTCTCCAGATTTCACAATACAAATTAGTATTAACCTTTTCCACGCCAATGTCTGATATATCAGACAAACCATTTTCGTGCCCACCACGCCAATGTCTGATATATCAGACAAATAAACATGATCAAGAAACGTTGTATTTTTACTTGCCTGAATGAGTTGAGTATAACCTAATAATTTTTTGGTTTTTTTTTTTTAATGGTCGTGGCGTGTGGGGCACCATTTTCGGAAAAAAGCGTGGCGGGGAAAGGGTTAATATAGAATTGATAAAACTTCAGTCAGTAAATTCATATATCTGTGACAGAATCTACAAGAGAAGGGTAAAATGTAAATAAACACTGACTACAATTTAATTCTTCAAAGTTGTGTATTTTTGCATGGATATTAACCATTTATATAATATTATATTCAAGATATAAAAGTAATAAGGGAAAAATATTTCATTAACAATTTCAACACATAAATTACATAAAATAAACATCACATGACTAAAATAATTGAAACAAACTATACATTTGGCTATAATTCTCGGTTTATTCCCGTTGTCCCCGAATGCCGTGTCCCCGTCCAACGGGGACAGCGGTACTTTAATAAAATATTTAAAAATACTTCCCGTTGTCCCCTTATCCTGTCCCCGTAAATACAGTTGAATAAAATAACAAAAATTATTGCCCGCTGTCCCCGTTTTTTCTTTTTTCAGTAGTATTATTAGTCGGCATCTTTAACCAAGCTAAGAAAGTTTAAGGAATATAGTTAGATTAGTCTTGGTACCCGGTAGATTAGTAAAAAGAAATTTAAACCATGTTTTCAAGTTTTTAGTCGGATTTTTTTATATAATGAATTTGATCTCAATAGTGAATTATTGTGAATGCTAATGCTGTCTATTTTGCTTAAAAAATAGGTAAGTAATAAGTATACAATCTTAAATGAATTTAATTACAATGTCCATTATTTTAATCAATACATTCAAAGTTAAGTTTTCTAGTTACTATGATAAACGGAGCGACCTTGAAAAGGATGTGCCGCTGGGTGTGTCGTGCGCGCCTATGCAGCCATGGAACAAAAGCGCATTAAGAGCAGATAACATTGTTTTTGCAGAGCTCTCATTGGCTCATGCATAATTCCACTCCAGAATTTAAAGAATTTTTTGTTGATTATTACTGTCTAATAAGTTCAAATTGTGTTATTTTTGTAAGTTTAATAATAATTTGTTTTTTTTTTACCTAAAATAAAAATTCTAATACAAATAAATTTTGTTTTATTTAACTTTTCTTTTTCCCAAGTTAAAAACTAAGCTTAAAACAGGAAAACATATTTAAGGGGACAGCGACTCGTGAAATTTTTACTTCCTGTTGTCCCCGTAAGCCGAATCTAGGTGACGGGGACAACGGGAAAGAAATTTAATCACGTGCCGCTGTCCCCGTGACGGGGACACGGCATTCGGGGACAACGGGAATAAACCTAATTCTCATGGCAATAGAAGGTTACCAGATAACAACAGTAGGGATCACTTTAAATATGTAAAATATGCATGAGACTGTGTTGAGCCTCCACAAGTATAATAACACAACATTGAGAATTTCCCATTAGTTACCTACATATTTCACCTTAACCATAATTTCAATCGCAATGCATCTACACCATTTAAGTAATATCGAAATAAGCGCTTGTCTCGTACAAAGCCCAAGTTTTCATATAATTTGAGAGCAGGTTTATTTGTGATTTCTGTTTCTAATACCACTTCATCTGCATTGTCATTGATCATAGCCTGTAATGAAAACATTACATTCACAATTAATTCCTAATTTTATTTGATAACAACAAACATACATATAAATAGCATGTAAAGCCAACAATACCTGTATTGCTTTCCGGACTAGCCGAGATCCAATCTTTCTCTTTCTGTACTTTTCATCCACTGCCAACATAGCAATATAACCTCTCTTGACAACATTGCGATGCATATCTAACTTACAAACAATGGCACCTATGCAAGTCCCTTCGTGAGTTGCTAAGAAGCAAAGCTTAGGCCAATTGTGTATAAAGTATCTATATGTATAGATAGAGTATGGTTCAGATAAATCTTTTTGTATAAGTCGCATAATTTCTGGCATTTGTAGCTCTGATTCATATGATATAATTTCTATGTCATCTCTAACAGCTTGCTCTTGTGTATCACTGTTTTCAGTAATTTCGACAGGGTTTTCATAGGGACACCTGATCAAATGTGGTGGGGAGTCAGTCTCCTTTTCTTGCTCACTGGCAACTTTACACTGTACACTATTTACATCGTTTGAAACGTCACTTACTATGTCGGCTTGAGCTTCAGTTTCACTTGAATTGTTGGAGGTTTCGTCCTTCAAGTGATCACTTGTTCCATTGGTTAGGTTACTATTATTTAAATTATTAATATGCAAAGTGTTTGCCAAAACTTCGTTTAACTTCTCTTGATCCAATATACTTAAATCATCAGTCGTTTCAGATGGATCTTTGGCCTTTTTGCTTTTATTTTTCGCATTCGAATTCATCTGAGTGCATTTGATGCTTTGTACATTTCCGTCCGCTACTTGATGCATATTGGTGTAGTACTACCTATTTTATTTACACATCCACACGATTATAAGCTCATATAAAATACAGAAAAAAGCTTTTACGATGATACATACATTCTTTCCTTGTCAAAATTGCAGAAGAGTATCACCGACATCTTGCCAATAGTGTTACTTTGCTATCGAAAAGGATGCGAATGCAGCAAATGTGATTGTACGTTCTTATACTAAGTTAGAAATAGAAGAGTAAAAAAATAGATACAAATGAAGATAAGAAAATACTTCTTGAAATTAGAAATTTGCGACAGGATAATGTCTTCCACAATCACATTGGAAAAAAATGCGGGTGAGTTACCACTTGGAAAAATTGACATTAACTTTGACTTTGACGGTATGAAGTTGCCTCTGTCTTCGTGTTTGTCTATGAATTATGCTGGCCATACACCATCAAGCATATCGTCAAATCGGCTTGAAGCGAGCGATTGGATTTGTCGGCATAGAGTATATTGAATGTTTGTCGGTTCTGGTGGCAGCGTCGCCACTGCCTATTTAAAACTGTCAATAAATAACGTTTTTGCATTACATTTCACGTAGTTCCAATTTTGGCGACCGGAACAGATAAGTTTGTAGGTCTTGTTGATCGTGTGTGGGCGTGGATTGGCTTGACAAGACAACTCGACACTCGAGTTACAGACCTACAAACTTATCTGTTCCGGTGGCCAAAATTGGAACTATGTGAAATGCAATGCAAAAACGATATATAATGACAGTTCTAAATAGACAGTAGCGACGCCGCCACCGGAACAGATATGTTTGTCGGTCTTTATATGATGATGGTGTATGGCCAGCATTAGATATTTATGGTTTTGAATATTTTTTTAAGTGACAGCCTTGGCGTATAGGAAAAACTTTAACAAATCGTATATCGTCCTGAATTAAAATATTAATAACTTAATATTAGTTACAACATGGCGTATTAATTTTGCGTCCCAAATACATAGATAATATTAATTCCATGCCCAAATATGTACGACCAACCAACCATGTGATTTTTCAAAATGACTAAAGGTAAAACTATAGTACAGTGATGAACATAAATGTAATGTTATTGTTTACATTTTTACAATATTTTATTGTTAGAGATGACAACATAGGTTAAGACATTTGTTTATTATTTTTAATCTTTTTTGTGAAAGAACGAAATGAAAACACGTTTATACGACAATACTCGAGATAGAAAGAGAGATCTGAAGCGGAACATGAGCGGAACACACACAGGACACCCCTTATATTTAGAAATTCTAAAATAATGACTAAAAACAGCTAATGACTATTTGTATAAATTACAACTCCTATAGTTGTAATCTAGGTAGATAATTAGAAAACTTAAAAGTTTATGGATCTAATAATAAATAATATAATAATATTTACAACTTAACGTAAGTAATTCATGTGGACTGTATAAACGGGTAATTAAATATAGGTATGTTAAGTAGGTATTGTAGGAGTTCGTTATGTTTTGGTACTGATGACGTCACAATCAGAGGGAACATGGCCGGCCGCTGAAAGCGCGCGCGTGTCGTCGCAGCTCAAAGGTAGCTCGCTCGCTCGCTTCAAAGACGTACTTGTGGACGTACTCGACCAACTCGATCGACTCGACTCCCCGTCTCCCCGAGGCCCGACCGACCGACTCGCTCCGCTCGAGTTCAGTACCCGGTTGACAGCCGGTGAGGCGGCGGTGTGACGTGCGTTTGCGTGCAATACGCGCACGCCGCCTCTGCGCGATTTTCTACCAATTGTAAATTTAAGATATATATTTTTTGTACACAAAATGCACGTATAGTTTTAATGATCTTTAAGTGTGTTTGTTAATTGAATAATCTTTACCTGTGTAATTAAAAGTGGAACTTACAAAACGCAAACCTTTGATACAATATTTACTGATGATTAAACACAGGACGTCTATTTAATAAATGAAATTAATAGACACTGTAAATAGAACATTTCTATAAACTACGAACTTGAAGTATTAATTAATTCTTTAAATGTTAGTGCGAGTAGTGACTATCAGTAAGTGGATAAACATGTGTTGATTCACTGTGACATAGTTTTATAGATTTTCAGATTCAGTGATATGTAAGAAAATCTATAGTAGTGAGTGAATAAAAAGTCTACAATGGCGGATCGTGAACGTCCTGCGAAAACCCCTATTAGGGTGGGTTTTTATGACATCGAGAGGACCATTGGCAAAGGAAATTTTGCCGTTGTTAAGTTAGCACGACATCGAATAACGAAGACTGAGGTAAGTGAGACAAAAATACTAACATATTTTATGCTTCTACTTTATCTTTTTCCTCTATTTCTTTTCTTTTTGCTTCAATTTGTTATATTGTTCTGCTGCTTCGTAATCCTACCAAGAGCCTAGCATGATCGGGGTTCATATTGACAGGTTGAATTGCCTTGTTTTTTTTTAAATAGCTTCTATTATTATTATAATATTTACTAATTATTTAACGTTTAATGCACAGCTTTACTCTATTTACGCTGGTGGTGGAGAATTTCAAATTGAAGATGATGAGTTATGATGAAGATCTTTAAACGTAGGTTCGAACATGAAAAACTGATCATATAAATAAAATGTGCAGAAGCTTCAGAGTCGTACTAAAGTTTATGATCTTAAGTTCTGCGCCTGCATCTTTATCACGATGACACGATTCTGTCGGATAAAAACATTCGTGGTCCGTTCTAAAGGACGAACGTTATTTTTTTCCAGGTTTCGTAATGATTTGTTTTTTAATCTAAAAGAAATTAATAAATATTTGATATTTTTCATTCATTATATTCATAGGTTATTAAAGGTAACTAACTACAAGCCGACGTGTTTGCCCTCTTATCTGGAAATAACAGAGAAAATTCACCCAGAATATAAAATAGCCTACTTACCTACTCAAGAAATGAAATGAAATTGCAAACTGCACACATACACAACATTCACTACTTACATCGGAAACAAAATATTATTGTATTGATCACTGGAGAACATTTTACAAAGATCACTTATTTTAATTCATAGGGAGCCATTTTTTGGTCAAGTCTCGAAAATCCTTTTACGTGTTTTATAAGCACGTTAATCAGAATATTACAGTCAGAGTTAAAATGCCTAGTGTCTGCGTAGTATTGTATGCTTTTCAATAAAGTTGGTTTCGAAAAAATCATAGTAACCAACAAACTTAATCTTTCGGGTCGAATATATTTTGTAGGAATTTGTAAAGTGTGGTCCCAGGTGTTAGGTACATTACAACATTCCAAAGAATGGGGTCATTCAAGATAACGACAGCAGACCAGTAACAAATTAGATTTTAAATACCACAACAACCTGCTTGCACATTTAGAAGATGTATCTTAGAAAGACGATTTTTATTACCATTTTGTATTTGTACGTATATTTCTTGTTTAATAACGATGTACCTGGTCTACGTGGTACTGTTTCGATTAAAATATAGATATAGACAATTGGATATTGTATACATTTAGAGAATTGATAGCAACGATATTAAATAATTCGTTGATTGATAGCAACTCATGTTTAGGTTTACTGGGGATTTTCCGCACTTGGCCTCTAAGATGGGCCATTGTGCGTGAAATGCGTCACCAACACCGTCACTTCACTCAACTCAAGTCTCAAACCATCTGAGCTTGGTCCAGAGCTCCAGCACTGCTGTGATGTTCCGGAGCACCTCCCGCAGGGTCCCGCGGTTAGAAAGCAGGCGCGTAACTCATGTTAAGAACACAACAAAATCCATCAGATGACTAAAAAATAATAAAAGACGGTATAATTATTTCTTGAGAATTGCGAAGTCCGAAATGCCGCTGCAAAGGTCATTTTTCTATTTGTACCTACTGCTATGCGTTACGTGGCTAATGTTACATCGGCAAATGGGTAAGTATGACCTACTTTAAAATAGGCATCCCAAATTCCCAACGATAGCGTGAAAATAATGGGCGACTTCTTCCACGGAAAACGAAAGTATTTAACTTTTGGATTTCTGTTGGATATTTAAGATATCTGATTTTTATTCATCTAGAAATGTTTCCGTGCCTTCAACTATGCTAAAAGAGAATTAACTTTCCCAGCGAATAATAGTGTGCAATATGCAAAAAACGTCTATTGCACACCTATTATGTATCCGCGGATTGATTTATTTTTTTAGAATACCGATTACGACCGATTTCCCCCAAGATATGGAGACGAAGTCCCGATTTTATATATTTATTTTTCAACGAGTGAGAGATATTGGAGACTAAAAGTTGACCATTTAAACCGTGTACATTCATGTTATTGCTCTGTGTTAACAAGAGAAAACACAAAAAAAATTATAAGTCTATTTTATCTTTAGCAGAATAGAAACTCTGTATAGGTACTTTGTAAGAACTCAAATAATTGTCACGTCAGTTAATTTTATATACGAGTAGTCGAGTATACTATACTACTACTACATACTGTTATTTTACAGCAACGAAGTGGGTCATTGGCCGAATACTGTGGCGTTCGTCGTAATGAATGACTCACTGCGTGCGTTTGTGTGGATGACTTTCTAACACCTGAATGCAGCTATTACTGTTTTTATCAGCTTCATATTAAATAGTCATGTGGAAAATTTGATGTTTATTTCGGAAATCGTGTAGAGGCGATGACGCATAACAGAAAGTTTACGAGGACGCTACATTGAATGAATGCACCAAAATAACACAACGGACGCCCTCGGCCTTCGCTGCTATCGTATTGTGTGCGTCTTTGATTTGTCGGTGGAATATGCTCTTAGTGTGTACACAATCAACAGTCAGAAACTACGTGAAAGTACATAACTTTGATGACCATATTCACATTGAAAATATCGGATTTATAATACTAAACAATACCACCGACATTTGTAGACGTACCTATTTCCATTACATTGTCTGTCCTTTTCAAGGTAGGTAGGTTATGACATAAAAACAATAACTGTTGATAAACAAAGTTTTGTTTTGAAAGACACGTGTAGATAAAGGTAGAAGTTTAAGTAAAGCAAAAAACTATTGAGGTTTTAGTAATAAATTTCTGAAAAAGCTGGCAAACGATTACTGCATGACCGAGCGTGGCGTATGAATCTGGCAAATATTAAGTCAGGAAATCATTCCGCATGGCACGCGCTCCGTACACTGGGCCCCGCTTGAAAAATGTACGCTTGACGCAAATGCGTTATCTATTTTGGAGCTCTGCGTCAGTGGCTCGCTGTTATCTGCGTTTTGCAGTCTGGCGGTCACCCTCAGTGCCATCTCCGATTTTACGGTGACTTTCACCATATCGGACGTCTTTTCGTATCAAATGCCATTCCGAAAATGCTTTTCTCTTATTTTATTACTAAGGAAATCACATTTTACTTTGTGTTAAAATTACATTTAATTTAATCAAACGTTTTCATACGGTTGCGAAACACATTGACAGATAAAATTACAGTGATAATAAATTTACACGCGAGCTATTGTTTGATAAGATAAGAAAAATCTCTCGATGACGCTTATGCATGACGTGACGTCAATTGTTCATTTAAAACTTAGATGGTTATCATCATAATAACGATAACGTGGAATTGGTAACAGACGACTTTATAAGAGCCTCAAATTGAAAAGACTTGTTCTATCTTTAGTTATACAGCACGAGTGGAATATTATAAATATCGTCTGAATTTAAAATTGCTAAATTGAAACTAAATGCTAAGTAAACATTATTTTAAAACTGTTGTCCTTATTCTAGGTAGAGCTTGTTGATAAAAGAGTAAGTGTTTGTTTATTTATCGTTTATCTTTATTTTCGTGTAAATGCAGTTTGCTGTGCAACCGATGTTATATGATGGAAACCTTGTCCACAGAACTGATGCACTTGGTCACCCCGAATGGTATTAATAATGATACATTCAGTACAATATCACATTTTCTTCTATCTATTCCAATTTCCATATAGAGAGGTAAAGTGTGCGAAATACCTTTGTATACCTATGTCACTTAAATTGTTAAACTTCATTCTGCTAGAACAGTTTATTCCCAAGATGTAATCTCAGTAGAAAACAATATACGTCTATATTTTACCCTTAGTTTATTGCTGCTTTACCAAGTCAAATCAACTAACGTAGCGCGGCCGCAAACGCCATTTTTGACGTTCCTATTGTTTTCAAATAAATTAATGAAAATTCCTTTCTGGTTGTATTGGTTTCGTGTTTTCGTTCTTGTGTCTCCTTGTATTGCCATTTGTATTTTAGCCATTCGTAGGTGCCAACTGTTAATTAGTGGTAGTTCAACAAATAAAAAAAAATGTTTACTTAATAGTAAAACCGTCCCTACTACCTAAGCCAAACCAACGTAGACATCTTGGTGCTTGTTATTCTTTCATGTAGGTATGTTGTCCTTTGAAGAGTGAGTAAACATATTATTTACTCAAAAAATACAGAAAAATAATATAAGTTAAAAAGTTATTTGTCATATACCTACCTACTAAACTTAAGGGACGAAAAATAAGTAATAATTCCTTTTAAAAACAAAGGACAAAAGCACCGAGTCTTACTTTCTTTAAATTTTATTTCAAATGAAGTAAAAACCAGACGTTCTAAATCGAAATTACCAATACCTAGGCATTGTAAGGGTAGCAGGTGCCGACAAAATGTATTCTGGCAGTAATATCGTCCTGCTTTAACTCTTTAAAGTTGTCTGGAGCGCTCGGGACGTGATATTATGATGGCGGGGTGACTAGAATGGAGGGTACTACGGTCGCGCGCGACGCATCGTAGCCGCGTAGGTAGCTCGTACATTTTACCGTACTGGCGGAGAGGCGTAGTAGAGATCCACGCAGTCTTGTCATCACACGCATCTAAGATAATGACATATATTTTATGTTAGGTATTACAATACATTCTCTAAAAAAAACTTATACGAATAATATAATACCAAAAGCTCAAGATCTCTTAAGCTCTAATCCATTTTTTAGTCCGAGTGTGTAAGTAGAGCAGCTTACGATTTAGGATAGTTTAATAAGTTACTAATTTATTCAATTTAACTGCTATTTTCTTTAAATCTCATCAGTCAATGATAAATACATATTTAATTATCTAGGATGGTAACGTAATTTAACGTGTACACAAAACCTTCAAATATTTAAATGTATATATCTAAGAAGTTAATAAATATTCAGAATTTGCGTATACAAAAAATATTCAGGAAACCGGAGAGTACAAACGAATAAAATGTACACGTGTAACTTGTAAGTATATTTATTCGTACGGGGATCCCAGGGATGTTGGTGCGAAGGGTGGGGAACCTTCGTACCTTTAGAGCATCCCTGAGTATGATGGCAGTGTGGGGTGGCCTCACACTGCCAAGTGCCATGAGGAAACGGGGGAGGCTACGCTCGCTTCTCCTGAGGAGCGCTGCACTAAAGCAGCAGAGCTCAGCTGGTGGGGGGCAATTGTGTGAATCTCGACATAGAGCAACCCGGCCCCCCAGCCTGTGCTTGAGAAGGCCACAGTGGAGTTTTAGTCAGTACCCCCAACATAGGGCAACTCTGACATAACCTCAGCTGCTCCCCCCAAGCGGCTGGGGTATCCATAAAGGATTTCTCCACTATAAAAAAAAAAAAAAGTATATTTATTCGTATTGTATATGTTAACGGAAATGTATGTAATCCGTCATTGTATACAATTCCTAGGAAATGTATGTACCTAATCCCTAAAATCGCCTGGAAATGTGTGAAATAAATTATATTACACACATTTCCTAGGAAATCTATACATTTCCTAAATAGCAATCGGAAATGTAAAACATCTAAGGTGTCAGTGTTTTGGTAACTGAAATGAATGGTAAATCGTTAATTTGGGGAATAGGTCTTAAAAAAAATAACCACGAAGGCTAAGGCGGGAGCGGAGCTATGTATTTAACTAAGAAGTTAATAATATTCAGAATTTGCGTCTACAAAAAATATTCAGGAAACCGGAGATTACAAACGAATAAAATGTAAACGTGTAACTTGTAAGTACATTTATTCGTATTGTATATGTTAACGGAAATGTATGTAATCCGTCATTGTATACAATTCCTAGGAAATGTATGTAATTCCTAAAATCGCCCGGAAATGTGTGAAATAAATTATATTACACATTTTCCTAGGAAATCTATACGTTTCCTAAATAGCAATCGGAAATGTGAAAAAATCTAAGGTGTCAGTGTTTTGGTAACTGAAATGAATGGTCAATCGTTAATTTGGGGAATAGGTCTTAAAAAAATAACCACCTTCTAACCTAAATCCATCCGAGTCGATTTCCGCCTCCGGTCGTTTATACAATGTTTGTTATCGCACTAATAATACATATTAGTACTATTAGTAGCCAAGTTATTATTTATTACACCTCATCTAACACATGTTTTATTACAGAAAGCCTTTTTTATACATTTCCTAATACAATACATATTGGAATTGTATACAATTCCTAGGAAATGTGTATATTTCCTAGGAAATGTTTGAATTAAAGAATTTTTAAAACAATATTCAATACATTTCCTAAATAGCTTTATAGCACAATTCCTGGATTATATACATTTCCGGTAACATATACATAAAACAATGAATTATTGTAATAAAATATATAGGTACTTACCTGTTTGCTGTAGGCACGTTAAGCCGTTGGTCCCGACTATGTTCTAGTAGGTCTGGTTTCCCTTGTAAGAGTTACTGAGGTCAGAATGGCAATCGCTCCATTGTAATAACCAGGCTTGTCAAGCCAAAGCGGACCCTGAGCTCCATACTGGATGCAATCGGGGATACGCTGAGATAATGATGATGATATCCCTACTTGTTTCGTGAATCTAATCTGAGCAAAAGAAAATATTGGATACGCAACTTAAGGCTCGAAATTATTGTAAAAATCATGTGGAATGAAAAGAATCTTTTCAATTTTATTGAATCTCTTTCTAATACAGAAAAGTTTTCCAGTGAATAAAGGCAACTCTTACTTAGCCACCTGATACTAACTGCAACCGTATGGAATCAGTTCTGTGAAACATTAAACAAAGGTTTTTCTTTTATTATCTTCTTCCGTACACGAGACACTTAAGGGTATTTTAATGCTACTATTAGTATTATTAGTGAGTGCTACAGATGACGAATTTACGACGTTTTATGGGTCCTGTAATCTCAAATGGTACAACACACGCAAGCCCTGTGATTAGGCATAGTGACTGGAAGGGAGTGAAGGAGGAAAGACTAGCATTATATCTATCTTTTTTACGCCTACGCCTGTCTCGCTTTACCACGTATATTGATCGTCGTCTAGACTTGTTGATCGTGGCAAGAGAGTGTACCGTGTCCCTAAATTCAGCTGTTGTATTGGGCACCTATTTGTGGCTTTATGAAATGGTGTGAAATAATTGTACCAAATTGCGAATCTCTTTAAATATTTACTGGATAGGTACATATACATAATTATTGTTATTAAAAGGCCTTCAAAATTAGAAATCTCACCTTTTCAAATTAATACCTACATATTATTTTATTTACGTTCATAAGTTTTTTTAAAAAAGAAAACATTACATTAGGAATTATAAGACTTAAAAGTTGTTGTTTTGTTCTTCACCATCAATAAATAAAATATGTAAAAAATTATTATTTTTTGATCAAGTAGGTACGTTGACTACGTTTTTAAGCTTGTCGCATCAAGGTTCTATAAAATATAATTGAGTGTGTACTTTAACGATAAGTAGTTTACTAGTATAAGGTGCCCTATTCCTTCTTCTCAGCAAATATTGAAATAGTAATACCTTATAGTAGGTAATATGTATCTATTAATATTACAATAATATCATATTTGAAACATTGTGTGAAATGGCAAACGTTGTGTGACTTAGAAACTTCGTTGCTAAAAGGTGATAATAAAAACTCAATGTTGTTAGGATTATCTAATCTCTGCGTACAAAGTCACTGACAAAGGCTAGTGTAATATGATTCGTTCGATTAGATATGTACATGACCTCGCTCTAAGTCGGATAGGTAAATAAGTTAGCACGAGTCCGAAGATGAAAGGGAGTCGTTTATCTTGGTATCCGGGCATGTGATGAAAAGGGATGAAAGGCAAGTTACGAAAAGAACTATGGATATGAATGTAAGTGGATGGAGAGGAAGAGGACGTCCGAAAAAGAGGTGAATGGATTGCGTGGAAGATGATAAGAGTGAAAGAGGAGTGGATACCTCATTGACAAGTGACAGGGAGGAATGGAAGAGAAGAACATTGCGCCGACCCCTAATAAATTGGGAACAAGGCAGGAGAAAGAGAGAGAGAGAGTCTGAAGACTGTCGCTTGTCGAACTACTATCGCTAACGAAAGTGCTTTTCGCCGCGTGGCTTACCGTTACGTTGGTTCTAATCGTAAAATTATGTTCTACATAATCTTATATAAAAGATACAGATGCAGTTGATAAGTAATATAATACTTGGTATGTTGATAAACAGACAAGGCTATTTTGCGTTTGTTCATAGATCTTTATTACATGATCTTAGCCTATTTTATTTCGTTGCTACAGATATGATCGTGAAACGCGCGTGAAGAATTTTTCTTTCATTCACTATTTCATTTGATGTTGGCTTTTTCAAGTAAAGTAGAAACAAGTATTGTTGATAATGGCAAATGGAATTGTAATTAAATTTAATTAGGCAAATGCTTCAAAACTGTTGTAATAAATAACATTGTTATCGGTAGTGTTTGATAAATGTATAAATATATTTTGTTAAAAGAAAGATGTTTTACACGCTGTAGAAGAGTAAATTAGTGTAACGGGAATATTGGGATTTGGATCGGAGAATAAAGTAAGTTCAATGGAGAATAAATAGGTACAGTAGGCGCAACAGAACTTTGCCGATTACTACAGATATGGGTTTTTTGTGGATATATGGTATGATGGTACAATTGGTACATGAGACTAAAATATTTTATATACTTTTACAACGCGACCGTACATAGTCGGCCCAGCTTTTACGTCAGTCAGTCACTTCTAAAAAGGACAATTTACGTCAGAACTCTACTTCTCGTTTTATTGTTAAACTTGTTTTGATAAGTGGGTACCTGATTATTTTTGTATAGGTATTAGATAAAGTAAGTATGTAGTTGGTTACTCTTGAATGACATTTGAAATTCATCATTGGATTAAAGCATGGGATTTCCTAATGTTTTGCTTAAACTTTTAATAAAAGGAGAAAGATGGGAAACCTTGTAGGTATTATTACTTTTTGGTTAAGAAAAACTGCGTGATGTGCCTATTTTAGGTAAATTAGTGATTAACCAAGTTGTATTTTAGAATTGGAACGAATTATTTTAATTTTAGCGCCATACAGGGGCTTTCGGGACCGCGGTCCCGGTCCTAAAAGCCTCCCGACCCATAATTTTGGTTGGTCAAAGAGGAACTATCCGTACACCGTGTAAAAAAAGAACTTTCAGTCGAAAAAATATTGTATTATCCGCTTTCGCGTATCGCTCACGGCCTTCGTGGTACCTAGCTAAAAAACGTCCACGGTTCAATAGCATTTAGGTTATTGACCGACTGACAAATAAGCGCAGGGGTCGTATGAGAACGTAGATATACGTGCGCCGTGCGACCGACAGATGCGACGCGGACAACCACTTCGATTATGGGGTTTTCCTCCTACTCGCAAGATACAGTGTACAAGATACTTTTAGTGCGATATTGTGCATTCGTGTCAATAGCTCTCACTGTTATTGAATTGGGTCGTCGAAATAAGTGTCGGTTTTTAGTAACTGCGCAATAGCATTTTTTTTAATACATGGCATTATCTTTTGTTTCTTATTTGCCTCACGATACTATACCTACCTATGTATGATACTCGTGCGAATAGTATATAGTATATCAACAGTATTTTTAACCAAAGGGTTATAGTTAAAAACCATTACATAAATGTTTTGAAAAGTTATTGCTTAATGTTATATTTAGGTGTTTTTATAAATTATCCAGAAAAATTCAACATTTATTAATTGTAAAGTAGCCTTAAAAAATCGTATAACATGAAATAACATAATCTCATGAGAATTACATACAATAACTAATTTGAGACAAGATTCCTTTTTTTAGAATACAATGGTCGATCAATTCTCTAAATAATCTAATAAACTCAAAGATATACCTACTCGATCGCGTCGGTAAACAAAATATACAATGGACTCTCTTACTGTAAGTACTATGACGCACATCTGAGAATTATAGTTGCCTAGAGAGCTGATAAATGTTGTCATAAAAGCAAAAACCCGGTTCTACTGCCTTACAGTTTTCTCAGCTTATGATTATGCGGAAAACAATGGGGTAAAAGAGCTCCCACCTTAATTTTCCCAGTCAAACTTATGAATCAATAATTTGTCTTTATACAACAAGATTGTTATTGATTGGTACTATTCGTAAAATCACTGAATAAGCCTAGGTCTTTATTCGGATATACATAGGTATTGTATTCAAGTACAGAAGACCTTGTTGAATAGAGATTCAGTGGAAGCCAATTTCTTCGTCATTGTAAACAGATCACAGTAGGTAGGTACAATACAGTAGGCCATAGTGGATGCTTACTATCAATTAAGTTAAGGCTGTCATGTGTGCCTTATGCCAACCTAACTTGTACAAAATTGAACTTTACGTTTCTTTTGTAGTTAAGCTTGGATCATCAGCGGAAGCTTAAATTAACTCAATTTGTATTTTCTTTTAGGTATGTCCATATGCAATGGTATTTGTGTTAATTTTTGATCGGTTAAATCTGACACGTGAACTGATGCAAAAGATGGTGCAATGTGTTGCACTTTATAGACAGTACGAGTTCAGACTTCAAACCGTATTTGCTTTATATTAGCAATGACGTATAAATGAAGGCGCAACAGATAAATAAATAACACAGGCGTCTCTCACTAATAAGATGTTAAAATAAAGAAAAATATACTAATCAACGGTGACTGCCCATTATGGGATATTGAAAGCGATCGATAGGTACACCGATTAATTTACTATTGTAACGATGTCGTTATCGTCTTGCTTCGTTCGTTCGTAATTCATGCTTGTCAAGCAAGTTTACTTCTTTCCATTGTCACCATTTCGTATGAAGCTCATAATCATGAAGATACCATGAAGATACCAATTCAACTCAACATATTATCTGCTATGCAGGCAGCGCTTACGCCATTTAGATACATCTCCGTTCGGCTAATTCGTTAGCGGCAAGGTGATCAAATGCGTCCTCTTATTTTAACAAAAACGTTGGTATTTGGTCATCTCTGGACTTAGCCGATGGCACATTATGCTTGCTTATCTTATGATAATAATTTTGAGTTTATTTTGTTAGTGATGGGAGGGGTCTTGAGTTCTTGAGCCGATGACGTAAAGATACGTGCGTAATGCTACTATCGCAACAATGAGGTCAATGTCGGTTCGACTGACCGGTAGTTCAGTACATATTGCTGCAATTACACTGTTAGGTACATATCTGTATCCTGTTTTCTATCATCTTTTAAAATTGAGTAGTTATTTTATTACTTTTTTGTTTGGTTTGTTTTTTGTCATGCTATTGTAGATACAAATCGATTCATAAATAATAAGTAATATGGTAAATTCCTACTTTGACGTCTCTACCTGACGTGACACTAACCCAATAAAATTTATAAATTTAAATAAAAGATGTGTTTATTCAGAAAGAGAACAAAAGACATTAATTATTCGTAAGGAATTAATTATTCGTCAAATATTAGCTAAAGTTATTATTTTATCATTTATTTTTTCTTCTTTTAGAAAATCGATAACGAGTATTGCGAGAAAAATTAATAAAAGAGAAAGTTATCTTGTTATTTTATCGATGTTTTCCTTTATATTAACAATTGTTTATTGCCGGTTCTTCTTTCGGATACATAGCAACATTCCGAAACCGATGATAGAGTCACTTACTAACATTGATATCAGAATATCTGGTTGGAAAAGATAGGCTGAGTATAGAGTTTCAAAGCATTACTTAGTTTTCTTTATGATAACTTATATTTTGACGGAACAAATCATGTACTCGTATGTACATACAATATTTGAAATAGCTGCGCGCACGACTTTATCACCATAGAAAGATATTATTACTAAATCCAGTTCTAGAGACAGTAAGTCTCGATCATGTATTAAGTACGCTTGGCATTATGGATAATACCATATAATTTAAGATTATAGATTGTATGATACGATTGATTGACAACGGACTAAAAGACAGATATGGGTCGTCTTTTCAGTACATACATAATATACTCTCTGTTCCGTGCTAATACTTATCTAAGGAAAAGTAAAAAGTTTTTACTGTTTATATGTAATTTTACCTGAGTCTGACCTGACAGCAATCCAGTCGATACGATAGTTAAACAATCTATTCAATGTAGTTTATTAATAGAATCTTCTTACGAAGAAGGTGGTTGGCAGTTGGACTTGCGTATTTTCTCACGTGTATCTAGTCACGTTCCGTTACAAGTGGGTCTGCAGAATTTCCCCTTTCAATCCACTCGGCTTTCTTCCTTAGGACCTTCGATAGCGCGGGAAGACGACCGACGGTCGGGCCAATCACGTCAATTGGCTCAATCGTTCAGAAATGACGCTCGCTTGACGTCATACCCTTTTTGTCTGTCTGGAAACTAACGGTATTGTTCCGTTAGAGCATTTAGAAATGTAGGTACACAATGTACTTCAAAACACATAAATCTTGCCGTGAGAAAGATTTCAACGAATTAACAATTTTATCTTCTTATTAAACGTGGCGCAAGTAACAATAGCATTGTATTCGATTGTTTTAATGATGCTGGTTTCGTTTAGTTTTTCTTATGCTAATAATATGAAGAAGTTAGTTTAGAAACTTTAATTAATCAAAAGAAAAAACATGGTTAATTTCACAGTAAAGGAATTTTTCTATCTTTAATTTTAAGTTAATGTTTTGTTTTAAATCTATATATTTTTTTTGAAAAATAAACGACCGTTTCAACACGTGTACAAAATAAAAATAAGATTTTTTGAAAAAACTTATATTTGATTAGGCATAAAAAAAACTCTTTTTGACTGTGACTTGTGTTTGTTACAGGTAGCAATTAAGATAATAGATAAATCACAATTAGACGCCAGCAATCTTCAGAAGGTGTACAGAGAAGTGGACATCATGAAGAGGCTGGACCATCCTCATATTATTAAGCTTTATCAGGTGAGTCAATTTTTCTATAATATAATCCTATGATACTAGCGATTTCTGTTTCGCCCATGTGGCATTCGTATCGTGATCCCTTGAGAACATCTTATAGAACCAGGATAAAAAGTAGCATGGATCATCTAGCTCTGTTGTGTGAAATTTCATTAGAGAACTGCAATTTTTAACTTTAAAAATATTGTACGATTAGTTTACAGTCCCCCGCTTACAGCGTTACGTCCATCTGCTAGTACCTATTATTATAAAAAAGACGGTAGGTACTTAGTCTCTGCCTGTGTTCTAATAAAACATTTATAGTAGGTATGCAGTGCTCTAAGTTTCCTTTGTACAGCTCTACCATCGTATTTGTGTCTTAAGGAATTCCTTTTTCATAACATTTCCAATGACAAAGAAGGTTGGCCCACAATATCTATTGTAGTTCGTGATTCTGCTACTGAAACTTTCGGAATATTCTATGGGGCAATATGACTGGATAGGCTATTTAGTCAGACTATTATTGCCACTGGACTATTAATGTTATTTCTTTTGTACCTACTCGTAGACTTAAGGCTTTGCTCAGTGTATTTCTTGGTATGTCGATTAATATCTTCGTAGATTAATGATACATAAGCTTTTGGTTTATTTGATGTAGAGCTCAAAGAGTACGATCACATTTTAGGGCAAAGTCCGTAATTAGATAAATTCTTAAAGGATATCACCGAGTAACCGCGTAGAAGCCTTCGGAAAGTTTTGATGAAGTTAGTAGGTCTCGTCCCTTATTTCTATCTTAATGTTGTAATACCTGTATTGAGTTTCTAAGAAACGCGAGGTGACTGAAACCTGCGTATCGTCGGTATAAATTATAAGAATCATTTGCACCTTGTTTTAGTTACTTTCAAATTCTTCAAATTACCTATTCTAATTGCAAAATGTTTAAAAAATAGCTCTGTCTTTTTAATATAAGCTTTATGGCACAAAAATAGTTTTGCTATAAAATGTTTTTTTTTTTGCCTGTATTTGGATTTTGGATCAATAGGAAATGTTTCTACTCGTATTTGTCTGTTTAGTAGAGTATGTATAATGATAAAGACATCATAACAGTTTCGTTTGTGTCCATGATTGCTTGTCAAGAGCGGTCTAGGAACGGTAACAAAAAGAGAAACTGCGGTGTCCGTTAGCGGCGGAACAAATTACGAGTATACTAGCGATGACAGTCGGTTGAACTTACACTGGATACGGCTCATAAGTACTCGTACGCGTGACTCGCTCCGAATGCGATCCAAATGTCAATGTGTTCAATCTTACAACTATGCCAACTAGTAACTATCATTCAAGTGTACGAGGCGGGTTTACCGTTTTAAGCGGTCGCTTGGGGTTGAAAGGATTCATGGTAACAAACATTTTCCACTTGAAATCGTTGAAAGTACGCACGACTACCTCGAAATATAAAACTCTACAACGCTTTATTGAATAGGCATTCACCAAAGTCACATATTTGACTTTCTATCAGTAAGGGTGAAGTTAAGGCAAGTTAGGAGAAAAAAAAATCGTATCTAATTTCTCCAATTAGCGCGGTTCGATACTTTGTCCGGGAATATCTACTTGTGCAAATGTGTATACAGTTAATTACACTTATCTAAAACAGTTTGACTTTAAAAAAGTACTAATAAACAGCCAGTACACCAACATCGCGTAAAGGATATATATTCAATTGGTATTTTTAGACTCTACAATGTCTGCTTTTTACTTTGACGTCATGCAATCGCACATGAAAATGGTTTTGCGTAGACGTAGGTTTCACTATACCTACTCATACTAATTATGATGTACCTACTTACGTACATACTCTATAAATGTCCTCAGAAACCATGTGTAAAAAGAGTTTTTATGTAAAAACGTCATTTACAAATTGCGTGTTTCTATCTAATTATTATTTACTTAAACCGGTTTTTTAGCGAAAAGTGTTGCATTTATCTATGTATTTGGAGTGAATCGCGTTAGGAATCTAATAATCAACACTGGTTTTACGCGTTTCTTTAATTTATTACATTGCTTAAAGCCAGTTGGCCTGCTGTTATGCAACAATGCATTTCGATTTTATTACGCAATTATTTAAATAAGTAATTCTTTTGCCTACTGTACACTCATATAATTAGCATGCAATGAGATGTCAATTGTTTAATTCAGTTATCTTTCTTTATTAATTATTTAGTTGTACATAATTGGTGTTTTTATGTGATGAATGCATAGATATATCGAAACAAAAGTATTTTTTGTACAAGAAAAATCTGTACATAATTATATACATATAATTACGGATAATAAATTGAAGTTAAGAAATATCTTCTCTAAGCTTGTATTAGGTATTCCCATTACAACATTGAATAACATTTAGTAATTAGATAGCTAAGTCGAGAAGTGTTATGGTTTGTACCCACGACTCTTTTAGTTTAATAATTAGTAATGTTCTGATTATAATCATATCCACACGTGGTCCTAGGGTTGTTGATACGTAATGTGACTCCACTTAGGTAAGAAGTTTTGGTATTTATTCATGTTAATGTGTCTCTTTGTCTCAAAAGGCTGAATTTGAAATTATTTGACAGCGAAACTGGTACATTTTTTGTTATCCGTTGCGACATTTTTAAAATTTTCGTAATACCAATATGGGTTTATAATAACCACGATGGCAATAGCTTTTTAGGTATTAATATTTAGCCATTGAACTACAATAACGATGTATTAAGCAAACAAATTTTTTGATTTTAAGTAATTTTTAGATTTTAAAAGATCATCTTTTTTGTGAACCACCTCGAAAAACTATAAACTACATATAATTTTTAAATTTTCAGATTTTTAAGAACGGTCATACTTGTTTTTAATTCTTAGAGGACTTTTTTCAATCAAACTTGTTTAACATTGCTGTATACTTAGTTGCCGTTACCAAACGGATCTCTTTAAAGGAAAACACCATATAAAACCATCGGTAAAACCCCGAATGTTCACTAAAACCCAGGGGAATTTAGGTTGTTTATAATGTACTGTTAGGCGAATAATTGGTTACTCGATTGACACATCACTATGGTCACCGCGTACGGTGCCCCGCACTAGCCGGAGAGATTGACAGATAGATTTACCGCGCTTGCAATGTTTAATGTCGATGAATGTAAAAGCTTATTAAATTGTAATTATCAAGAGAAAGGTCTTTATATCTAAAAGTTCAGAAGTGAAATTATACCCACGTGCGTAAATAGTATTTGTTATGTACGGAATAAACAACGCTGGAAAAAAAAGTATGCTTAATTTGTTGCACTGGTTGTAATGGCGATGAAAACGCATAAAAAGTAATTTTCCGTGAGAATGAACAAGTAAACTATGCTTAAACCAGGTTACTAAGCTATAACAAGTATTATGGATGACTTTTAATCAAGATTCGACGTGTTTATTCTAAATTGGAGATTTGGATTCTTGTGCAAAATTGACAAGTTACGACGAGTTTGGTTGGTTGAAAATGTTCACATCTGCATTGAAGAGGCATGATAAATTGTGATAACATTTCGAAATGATGCTGGTTTTATTGATGGAAGTTCAGCGTGATGGTAAACTAAGTGAAATCTTTGGTCTTGGTTGATGAGTCCCAAGGTCATAGAAAGACTTGCACTTATATTTCTATACCTTGGTATCCTTTTAAATAAGTTGCAGTTTTTGATACTAACTTTGACAAAGGATGTATCAGCACCTTAAGATGTGTACTAAAATTAAAATGTTTCTAATGTGGTAATATGAGCATTGTGATCAGAAATTAATTAATTAAGGAAATAAACATTGCCATGTTAAGGCAGATTGTTTTAAGAAGATGGAGTCAAATAAGCATTGTTCATTTTGTTAATCATCAAATAAGTGCAAGAGGCAATCTAAATCAGTGTCACATTGTTAATGACTTATTGGTACTAAAAAGTGAATGGATCATGATATTATATGAAATAATATTTTAGAGGACAAGATAACCTCAAGAGATGTTAAGTATTATTGAATAAGTAAAATAAGGATTAATAATTGTGTTTTAAACAAAAGAACTGAATATATTGCAAAGGTAGAATCAGAATAAATTGAGTGAAACATGGGCTATATTACTAGTCTAGATGATATGACACACACACCACTAAGATGAATTTCTGGCAAAATATAATCACTGTTGTCTTGTAAAGGATGATTGGAAAATGTACATTATGTGCTAAATTTGGACATGTTGAAACAACCTGCTACAAAAAGAAAATAAACACAAGTTTTTTTCTTTCTGAAAGTATAAAGGGTGTGTCATTGAAGAGGAGAAAGAATGAGTAGAATTACATGAAGTAATCATGGTGGCCATATAAGGCTTATTATAAATACACTGCCGTGAGGGGCCTAAGGTGTATCTGCCGTGAGGGGCTTATTATAAATACACTGCCGTGAGGGGCCTAAGGTGTATCTGCCGTGAGGGGCTTATTATAAATACACTGCCGTGAGGGGCCTAAGGTGTATCTGCCGTGAGGGGCTTATTATAAATACACTGCCGTGAGGGGCCTAAGGTGTACCTGCCGTGAGGGGCTTATTACAAATACACTGCCGTGAGGGGCCTAAGGTGGATCTGCCGTGAGGGGCTTAATATAAATACACTGCCGTGAGGGGCCTAAGGTGTATCTGCCGTGAGGGGCTTATTATGTTACACTGCCGTGAGGGGCCTAAGGTGTACCTGCCGTGAGGGGCTTATTATAAATACACTGCCGTGAGGGGCCTAAGGTGTATCTGCCGTGAGGGGCTTATTATAAATACACTGCCGTGAGGGGCCTAAGGTGTATCTGCCGTGGGGGGCTTATTATGTTACACTGCCGTGAGGGGCCTAAGGTGTACTTGCCGTGAGGGGCTTATTATAAATACACTGCCGTGAGGGGCCTAAGGTGTATCTGCCGTGAGGGGCTTATTATAAATACACTGCCGTGAGGGGCCTAAGGTGTACCTGCCGTGAGGGGCTTATTATGTGACACTGCCGTGAGGGGCTTGTGCAAGGCCGTGAGGGGCGCACACTGTATTGCCGTGAGGGGCTTAATTGTGCAAGGCCGTGAGGGGCTCACACTGTATTAATAATAATAATAATAATAAAATCATTTATTTCAGATCAAGTATTGTCGTGAGGGGCTTAATTGTGCAAGGCCGTGAGGGGCGCACACTGCATTGCCGTGAGGGGCGCACACTGCATTGCCGTGAGGGGCTTGTGCAAGGCCGTGAGGGGCGCAGACTGTATTAATAATAATAATAATAAAATCATTTATTTCAGACCAAGTATTGCCGTGAGGGGCTTAATTGTGCAAGGCCGTGAGGGGCGCACACTGCATTGCCGAGAGGGGCGCATACTGTATTGCCGTGAGGGGCTTAGCTGTGCAAGGCCGTGAGGGGCGCACATTGCCGTAAGGCGCTTATGATGCTACAATACCTTGAGGGGCTCTTGGTATACTGCCGTTTGATGATGGTGTCCTTATGTAGGTGGATTTTGCCACCTGAGGCGGAAGCCTGAAGGAATTTTGCAGGGAGTTGCAGTAAAGCTGTCCGGGAGGAACCTACCACGGAAGAACTTGTAGCAGCATGGACATTTGGAGAATGGAGGATCCTTCGGGGACGAAGGACTTGCAGGATGGCCGACTGTTAGGCGAATAATTGGTTACTCGATTGACACATCACTATGGTCACCGCGTACGGTGCCCCGCACTAGCCGGAGAGATTGACAGATAGATTTACCGCGCTTGCAATGTTTAATGTCGATGAATGTAAAAGCTTATTAAATTGTAATTATCAAGAGAAAGGTCTTTATATCTAAAAGTACCAACTCTACATTCCAAGGCGCTAGGTTTGCTCGACAAGTTCATAATAAAATCCATATTTAGCCATTGATTTTATCAAAGCTCAAGATAAGAATATTTTCACACTTTGTGGTCAATACATAGTATTTTGCCTATACCTAATCTACTGATAATGAAACAGGCTTCTTTCATTATCAGTAGTCCTATCTTAAGGTCTCAACAGACAGTCCATTCAAAATAAGTAATTTAAAATAAATTTATTATAATAACCCTAATCGTGAAACAGACCCAAAATATTTTACCAATATAAACACTGTCGTAAATATGAACATAAGAGTTAGTAGGTTTGTGTCTACTTGTATTATGGGTTATATAAATCATAGCTGTTCTGTCGGGTTGTTTAATATAACCATAGATAACAGAAAATATAACAATCGATTGGTCGCAGCGAGACGCGGAGACGCAGCGGTTCACCTCTCCCTACACGTGAGCCTCCCGTGAATACACAATCATCATTATAACCTTTGGTTTGATACGTACCGTTTGAGTAAATATCTGTAAACACAAATTGTATCTTCTGGAGTAAATTTTAAGCAGTTACATTGAAATTGTACTCCAAGAAATCGTTAAAAACGAATTCTCAGCTTAACACTGTCTGATAAGAGTGGCTGTGGAACAAAATCCTACACAACGACTCCATTTCACATGCAGATTCCATCACGTACGATCTCATGAGGCCAAGCAATATATCAGTTGCTAGATGAATTTACTGTCTTTGACAATATACATATTTTGTTGCGTGCAAACTCAATCTCATTTGTAATGTACAGTTAAAATTTTGTGCACATTCTGGTGTTTTGTTAATTGTACACAAGGAGCAAATCCTAACAGTTATAGTAGTGCTATAAACTCTACAGATGGTAAGCAATCTTAAATAGGTCACAACAATTCCGGCTGAACAATGACTCTTGCATAATGTTTCGTAACACGTGCCGATGTATGAATGGGCTTGCAGCTATTATAAGCTCAATGGCCCAGCGGAAGGCTTCGTGTGTACAAACAGTACTTGCCATCTTGTATTTTTGATCTGCTTACAAACTGTGGCTGTTACCTCTGCACTCTGGAAACAAAGAAATATTCTAATGAAGAACATGAAACAAAAGGATAATCCAAATATAAAGAAAACCCCAAATACAAAACAGATACTTTAGTTTTTTTATGTAACCTACAATTTTATCGGTCTCTACTAAATGGTTTTCTTAGAAACTAAAATAACACCAACAGAAAAGCCACGCGAAAATTTTCTTTAAAGTTTACTACTGTTGTGTCCTCGTCCTGTTTGCAAGAAAGGATTTCCGATTGCAAACAATATACCCCGTATCCGTTGTTTGTTGCTACTTAATTACCGTCTCTGTTATGTGTAGAGTGTACTGTACTATAATTATATCGAAATTCCAAGTCCTAGAATTGAATTTTCATTGGATTTTTTTTATTGTGTGTATATAAATAATTAGTTGCAGTATTTTTATCCGCTGATTCTTTTAGTCTGTCTTATTAAAGGAAGTATTAAAGAGTTTATCTATGAATATCATACTTGAATAGGTACACACGTAAGAAAATGTTTACATCAATTGCATCAAATAGTGTCTTTTCATACTATGTTAAATTATCCTAGTGACGGGGTGATTAAATGAGTCTTGTCTCATATACCAATAACAAAACAATATAATATGCCTGTTAAATATTTAATCAATTAATAAATACATATTGTTAGTAGTTTGTTCTTAAACATCTCATTTAGTTTTTTTTATTTATTTTATTAGCATAACACCGTGTCTTATCTTCGCTAGACGGCAAGATGTGCTCAAACGAGTTTGCCTTCTGTTTCGCGCGTGGACAGCAGTGGCATTAGTGACTCATAAATATTTGTGGATATTTTTAGTGGAGTTTACATTTTTACTGCGGCCATGAATGGTTCACGGGCATGGCCTAAACAAACATTCTACATGTTGTGATGTTGGGGTTTGGTGGATCAAATAAAGATACAACCTTCTGCTATAACGGTAGTATATTGTCTGCACAAAGTACAAATATATAATGATGGAAAATAACAAACATATGGAGTCAGCAGAAACTTAATATAAAGTAGCGTACATAATAGACCTTTTTAACTAAAGGAGTATACATACAATCGACACACTTCACCTCCGGGGGGTGAAAGAAAAAAAATAATCCTAAATATATATTTTTTTGAACTGAAATATTTCCTTACAATATAAGTAACAATAACATAAGGTCTTCATTCATTAATGAACATTATTTGTTTACAAAAAACAATTAATCATAAAAGGGCGCGTCCTATTTTTATGAACTATATCTATGTTATTTTTGTCTTTTATTTTAACATTACATCCTAAATCTTCAATAACAGAATATGGACCTTTATAAATTTTATCTAATTTACGATTAGTTTCATTTCTTACAAGTATTAAATCATCCTTATTGTATCTAATAGAATTAACATTAGCGTCATAAATTTCTTTTCTTTTATTTTTACTATTTAATAAATTTTTCTTTGCATCTGAGTGAGCTAACTGTAATCGGTATTTAAGTTGTAAAGGGTAGTTGTCTATATTATATAACGGTTCTACTATGTTACTAATTCCGGAAGGTATGCGACAGAGTTTACCAAATACTAATTCATATGGCGTGTAGTTTGTTTCTGTATGTACTATATTATTAAAACTGAAGCACCAAAATGGTAGCCAATAGCTCCATGTATCCGGGTAATTTTCACACTGAATTCTCAGAAATGTGCCTAAAGATTTATGTGTGTTTTCTAGAGCACCAATCGACTGATGATGGTATGCTGTAGATGATAATTTGTTTATATTCAAAATTGTACATACCTGTTCCATGACTTTAGATATGAACTCGGTCCCTCTGTCGGTTGCTATTGTTTCGGGAATGCCAAAAGTTAAAATAAAATGTCGTACGAATGCATCAGCAACGGTCATAGTTTCTTTATTTTTTATTGGTATAGCTTGGACAAATTTAGTTAACTCACACTGCATGGTCAATATGTAAATATTATTATCTATATCCCTATCTAATGGTCCTACTAAATCTAAATACACTTTTTCAAATGCCGAAGAAGCCGTTGTAGTAATCTGCATTGGCTCCTTAATATAATTAAAGAATTTCATTTTCTGACATTTGACACACCTTTTTACAAACTCTTGGACGTCCTTTTCAATACTTGGCCAATAGTATCGTCTTTTAATAGTGTTCACCATTCTGCGCACACCAGCATGTCCACTGGAGGGCAGTAAATGGAAATCGTTCATAATAATTTTCTTCTCATCATCATCGGAAATTCGTTTTATACCTCTTAGAATACATAGTCTTGGTCCGGACCATTTTTCTAACGATTTTATTTCTTCACTAACATTCTTTATAAAATCAATATTTACTTCATCTTTTATAATACAAATCTCATGTATATTATTATTCTGACAAAATAAACTTAACTTCTGCACAAATTCGGCTCGCGAGAAATGCGCCTTGAAATTAAGATTAATGCATAACAACTTTTTACTCTCTATCAATGCAAAACATTCTAATTCCTTAGTTATTTGATTTTTACGCCTCATACACTTTAAGTCTTCTTCTTTCATTAAAGTCATTTCATATAAATCGCAAGTTTTTCTTAATATATCTACAATTCTTGGTTGATCAGGCCTGTCATTGGTAGATATATTAGGAACCTTACTTTCACAACATTCATTCATACTTTCATTCTTCTTTAATAATTTAGTCTGAGCCCTGGTCATCACATTTACAGTTTGTTCATGTAAATTTTTTAAATCGTCTGATGTTATTGTTATTCTAGATAATGCATCTGCTACTGTATTATTTTTACCTTTTACGTAATTAATTTTAAAATTATATTCTTCTAGCGTCAACCTAAATTTAAGTAGTCTACTGGAAGGGTCTTTCATGCCAAATAGATATAATAGTGGTTTGTGATCTGTCATAATTGTGAAATTTCTACCAAATATATAAGGTCTAAAATATTTTACTGACCAAACTATACCGAGCAATTCTTTTTGTATTGTTGGATAATTCCGCTCAGCCTTATTTAATGGTCTACTGGCATAAGCTACTGGTCTTAAGTCTTTATTGCATAATACAGCACCAATAGCGGTTCCTGAAGCGTCTGTTTGTATTATAAATTCGTTATCTTCTGAAAAATTTGGATACTGTAATATAGGAGCAGATGTTAATGCATTCTTCAAGAACATAAAACTTTTTTGACATTCTTCAGACCAAATAAATGGTTCATTACGTCTACATAATTTATTTAGGGGCATTGCTATGTCTGCAAATGATTTAATAAATTTACGATAATAGTTACAAAATGCCACAAAACGTTTTACTTCTATAGCATTTTTTGGTGTAGGATATTCTTTTAAAACTTTAGTTTTTTCGGGATCTGGCAAAACACCTTTTTCTGAAACTACGTGACCTAGATATAAAATTTCTTTCTTTAAAAATTCGCATTTATTGGGGTTTAATTTCAAGTTTACTTTTCGAAGTCTTTCCATTACATTTATTAAATTTTCGTTATGAATACTTAAATTTCGACCAAAAACAATGAGATCGTCTAAATAAACGAAACATTTATCAAAAGCTAGCCCAGACATTGCAACAGACATCATTCGGCTAAATGCAGATGGACTTATCTTAAGTCCCATCGGTAACCGTTTCATTTGGTACTGACCCGTACTTGTAGTGAAAGCTGTTAATTTACGACTGTCAGAATCCAAGGTCACCTGATAGTAGCCTTGTTGAAGGTCAAGGTGACTGAAGTAAATAGCGCCAGAGAGCGAATCTAAAATCTCATTAATATTAGGCAATGGGAACTTATCATCGCAAATAACCTCATTTAGTTTTCTATAATCTACTACCAGTCTCCATTTCTTATCATTACTATCTGCACTTTTCTTTGGTACTAGCAATATCGGACTTGACCATTCGCTATTGCATTCTTCAATAATATCATTTTCTATCATATTATTAACTTGCTTTGCTATTTCTGGCTTAAGCGCTTGTGGTAATCTATATGGTTTAACATAAACAGGAGTAGAATTTGGTTTAAGAGTAATCGACTGCTCATAAATATTTGTTGTTGTTAATTTATCACCCTCAGTGTAGAAAACATCTGCATACTTAGCACAAATGGACTCAATAGAATTTCGTTCTTCTGTATTACAATGACCTAAATTTAATTCTGATAATACCTTTTTCACTCTATTGACATCAATATTGCAATGATTGAATTCGCAAATATGATATTCTTTAAGTGATTTTAAATCTGGTGCAAATGTAGGCAAATAAACATTTTCTTCAGATACATTTAATATTTTAACCGGTATTCTATTATTCTGTACATGCACTAATGCATTTGCTAAGAAAACATCATTCGCTAACTCTTTTCCACACACAAGTACATCCTCATTCATACAATTTTCCAAATAAATGTAATGTATTGATTCCGATCGCGCCGGTATCATCAGTACTTCATTTGCTCTATCATATGCACTAATCATATCCAAGAAATACTCACAATCATTGTTGCGTAACGTTAATGTATTTGTATTTAAATCAATTTGAGCTTTGTACTTATTAAGGAAATCCAAACCCAAAATACCATCAGCCTGCAAAGGCAATGAATCAAAAATTAAAAATTTATGTTGGAATTCTACTTGATTATGCAATGCTAAGTCTACTGACCCTCGAGAACGAATTTGTCCTCCAATTCCATTAATGATTGTATTATCAATTTGTACTAAAGATCGTTTAGGTAGCACTGAATTCTTTACAATAGACAGTGTTGCGCCGGTATCGATGAGCCAATAGTGCTTTATTTTATTAATGTAAAATGTTACATACTTTGCATTACCATTACATGAAAATACAAAATGGTTAAGATCGAAAAAACTGCATTGATTTGTCATTATCATTATTTTTGTCGATATCGGTTTGATCATAATTTTCGGTTACGTAAACATTTCGGGCTCCTCTACGATTCGGGAAACCTCTTGAGCGTAGGGGCTCACTTTGACCTCTATAGCCAGTTGATGACACGCGGAAATTGCCTCTGAACTTATTCAAATGGCCACGATTAAACGTCCGTCTTTCTTGTCCGCGATAATAATTGTTACGATATTGACCGTAATTATTATTTGAATAACCGCGTGGATATTTATTTCCACGAAAGTATCGTGTGTTATTATAAAAATATGGTCGACCTTGCTTAGATGCATGCAAGACACTACCTGATTGATGCTGTGATTCTAATTCTTCATCTTTTGCTGCTTGGATTGCGTCCTTCAAGCTGCTGTAGTCGCGAGCAGTGATGATAGTAGACAGTCTCGAGCTCCTTAGACCACCTGAAAACCGTTTTACAGCGACTTTTTCATTTATTGGTTTTAATACAGAAAATGCCTCAGAATCGCCATCTGCCTGAGAAATTGTTAATTCTGTAAATAATTTTTCGATATGAGTTCCGTACTCATCAATAGACAAAGACTCTTGTTTACTATTTTGTAACTGAGTCTGTAAAGCCATGAATGACTTTTTAGTTAAACAATGTGTTTTTAAATCTTTGATTAAATTTTGAACTGTTTTGTATGTTGGCGATAAACGTAACTTGGCATTTTCGGATAACCTGCTCTTTAAAACAAATGTAATTAATAAATTTTTACCTTTATCATCCAGCATGTCTGCATACATCTCGACCGCATCTATAACTCGCTTGGTAGTAGCTTCCGTACCATCCATTACTGGAACCAAACTACAAGCCACCTTTAAATCGAACTCCATTTTGTCGCAGTTAGTTTTAGGAATAATACATAAAATATTTATCTCTTCGCACAACTTCCTTGTTCGCTCAAATATATCAGTTGCTGATACTAATAACCCAACATCCTTTTTAGTTTCTATTAACGAAAATATTTGTTCACATTTCGTATAAATTGAATTAGTTTCATTCAACTTGGTTTCAGTAGTTTTACATGAATATCGACCTTTACCTTTCTTAATCAAATATTTCCGAATGTCTATCAAAATATTTAAATATTCAACTAAACTTTCAATCATAACTTAGAATATTAAAAACATTATAAGTTCGTAAAACCATCATAATTTACCTATTAATAGATTTCATAAACACATCGATCAAATTCCACTACCGCAAATATGCAACTCTAGCAGTTTACGCGACGAAGTATCATATTCGGTGAGTGTTTGTGCACTGTTTTAGCTACTTTTAAATTACTGCGTTATAAAACAAAATATGAACGATATGATGAAATACTATTACATTATTATTTATCATATTTATGACGTCTTAATTATTGATATAAATTATTTACTAAGACACTTTAAGGTCAATATATAAAATATCAAAAAAAAAAAAAATTTTTTGCAAAATATGTAGGGCTAATTTGTTCGTAAAAAAAAATAATTAAAATTACTCGTAAATTATATAAAGGATATAGATGCTTCTTCAGGCTGAAGATTCTTCGCCATGACCTCGTCCTCGTATGGATGCTCGGATGCGCTGCATTGCCTGGAGCCCAATTTCCTCCTGGATCCACTGGCGATGACACTTCTTGTACAAACGGATGGTGAAATACACGCCGAATATCGTGATGATGGCCAGTATCACCCACGTGACGATGCTGAGGTGGTCCATGCGCGCGCCAATACCCTTCACTGTTGCGTCATTATTGCCTCCTGCGGCATTTTGATTGAGAAATACTTCTTCTTTTTCGACTGTAGATCTGCACATGTTTCTTTTTGAAGTCGTAGCCCACACTTAATTGTCTTAGTACTTGATGGACCCCTTGGCTGGGCCCTATGGCAGGGTCGCCATGTGATGTTGGGGTTTGGTGGATCAAATAAAGATACAACCTTCTGCTATAACGGTAGTATATTGTCTGCACAAAGTACAAATATATAATGATGGAAAATAACAAACATATGGAGTCAGCAGAAACTTTATATAAAGTAGCGTACATAATAGACCTTTTTAACTAAAGGAGTATACATACAATCGACACACTTCAATGTTGATACACTTTTAGTAACCTCTCTGGAAAATTGTTTTGCCTGAATTCAAAAGTAACGCAGGCGCGACGTGTTGTTACTCTAGTCGGAATGGACAGTTAAGTTCAATATGAATTATAAATTGTTAAACTTTACTTCGAAATTCTAAGAAACTGATGCAATGTATATAGACCAGGTATATATTATGCTCAGTTCTCCACCTGTCACATATTAATGTTGAATAATATTGTGAATATAATACACCCTTTATCGACTGAATAGTTGCGTATGGAAAACATTACAGTTTCTTATCGTCATTAATTTCCTCGTGCGTGAAATAATAATTAGGACGATAAAATATACTTACTCATTTTCCGATAACAGTACTAGGTATTGTCCCAATAAATTTTATGCCTTTTTAAATTGACGTCAAAAAAAAATACGTTTTCTGTTACTGTGCCAAAAGTTAGTTTTATATAAACATATATTTTTTTCTTTCTAAAATATTTTTTTTTCTCTTAAATAATAATTATTTTTGCCTTTGATTGCTAAAAAAGTCGTTAATTAGATTAAATATTTAAAAATACAATAAAAACGTCCTTATGAAAATTTGTTATTAACACAGTTAAGTGAAAATTAGCGATGAAGCTGCAAGTAAATTGATAATTAATATGTATTAAAAAATATCACATTATGTGGTGAGATATCGATGTAGAGACATAAGTAATTTAATTATCACTTCTGTGTCATTATGTACAGAGGAATTACTTAACTAAATATTTTTATGTATTACAATAAGTTTTACCTACTTAATTACTAGTATTATCATAATTATGAACATGGGTGCTTAATAACTAATTAAACCATCGGTCATTATAATCTACACTTATATATTATAAAGAGGAAAGATTTGATTGTTTGTTTGTATTGAATAGGCTCCGAAACTTCTGAACCGATTTCAATAATTCTTTCACTGTTGGATAGCTACACTATCCCCAGTGAACATAGGGTACTTTTGATCCCGGAAATGTGGGGGGAAGGGGGGGATATTTAAAAAAGAAATATACGCGCGGGTGAAAACGCGGGCGGAAGGCTAGTAATTTGATAAAATTAAATGTATTTCATAACTAAAAATCAATATTGAGTGCCCTTATGGGTAATCTTCAAGCGATTATTTTAGATCATTTTGGTGATATTGTTGCATAATAAATTCATGGTAGAGGCTAGAGGTATTTTGATTCGATTTTCCTGAATGTTTTATGCTTCGAAATGACATCATTTGTTCATTGTTCACATATAGCAATGTAATTAACATTTGTACAAGTACGAGTTTGAAGCCTTTGGTACAATGTTTTGTAAACAAAAGCCTTTGTTTATAGAGTTTAGATGTAATGCATTGTTTCTAAAAGAAAAATGTCGGCTTTCACCTTAAATATGTGTGTAAAGTAGGAAGTTAATCCACGCTTCATTGCTCTAATGGTTTTAATACAAGCTATACAGTGAAGGTACGCATACGGCCTCATACGGTGCAAGCCGTGCAAGGAATGTGCTCCCAATACCGTGTAGGTACACTAAGCTTAAGCATATAACTCTTTATAAAAAAATCTTTATATCATAATGATAAATTTATGAATCACACTAAATCCTAAACAGATAAATCAACCCATATTTTTTATTTTTGTAACATTTAATTCGCATTAGGCGAATAAATTAATTTTAAAGTCAACAACAAGATTATATTTATATTCCACTTCAACTTTAGTTTGGTTCGGGAAATAGTTTATAAAATGTATAAATGAGTGCTAGAATTAGCCATTTCCGCTATATTAACAAAGGTTTTACATACTACTTACTCGTTTAATATATTTATAATAGAGCTTGATGCAGAACTGACTTCCTAAATCATTCATGGGCAAGGGAGTTTCCGGCACTTAATGTACTAGTTGAAAGCAAATTTAAAATAAGTCTTTGTGCATTTTAATGTAGGAAAGATGTTAAAAATACAACCTTTAAATGCGAAGGAAGCAGCGGTAAATCAAAGTCAATCCATTCATTATCTGTGCCCTCCAGTTCTCCACTCTTGTTAATCCAGTCAATTACAGCTAAAAGCTCTGGTGAGCCACGCCTTGGTTCTGTCTAGCTGGCTATCGTATCTACTAATGGCCTTTGGTCAGCTTCAAGAAATAATAGAATAGCTCGGTATCGCTTTTTGCCTAGATACATAAAATGTATGTAATGCCTACATATTATGCGCAAGGGTTCGTTCGAATTCCTCCCAGGACACACATTCACGCGATTCACCTTCAACGATTCTGACACCCTTTCCAAAATTGCACAGTTTATTAGGTGATCGTAAAGCAATCATCAGCAAAGCAACGGACATGATAATTTTTAACAATCTGGTACTAAGAACTAATTGTGTTCATAGATAACTCTAAATTGTACTGTAAACATTTTACCACTTCCTTGTTACATTGATTCCCGCCTTTGGTTTGGTGGTACGATTTAGAGTTGCCCATCGATAGTCCACTATCGCTAAACTATCGATAGTCTATCGATAGTTGACGTCATATCAATAGTATCGATAGTCTATCGATACTACCGATAGCCCAAATCCAGGCAATACTATCGATAGTATCGATACTATCGATAGTTTTTTAACTATCGATCAACAATACTATCGATAGTATCGATAGTATTGCTTACCCGCGATAGTATTGCCTGGATTGGGCTATCGATAGTATCGATACTATCGATAGCACTATCGATATTGTTACTATTTTTCAAGGTCAACTATCAATAGCGAAACTATCGATAGTTGGGCAACTCTAGTACGATTTTTTTAACTTCGATTGCCGAACTACAACTTTCACAAGAAAAGCCGCCATAAAAGTTCCGGTAAAATAATTATAGTTTGAAGTGGGCCTCAACGTTAAATAAAAGACCATCTTTCTTGTTTCTCCATTCTTCTTAGCGAAACAGGAGCTCAGATTCTTTTGGCAGATAACACCCTGAAGAGATACTATTTTTTGCATTTATAGCTCACTTTATTTTAACTTTGTTTAATATTATTAGTATATCGGAAGGTCAAGGTCAAAATTGTAATCAAGATTAATCCTATCCAATCTTGGCTTTATACGTTGGCGTATTTGGAGTATGAGCGTTGATTTTTAATAGCGCAATAGGTATAACAGTATGAAACATTCGTTGATATTAAGGAAGAACCCAATTATCGAACTGTAATAAAATAATAATAATTGACAACAGCTATCTTATACGGGCGACGGAAAATGCTGATTTATTGGTAGAAATCATCGGGTTTGTGAAATATTGAAAAGCGTATTCACAATTCAATTGGATGTAAATCACATATCCCCTTAACCTTATCAGAACCGAAATATATTGCGGACCATTATATTAACGGCCGTAAATTCGATTATTGAAAGTTTGTCCTGTGGTATTTCTCGTACACTCCTAACCTAAATATTGACAATATTACGTTAACTGAGTAATAATATTCTGAATATATTTAATTGAATTCCTTTTCCTACACTCTTTCTTCATCCTGATATTAGAGGATTACGCAAAACATCACAATATCGAAGTGACGTCTTTTTTGACCAATCAATCACCAACGACGACGTAGGCAGTTATTTTTTTAAATTAATCTAATATAGGGCTTATTTGTATTAATCTATTTATACATGCCAATATCTATTAATGCCAATGATAAATCATTGGCATAAATGGCTTGTCTTGCAAATAAAATGAAAGTCTTGTAGCTTGTATTCCGATGTTTCCATGTGATTATTTTCTTATTTTATATTCGTCGATCGTCGATACAAAAGTACTTATGCTAATCAACGTTATGGCTTAGATTAAAGCCTTCCACAAAGTACGTCTAATTTTAGGATACACCCGCCTTTATCCCTCCTTAGTTGTTATGGCTAGTCAAGTTCATTAAACTTTGTCTGTTGCAACATAAAATGCTAAAACGTCCAGATTTAGAGCACTAGGTCATTGCCATTGGAATTAGGCAAACAGAAACAATAGTGTACTTGTCTATTTGCTAACATTTGTGTTGTTGCGATTGTGAAGTATGATATTAATAAATTCACACAGAGCAATTGGAACACGAATATCATATTTTGTATTCAATGCGTAACGATATCAATTTTGTTATGTGCAGTGCAAGTATAATATGATTCAGCTATTTCTTACAATGATTTAGTTACGAAAGATTTATCCGACGAGTATTAAAATAGTTGTATTGTTAGGTTTTAACTATAAAGTATCGGGTCCGGTTTTCATAAGATATTTTCAATTTCAAATCGTTTTGGTGGATTAGATCGCATCCTATTACTACTTATCCTTGCATTTTACTTTTATCTAATTATCATATTTTTTCTTTTAGGTCATGGAGACGAAAAACATGATCTACATAGTTTCCGAGTACGCTAGTAAAGGAGAAATTTTTGGTAAGTTCTTTTAAATGAAGGAAATTATAATTAAGTATTCCATCTATATCTAGAGTACTCCGAATACTATGCTCTTGTAAAAAAATACCAGTCTCTAAGAAGTTTGCCTATCACCAGCAAGCGATAGAAATATTTTAAAATTAATGAAATGGTATCATTTTCACAAAAAAAAATTATATTTTGAAATTATAAAAACATGCACGAACTCTATTATTATGTAAAGAGTATTTGTCTTTTTTATTGAAAATGTATTCGTTTTTACACACAATGTAGCATAGTGTCTACTCTGTACGTAGGTAGGTGGGTCGTTCTTCTTTTTAACCTACAATTTGATTTAACTTTAGCTCAATTTCGAAAAATAAAATATTAATCTTTCTGGGGGGTATATATATATTTTCTGATAGCAGAATTCCTATTCTATCTGAAAAAGTTGTTTGCCACGAAGTTTACAGATATTTGTAAAATTTTCAGGACTTGAAAGATAGACGCGACGAAAAAATTACAACTTCGTCACGAAATCTTTTATTTTATTCTCTCGAATTCTCTTCGTCAACTAACTTGTTGTTTTGTAATACACTAATTAGCTAAAAGAACTCTTAGAAACCGTATTAAAGTAATACATTTGTATTTAAAAAACATGTTTTATTCATGATCTCTTGCCGTTCTGTCACATTTTCTGCTATTATAAAGTATGTTTTTGCTGTAAATCAATTTTTACTATCATTTACAAATAAATAATAAATATAATATCACTGATGGAAATATCATCAACTATTAAAAAGAAAAAAAATCCTACGCTGCACTTGTTGCAGCAAAATAAATAAACGACCAAAACCATTTTCCTAGCAGGAGACAATACCGTGACAGAGTAATTATTCTAGAGATATCAGACTGCATTTTGGAATGAAACAAGTTTATTTATCTAAAATCATTAATTTTCTTATAAATCTTTATCAGTCTTCAACATTGTCATATAAAATAACATGAGATCCAACTAAGATAAATTAAATTAACCCATTTGGACCTAGGTACCGTACCACCATGTGATACAGTGACTTAAAAAAATTCTTTTAACTTACCTACGTAATAATTCGTATTTATTTTAAATGTATAAAAACACTGAAAAGCAAAAAATAATTTTAATAAGACATTCATCAAATGCGCTTTTTGTCTAAGCCTATTAATAACATTAAATTGTATTTACGTGCTAGGTAGGTACCTACTAATCTGTTTGAAGTCGGTGCCAAGCCAAATAGTAGGTACCCAGACTACGTACCTACGTCCGCGGATTATTTGTAACCCTGTATAATACATAAATTATTAGGTATGTATCATTTTTCATTACTTTTGGCTTGGCACCGACTTCAAACAGATTAGTAGGTACCTACCTAGCACGTAAATACAATTTAATGTTATTAATAGGCTTAGACAAAAAGCGCATTTGATGAATGTCTTATTAAAATTATTTTTTGCTTTTCAGTGTTTTTAGGTAGTATTTTTTTTTGGTTTTTTTTTGAAGTCGGTTTAATTTTTTTTTTAAAAAGTTTGTTTATTTTTCTATTTTTAGTGTGAATAATACGTAGGAGTGAGTAAAACTCTCTCATAATATTGATAACGAAAATACGAGTAAAATAGTAGAATTGTATTATTTGACAATATTAGGTATTCATTAAGTGTTCAGCACCATTCAGTAGACCAACTAAAGATGCAGCCCGCAAGAGGGACATAAGAATTAAGAAGTCGTACCCTTTAGCTTCCATCATCATAGTTGTACCTTCCATCATCAGCTTAGCTCCAAAAGTACATGAAATACAACTAACGGTCCACATATTCCTACAACACTGAAATAATTATCCCCTAACTCCTAACCGTTAAGGAGTTGTACCTTCCATCATCAGCTTAGCTGCAAAAGTACATGAAATACAACTACGGGTCCACATATTTCTACAGCACTGAAATAATTATCCCCTAACTCCTAACCGTTAAGGAGTTGTACCTTCCATCATCAGCTTAGCTGCAAAAGTACATGAAATACAAATAACGGTCCACATATTCTTACAATACTGAAAGAATTATCCCCTAACTCCTAACCGTTAAGGAGTTGTACCTTCCATCATCAGCTCATCAACATAAAGTGATGTCTATAGGACGCAAAAACTTAAATGGCTTCAGAAAAAACAAGTAACGCGTAGTGTGCGCCTATAAAATTTGAGGTTTTCCCTTGATTTTCCCGGGATCCCATCATCAGATCCTGACATAGTGACAATGGGACCACCTCGGAACTATGCACTTTCAAATAAAAAAAGAATTATTTAAATCGGTCCACAATTGACGGAGAAATCGACGGACATACATAAAAAAAAAAAAAAAAAAAAAAATACATACAGTCGAACATAGAACCTCCTCCTTTTTTGAAGTCGGTTAAAAATTAAGTTTGGATTGTTTTCTTTAGGTTATAAGTTTTTCAAGTGCGTTTTTCTAAGATAATTTGATAATATCTTCTAATATGCGCGGAACGGAACCAAAAAATATTGTCAATTTCTTCAAGAAGGTAAATTTTATATTTTGTTACAAAATGTGTTATTTATTTGTAAATAATAGGGTACACTGTAGCTGATGTCAATTCAGACGAAGAAGGTGCTGAAAAATAAATAATTTGCGAGTTACTCCGAGTTTGCTTAGAGCACCTGTAGAGTTTTCTGCATCAGGCTCTGGCTCCGATGGAACTGCAGCAGACCCAAAGATTGAAGATGGGCATGGGTCGACTGAATCACAAGTTTTTGAAAAAACGCACGATTTTTTATTGTCACCAATGCATTATGCATGCATACCCTCGATCGGGTGGTGCTGGGGAGAAGCGACACCATAAACCATGTGACAGAGTGTTCATGTGACGGAGATGTAATAATGTGTTGCAAAGTCTATAACACTTAAAGGTTTACATAGAATATATATTTTTCACGTTGGTAATAAAATATTTGTTATAACGTAAGAGCAGACAACAAAAAGTAACAATAATAATTATATTTTAAATCAATTACTTACGTGACAAAGTGGTAGCCGAATAAACACACGCACCTCCCACCACAGCGTTCGGGCGAATGACACGCTGTGGCTTCATCACAGAGGGAAAATCGTTGCAAGGGGAGAGTGGGGTTGAGACCTCCAATCGCAGGCAACAAAGACGAGCAACTCATAAGCGAATTTCGAAGGACAACCCACGTGACAGAATTTACGAATTAAAACCTTAGGTAGTGGAAGACAAGAACTTGATATTTTTTAAATATTTCATTAAAAGTGACAGAAAATAATTGTTGGTATTACATTAAAGGTAATATATTTAGGAGTTAAAGGAAATTTTTACATTTTGTGTCATCATATATTTTTTTAGTTTTATTATGGATTATACGCTAGCCGAGGCTGCGGGAGACAACTGTGATTTGTATGAAATACACTTCTGTCACGCGGATTTAGGACTCTGTAACGTACTTTTTACAGTGAAATTATTAAAAACATTTATTATTTAATCGTGCACAGTCATTAATGTTTAGTACAGTGCCTGTAAAAATACAATTAAGAAAAAACTTATGGTAATTTCCTTGTTTTTTTTTTCACTGAGCGGTGAAGACACCTTTTTGTAGGTTAAAAAGAAGAACGACCCAGGTACACTCGTCGCGTACGACGCCTCCTGTAATATTTATAGGAATACGTACACGTACACAAAAAGTGTTTATTCAAGGATAATAGAATAACAGGCAGTGTTACGAGCTGATAAGCAGTGGGGAAATATTTGACGACGTACAAACCCTTCATAATAATGTGTGTCTGCCTGAGTAATTCTTTTAATTATTTATATGTTACTTTTTTTGTTTATAACTCATATGTAACTTGATTATAAAGCTATACGAACTTCGTGAATAATATTTGCAACATTGATGCAGCAGGACATGACACATACATATTTGAATGTGATTTCTGAGAATAAGTATTAAAACTCTTTAATAATCTATTATTTTTTTTAAAGAACCTAAGTATGTTAGTATGATAGGTACTACGCGTGACGACAATGCGTCCATAAATCTCCTTAAACCCCGTACAAGCGCGTTATTGTAACCTCGAAATCGATTAAGGCCGCTCGACGCTCGTAAGTTCGTGGCCGCCCCGTCCATGACGTCAGCAGGGGGCCATGACGTCACTGGCCAGGGCGGCCGGGGGCCTGAGGAGTTCCAGGGGCAAGGGGAAGCAATTTCGCGCACAGCTGACTACACTCGTCCCAAAAGCCGACCGGTGATCTTTCCATGAATATAAACGTTTCGGTGTTACCACGATATGACAGTGTTTTCTATATTTCCACATAGGTAGTGTGTTTCTAATATTGCTGAATCAATTTGAATTTGAGGGAAATGTTTGGTGTATTACCAAAACTTATTTCAAGGTGTGCAATATTTGACTGTAACAAATATTGTAAGTACTGATAATAACAGCTGTTTTAAAGACTAGTGTAACTCTAAATTGCTTAAATAAAATTAAAACTTGATTATCTAAATGATTTAGATTTGACATTTAATTTCATCATATAGTTTTTCTTTGCTCTTACAAAAATCACCTGAGAGAGCTATTATTATAGTAATTAGGGGGACTAATAAAACTAATTTGGGATCAACACATCTATTTAGGTAGCCTTTGTTTGTGTACCCCTTGTCTAACAACTACCAAGTGACACCATCCGTATGCCCGCATACCTAATTAGCTACGTAGTACTTGTAACTCAATGTAATTAGCATGAATAAATTCAACTGTCCAATTTACGTACTCCAGGTGTAAAAACTGCAGTTGGTCAAAAAACCTGTTTAAACTTACTTTCGTGAACTAGCACATGGTCAAGTGTGTTCCTTATAAGTTATAAGTAAGGTACCTGTCTACCCCTCTTATCGGTGAATATTTTTATCATCTTCCTAATAACTAATATTAAGTGAACAATTCCGCAACTGTAGACAATGTTAAATGTGTTTACTAGCGGATGAACGTCAGTTCGCAGTGCTCTCTACACCTGCACATGGCAGGTGATGTCACCCAGCCTTAATGTTAGTAAATAAAATGAACATACCTACTTCGAGTACAACCTGCACGTTCGCTGTGTTACAAGTTAACACAATAACTGAAGTATAGTTTAGTTGCGGATTAATAAATAAATAGCCTGTACGCAAGAGGAGCTTCAGTCACAGCGAATGAAATGGAATTTGTGTTGCTGACTAAGTAGAGTCAAAAATCTTGTACATACCGACGGAAGGAAAATTAAAATACAATTTCATCACATCCAGCTCATACAGATTAAAGTTGACATAGCATTTTTTCGCTTACAATGTCAACATTTTGCTTGGATACATTTTTCAATTGAATTTCATTGAAGATGGTAGTAGTATTGTATCCAAAAGTTAAGAAAAATGTATACGTACATATGCACAATGCGTACACATATGTGATATGCGTATATGCACAAGATTTTAAAATAATAAGAAACTTAGGAAGTCTCTTCCAACCAGTACGACGACAAATAAATCGCAATTACATCGCGCGGTTCAAACGTCTTGTTTGACGCGGCCGATCAACTTATTAAATAAATACTGTATTAGGTATATGTAGTTAGAATGGTCCTGCAGGATTTTTTTCTTTCATCGTCTACGACTAGGCCACGATCACACGAATCCCACGGGGAAATTTTATAGAAGCGATTCAAAAGATAGTCGCAAATGTCGCAATCCATATCATGAAATATCAAGACCTTCCTTATGAGAAAAATGAGGTTTATTTATCAGCCTATTTATATTTCGGTCGTCAAAGACAACTGAATGAAAAAACCTAAGGAAAGTTTAAGTTCGTGCGTGAAACGAAAGCTCGTTATTTCTTCGCACATAGTTCGGCTTTATTAAAGTTCTTTTAGTGGAGAGGAAACAGTCGGGAACGAACTCAAAAATAACCAATGATGGAATAAATTACGTTAAAGATTTTCTTTATGATTTTACGTATCAGCTCTATTTGTGTTCATCTTTTATAAACTTATTGATTAGCGATTCTATTTATACACGTATTATGTTTTTGAAACCAAAATATTTTTTTAATATTTACATTAATAAAAAGTTTTTGTAAATTTTATCATTTGTACAAACAGTAGACGTTATCTTTTTTACCTCCCCAGTATAAAGGTTTCGCTGCTTTGTACTGTTCGTGTTTCCATTGAACCTCGCAGATAAAGAATGTAAATGATTTTCGTTATTTAATCAATTCATAACAAAGAGGGAGCAGTTGGTAGATAAATTCATAACTGATGATTACATCAGGGCAGGGTACTAACATCGTTTCCCCTGCGTGTTTATTTACAAATTGAGTTTCTTTTATTTTCATCTCTGACGCGATTTTCAGTGTATGGCGAAATTAAATTCTAAATGCCATTTTATGTTTTTTTTTAGAATTATCATTTAAAGTTACAACTTGTGGTGTACACACCACAATACAACAAGAATTCATTAATGTGCTAATTTGCTAGTTTGTATGAAAGCGAGCCCTTTAACTGAAACTTGGAACTTGTAGTTTCCTAGCCTATATTATGTAAGCCTTGGTTAAACACGACGGCTACTTCCCATTTGGTAAACTTCCCATTTGGTAAACCTCAATCTGTGCCTACTCAAAAGTTGCGTTTGGTAACATTTTATTTACTTCATACGTTTTTCATACATTTAGTCCCATTTGGTAAACTATCGAAATGGGACTAAATGTATGAAGTAAATAAAATGTTTACCAAACGCTACTTTTGAGTAGGCACAGATTGAGGTTTACCAAATGGGAAGTTTACCAAATGAGAAGTAGCCAACACGACTAGTCCTTGTGTCTTATGTCTTTATAACAACATTTTCTCTGGGGAATTCTCTCCAGAGTATATACTCGTACATCAAATGTTTTATACTCGTAATACATGTCTCGATTGTAGCCCGGGTTTGTGAAAAGCTATATACACGGCTTTTGTAAGGCTGTTCACGCAATCACATAATTAATTATCAAGATGGCTTGATTTTAACGTTGAACACCTACACATTACAGTGAGTTGTTACATAGAGTTTTCTTACCTTTAATAATAATAATAAAAATTGCTTTATTTTTCACACATGTTAAAAACACGGTTACAATTTTGAGGTGAAGTAATTAAAATCTAACAGGTGACTGAGCCGTTTCTAAAATGTGCGAACTGTAGCCTAAACTAGGGCGACCCTGTATTTCAGGCCTCCAGGTCCCACCCACGAAAAGCCGTGCGTTACAATATTATGATGTATGAGTAGATTTTGTTGACAGCATAGACATGTGAGTAAGTGTAAGTTAATTTATACGTATGTGTGTGTGAGGGCGCACCCGCGTGTGTGATTGTGTGTGTGTGTGTGTGTGTGATTGTGTGTGTGTGTGTGCGTGTGTGGATGTGTGTGCGTGTGTGGTTGTATAATTATGTATGCGTGTACACTGAGTGTGTGTATTTATGTGTCAGTGTATTTATTCATTTCAGCTACTCGAACTGAATGTTGGAGGAACTGGAATAAACAAATTAATTTTAATTTAATTTAATTTAAATTGAACTCATTTAATTATTTAATTTTATTTAATTATTCGACTGTGCATAACAAGTGTTCCGTTTCAGAGTATGTGAGAGTTAGTAGCCATTTTTGTACAAGTGTTTTACATACATGTCTGGTCCTGCAGTATATATTTAGTATTTTGTTCAATTTGTTGTATAGCTGTGGTGCTTGGTAATATAAGTGTTTTCTAAGAAATGTGAAACCTTTGTTTGTTAAGAGACAGACAGAGAATAAATATGCTACGTAGCATTTTAAATCTGCACTCTTACGTTTGATTTGTTATTTAAATGTTCAAGCAACTGATATTTCGCACCGCTGTATTCGTAATTACTCAGGCAGACTTAAGGAAGTGTTTATTTTTCACTATCGACCTTCCTTTTGTAAATAATGGCTAATTTATGTGTAGATTACATCGCGAGATATGGCCGCATGGCGGAACAGGCGGCGCGCCGCAAGTTTTGGCAGATCCTGTCCGCCGTGGAGTACTGCCACGAGAGGCGGATCGTCCACAGAGACCTCAAGGTTCGTCATCACTTGTACTCAACTAAACTCTTTTTTTTTCTCCGAAGATAATGCGTTTAGGCACCGTAACCGCAGGCTAGCTAAATCTTTGGTGTGCATAAACGCGTTCTCCTCCAAAAAAAAATGCTAGCTAGATCTGCGGCTGTGTGTGGGACTCGAGAATAAAGCGTCTTAAATTACTACCCACTAAACTAACCCGGTTTCCCCTTTCCACCCGATTGGGACAAGCTGTTCCAGCCTTGTGGGTATTAACATGCCCATCCTCGGTCACAACTTAATTCCTGGTAAATTCCTGGACACTATTCACACAGCGCCGTTTAGCCCCAAAGCATAGCTTGTGTGTGCTATGGGTGTCAGACGACGGATAAACATACATACTTATATACTTTTTTTTGTAAATACATACATATTAACTCAAGGGAAACTAGAACATTTGCTCAATTAAGATATGTGACCAGTATATTTCCTTTTACCGGTGGATGTGAGCTTAATGTCATATTTAATTTTATTTATATCTCTGGATTCCATTGAATGGCTCCGTTAAGCATCTATCATGCTGAGTCTGCAAATACAAAACATTTCAGGTGTGAATAACTTTGCTGTCAAATTAGCTTAACCTACTAAGATAAATAATGGATAAAATATGTACGTATTGTCATTTCCACAATCGTACTCATTACAAACACAGAACAATAGTCAAATTAAAACCGACAATTAATTTTCGTATACACAAAACGCATTACAGCCTTTGTTGATTGTTTGAATGTGGTTGGTTGGTAACTTTTAAACAATCTAAAATGTAAGTTCGAAGACCTTTGTTTGTTATGTGAAAGATTTTAAACTTATAATAATTAGATGGTGAAATGTGCTAAATAATGCTATAATTTTATTTTGTGAAATAGTTACAATTAAGTTCTGGAAAAAGACTTTTTGTAAGGTACCTATGCGAGGTAATAATTTATGTGTATCTTGCTTGAGTTTCCAGTCTAGGCTTTTGCGGTTCGTGAAAACGGGCTTACTCCGCAAATACTGTTTCGAGCATACTGATCCCCTTATAATCCGACAAATGTAAACAAAATTCCCAGACTGGATCAATTTCTCGTACCTTCAGCGCTCGAAACAATCTCACTGCCAAGTTTCTTAATCCTATTTATATCTGATAAACATTAATTGATCCTCCGTTTGGAAGTCATCGACTTTATGACGTGTTGTTGCGAAGTGTATTGGAAGCAAATGTTATATTCACTCGTTGTTTCCAAATCGTCGCAAATTATCCGATATCCGTATTACCTACTTCAGCATGAGAGTTATTACGCTATCAATTTTCCTCTAGAATTCTAATGTGTTGCGATAGCTTTTGGATATACAGTCACTGATGTTTGTAATGAAAACATTCAAATACTAGGTTATCCGGTAGGCCCAAGGCCCATTTTGCTTACTTCAACCAACCTCCCGCAGTCGATTTTTTCGGTACAGATGTTTGCAAAGGATTTTTTCTCTTTTTTGATTCCTGACTTGCTATATGTATCATTCTGTGAATGTTTATGCAGGCGGAGAACTTATTGCTGGACGCAAATATGAACATCAAGATTGCGGATTTTGGATTCAGCAATTACTACGCAACGGGAGAGCTACTCGCTACATGGTGCGGGTCTCCGCCTTATGCCGCCCCTGAGGTCTTCGAGGGCAAGAGATACACCGGCCCTGAAATCGACATATGGGTACTTATCACATCTTTTATCAATCATGTTAGAAATAACTTTTTCTACGAAACGTTATTAATACAAAAATAACTTGTAAATCACTTCGTAATACTCGGTATAAAAAGAAAATAATTTTACGTAAATGTGCTCTCATTTAGTTTTATTTATAGTTCAAGATAACAGAGCAGTAGCCTTTAATTTTATTTTTCTATTTAATTTATAAACTAAGTTTTCTAAGTCAACTTTTTCTTCGTTTGTTTATTCCACTGTAGCGGTAGATGCAGTTTATTAAAAACAGTCAGTAGGTTGCTACAAATTAGCGTGAGTAAATAGGAGTTTCGTTTCATCTTCTCCTGTCAATCATCACGGTACACGGGAGAGGTGCACTCAAATAGTTCTCTTTTGATGTTGTCGACTAGTCAAGCTCGCCGTCCCGGTTTGTTCTTCCGCAAAGCTGACTAATAACGCGTGAGTTAAACGTGACCGTGCGTTTGTCCTGAAATGAGTCGCGATGTGTACTTTGACGATGTCTGATAGATTTCCTCTTCAGATCTACACAATATGTAATAGAAAAATGCCTGAAATGCACTAAGGCACCTTAAATATACTTGAGGTATTTTTCAGAAGTACGAACCGTACGTTGTGCGTGCGTAGGAAAGACAAACAAGCGTATAATAAACAGTTGAACATAGGCCTCACACCTTAGATTACAACAAAAAACACAGACATAAATCATGACCTACGTATCTACGATTGTGTGCCCACGTGGGTGCTAACCTAACCTAACGCTACATTGTAAAATATTCAACAATGCATTTCTTGTTTCTTATATTTCCTTAAAAAATATTTATTACTGATTACATTTTGTGATTCCACGGTGAGGTTTTACAGAACTACCTATCGTTACCCTTTTATGTGAGTTCGTATAGTCCAATCTGAAAGAGCATCGTGCAATAAAACTCAATTGGCTTACATATTACGTCATAAATAATTACAGTGGCACTAAATGACCATGGAACAAAATTAACCTAGGGTTTAAGTCAATTAGCTTTTATTGGTATCTTCTTGCAAATGTCATTTTTAAGATTAAAATTTTAGCAAATGGACGCATGACAACATAGACATTTAAAAAGAGTAAGTAAACACTAAACAGTGTTAACAAACCAGAATAAATTGGATGAACAAGGTTTTTTAATTACCTCTTTATTATAATATTAAAATGCCAACTTTATGGCATAAAAAAAAATATAAATAGTCTTTATTATTTGAACCAATGTGGAATAAGCAAAAGTTGTATGCCATGATCTTAGCAAATGAAAGGATTTGGTTTCTCGAATCCCTACCCTTGCGGGATAAAGGCGCAACTGTACCTTATGTACTCGTATTTTTTTAATCACTTTAGTTGTCACTACTATACCTAACCTGATTTTGTTAAACGCTTTACATTAAATGAATAACATTTATTCCAGAGCCTTGGCGTAGTGTTGTACGTGCTAGTCTGCGGCGCCCTGCCATTCGACGGCTCCACGCTGCAGTCGTTACGCGATCGAGTGCTGTCGGGCAGGTTTAGGATACCTTATTTTATGAGCGAAGGTGAGTGCCTGCACTAAATAGCGTTGTAAAACGTCCAAGTACATGTTCATCTCATTACTTACTGATAGCGACCTGGTTAGTGAATTTGGGAGGTGTTCCCGCATCGGAGAGGGATGTATTTTAAACTGTTTTCAGGTCTAAATAGATAAGATAATTTTGAATTTGGCTCAAAGTGCAGTTGGCTTCAACTGAATGTGGGATAAGAATCAGATATCAATATGTATGGCATATATATAAGTGTAATTTTAATTATCTACATGTAGGACCACTTTTAACACTGTCTGAGTTCCTTATAATGTGTCTGTTTTATAAACTTTCTTTTTTTGAAAACTGACTAAGTAGACAGCATATGAGATAGTAGGTAATATAAAGTGATATGTGAAACTGAATGAGATGTAGGTATTCTAACGGATAAACCCTTTGACGTGCAATTATGTTCAAAACAACTTACAAAGTAAGTAGGCCTAGTTCAAATAAAGTAGGTTTCTTGTTCGCACATTACATGCTTCATAATTTAGCCGATGCCTTAGGTATATTATTATAACGATGACTGATGTCGACGTTGGAGGTCTTTGCCCTGCAGTGACACCTAAGATATGTACCAAAATCAATATTCACGTATAACGCAGACGGTTAATCAGGCAGTATGCTAATTTACGAGGCAAATGTTTAATTAATTATGATTTGATTTACATTGATTAATATAGCGTGGTGTTGCTAAGTCTAGACATACAGATATCATTAGAGATTCTATAAGCGATGTATTTTAAAGGTCGTGTTTCCAAACGCGGTCACGCGCGCCGAAGCGATTGACGCAAGCAATTTGTATGAAGTGACTTTCCTAATTGTTAGAAAGAGATTTAACAGGGGTCCGTCAGGGCAACTTTGCCCATTTTCCTTCTAATTAAGATTCGTTGAAGATTATAGCCCGCCTCTCGCCTCGTCTTGTAAAAATATTGATGTGTGATATCGAACAACTTTATTCCATCGAGAATTTAGTTCGTGACTTGCAAAAGGAAAAAATGGCTAATGTATTTTTCATGAAAAGAATTCTAGTTTCATAAATAAGTCGGTCCGAGCTCATGAAAGTTAAATAAAGTATGGCCAAAGTTAATTCTAGTTTTATGCGGTGTTCGCCTAACCCGTTCTGATGATATTGGTAGATATACAATTTTCGGTCACATTTTTTGTGTTATGCATAAGGTAATAACGAAAACTACGATATACTCGTAGGTTACGAAGTCACGATTGTTGCTACCTTCTTTTGAACATGTAGTACAACTTCATTTACACAATGACAATATCGTCATTTTTACATGTAATAAATAAGCAATACATTGAATAGAATACAAGTAGTAGAAGAGTCGAATTGATTTATTATTTTTCTGTAGGTACTGGTTACTGCGAGGCCCATATGAATGAAACTAAAATAGGTCGTTCTTAAAGTATATAATTTAACTTCTGCCAATATTACTTTATTGAAGATAATCGATCACTACATTATGTACAAAAAACTACCTACTAGACTTTATGCTGCAATTAGTGATAGTGAGATAAAAAATGTTGCCATTCATAATTCGGGGTAACTTTTACGCTCCATTTGCAAGGTTTAATGTCAACAAGCTGAAATTTCTAAAAAACACTTTTGTGGCTCTGAATAAACATCGAGAGTGGTGTCTTTGAGCCGAGTGCTGGGACTCGGGAACTGTGTTAACAGTCCCAAGCCGCGGAAACAGGGCTGCCAATTTGACAAACTTTTATAATAAAAGATACACTTCCAGGCAAAAAAGAAATTACTTTGACAAATGTATAAACAGGATGGCCAACTTTTTCCTTCCTTTTGATTTGGCAGCATTATTATGAAAAGTTGCTACGAACTTTCTTGAACAAAATAAAATAGCAGGTTCACATTTCAAATTTATATTATATTGGTTATAATTTGGTTACCGTGACTATAAACGTTGGAAATTGTAAATGCTCAACAGTTTTGATGGATTACAAACCAGACGTTTATTGAGAAGACGCTATGGCAAGCGAAAAAATTTATAATAATATATTTCATTTGAGATTACTGACTCATATATGATGTATGATATTTTAGTATCTTGGTTAAAGAAACAAGACAAGGTGACAATAGAGATATAATCTTAATATCAGGAGGTTATTTGAAATAACTGATATTATATTATTGTACTTTAAAGGTCGATGAATCGACGACATCAAAATTAGTAGAGAGCCATATGTTGCGTGTCCGTGACCATGCGTCAAAGTTCGTTGGTTCGAAATCCACCTATCGGAGAAATATAATGTGATGAGAGTTTATTTCTCTTGTCTGAATTTTTACATCTAACTAAATAATTGAGGTATCTTTGTTGAATGTAAAACAATTACAACAAATGATAGCTTGTTACTTACTTACTTGAGATAATAATTATGTAATATTCTTGTCTGATAAAATAGTTTAGGTACATTGACTTATCCTCATAAAGCCAAAGCTAGCTGTCGATGTAAAAGATCTCGAATCGTATACATTATGTCAACGAATCTACTATGTATAATCCTCGTACTCGTACACAACTGTAAACCCAAGATCTAATAGACCGTCGAAACATTTGCGTCATTCATTAACAAGTCGGCTTTGTTGTGTCCACAATTGAGGATATGCCAAGTACATGTTAAAGACGAGTAAAAATATTAAACAAACATTGCGTTCTCCTCGACTAATATTTGAGATTTTAACCACATTCGAGATACGCCGGCGCTAATAGGATATTTTACGTGATGCGGGTTTTAAATATCTTTGGTTTTCTTTACGTTAATGTTAATCTATTTTTACATAAATATTATGCTATGTTTCAATATGAGCGTTGCTCGACTTCTATAAATATATAAGTGAACGAGTCCGCGATTTATTAAATAATACAATTTTTTTTAGAATTTGAACTTTTTATTACCTTATGCCCATCATAATTCCTATATAAGCTAATTTCAAAGTTGTTTAAATTACAATATTCATATAATGAAGATGGTTACAATTTTTTGTTTTAATAAAAATAAGGTTGCTAATTGCTATCAATATTTCTTTCAATCACCGAGTTCAACATAAATCTTTCATGTCTGCATTTTTTTTTATCGTATCTTTAGGTAGTTGCGTTTGTTCAGTTTATCTTGGATATCAAAGTCAAGCCTATTCATCACTGGTCTTTAATGATCTACCAAAATTATATCCTAAATAACTGGTAACCCTACATTAGCCGAGTTCGCTATAATAACACGCCTCAAACATTTCCCTAAAGAAGTACACTTGGGTACTCCGAGTAAAGACAACAAATATCTTAGCTCGTCCCACTTCCCGTAGTTAGTGCACCGAGCTCGGAGGCGCTAGGCGCTAACTAAACCACTTGCGTGTCAACATTTATCTGCTCCTTGATGTTTATTGTGCCTACCGCCACTTGCTGATATTTTAATAAATACGCGCCAGACAGTGCACGGTAATTAACTGATCTCAAACTAGGGTAACATTTATACTGTGCGTATTATTGGAGATCAAAATAAAAGTAACGTATTTAGTCTAACGATGTCTCGTTGTACAACAAAGCCTCATTGAACTCAATTCATTGCCACAATAATAGGTAATGATTAGCTTGCCTGAGCCGTATTGATAATAAAATTGTTTGAAATATAGACATATCTACTGGAAATCGAACACGGTACTTTCTGCGCTTCTTCGTGTGCTGTGTGAACACATTCGTCAAATTTATTTATCGTTTTAATTTATTCACTGTCTACATTCCGCAAATAAAATTATGCGTGCTCAATAAAACAAGTGAATAGTATAGCTATAGAATGGAATGTTGAAGTGAAACTAATCGGGTGGGTAAATCATCTTTTATATGTAATTTCTCGGCCAACGTTTCAGAACCGCTTTTTGTAGAGTCCGTCGTGTGTATGTTGGTGGAAATTTATTAAAATTGCATCGCATAATCTGTGATGTAATAACGTAAGTCTTTAATATAAGAGTTTGCTCTAAGTGTTGTGGTAGCTTAATGGCTTCAGACTCCATAATTTTACATGAGGAACTTACATAAATACCTATGTATGATAGGATAGAGCTGTATTGATATTCTGAGAATTAATCGATGTGAGAGGAGACTTTTTACCGTCGTCATACCGAAGATACGTCTTCACACATAGTTTTTAACAGTATTTTCTTTTACTACATTTCTTACAGTTCTTACCTACATCTTAATTGTATTTTCAGTAAAAAAGCTTAACACTTTGTACGTTGACGTTGACTGCATCTTGCCATGTTTCAAAACCAAAACAAGCTAAAACTTAATTACTAAATTATCCTAGAAATTAGTGCGTGGACATGAAAGATAAAAAAAACGACGGGTTGCACTCCGGGAGTGCCGGCAGAAGTGAAAACCTGAATATTAACGTTGTGCATTTTTGATATGTATTTTGGAATGGTTAGGGATTTAATTGATTGGTAGAGGTATAAAAGTACTATCATTTATGTGGTAAAATACAATATTTATTTATTGCGCTATCGTACACAAACATGACAATTTATATTACATTAAAAAGTTTATCTCTCAAATGTAATCAGAAACTTTTTCAGACTTATCAGAAACTCCTTGCTGTGACACTGAAACGCCATGTAATAAACGATGATAAAATGATTGACAACCGTCAATGTCATACTTTTTTGATTGACAACTATTTATTTTCTAAACAACGAAAACAAAGTTTGGAATTTACAACTAATTGCATACTGGAATCTGCGGATAAACTTTTGAATTTGGAGCAATCGGCCAAGAAATGATTCCCTTTACAGAATCCGCAGACTCCCGAATCGTTAATAACACGAGTGGTGTTACAGTAATCAACATTTCGCTTTCGAGGATGTTCACTGGGAATTTGGGGTAACAAGCCAAACTGTGTGTGAGAACGAGCCTCTTGTCGCAGGAAATCGGACAGCATTTCCAACTTCATACGACCTGATGCATGCTCCGCAGCATAGCGGATCCAAAGACTGCGGAGAAGTGGTGTTAATTTTCACAAAATACTGTTATATAATTCCGGCGAATAAAGATATTCCAAACTTTTTAAATGTTTTATTACGGCAATTAAATTTTGAATTTTGCAGGATATCAAATTAAGGTCTTTGTGGTCACTTTGTAGCATAGGAAGCATATAGGAAGCGACCGCACTGCGGCTATAATAGTAGAAGAGGGCACACTTGACAGTTCATTTATGCAAAGAAAAATATACCTTACGCTAAAGGAATAAAACTCAAGAAAACAACATCAGTTCTTATTAATACAATTATTTACTCTACTCCTGATGTACATAAGAAGCACTTTTCTTTGCATAAATGAGCTGTCAAATTGAACAAAAAACCATTATTGTCTATAGACCGACAAACTATCTGTTCCGGTGGCGGCGTCGCTACTGTCTATTTAAAACTGTCATTAAATATCGTTTTTGCATTGCATTTCACGTAGGTAGTTCCAATTTTGGCCACCGGAACAGATAAGTTTGTAGAAAACACGTGTCCGGACTTCAAATTTTATATGGATTTTCGATCAGGTCACGTGACACATAAATCCTGACGCGAGTTTAACATTTTTTCCCCATACAAAAAAAGTGCACAACGCCGCTAAAGAAGTTTTCACTTCAAAAAGTAATGAAATCGATAAGCGGGCAGTCGCTTGCGTCATCGGCATGTTCAATCAGGCGTCCCGCGGTCGGACAGCGCGCAGCTATCACGCCAAACCAACTACTTACCACTATCTTATGATCCTTATGTCCCTGAAGATAAAGACTACATCCCTGCAGCATTTACAGCCTACCCCTGAACGATATTCATGTAATATACGAGAAACGCAGCATAATGTGGTCGCAGCCGCAGAGTTACCTAAACTGTATAGCCGCGGGAAATTACGTACTCTCTCGGGTTCGGTTACAGCGATACGTCGATAAATGATTCTATAGTATGTATGGTCTCTCCCTAACGACCACCTATGATGATAAACATATACATGGGTATGTCATTTGATGTGCAAGATTCGACGTGTACGACATTTACTAACAATGACTCCATTTTTTGTATCTTTTCCGTTAGCATGCACGTAGCATCACCTTTGCATTTGCACAATTTTTGATATTTTCGTGTACTTCTTTTTTTAATATTCCAAAGGATAAAGATTAATATAGGTATTCAAAGAGTTCAGTTGCATGATATTTTAAAATTTGGCACTACAAAAATATCTCGGATGAAGTTTAGAATCCAACTAAATGTGAAAATAAAAGCAGTGAAAACTGCTGAATCCTGTTCAACTTTTGTTTAAGCACCACTCGCAACTTTCCCGTTTCGGAGAGCACCTAACCACGGAGCACCCGGGCCGACCTCAGATGTTGCGAAAAAGTATATAATTCGTTTTCGCGTCTCGAAAATAGAATGGACTTTGATTTATTCATTTATTTCTTTGGTTTCACCACCGTCAGATAGGTTCTAGGAACTTATCTGAGACGGGTTAAACTGTTCCTTAAAATAGTTCTTCTTGTCGTTGTCCAATATATTTAGTTAGCAAAGAATAGATTTAATGATGTAAATTATCTTTTAAATAGGCCCTGTACGTACACACTTGTACAAAATAGAGTATGGAGACTAAAGTTAAAAATAAGTTGAAAGAAAACAAAGATGCCTTATAAATAAACTCCACAACTTCGTGAAAAATTAACCTTTTATTATCATCATTCAGTTATGGAATGTTATTTTTAAAATCCTATTATTTATTCATTAGGTATTCGGTAATTAGAATGTAGAGCGGTATCTACAACTCAATATTTAATTGAATAGACAATTCATTTACAGAACAGATGGAATTGATTACATATTTTGTAATATAAACTCCGGCACCCACCGGTGTATTTTATACAAATGTGTCTGAATTCCGTTATCATTGTGGCTGCTGATCGCTTCATGACGCAAATGGAGTGGTGATTAAGGGATTACATGCGATTTAAATCTATGATGTGTTTGCTATCGCAGTGTTTCAAATGATTTTCCGTAATATAATGTGAATTCCTTTGATACAACAATTAAAGTTGAATGTCAGCATGTATGCTGATATTCAACTTTAATTGTTCCAATAAGTGAAACTGTATATTCGTAATTCGTATATGCTTCTTGTGCGTATATTGTAGTAGATTCAGATGTGTACCCTGATCTAATCAGTGTGTGCTCTGTAAGTCAAGTTATTTATTTAGACGCACATGCGACAATCTTACATACATATTATACAAAGATGTATTCATAGGTTCCGATTTATTTGTGAATTGTAATCTTTTGTACTCGTAGTTATAGATTTAAATTTTAAAGTACGAGCGTTCGGTTATTCTCGATTTGAACATTACATAGAGCAAGTAAACTAAAGACGAAGCAAGTGTCCTTTTTAGTTAATTGAATAAGCACCTTGCTGCGGTGACGGCTGTGCCAGGAATAGTTCGATGACGTCAGCTATAAATGTTCATTGCTCGTCGGCAATTCTTGCTTTGACGTAAAACTTGTATGTACTGAACACCTTAATTACTTTCAAGTCATTTTTATACGTAAACAGACGAAGACTGAAAAGTTAATTGAGTAGGTTTCAACTTCTCAAGTTTATAAGACTTCTGGAAGAGTCGAAATAACTCACGACCGACGTGGGTACATAAAGACGAGATTTTTTACTTTATTAAATTTAGCACAACAACTCTTGGTGGTTGATAAAAATAAAATAAAAAACTTATAAATCTTAAATGAAAAACGTTCTGACGTAACTGTTGTTTAATCATTTGACTTATTACATAACTATGTAGTATAACTATGTTTAATACTCTTTAAGTGTAAAGGCGTTACTTTTATAACTTAATCGATATGATAACATAATTGTATAATACAGTGATCTCATCTCAAGCAAGGTTACATACAAACGGATGTACAATTATATTGAAATTTTAGTATTTATTTACCTAAACGAAATGATATTGGTTTAAAATTAAAATATCATTGTTGAAACTTCACCTTGTCAATATTGTCCACTTGTCCAGAGTTTTCCTATAAGTAATTGTAATGTTGATGTTATTTTTTGTCTGAAGTTTTTATCTCTCTGACCCCTCGCGATGGGTGACCCCATCGTTGAGTAATAAAGCTAAGGCTATATTGAGTGCTCCACATGAGTAGCAATGAACTCTCTTCTTTATAATTACCTCTTATCTGTTTATACTTTTTGACGATATCGTTTGTGCTCATTTTGTGGGATCTACTTAAATTTCATCTTGGATAATAAGCGTACATCGAATAAATAATAAAACGCTTTCCAAAAATATAAGAAAGTATTTATATCAATTATTTCCATCGACAACGAATTTTAGGATTTACTCTTCAATGGTATGTACTATGTTGGTAGAGACCACAAGTAGCGACACTGTTACAAAACTAATAAATAACCACATATTATGTTCACAAAATATTTCGATAATATCAAAATAACGGCAATATTTTATTGGCGTTATTATTGCTAATATTGACTACCCATGACTTATTTTTTATTATGATTGTTGTTCCGATGCTATCGCCGTGACGCCTTGAGACACTAAATAATTATTCTTGTGCTTTATTTAACAATTACATAAGTTATTTAATATTGTATACAACAGAAACACGTGTGAAACGTGTGAAATATGTGAGATAATAATACACGATAAAGGTTTGCCGCCGTACGAGAATAAAAATATTTTTAAAAGTGTGTACGCAGTACGCACATCAGATTACTGTTTATAAACTTTATTGCTTCATAAAATTAATTTTAAGAAAAACCAAGATAGCACATAAATACAAGAACTTATACATATTTCATCTACAAATTCGGTTATAGAGTTCAGCGAAATCGTGCAAGTAATATTATGCTGATTCTTTGCAGATGTGTTGTTTTGGCAGCTCAGTTGTAACTCAATCTGGTTGACGCCATTCAACGTAAATTGTTTTTTTTTTAAATATTCAAATATTTCCCGCTTGTGTTTCCTTATTCGTGTGAATTTCAGCAGTCTATATCTATTTGTCTTCTACGTTACTACGAAATGTGTACGGGATTATTTTTTGTAGGCGTATGTCAGTGTGTACTTCCAAGATATGGAAGACGCCTGGGCCCAGAGCAAATGTGCGAAAGCTTTTAGTTCTCTCATTCATTATGCGAATGTTATTTTTGCCGACACCACGAGGCACGACCCTACAAAACCAGTACTTATTTTATTCAGAAGGTTACGTGTTATAGGCCCGGTGGGCTTGGCCTTATTAGGGTAATATCTGGGTGCCGCGGCTGTTACCACACGCAGTGGTAAACAGTAAAGGATGTAATTGAGTTTTTATTTATTCAACCAAATTATGAGGGTAAGAACATGTTTAATGAATTCTTGCGCGAATATTATGTAATTTTACGGTGCACTAAGCGAAAATATTGCAAATAGCTACTATGTGCACTGTACTTTCAGTGCAGGTGCAATTTATTATACGTGTGATAATAGTTTGAGTAGAAACGATAGAGGTCAACTTGTAACAATGTGTAAGGGATTGATCCGTTTAGAAGCATTAACTTTGATCGTTTATTTTCATTCGATTAATGCACCTACACAAAAATGTTTTTTTAACTGTGTCCAGCAAAGTATTGATTAAAATAAAACAACTTTAAACGGATGAAATGGATAAGCCCAACCATTACATTCGCTTTGATTGCCAGAGAAAATTGCTATATACCCAGGATGCTACGCGAGGCCATTGAAATTAAAAAACATCCTAATTTCAATAGGGAAGATGGTTGGAATGTACCACCTACTTGGGACCCAGTATTACATCTAATGGGTTCCAATGGACATCACAATACTGTGCAGCTTCAAGACACCATCAGCTCCTACTGCGTGGATAGGAACGTATTGAATGATAGTGAAGACGACGGTTGCTGATTATTCTAAAATAATTATAAAGTGAAGGTAGAAATAGCAATTTAAATAACTGTTTGACGCATAACACCTGAGTCATACCGTGATCACGGCTACTGAAAAGTAGTCGAAACGTCGGGTTTAAATTTCAAAATGTAGAATATACGCGAGTTTTCATCCGTTTAAAGTTGTTTTATTTTAATGAGTAGTAACCGTGTAAATATTAGAAATCATTAAAGTATTGATTGTAAAGTGTAACACGAAAAACAGGAGTGTGAAAGGTTAGTGATTGTAAATTGTAACACGAAAAACAGGAGTGGTGTAACAACTATCTCGTTAGTTCTATAGAGGAACTCAAAAGAGCGCGGTTCGTTGGAGAGCCTTCAAAGGATGAGTGCGACGCAAGCTCCACTTCGAAGCTCGCCTGTAATGTATTTTAGCTGGAAACATTTTGGTGGAACAATTTACTATTATGTAATATCATTATTTGACATCCAACATATAATTTTTATAAGGAAATCAATACAACCGCAGTAAGTGATGGCGTGGTTAAAATGCGGAATTGAAAGTTTAGTTTTTATTTGTACCTTTAGATTAATACGTTTATTCTGAAAAAGAAAACGAACTTAGTTTTATTATTAATGGGATAAAAATATTTTACTTAGGTATTTATATAAACAAAACAATCGTTTTTCTACGGTTTTGAGCAATCATTAAATACGAGTAATCTGTACCTACTCTAGAACTAGATACTTATGAAGTCCAGAAAATACATACGAAGTTTTACGTGGTAGGTGGTAATTAGGTGGGTATTTTAATTATTCATTATCGGATAAATATCCGCCCAAACAACACCAATGTAGTGTAAACAACGCGGTATGAATTTTACTGGCTCATTACTTAGTGACGACATTGAACTTGTTTTTAAGATTGAGGTGTTTTTCCATTGATGTGAACCTGAACTTCCATGAATCTACCAATCTCGAAGGACTTCATTAGAGATTTTAGAAAGCAGAGCAAGGCTAAGCGAATTCCCATACCCAAAGCAAAGTTCAATCCAGAAAGTCTACTCCGCTCCGCTCGTTTTCGCTTCGCTCTAGCTTCAATGAAAACTAGCCCTTATAAGCCCGACGACGAGCCTGCAAGGATAAAGGGCGGCGTGTCTAGCGAAGAGCTTCGTCCGGGCGCGCCCTGATTATTCAGAGAGTTATAACTCGCGGCACAAAAGTTTAGCGCTGACCATTTTGCGCAGAAGTCAAAAATAAGGTATTTTGGACCTTGCGCCATACCAGTAAGTAACATGCGCAGCCGTAACGGTCAGCGCTAAACTTTTGTGCCTCAAGGTTATACGTGCTCACTGCTGTCGACGAGTTGTTCGATGTGTTAAAGGGGTTACGTGGCCTGTTTATTCTACAAGTAAGCACCTAAATAAAATAAATAAATATTTTGCGAATTTCTTTTGCAATAGTTATTCGAGTGTGACTCCGCTTAGCTCATACGAAATATTGAGTCAAACCGCGTTATTGTTAAGACGACTTCATTCATATTAATGTGAAAAGACGTGTAGTCTCAGTCATGTGACGCCTAATATGTGAGTAAAAGTAATTGCTTAGCAAACCATATTTTATAATGTGTAGGAATAAATTCAATGGTTAATGTTATTTCTTTACTTATCTGTATTGACAAGTGTTTTTCTAACTTTGTTCAAAATGCTCTTACGTTCAATTTAACTGATAAAGGTCTTTGCACTGTAGTAGAGCAGTAATTAATATGTTATTCCTTAACTATCTCTATGAATATTAATGTGGGAACCAGCACTCTTGTAATTAATTATTAAGAATCGAAAATCAGGCGAGCCTATAGTAATGATAGTAGCATAATATATAATATATTATATTATATTTTGTGACAAGGGTAAGGTCTCTATCGAAACAAGTAGAATTATCTAAACTTGTACTGTAATAATTCAAAAACAAATTAGGCTAGTCAATACGTACGATAATCGGGCCAGTAATAATTCAAAATACGATATCATTAAAATATAATAATTTATTTACCGTTTAAAACAAATAAAGAAGATAAAATACATCGATCACTGACGGATGCAGACACTATTCCAGATGAAAATGTCAATGATAATGAAATAAATAAGAATTGCGCTTCTATAAAAACTTGATCGGAAAGTTTAACTTGAATTTATCACGAATCTGGAAGAGTAATTTTCCTTCCCTGTAGGTAAAGAATTGTGTTTCAACGTTAGTGTCTATTTACAAAATACCAATTATCAAGTTTTACCCCCGGGCCCGAAAGTTGTTCATCCCCTGTATCGTAGTCGGGCAGACAACCAGTGCCCTCTCCACCTTGTCTATCCACCTTGTCTGTGCCCTTGCTTGATCCGCTCCCGACCACCTCACCTCTGCCCTCCTTTGAGTCTCACAATTCATTCATTCGTAAACTCTCTAGTTTACATATTAAACAAGTAAACCTTTTTCCATTTATTATTACTAAAGAGTCTCTGTTTAAATGAAATCAAGAAATGTCATTTTATTCTTTACCGCAGCTATGGCGCCGCTAACATTCCACTCAGATTTGATTACCTACTCAATTCTTTGAATTCGTTTTAAGATTATAAAAAAGTAGAATTTTCTCCCTTCCTTCCTTTTGATCATTCACTTTAACTAATACGAACATTGAATTGATTCCCATTGTACGCTCGGGGCATAACTTTTTTATTTTCGAAAAAATCAATCATTCCGTTCTGTATAGCCTTGTGACTAAACCTTTATTCTTTACATGATTAATAACGATTCCGCTACAGACTGGGGTCTACAAATGTTGCTAACTAGAAGATTGTACAGCTGTTGTTTTACTAAATGCTTCAGATTTAGGGATTAAGGTCACAATGGAAGCCGCTTATCCTGGTACCACGCTTACGCTTCTATTCTGTAGCTATATTACTAGCGCCGAAAGCAATTTGCGGGTCTCGCTTGTCACCTCGTGTCAGACGCGATAAAACTCTGCTAGTAACGAGCTTATATTTATATATCAACTGCCACGATTTTATGAATTATTCAGATTCCTAATAGAAAATTCGTGTCGTGGAAAATTCGGGAGTGTCTTGGGAAGTTTATTGGTAGCGGTATTAAAGGATTCTTGCTGAATTACAGGAATCCAAACAAGTTTTGCTAACTCGATTTATCGCTAAGTCCGATCTGCACACGTATTTCTATTTCCTTGGCACAGCTTTCAAATTGGACCGGTACATTATGATCAATATACTTTATTTTATGACTATTTTGATTGTGTTTATTACTTTGATAATGACTTTGACTGGATATACAATCATCACAAACTGTCAATATCCTTTTTGCAAGATAAATGTTTGCGTAGTCAGGATTGGACCTATATAATGTTATTACTTAAGGATATCTTTTTTTTAAATAATGCAGAAATTGGGATAGCTAGCTAGCTAGATATAAATGTTTTTAAATAGAAAATCGAAGGAATATTTGATAGTTACGAATATTATTTCACAAATAAATACAATAGGTAGATAAGTAATACACCACAGTAGTTCTGGTGATGTGGCAGCTCGTGTGTTCCCCGCGGATATCCGGCAACTTACATAGCCGATAACACGCAACTAATTACTAGATTACAACCAACAATTAACAGCTAAATTATTAGCAAAGACCGCTATATTTGTTAACGTAACTGATTCTGTAACTTGAAAGGAATACCTAGTATATTTGTTGTTACTTTTTTGCAGACTAGGTTTAATACGAAATGTTGATACTTTCCTTATTTCCATATTATAATATTATCTTTATTTAATTATTAACTCGTATCTTTATGAGAAATCAAGTTCTTAAGAAATAGATTAGTTGTTTTTTTTTCTACGAACGGAATCTACGTAATGGAATATAAGTTTTTCGCTAGGATGTGTACCCACACTTGATTCATTCGTTTTTAATTTTTTATTGCTCTGCTACCGTGTTAAAACACTGGTTGCCGTCATATCTTCAGTCACATGGCAATATTTTGCGTAAGTTGGATTATCATCTAATATTTTGATTAAATAATCGCTACAAGTTGAAACGTGATATATATCAGTTTAATATAGTTTGTATGTTTGTATTATAGTATAACACGCTCGCCAATTGCAATATATTTCTAAAGAATAAAATAAAGTTATGTTAATTCAGTGTCAAAAATATTTAATTTCCGCGTACAATGTGCGCAATGGCACATGAGATGCTGCTGCATGGGAGCAGCGACAGGATTATGTGGGACTCTACCACTCTACCAACAACGTCGGGACTTTAACTTTTACTGAAATAATAGCAATCGTTCTCTCTTGTATCTGTCGATCTACTTATCAGTGAAATAATATGTCAATGCATTCGTTTTAAACCGCCGCAGATCTCACACTATGGTTGTAACATAGGTATCTATAAAAATGAAAATCATAGACTTTGTAACACACTAATATAAAAAACGTTCACCTTTTTTTCGTATATAATAATGAAACATATAAATCGCGAAGGTCGAACAAAATATTCGTTCGTATGTTATTTAGTATGTGGCATAATTGTAGTAATTACGCACTAGGTTAAGTATTTAACTGCGGTTTTACTTGAGTAACTAACCTCAATAACGGCTGCATTTTAGTTTAGTTATTTATTTAACGAGACTTTGGTATGTGGATACTTAGCGGTTTGGTATTTAGATTTAAGCTAGGCTAAATTCCAAATTAGGCAAAACGTGACCCCGGCACATTTACTCAGACGTACAATGTAAAGGCCTTTTCACCTTTGGAGTATGGTTAAGATTAAATGCATATTACAAATGGCAACGTTACTTACGTCCGCATCTTTACGCACGTCGCACGTATTATCGTCACACTGTACCTACATATATAGCCGCGAACGTTATGAAAAATGTATTTTCTTTTGGAGGCGAACCGTCGGGCGGATTTGATTGACGTCACGCATTCTCACTGCCTCGAATTAGCGTTTCATATTAATGCTAAACTGAGACAAGTCTCCGCCTTGTCCTTTGTTTGTGGAAATTATTCACGTCAAGAGCGGTGCTGCGTGATGTGCAAGTTTGCAAAATGCTCAACGTTGCGTTACGCTAACGTCAATTCATACGCTAATATTTACTGTTCTCATTATTCCTGCGTACCTATGAATCGTGATTGTGATTTTACTTCTTGCTTTCCACACGTGACCGCAACTTATTCGAAGCCCACAGAATTAATTTTTTAAGGAGATTTTTACGAACTTCAAATGTTATCTACTATCTCTATTGTAGAAATATTGTGTTTGTTTTTCCATCTTTTACGTTGCAAGTGTTGCAACGAAGTAACGGGGTCAAAGATACTTTTGGCATAGCATTTATCCCGGAAAATTATGACTCTACTAAAAATGGCTAAACTAAATTGGTTTATTGATTAGGTGGAAATGTACCAAGCTGTTAGTTTAGTATTAGGTGTATTAGTAAATCGTTACCTGCTTAGTTCGAGCATGTTTATCGAAAATCGACTTCACAGCAATTTGTTTATCAATCTTATCATAAGCATATTTGGTGCCTAATGTCGCTGAAAATGCGTCATCAAGTCTGGCGTGTTTACATGGGTTTTATGGGTGGTAATTAGCCGGTGGGTTGGCAGCATCGGCAAGAGTACGACGCGGAGTGCGGCGGGCGGGGAACGGTGCGGGGCGGGCGGCGGCGACGCGGCGGGCGACGCCGGAAGAGATCGTAAAAGCCAAGTTCACGGAGCCCGCTACGAGGCGTCGGGGCGCCCACCCGACTTTCCAGCGTTCTATTAAATAACACTCGCGCATTTTTCACACGATTGCGTCAATGGTTAAGCAAAGCACGCGATATTTGCGTCTGAGCGTTCATTAAAATAGAATCGCCTGGCGAAAACTGTACTCATCGACTTTATTTTAGAAAGAAGTGAACGAAGGTAAATAAAATAGTATCCGTGGAATGAGTCCGGGATTGATGCGCGGTGTATTTTGCTTGCGCGGCGAAGTGCGGATTTGGGCGGGCGCGGTCTATTTTCAGACGCACTGAGGTTAAGCGAATATTTACAATCGGATTCGTCACTCCGATCGCAACTATGTTTTGTTAAAGCTAAGTAATGATCGATTGCTGCGAATAAAATATTTACTTAAGATTATTTTTGGAATATTCGTCGAAGACACTCTTTCAGCACATGAAAGCAATTATTCGTATTTTCGGTATAATGACGCATGACCCAAATGTTTCTTGAAAGACAAATTGGAAAAGTCCCTCATTCATATCGTAGCTATAAATAAAAATAAACCTCGTAATAAAGCAACATTCATTCAGACAATAAATATAGCGGAGCTAATACAAAGACTTTTTTGCTTTGTCTATCGTAAGCTTCCTTAATACCTTTTGAGTTTCTTATTCAAAGTTTCACGATGGAAATCGTCACTAAACCACTCACCGTAACGCCTTATATGCTTTGTTTATAGATAGGCTTTGTTTTGATACGTGCTAATTTGCTCTACATCGTTTTCAAATGGATGAATTATTCATAAACAACTGAATTATGATCTAATATTATGTAATTGTAGCAATAACTATTTAATAATCTTTGGTGTAGCTTACATATATTATAGAGGGTTTATACATTAACAACAATTAAATTATTAGTCTTTGTTTTACTGCCGAAGCAAGTACCTACCATTTTAATTATTATAAATGAAAATACTCTAGGCAACTCTCTACTAGGCACTCTAGGTACATACAGTTATAAAATATCTGTGTCTATGTGTTCATTTGTTTTTAAATTAAAATAAATATTTTCTATGTGTCATATGTACATAAATCAGATCAAACAAACTATGTATCAAACTATAGTGATACTGAGGATGTTTTGAATGCAATTACATGAAATTATTCTTTACTATATTGTATCTATAACTAATTACAAGTATGTACATATACATTCACAATACATTATCATTTATTTTATTATTTATAATTATATATATTAATCTAAAAAAATAATATACATATATCCCATAGTATATTACTATAACATTATGTACTAGTTTCAGTCACATTACCAAGTATGTAACACACAGCCTTTAGGTTGAAGAGCATAGATACCTATAAGAACAGGTTAGACCTAGTTTAGGTATTTAAGTGAAATTGTAATGTAAAAAACCTTTTTGGAACCAAATAAAGTTATTATTATTATTATTATGTAGGTACATTTTAAGATCTCGGGCCCATGGGGACCCGGTCCTTTGAAGCATGCGTGGGGCCAAAGCCAACACGCAGAGGCTTTTTGGTACCATTTTATCTAATTTGTGATGGGTACATCTGCCAGGTTCTATCTCTGCATAGATATAGAATCTATCCAAAGACAACACCTGGCAGATGCAGGAACTATTGCATAAATAAAAAGAAAATAAGCCAGGTTTATGGGGTGAATATGATGGACCGGTTACTAGGCTATTGTTTGAGACTGCGGACGTCTGCCAAGAATAAAGTCTCAGAATTTTACCAGTGGCAGACGGTGACTTGCCTCCCACTGGATGGGCACCCGAAAACAGCTACCACTCTAAGCGGCCGCCAGGGTCGCGGGCAGCACGGGCGCAACATCGGCGTGGTCGGCTCAGGGTGTCGAGAGGTGTACACCGCTTTCTGCGAGGTGGTTTCCCACCTCACCAACTCGCGACTTATGCATCTTTCACTTCCACCCTGCGAGCATATAGCTCTAACGCCTCACTCTGGACGGCCAGTTAAGGCAAGCCAGAGGTGAGAGTCCTGCGGCCCCCCTTGGGGTCCACTCCGGACAGCCAATGAAGGCAAGCCGGAGACGGAGGGCCTGACCGACTCTCGGAGGATCTCGGGTCCGTGGTGTCGCTACTCACCAACAGCTCGCCACAAGCTGCCCTGCGGAGACTGACTGCACTGGTAAACCAGTGGGCGATGGGGTCGTCACATCCCTACGCACTTATTATTATTATTATTATATGTACATAAATGTCACTAATCCTTATTAATCTATTGTGCATACTGATGCATAAAACAAAATCCACATGGAAGAAAGGGCATACACTAGATTACAATGTAATTTGGTGTCTGCTTTATCCAAATTTTCAAGCAAATGCTTCAACTTAACACATTATCCTCCTGAAAACAAAAGTCTAATAAGAAAAGTTAGTTTGGGATTCTGCATTGTAAGTTTTACGAGAATACCATTTATTTCGGCATTGAAAGCGCGATATGGAGTGCTAGGTAAAAGTTTCTACCCACGTTTTAAGTTAATTCCATAGTTGAATAATAAAAATAGTACTTAATCGTTCAAATTTTCAGAATTTTTCCAGCATCTCTAATCAGCTTGTACCTATCGGTGCCAAGACCTCCCGACATAATAAAGGGCTCGAAATCAAAGTCTCCTTTGGTAATATAGAGACACAGTTAGCAAGGCTTTCTACTGAAACATTTCTCGTAGCCGTTGTTGTAAAAAACACACGCACGCTTAAATACATGATGAGTGTTAAAATTCTCGTCAAAAAGACATTTGCAGGTCCTTATGTAGGTTAATATTGTAAAGTCGGTACACAGCACACATGCGTCATCACCGCAGCTTTGTACGCTACCGTGTTCAATCTGTCATTGTAGTACCTCTGAGGTACTACCTCACCTTGCATTGTGCTTGACGTTATTAGACCATCAATGCGTGTTCCTGTACTATTAGTTGTCCTAACATTGTCAGAAGGTATTTCCGTAAATCAGTGCGCCAGACCTTGACGGTCATGCTGCGCGATTGACGTAAGATCCTCGTTTGCCACTTGTAAATATTTGTAGAGTTAAATGCTTATAGAAAGTTAAATTGTATCTTTTAGAATTTGTTTCGTGATAAGTATTTTACTTGTACCATTCGCTGCGGCGAAAGCGCTTCGGCTTTGTTAGATTTAATAAGTCCTCCTAGCCGAGTTTCGGCTACGGCGGCCAATCTTCCGATCAGCCAACTACGCAGGATATAATATTATAGTGCAAAAGTAAGTGCGCACAGGTGCACTCTCTATTCCCTCACTCTCGTAACACGCTGGGACAGTTGGGATTTAATAGGTACGTAGGTGCTGAAGACGACTGTGGGCGTTTTTTGAAAAGGATGAAAAATATGCCATACGAATATCTTCTTAGGTGCAGAAGACACCTAAAGAAGACATTCGTTATTTTTGTAGAAACTTACATATTAAAATTATTGAGAATTTACTTACTTAACCAGGTGGTAGGTTCCTGTACTGGGCCGTCTAGGTGGGTACCACCAGACTGCTAGATATTTTTCGTGAAATAGAAGTGTGTCAAGCACTTCTGTGTTTCGGGGAAAGGGCACTGAAGCTAGTGAAATTACCAGTAATTCCCAGGTATATGAGACCTAATAACTGTCGTCTCATAAGGCTGGCTACGCGCCTGCGACCCCAAGGGGGTGTCGGGTGCTTATGGGCGGCGGTGATCTTAGGTTATTTTATAATATACTTATCATCAGGTGACCCACTTGCTCGTTTGCCCCCCTATAATTAAAAAAAAAACTTAGTTGATTTTTTAAAAAACCTAATATTTGTATGGCATTTTTTTTCATGACAAAACCCGTCTCGCACTTAGTTAATACATAAGTGCATTTTTATCGCTACAAGGAACGGGTTAACGTTTTCCTTATGTTGAAAAAAATATTCAGAACTAATAAGCATTGAACTACAATTACTTTAAAGCGGTCAATACCCGGACAAATGTTAAAAAACGGTATGTAAAGATGTTTAACAGGCCTCCCTGAAGGGGCTTAAGAAGCTTTGGCAGAAGATTAACCACTTGTTAGAGAGAGAAAGAGAGAAACAAATAAGATTAAAATGCAAATGTATGAAGTACTTACACTGGACACTAAGATTTGCGTTTTTTATTGCAATAACGAAAATGCTACGTTCTTTCTTCTGGACACATTTTTTACATTAACCATTAGACACTAACTTTTATTGAATTTTAAGAGCAGTTTTTTTGGTGTAGAATATACAGGGTGTTCGGAAGAACGTTGAACATACGATAATGGGGGGTAGTTGGGGTGGTCTGTTAACTAACTAGCTCAAAAGATTTCACCAAGGTCTCAAGATTTTTTTTTAATTATTTTTTTTATAAATTTCTATAATTTTTCGATTTTGTACCTTTAAACCCGTCTAACTTTTTTTTTATGACCAGATTCAAATAATTTTTTCATTATTGGAATCTTAGTGATTGGTAGGTCCCTTTAAATAAACAATTGTAAATTGCACATTGCTAGAAACAAAGTTATGGGCCCTCAAACATAAAATAAGAGAGAGAAACAAATTTTGAATCTCAACTTCGCGTAGCATTTAAAAAATAAATAAAAGGGATGGATGACTTCTGATTTGTTAAAAACATCTCCAAAGTGTGAGCTTTCTAACGATATGTCGTTTGTTTTGATATCTTTTTTGTAACCAAAATTATTAGATGTTTTCTACCCAGGCGGACCATTTCGACGAAAATCTACATACGTGAAAACTTAAATGTTTTGCGAAATTTGTCAATGCAAAGGTCAAAATAACAAATTAGTGGGATAGTGACATAAAGAATGTAGATTTTTTCTCACTCTTGCACACATAAAGGCTATCTTTTCTCTCTTTCACTCTGTGTGGAATGCGCGGCGAGTGACGCTTCCCAAGAAGGTAATAATACTAATGTTTCACTCTAGTACACTTACATCGTATCTTCCCTCTCTTTCGCTTTCGGAACAGGTGACTCAGTGTAAGTATCAGAACTCTTAGTCGAGACATAACTGTCCAAGAAGGTAATAATAATAATGTTTCACTCTAGTACACTTACATCGTATCTTCCCTCTCTTTCGCTTTCGGAACAGGCGACTCAGTGTAAGTGTCACAACTCAACTCTTAGTCGAGACTTAACTGTCTCTGCGATCATACGTGCCCTTTGTGCCTACTCTTGTTACAGTTATCTTCGTTCTTGATCAATTCTACGCGCCTTGGGGTTAGCTCTTCCATATGTCATTAAAATGTCCGCATATTCCTCATTGGTAAATGAAGTCATTTTACCGATTAACAAACGTAACAGAAATAACAAAACTTAACAAAACAACTGAACAATAATACAAAACGAAGATAACTGTAACAAGAGTAGGCACAAAGGGCGCACGTATGATCGCAGAGGCAGTTAAGTCTCGACTAAGAATTCTGTCCTCTTTGGTTCTGTCACTTACACTGAGTCGCCTGTTCCGAAAGCGAAAGAGAGGAAAGATACGATGTAAGTGTACTAGAGTGAAACATTATTATTATTACCTTCTTGGGAAGCGTCACTCGCCGCGCATTCCACACAGAGTGAAAGAGAGAAAAGATAGCCGTTATTTGTGCAAGAGTGAGAAAAAATCTACCTGCTTTATGTCACTATCCCAGTAATTCGTTATTTTGACCTTTGCATTGATAAATTTCGCAAAACATTTAAGTTTTCACGTATGTAAATTTTCGTCGAAATGGTCCGCCTGGGTAGAAAACATCTAATAATTTTGGTTACAAAAAAGATATCAAAACAAACGACATATCGTTAGAAAGCTCACACTTTGGAGATGTTTTTAACAAATCAGAAGTCATCCATCCCTTTTATTTATTTTTTAAATGCTACGCGAAGTTGAGATTCAAAATTTGTTTCAACTCTTATTTTATGTTTGAGGGCCCATAACTTTGTTTCTAGCAATGTGCAATTTACAACTTTATAGTTAAAGGGACCTACCAATCACTAAGATTCCAATAATGAAAAAATTATTTGGATCTGGTCATTAAAAAAAAAGTTAGACGGGTTTAAAGGTACAAAACCGAAAAATTATAGAAATTTATAAAAAAAATAATTAAAAAAAAATCTTGAGACCTAGGTGAAATCTTTTGAGCTAGTTAGTTAACAGACCACCCCAACTACCCCCCATTATCGTATGTTCAACGTTCTTCCGAACACCCTGTATAAACATTTAATTTAAACTGATTCTTGAACAATGTACCTAATTAGTTTAATTGCAAGATAGTAAAAGGATTATCATTGTTCAGAGGTATGCACGTACGCAATCGTTTTCGAAGGTCAATTGTGTTACATTATATTAATGATAGCCTTGAAGAGAGATTGGAGAGGCGTGTGTCAAAGTTATCAATATTTGTATACATCGCACCCATTAATTAGTAAGTACAACGTCATACCTCTGCTTATCTGTTATTATGTTTACGTTAAATCCGTGTATTTTTCGAGATCCGCCTTGTTACGACGCATGTGTTGAAATTTCCTCGGTGGAAGCACCTCTATGTCACGTAAATGGTCGTCTGTGTCGCCCCCTGCCGAATTGAACGGAAGCAATCGTCGTTTAGCGTCCCATATTCGGTTCAATGGCTACGGCACAGAATACTACGGTGTGACGTCGTTTCTCGTCCACCGGCATACACGGCCCGTGACCTTTTCACTAGGTACTTTCTAACTAGCGCCTACTTGGTATAACGTAAAAATCGGTAAATTAGACATTGACTCACGCTTCGGGCTATGTATTTGATACAAATTATGTGCAACAAACAGTACCTATTACAGGTAATAGAAATTGGATGTCATGTTTGGAAGGTAATTATTTTTTCTTCACGGACTCATCGCGGAAGTAATTCTTAAATAGACAAGCAAATAAGAGATTTGAATAACTGAAAGATTTCCGGGGTATTGATGAAGATACAAGTAAACTAATAACTCAAATAAAACAAGACATAACGAAGTGATTTATCACTATGTAATTGAATAAATAAAACATAAATATTGGACAACATCACATACATTGATCTGACCCCAAAGTGCGTAAGCATTTACGTTATCGGTATCAGAACCAACGAAGATACCACAGATACATAGATATAACTATACTAAGATACAAAATCCAGACTCAGCTAGGATTTATAAACACAAATGGTGATCACAGAAATCTTTATCGATTTTGGGCGATTATAAAGTATTGAGTTACTTTCCGTTTCTACTCGGTAGAATAGATATCAACGCGACGTGGTAGAGTCACTGAGTGAACAACATTGATTCATAAGTGCATCTTTGAAGCCTACATGAATAAATATTATATGAGTTTTGGCACTAATAGTACATTAATAATACATATAATGCATGCATGTCCTTCTTGCCATATAATGAGGACGTAATAATAACAATGCTTTACGAGATAGCTTCAGGTCTAAAAGTAAGTTATTGATAAACGCTATTAGCTATTACTTCTTAAATTCTTGATCAATATTTTGAAATGATAATCAGGCACGAGTTTCACGCGTGTACATACACGTCCAGTAATTACGTAGGTGCTCACATCGATTTACGTCACAACAGCGCCTTCAGCTGTTTTATGTTGTGTGTCGCCGACTACACGCCAGTACGTAGATGAAAAACGTGCGCTCTGCACCACATTAGCATTAGTCATGTATCTTTGTCCTTCTTTTGTTATTGAGGCTAATGACCACAACATACCAAAATGCCTTTGATTATTTGCTGACCCTTAATTTAAAATTAATGCCTTTGATTGGAATTCACATGATTTGATTTACATTATCTATTGTCTGCGAAAGTGAGTAATAATTTTACTTTGTATTTCGTCTGAAGGTGTTTCATAAATTTTTAACCGACTTCAAAAAAGGAGGAGGTTGTATGTTCGACTGTATGTATTTTTTTTTTTTTTTTTTTTTTTTTTATGTATGTCCGTCGATTTCTCCGTCAATTGTGGACCGATTTAAATAATTCTTTTTTTATTTGAAAGAGCATAGTTCCGAGGTGGTCCCATTGTCACCATGTCAGGATCTGATGATGGGATCCCGGGAAAATCAAGGGCAAACCTCAAATTTTATAGGCGCACACTACGCGTTACTTGTTTTTTCTGAAGCCATTTAAGTGTTTGCGTCCTATAGACATCACTTTATGTTGATGAGCTGATGATGGAAGGTACAACTCCTTAACGGTTAGGAGTTAGGGGATAATTCTTTCAGTATTGTAAGAATATGTGGACCGTTATTTGTATTTCATGTACTTTTGCAGCTAAGCTGATGATGGAAGGTACAACTCCTTAACGGTTAGGAGTTAGGGGATAATTATTTCAGTGTTGTAGGAATATGTGGACCGTTAGTTGTATTTCATGTACTTTTGCAGCTAAGCTGATGATGGAAGGTACAACTCCTTAACGGTTAGGAGTTAGGGGATAATTATTTCAGTGTTGTAGGAATATGTGGACCGTTAGTTGTATTTCATGTACTTTTGCAGCTAAGCTGATGATGGAAGGTACAACTATGATGATGGAAGCTAAAGGGTACGACTTCTTAATTCTTATGTCCCTCTTGCGGGCTGCATCTTTAGTTGGTCTACTGAATGGTGCTGAACACTTAATGAATACCTAATATTGTCAAATAATACAATTCTACTATTTTACTCGTATTTTCGTTATCAATATTATGAGAGAGTTTTACTCACTCCTACGTATTATTCACACTAAAAATAGAAAAATAAACAAACTTTTTAAAAAAAAAATTAAACCGACTTCAAAAAAAAAAAACAAAAAAAAAATTCCTAAAAACACTGAAAAGCAAAAAAATAATTTTAATAAGACATTCATCAAATGCGCTTATTGTCTAAGCCTATTAATAACATTAAATTGTATTTACGTGCTAGGTAGGTACCTACTAATCTGTTTGAAGTCGGTGCCAAGCCAAAGGTAATGAAAAATGATACATACCTAATAATTTATGTATTATACAGGGTTACAAATAATCCGCGGACGTAGGTACGTAGTCTGGGTACCTACTATTTGGCTTGGCACCGACTTCAAACAGATTAGTAGGTACCTACCTAGCACGTAAATACAATTTAATGTTATTAATAGGCTTAGACAATAAGCGCATTTGATGAATGTCTTATTAAAATTATTTTTTGCTTTTCAGTGTTTTTAGGAATTTTTTTTTTTAAATCACGATTATTCCTATAACGCGTCGCTCGAGACAGAGGCCTTAATCAGCACGCCTAGCAAACTGCGTTAAAAATATCGAACAATTTTATAAATCTGTTATTTCCTCTATTCCAGACTGTGAATCGTTGATCCGCAAGATGTTGGTGCTGGAGCCGATGAAACGGTACACCATAGAGCAGATCAAGAAGCACCGGTGGATGGCGGCGGAGCCGTACGTCGCACCGGTCGCGCCCGCGGACCCCATGCGCAGCCCGGCGCACGCGCCCGCGCACACCGAGCCCAATGACCAGGTGCTGCGGCTTATGCAGAGCTTGGGCATCGACCCCGTTAAGACCAAGGAGGTATGTATATCTGATCATCACATTACACGCGCCTTGTCCTAGACAATTATATCGGGTTCCTGGGTTACACTTAACCATGATCAAAGAATTGGCAAATCTAGTTGTTAGAGCAATCGCTGATTATACAGTCAGAGTTAACTGACAATGCTGTTTTCTCAAGGTGTACTCTGACAACACCAAGCAAATGGATTTACCATATACCCATAAAGTATTGCAATTAAATTAAAAAAGTAGGCTACTAAATGTTAGTTATTAAAATTTTCGTTTTTAATTTCAGAGCCTACGTTCGAATAGTTACGATCACCACGCTGCTATATATTTACTGCTTCTTGAGAGATTAAGAGCACGGGCAGCCAGTGGAGCCAATGCTACTGGAGCCGAAGCTCGCACGCGTCCGTCAAGGCGGCCGTCCTCCGTGGCCGACCAAGCACTCGCCAGAGAAGCTCTTGATGCCAGACGAGAACACCATAATAGGTAGATAATAATTTTATTTACATACTTACCAATCGTCAAATTGTTCTCTTCTTGAGTCTTAAGAAGCACATTTGTTATTTTCCAGACTGCTTCATTCCGGTGATTCTCAGACAAGAGATTTTAATAGAGCGACACCCACGATATCTGCTGCTCCAGCCGATTCCTCATCTGCTGAAACGCAGCGGCTATTATCTCTTGCGGGTGTGAATATGACTGAACAGAGACTGCTCCAGCGAAACTCCGACCCGTCGGACACGCATAGGAGCTTTCTAGTAGGAAGCATCGATGCTGGGTCCAGTAGAAGTCATGAGTCCGACTCAACTCGGCTCCTGTCTATGAGGAATATTGACGTATCTCAATCGAACCAAAGGATAGGAACCAAACTAAACGAAGGCACCGTCCCGACGCATAGATTACTCACCTCAACCTACGAACAGCAACAAAACATTCTTAAGCAATCCAGCGAGGATTGTCGCCGGCTTCTTCAGCAATCGACGACCGTCGGACCTGAAACACATAAAAGCACTACTGATGGAACTAGATTATTGACGTCATCTAGTTTTGATTCCAAGTGTGCAATTGATGGTGGACGAAGCTCTTCTGCAACCGATCATAATGTTATCGCTAATTTTCTCCAAAACTCAGCGTCAGCTACTAACTTCAACGTGGAAACTATAAAACTTCCCAATTCTACAACATTTTCTATGTGTTCTGAGGCTGCCAAACTTATGAAAACACTGCAACAATCGCCTTTGCCTTTGAAAGGTACAGTGAACCTGAGTACTAGTCCGATACCTACTCAATTGCCGGATTCAAAACTTAGCAGTGTGTTGGAACAACCGAAGCCCCTTGAATCGACTAGACTAGTATCGCAAGCTCAACAACAGGACCTGAGTAGATTGCAAACCAGTACACCACCATTCAAAGACTACATGAACCATCATCTTCCAGCATATTCCTATTTACAAAATACAGTCTTGCCGCCCATTTCTAATGCGACTGAATCCAACTTTTCAATGAATTCAACAGCAGCAGCTACAGGCGATTTATTTCCAAATTCACTGTATAGGCCAGATAGTAAATTTTCACTGAACAGGTACACCACTGGTCAAACATATACTCAAAATCTTCAAACTAATACAACTGAAGCTACAAAATTTCAACAACAGTATTCGTCCTCCACTGATGAAGGCTGTGAGACAGACATGGAAGATGTAGTGGCTGTTCCTAGTGGAGTCCAAAACAGACTGAGTTCTTACGCTAGTTCTAGCTCAAGTAGCGGAGTTGTTACCTTTTTTAATAACAAAAGCTTGAGCCAGAACCTTAGCTGCGATTCATCGCAAAGTAATTTTTCAACATTCGAAAGCTTGGATTATCAATTATCAGATTGTTCAAGCGAACTGGCCAGTAGTTTACCCAGTTGTACATCTAACGAAGATAAGTTAGCTTATGAGAATAGTTCACTAGTGAATACTAGCCCGATGCATCCTTGTGTGTATATCTCGTCATACAACAACAAAACTAGCGGGACGGGTTTTATTGCGCGACATAACCCTTTAAACTACCAAACGGCCAACAAGAACTGTCCTCGCGCTATAACACGAAGTCCTGTTGACTTCAGAGAAGGACGCCGTGCAAGCGACGGCCTGGTTGCTCAACAGGCAGCACAAACCAATGAATCACAAAAGAATAGCTTAGCTTTTAATAGTCAACGACTGAATGAGAATTGTAAAGCCAAAGGTGTACTAGAACTACATTTAGTCCAAAAAGAGGCTCAGAAGTTAAAAACACAGTATCAATCTTCTATCCCAGCCGAGGAAATGACGCAAAGACAGATTCAGCACAATCAATTCGCAGCTAGTTTCAGTCCTCATTTTATAGAATCCAAGACTCCGACTCCTAAACGTATTAGTCTTCCAGAAACATTCAATTACTCGAGTACGTCACCGCCGATGCCTGCCAGTCCGAAAATGGTAGCACTGCAGCTACAGGAACCACCAGACCTGCCACACGGGGCCACAGTCTCCCAGGGGAGCAAGCCGCCGCTGCAGCAGCAATTGATGCAACACAGATTGTTTCAGCAAAAAAGACAGCTGTTGCAAAAACAGATGACACCTCCAAACGTACCTGCGCACGATCTGGGCCCCTTACACAACTTGCAGGTCGGCCTCAGCCGACGACAAATGTTGCGACAGCAGAGTTACAAAATAGCTCAACAGCAACAAATCTTGCCACCTCTGCCACTGACAGAAACGGAAAACAGGGATTTGCTCGCCTTCCAAGCCATAGTGGAGGGGCCGAACAGGACGGCGAAAGCAAAGACGGAGGAGACGCAGGAGGATTTGCCCAAGTTTGCATATCAGGGGTCAATGGAAATAAGTATAATGAATAAGGATAGACTGGGCAGCGAGAACTGGTCTAACTTGCCGTCGAATCTGCAAAGTGCTTGCCAGATATCGGAGTTGGCGGGTCGGCGGGTGGAGAGCCGTGAGGGCGAGGCGGAGGCGGGCCACTCGGCCGTGGAGCCGGCGCTGTGGCCGGGCCAGTGGAAGGCCGGCCTGTTCCAGCCGCAGCCCTGCTTTCAGGTATTCCAACAGATCAACTAAGTAGATCTCCACGTAAGAGTACTGTAGAGCTGTAGATTTTGTAGTGTCAATTGTATGCACGCAGTGTAAGATCGTAATTAGCTTCAAACTCGGTCTTCACGTGCTCAAACATACGCTAGATCGTCGATTGGTCTCACTGTAGTTTGTATTTGTAAGGCATATACGCATTACGTTGACGATGCATATGAATGATTATTATGTTGGCATCGATACTGATTCATTAGAGTGCATGACAATATAGCATTGTATTGTATTGTATTACACTATAGCATTAAATCAAAGTAAAACACGACACATAATTAATAATACATAATGTATAGAATTACTGCCGATAATAACTTAAAGAATTTTTCAAGTGGTTTATTGAAAGATTTTAATAAAAATATATTGATATAATAACTAATATCCTAATATTATACTACTAAACTTGGATTTAGTAAACCTACTTATGAAAAAGTTTCTACTCGGTATTAAATATAAACACTTTGTATTGTTCATTCCTTATTATGACAGATAGGTACTGTAATAATGTTTACCATAACTTTATTCCAATAATTGCAAAGCTGCTTGCCAATGTATAATTATTAATTACTACTTTTATTACCTGTACCTACAGCATCACTTGAGAATGTTCCTAAATAATTATATTTTATATCTATTGTTTTACTCCATTATGTTAAGTTAGATATCTATTTATTATAAATTATGACTCGGTACTTTATTATGTGAAAGTCTGTATAGTTTTTTGTTATTATTTGCTAATAACTGTATATGTAAGATGTGATAGCTTTACTTAGAAACAAGTTTATTTAAATACAAGTAATTGTAAAATTTATAATAGTTGTTTGTTTTATTTCATCACCCATATTTTTATGTTGCATAGTTTTCTAGAAGTTGTTTTAAGTAGATTATTTGTATGCATGATAAATTATAGAAAATGTAGTATATTTATAAATGACACACGCATGAGGTTAAAAAGATAGTAAATTTTAAAGAAAAAAAAACAATTAAATTCACGTCGCCTGGTCTATATCTAAAGATATTTTACATGTTGGTAGTCAATACCAGTAAACAAATTCTTGAAGACAACACATACCTAAAATAACATTCTAATTGCAAATCGCCTCGCACGGGAGAATTTTATTTACTTACACTCTTTAACTGTTGCGCAATGACTATTAGCTTTAAATGTTACCGAGCACTTAGGTATTTAAATTACTACCAAAGTCACACGTCAGTTATATAAACCTACTCGTACGCAGGCGCGGACCGAAGGGGGGGGGTCACAGGGGACATGGCCCCCCCCAAAATCTAAGGTCAAATTGAAAAATCTCAAAAATTTGCCAAATAATAATGGTGGTGAATGGTGGTAATTCCATAAGTATAATTATTAATTATGTATGATTTTGTAACACTTCCATAGGTTTCCTTTTTCTGAGGTAGTGAGTGGCCCGTGCTGGTCAGGTCAATAGCCACAAGGCTGGCTGGGGAAGTTTAGTGGGTAGTGGACGCTTAGTCTCGGGTCCCACACACGGCCGCAGGTTTAGCTAGCCTGCAGTTATGGTACAAAAACGCATTCTCCCCAAAAAAAAAGGTAATGAATGAGTGACCCCCTCCAAAATTTCAGGCTGCGACCGCGCCTGCTCGTACGTATCATCTTTATGCACGCATAAAGCCTCTGATCCTAAAATTATGTAGCTGATAAAGCGTGAGACCCACCTTCAATAGCTGACCTGTTACTTGGGAGTGTGGGTGCTGATAACAGTTTCACCCACCATGTAGGATATATTTTCAGTTATCGGAGAGCCAAAATTCTTCGAAGTTAGAGCGCTTACGCACTACGTCCGATCCGAATCCGATCAGATTCCTATCGGTCTCCGTAAAATGACGGTCCGGAGTAGCCGTAGAACTATTTCTAGGTGATTTCTGCACTACATCCGTCATCCGATGTTCTTCTTTGTGATTTTAATTTCACGGAGACGGATTGGATTCGGATCGGACGTAGTACCTCGTGCGTAACCGCTCTTATGCTGTATGTATGTACCTATGATACCTTTGTGGAACAGTGGCTAGGCCTCTCGGGTAGGTATAACAACAGAAGGACGCGGGTTCGATTCCCGCCTTTAGTTTGTGGTAAGCAGACCCCCAGCAGAATCGATGGTAAGTTAGGCCGCTGCGGCAGTAACCATTAGATAGGCTGCGTGCCAGTCTGGAAGTTGATCTAGCATTAATAAATACCGTTGTCTCGCATTACTATGATATAGACACGTGACGAAACGTATACCTGCGTTTACCGTAGAGCTACTAGCTATACCTATCATTAAGCGCATGACAGCCAGTGTTTAACAAAATAGTTAACGCTATGTTGGAAACGTGGGACCTACAACAGACTTCAGTATGAAATTCAGGGAGCTGCTATTTTGATTTAGCTGATTGTTAAAGTATGTCACATAAAGTGGAAGTTGTATCTATTCCAGCAAAACTGGCAAGGCCATAGTTTACCCCCGGCGGCCAGTATGCTACCTCTCAGCGAGAGCCCGATCCTGGAGTTAACGGAGCAGATGGAGTCCATATGAAATAAGTAGAATACTAGTAGCTAAAATATGTTACGTAGCAACTGGTTATATCGAGAGTGCAAGTGGTACGAGATTTGGGTAACAGAGAAACATGACGTTCTATGTTGCCCAGCCTATTACGAGGACAACGGGAATACATGTTGTTTACAGTTTATTATCCGCATTTGTATTAGTACCTTTAAGGATTTACTTTTCAATTTTGTGAGTAGGTACGTAACTCATATGCCATTTTATAATACATTAGTATTTTTTTGTTATAAAAATAGATCGCCGATGTTACCTATTCTCATACATACCACTATGCACATTGACGAGTATTATTATAGCTTCTATTTATCAATTATCTTAAACTAGTATGACTACCCGGTTCATTAATTACTCTACTTATTACCCAAGTGAATAGATCCTACTATGTTATTTTTTTAATTATCATTTATTACAAAATTTTACTTCTTGGTAACAGTGGCGTCGGCGTTTTGTGGGACGAAATCAAAAATTTCCCCTGGTCTTGTCTTGGGCCCCCCTCTCTCTAAAAGAGCCTTTGGAACGGTTAAGTTTAAAAGTAATAAATGGGAAATGATACTTGACAATTTGGACAAAACGGGCCGGAAATCTGATGACCTCTGCACGCCTATGTTACTGCGTAGTAAATATTGTCTTTAGTCCTAAATCTTTTTAAACGTTTTCCTCTAATTTTGGTAAGTAGGTACCTCGTTTCCTTAATCATATACATACGTTATACCGTATTTATATTACATGTATACCTATAGAGGACTAATATGAACGTAGTTTTGAAAGTACCTACTATGAACTTAACATTTAATTAGCTATTTCTTGTATTGTATACCTACCTACATTAAATAATTCTAGTGATAAATGATGTGACAATATCAAATTAGATTAAGCTGTTGCTGTATAAAAAATATCATGAACTTTATAAACTGAGTCACGGGAATAAGAAATGGGTTTGTGTTAACCCATAGAATGCATAGATACTTGTGGTACTACTTTTGATGAGGAGCTTCCTCTTCCTTTTAATTAATTTTCTGTTATGATCAAAATTCTGCCTGTACCCTTACTAGATGTTAGTCATATCCAAACAGCAAATTTCAGTGGCTCAGTAGTAAATATCTCTGGTGAAAGTCACTCGAAGTAGTTACTCGTCAATGACTAACTGGCCAACAAACTCGACACGACAGTATAGGAAAATATAAATATACATTCTTCTATATGCCTAAAAGTATATACCTACATTAGCTATATTGTTTCTATGCCGGGTCTAATACATTCAAAGGTACTTATATCATACAATTGATCGTCATTTTTGTACTTCAACCAAACAATCCTTGTGCAAATACGTAAGCATTTCGAGTGGCAGTCACCCATTTGGAAAAGTTTGTAAATAATACTATATTATTATTATAGTTATTTTTGAAGACAAGACTGAATGCGGTGTCAATTCAGAACTATCTTAACCGTCGTATGGCTTCGTTCAATATTTGGAAACCTACAGATGAAACGATATGAATGTAATTAATGTGACTGTAATCATAATGTCAACTAAAATGCTGCCGGTATAATACATTCCCAAACTGATTATTATGTAATTATTATCAATATCCTATTTTAACTTAAAATGGGCATATACATACCTACTTGTAAACACAAAGCACAGAATTACAATCTGTGGTTGTTATCTTTAAAAATGAAATTATCATTATTGGGCTGCGTGCGACTAAAAGAGTATGGAATTTATTTACTTACCATTTGTAATATTTACAATGTAATTATATTAACGAGGACCAAAAGGAAATAAATTCAGCAGTTTGTAATTCAATGTTCTTGCGCTTCAAGCGATTGCATACTCATTCTAATACTCCTAAAATAATATAATTTAACACAGTTCCTTACACACGTCGTCGCAGTGTATGATAAAAGTAGGTATCTAAATATGATTTTGTGTGCGTTGATATAACATAACTACATACATACATAACGTGACACGTAATTCTATACGTCAGTCAGCTAATGTAAATTGTCGCAAAAAATATGGAATTCTGTAGCCCAGCATATTAACATTCAAGTTGCGTGCCCGTAATAAAATCATCATTTTAATGAAAGTTTAACGTAAGAATTAATTAGACATATCACAAAACGGTCTCTAGTGACATCGCGTAGCTCGATGGCAATTACTAGTGCATGTGTGACATGCAAAAATGATGAAACATTGTACTTACTTAACTTTTAATTTAGTCCCTAGGTAGTGTTTGTTGTTGAATTAGAATTCACGCGGCTGTAACGCCAGTGATTGATGTGGTGTTCTGGCACTGAATTACCTACCTAGTGACGGTCCATTTAGAGACAACTGTTGTATAAAAAGTTTGAATATTAATTATTAAGTAGAGTATTATCATCACGGATCTGCCACTGTTGATTCATGTTAGTTACACAGTAATAAGTAAACGCTGTACGAGGTTGACTTGTCGTGTTGAATAATTGAGTCCTACTTAGAGATGGGCATACACCCGGTATTTACCCATTTTGGGGGTAAATACCCGGTATATACCCGGTAAATACCCCAATCGGGTAAATGTGCGGGTTTTTTCATTTTATGGAATGAATATGTTCAATCAAAAAATAAAAACAGTTTTAAAGTATTTTTTAATGGTAGTCCGTTACGTTTAGCAACTCTGGTAAGCTTATAGGACGTAACTCTTATGAGAAACGTTATTATCTTATATTACTTTGATAGAAAACATTATTTAGAATTTATTGGTCACAAATGGAGTAGCGCGTGACAATTTTTCAAATATCCTACAATCTTCGCGACAAGAATACACACTTTTCTTTTGTTTATTTACCTGAGGAATCGCGGAGACGATAGCAAGCGGACGGACGCGCGTATTAGTTCATTAGTCCCCTCCCGCGCCGCGTACTCATGTCTCGCTAGCACTCCCTAGAATGGGCCGCTTGCTCGCTACTAGTGATGTAATGAATATTCGTATTCGCATTCGCATATTCTTACACATTCGCATTCGTATTCGCATTCGCGAAAATACTGCGAATGTTTTGCGAATATTACAAACAAAAATTTTTGATGTAATAGTTGGTTCATAAAACAAAACCCATTAATTTCTTATATGGTTTTTACCTCTAAATTTACTTGTTTTGTTTGTGTCACCTTGAAAACGGATGAGTTCGTATTATAGTTCGCAAAATGTAAGATGATCAATGACTTATTTATTATATAACTGTATAATTTTTTTGTACCAAATGAGTGATGAGTATGACCCATCTTTTTGTTATACTAGCCTTCCGCACGCGGTTTCACCCGTGCGTAATTTCTTTTTCAAATATCCCCTCCCCCTTCCCCCCACATTTCCGGGATCAAAAGTACCCTATGTCACCCGGGGATAGTGTAGCTTTCCGACAGTGAAAGAATTATTCAAATCGGTTCAAAATTTTTGGAGCCTTTTCAATACAAACAAACAAACAATCAAATCTTTCCTTTTTATAATATTATTAGTATAGAAATCATTGAGGATGATAACTGCGACAGCTGTCATCGGATTGAGAGCAATAAAGTTTCACGATTGTTTGGCCGACCCCACCCACTTAGAGAGGTTGGTTGTTGTCATCTTTCACTTACACTTAATAATCGATTGCGAAGGTGTAAAATATTGTTAAAATAGTTTTGTCACTTTAAACGCAACTTTTGACCGCCTCCGTGGAACAGTGGCTAAGCCGCTCGAGTATTAAACCCGGAGGCCGTGGGTTCTATTCCCGCCTAGGATCTGGGTGGTGGTAGGGCTTTTTCAGAGTCCGAATGGCTAGCTACCACGCCCACAGATGAAATCTGCTGCCATAATAGCTCTGGCTGTGTTCCGACAGTATTAAAGTGGGAGCCGATGGGGATCAGATGATTCTAAAGTCTGGCAGCACATTGAGCGACGCTGGTGAAGTGTCCCTCAATGGAATAAGCCGCAGTGGCTGCTTACCATCAGGTGGGCTGCGTGCTGCGTGTCTGTCTGCCAACTGACTTAGTACAAAAAAAATTCTATCTATTGATTAAAAAAAGTAATCTAGGGTACTATTTAAAAAAAGTAATTTTTTGGGTAAAAAATTTAAATGGTTATGCGATTTAAAAATGAGAACAATTTCTTCACCTGCCACAGGTATCATCCTAAATTTTAAAAACTATATAGCTGGGATATTCTCTAAAAAAACCAAACGGAACGCATTTCGTTCGAACAGGCCTGCCGCCAAGGTCACCAAGCCAGACAAATGGCGCCAAATAAAAAAAACTGAATATTCGCATTCGCATTCGTATTCGCGAATGTTGGCAGCAGATATTCGCATTCGCATTCGTATTCGCGAATGTCCGAAATATGACATTCGTTACATCACTAGTTCCTAATCTATGTCCTTCCTAGTCTTGTTGTTTGGGCTGGACGTTGGTTGTCAGTCAAACAGTCAGTTTCCGTTATTTAATAAAGATAGATAGATATAGCTATTCGAAGATTTTTTGGATTACGTGGATGGTGATTTTGTAATAAATTAATCGGCATCTTCCTTTTTGATCATTACTAGTTATATTCCCCAGCTGGGTTTAAAACCCACCGCCCGTAGACGTATCCGTTATGAGAAACATCGGATCTCTTTACCTTTGTAATCAAATTCACCAGGAACCCTAAAAATGTCTGCCTTTTACAAGAAAAGTATCAAAAAATGGAAAAACCCTGCATTTGGGTAAATACCCGGTATTTACCCATTTCGGGTAAATACCGGGTGCAGGTAAATACCCGGTGTTTACCCGCGCCCATCTCTAGTCCTACTGTTTGTTATAATTGGTAAGCACGTTCACATTTAAATTTAATGTTAAGGGTCACAAGTCACTAATAATCGCTACACAGATTAATTGAGATTGTAATGTTAAAACAATCATTGTTATCACGGCCACTCGTTCATTCTGTAAGGGTCAAAGTAAAATAATGTAATAGGTAGGTACTTATTTAAGTTAATACCTACTTTTTCAACTTACGTACCTGGAGGTTTTTTGCAATAAGGTTGAGCACTAAATAAATAACAATATGTTACACATGCATGTTTGTGAAAAGGAAATACCTACTTAATGGTAGCAGCAACACGAGTACCTGATGAAACAAATCATCTGTTGTGGGCTTGAAAGATTTTTTAGGATTAAAATGCTGTAAAGTCTGACGTCCATAAAGGGTAGCCATACCTACATAAAATCACTCCCAGTCATTTGTTTTGATATAGAACTGCGTGACTCATACAATATACTCGTACGTATTAACGTAGATGTTATGTGGGTGTCCAATCCACCTTCGATCAATGACTCGTCGCTGATCCACACGAAGCTTTACCAAACAATAACAATAACTTACATACGTAAGATTAATGTAGACTCCAATAAGACGTCGTTTATTAGACAATCGTAGATTAGGTGTTTGGATGCTTTTACACGATTAGTGATACGTCATTGTAATATAGTCCGCCATTATCAAGCAATGTTTGTGGTAATCGAAGTATAATAATCTTAGATGATTAATTAAGTAGTCAATTTTATATACCTAAACGATAATATTTAGAACAATTAAATACACAGCTTTGAAGCAGCTTTACATAGGTACTACTTATAAGTAGTGGATTCGAATGATTTTTACGTTATTATACTTAATTTTGGTTGTGATTATGTATAATGGCTGATTTGTAATCGATGTATGGAGCAGTCATAATACAAAACGTCATTATTAATTATGTCTTTTATTCATAAAACACATATTGTCCCTATCCTGTAAAATTATTAAGCAAGAAACTAAGGTAGGTAAGTAAGCAGCATACATAATACCACAGATAATATTAATACCTATCAATATTATTGTTGTGGTTCAATATAGCGATACATCAGGCGTTTGAAACGGGTGTGTGATAGATTTATCCTCTCTTGGTTTTTCACAGCGATAATGAAATTTGTTTCCTTTTTAATTCTTTAAGTATCGCCTTCTTTAAGTTGTTATGCCGAGGTCTAGGGCTCCCTGACCTAGAGAGAGCACTAAATCCCACAGCGCTCGTCAACGCCTTAGGGGCACCTGTGTGGCAATTGCACAGGAACTGTGTTACTGGCATAACCGCTGCTCTTTTGAATAAAAAATAAATAGCAAATCATACTGATTTATTGGTATAAAATTAATACTGCTCCCACTATTTCGGCTGATTTGTTTGTGATTGGCAGTAATTGGCACGATAAGGCTTGTTTATTATGCAAAAGTTTGGGAAATCTGCATCAGATTCTTTGTCAGTAAATTGTTTCGAGTGATGCCAGTTTCTGTTCCTTCAATATAGTGTAGGTCCTGTATTATAATAATAAAGCATAGGGTAGGAACACCGGTTTGCGACCACTTAAGCGACTTGTTGACTTCAGAGTTGATTTCTATCATGATGCTGTACGTCAAGATTTTCCAAAAAATTAACATTTGATCTTACAATAGTCTAGTTTTATAAAACCTAACTATTATAAACGTAGCAGTGATACATAATTTAAAAATAAACATTATTCGTAAAAATAGCAAAAACACCGGTTATCGACCACTTGGCCCAGTTATCGACCACTTGGCCCAGTTATCGACCACCTGTGCACCGGTTATCGGCCACCTAATTTGCGATAGAAAAATGAGTCTTATTCAATAGCCATAGGGTATATTATAGTATGAAAGTGAAACAGTTAATGAAATCAAATAAGCGGTATATTTTTACTTTTGCGACCTAATAATACAATTGAGTAACCAAAAGGTCATATTTGTTGATTTCTTTTGATTTAGAACACGATCGAAAAGCCTATCCTATATTAAAGTGGATCTTGGAACTCCGTTCTGCCGGCATGCTTCTCTGTAGGGCAAAGGCCTCCATCCTTGAAATCAAGTTATCGTTACAATGATGGGTACTGGCTTAATCACCACGCTTGCCAAATGCGGATTGGTAATCACAAACCCGAGCAGTGTCCGACAAAACCGACACAAAGTTAGCTCGACCCGGGAATTGAACCCAGTACACCGCGATCTCGGCCCGGTACTTAAACCACTAGAGCATCGAGGCGCGAAACAACAAAAACACAAACAAAAAATCCATTTTTTCAAATATCCCTCCCCCCCACATTTCCGGGATCAATTATAGTACCCTATGTTGACCGGGGATAGTGTAGCTTTCCAACAGTGATAGAATTATTCAAATCGGTTCAGTAGTTTCAAAATTGTTATTCCCGCAGGAATAAGACGTTTCCCGTAGGAATTTTATAGCCTATGTCCTAATCCGGGTTATAAACTATACGTGTGCCAAATTTCATCTAAATCCGTTCAGCCGTTTAGGTGTGATTGAGTAACAAACATCCAAACATCTTAACATCCAAATTTCCAATCATCCAGACTTTCGCATTTATAATATTAGTAGGATTATATACATACATATACATAATACTATTATATAGTAGGAAGTAGGATTAGTAGGAAGTACGATTTTTGAACGGCCGGAAACAAGTACAATTTTACCAGTTATCGACCGCCTGTTAAAGACGGCCGTTAACAGGGTTTGCTTACACCGGTTGTCGGCAGCTAAACTTTTGGTATTTTTAAAGGTCATTATCTTTGAAACTATGAGGTATACTGGCGGTCGGAAACTGGTTGTCAAGTCACAAATTCCTAGCTGTTCACAAATGTAAATGAATCTATGTTGGTGCATTTAAGGTTTCCGCAATGTAGGCAAAGAAAAATGACGTAAATAAAACTAGATTTTCATATAAATCGATAACCTATTGCCCGACCACCAAACATATTACAAATTATGAAATGTTTGGTGAGTTTGGGCACTTGAATATTGAAATTAAACATCTTATCCTACACAAAAACGAAATCAAACCCCTATAAAATAATAGTAACACTTAAAATCTTACATTTGAAAATCGATCCACCTGCAATTATTTTTGCTAAATTTGTCACGTGTCAACACACCAAATTTTGAAATGGCGACTGAGGGCTCAGTTCGCAAATTATAAAGTCATGCTGTTGGATTAAGAACCGTGGAGTTTGTCCAGGTCGACTGGCGCGAAATTAGAAATGAGCTGTCTATAGACTATCTTTTATTCAAAAAAACGTGTGAAGTGGTCGGAAACTGGTGCTGGCCGGCAAACCTGTGTCACTACCCTAATTGTAGAAAACTGTTTTCTGTCCTCCCTAACTAACTCTATGTAGCTAATTGCTACGTTTGTGCCACAATTTTGTAGCGTGAAGAAAGTAGGTATTTACAGCTCGGCTTATCAGAAAGTTAATAAACTATAAATTGATATCCCACTTATGCCGATAGTCATTCTTAAAGCTTGTCGTGTCTGTGTTGCTCACCTAAATATTGGTAAGAAAATCGCAATTGTTTTTTTTTTGTTTGGTGTCTTTCATAATTTGTGAGGTCTTTTAATTTTAGGTAGAGAATTGATTATAAACTACGTTTTGAAAAAAATACTGACTTAGAAGTATGGTTGTAGATACATCGATTTAATTGTGATAGAAATTATATCAACTCACAATGTAAATAGTAGTCCGGGACATTCCAATTTAGGTCGTTCCTTTCCATATATCACCGCGGGCCGTAGTGAAATAAAATTACTTTGGATTGGCAACTTAGTTTACTACACACAATCTTTTAACCCTTTCCCCGCCACGCTTTTTTCCGAAAATGGTGCCCCACACGCCACGACCATTAAAAAAAAAAATCCAAAAAATTATTAGGTTATACTCAACTCATTCAGGCAAGTAAAAATACAACGTTTCTTGATCATGTTTTTTTGTCTGATATATCAGACATTGGCGTGGTGGGCACGAAAATGGTTTGTCTGATATATCAGACATTGGCGTGGAAAAGGTTAAAGAGGTCGTTACTCAGTTGTTATTCAACTCTTCGGACTTTGTATCCTATTGTAAAAATACTTTATTTGTTTGAAGTTCGATAAAGAAATCAGGTTAATCACCATCTAGATTCGGCTATTACCAAAAACGCATGTTTGTATTTAATTTAATGATGAATATTGCATTTTTACAGATAAATTATTAGAAGCATTCAGATGGCTAAGCTCACGGACTTGATAACCAACAATGCCCATTTCACATTTTCTTATGAAGTAACACCCGATTTGCCAATAGAGGAATTGGACAATGTGATTATAGAACCGCTTTTCTATTCAGTCACCTGGCATGCTAAGATCCACAAAAATGAAAACCTAGATATAGGCGCATTACGTTTAGCCAAACAACTTAGGGCTAAAAATAAGGAAGTGATGTTACATTTATCATGCGATTTATTGAGGAAAGATTTTTTGAAGAAATTACTGATGATTCTTCAGCAAAATAAAATTCAGAATATTTTAATAATCTTAGGAGGTAAGCGAAAAACAAATTCGTTTATTTTAACAATTTTTTTACAGTAGTTAAGTAAAATGGCATAATTATCTAAAACAACAAAATATAGTTTTAATAAAATCATCGTGAGGTACCCTCAAACACGGATCTTTCAGGTCCGTGCCCTCGGAGATCTCTCTTGTGCCTGATACAATAGTTTTTTTTTAAATTACTTACTTAACCTGTTTAACCACCTTATAATAACTTGTAACCAAAAAAGTTATTTTGTTTATTCACTTCTTCATACTTACATAATCTTTTATTTTATTTCCACCTTTTTCAGAAAGATACGATCCAACTTCATCGGATTTTAAAAGCAGTGATGATTTAATAAAAACTGTCAGACAGGATACTGGGGACTATTTTTGCATAGGAATCGCTGGTTCACCTGACTGCTCAGACGATAAGTTGCAGCGACTGAAACAGAAAGTGGACTCTGGTGCTGATTACATTATCACTCAAGCGTTCTTTGAATCTAATTTGTACTCAACGTTCATTTCAAGATGCAAAGCAGCTGGAATAAACATTCCAGTCATACCAGGCGTTTTCCCCTTTGAAACCTATGAACAGTTGTCTAGATTCATAAATATATGTAAAATTAAAGTATCAGATCATGTTGTTGAGTACATAAAAGAGAAAGATGGATCGGAAAATCTTTTAGGAAAAGAGCTGACACAGAAATTGATTGCATCTATTGCTGCAGAAACTGATATGAAACATTTCCATTTATTTACACTGAATAAGTTGACTCGTTCTGCAGCTATTGTAAAGCCATTATTATGAAAACGGAGATTGAATAATGCAAATCAACCTTCATAAACCTCTCTTTTTATAAAAACTTCTTGTTTAAAGAGATGGGCATTCAACCCGGTTTTTTCTCCGAGTTGAATGCCCATCTCTATTGTACTATTATTTTGTGTTCTACTACTTCTATAAGTTTAATAAAATAAAATATCTATTTTATGGATTCTGGTTTATAAAAAAGTCTAAATAAATTAAAAATCACGGAATAGAAAAAACAACTTGTTTTTTCTATTCCGTGTTAAAAATAAAAAGCCTTGCTGATCCAAAAAGCGTTCATTTACATACGTTTCTCAAAATATTCAGTCAGTTTATCAATAAGTGTGTACTAGCCCTAAAAATATCAAGTGATTTACATGAATATTCAACCAGTGACAAGTAAGAATAGTAACTATTCTTACTTGTCACTGTTGTTCTAAGGTTGTAATCTGTGGTCAGCCATTTTGGATTTCGTAAAAATAATGAATACCAAACGAAAGTAAAGAAATATTGTTTTTTGACCTACCTGATAATTTGTTAGATAAAATAAGTTTTAAAAGTACGGTTTTCGTTTGAATTATCTACCTACATACCATTTTGAGTGCGTGAGCGTCTTTATTCGGGCGGAACTGTGCTCGTCGATCAGCTGTCAGGAACCTTTGACGTGTAGAACACAAACAAATCTGATAATACTGGTTTGATATGCTGTTGGCGAGATGAACAGCACGTTTTACGAGCAGCTTGGGGGGATAGCAGGGATGTTTGAGCAGTGGGGTACTTGCGAGAAGACGGTCCTAGCATGTGCACTGGCGCGGAGGGTGCCTTGGCCAGGGCTGAAGCTTGTGCAGCGGGCAGTCGAGGCTGCTCTTCAGAACCACGTTGAAGACGAGCGTCTAGAACGGGATGCTAATGACGAAACCTTGCTTGCAAATCTGCTTACGCCAAGGACAGACGATTGTGATGATGAGGGTAAGATTCAATTTACTGGTTTTTCCATAAAATTGTAACACTAACTTACACCAGGATTGGTGTAAGTTAGTGTTACTAAGGTGAAATCTGATGAAAAAGATTTCGTATTGTTTAACTTAATAATCAATAATTTCTATAACTTTTCCTTTCCTTTTTTTCTGTAGGTACCACTACATTAATTTTATGGATAATGTTTCATTTAAAAAAAACCTATTGTGTTGGAATGTTATTACTAATTCTGGTTTAATATTGGTTTAAAGTGAAGACTAATCTTGTAACACACTGAGGATTCATCAAGATTATTATGATGAATGTTTAAGTTAGTTTTGTGTCTATGTGTTGTTGATGTATACATATTTATATGTATATTACTTTATAAATGTAACCTTTGTTGACTCTGATATCCATCACAAAAGTAATTTAGGGTATTATAGGCTAGAATAATATGTGATATTTTCTTATAAATGAAATCGTTTATTTTATGCACTATAAAATAATTATATGAAACAAAATACCTATATTCAATAGAAGAATATTGATAGTGACTTATCCAATAGTCTAGATTAATTTAATTATAAATATTCCTCTCATAAGAATATTATGAAACAGAGAATGTTTCATATCTATCTTGCACTGACTACTACTTACTTATAAATGTTCTGCTAGTGGTATAATAATTCTATTTCCAGGTTAACATTTAAGTTCAATTATGTGAATCCGTTACTATGATTCTATTTAGAAACATAATTTTTTTATTTACATTTAGGAGGTGAACAGCTTCTACAGCTATTAAATTTGCTGCCACTCCTAAGGACTGACAATGAACGAGCCAAGGATGTATACATGACTGCTACCCCAGCACTAGTGCAGCGATGCGTTGATGCGCCTCGGCGTTCCTTAGTTGCCCCTGACCTATGCAGACAGTTGCTGTCCTATTTATTGGTGCATCCAGCTCTGACACACCATGACCAAAGGTAGTTTTATGCAATTTGATTTGTTGAATAATAATATTCTTAATGCAATGCAATCCTTCTTGAACCCTGGGAAAATTTTATGTACGGTCATCCAGCAGGCTTTGAAGAGACTCCTTTACTTACTAGAAAAGGCGGAATTTTACACACCCTTTTATGTGACATAACATGATTGATGAAAATGCAATGTCCGAATCAGTGTCATAAATGTTTTCATATGATATGAAATTAAGCTATTAGGCCTACTGTCCACGGCGGCGTAGCTTCATAGACGCCTATTCGTCATTATACGCTTGGTGTACGCCTGCTTGCAGCTTACATACGAAACTATGTAACTCTGTCGACGGAGCGTCAAAGCCTGCATGCAGCGACGCGAACGCGACGTTGACGCTCCGGCGAGTTTTGTATGTAAGCTGCAAGCAGGCGTACACCAAGCGTATAATGACGAATACGCGTCTATGAAGCTACGCCGCCGTGGACAGTAGGCCTTAGTTTTATCTCATTGTTTATTTCCTTTAACATTAGTTATGTAATCAGCAATTTGGTTTGATATCAACTGACAATGTTTTGGTTTATGGGTGTGGCCAATTATGGACACTGTTTTTGTAATATAATTTTTTTAACAATAATTTTTTTTTCCAGCACTTTGACACAATGGCTACGCTATTTAGAAAATCATATATCTGGTAATAGAAATACAGAATCAGTATGGCAACAAAGAATAGAGCCGTGTCTTATGCCAGAAACAAATATTTGGAGTACAAGCAATAATACCTTTAGGAGGACCATTGGAAAGAATGTTGAATTTAGGGGCATGCTTGACACATTAGATTCATGTTATACAGACCTTTTACAGGAATCATTTTCTAAGAATGGCAGAGATGTAGACCTTAGTCTAGAAGGAGAAAAGCTGAACTTTGATGCTGCAATTTCACAGCCAAAATCACAAAGATCAAACAGTTTAACACCACCTTCAACAAATTTCATGCAAATGTCTTCCTCTGCTGAGAATCTAAGTGATGAGCCATTTGTTCAGAAACCACGAAGTTTTTCACTTTCAAGCGAGCACAGTTTAGGTCAAATAAGGCCTATTAGTATAATGTATGGGACAACAGGAAGTGAGACGCGGTTAGACGAATTGAAATGTAATAATTTCACTGAACATCCCGGAATGTCGACAGTTGCACAATGGCTCAAAAGTCTGAGGTTACACAAATATGTTTGGTTATTCACAAATATCACTTATGAGCAAATGATGGCGATAGATGAAAAATATTTAGAAGAGTTAGGTAAGTTATGTAAAAAATAATATTATTAAACTTTTATGATAATTAATATAATTATTACTATTTTTCAATGCTAATTTTTTAATTATTCTTTTTTTTTGGCAACACCACAATAGAAAATATTAATAATAAAAAAAAAAAACTATGAGGGTACATGCATGTTTAACCACAGCTTTGTAAATAACAGAAATATGCTACCTTATCTGTATAAGGTAGCATATTTCTATTTCAAGGTAAAATCAGTTTTTTATTAGTGGAATGATTTACGGGAAATATTTAAGTGTATATCCGGCTGAAACGTGCACCAAAATAAACCGAACGCACACCAAAGGTTTTGTTACCAAAAAAGCCAAAAAGGTTAAGTTAGGTTAGCAATTCAATTCTTTTGGTGCACGTTTCAACCTTTTTTGGTGTACGTTCAGCCTTTTTTGGTGTAGGGTTAAATACAAGCCATGATTTACACTCGCAGGAGTGACGAAAGGCGCACGGCACAAACTCCTCCTATCGATCAAGAAGCTGCACGAGCGCGCGGCGACGCTAGAGAGCGTGGAGGCGGAGCTGGCGGGCGGCGCGGCGCCGGGCGCGGCTGCGCGGGCGCTGGAGCGGCTGCGCGGCGTGCTGCTTAGCCCGATGCCGCCGGCGTCAGATCTGCCTGCTAAGATCCTGCACACGCTCGATATTGGTAACGATTATAGTTTTATTTAACGCCTCGACGGTCTAGTAGTTAAGTACCGGGTCGAGGTCTCGAGGTCCTGGGTTCAATTCCTGGGTCGAGCTAACTTTGTGTTGGTTTTTTCGGACACAGCTCGGGTTTGTGTGTCAGTGATGATTAAGCCAGTATCATCATTGTAACAATAACTTGATTTCAAGGATGGAGGCCTGCAGTGGGACAGTAAATAGGCTGATACTTATAGTTTTATTTACGTTCTTAGCTGAATTCTGTGTTTGTATTGTTTGATGGCGTTGAACCGCACGGCCCGTAGCAGTGCTTGGTAACGTTACTAATTTCACTCTCTTCATCTTTATTGCCAATGTAGGTTTAAAATGATCGTACATTGAGGTTGTATTTACTCCGCTACAATTTGCTTGGTGTGCAATGTTACATTCGTTATTTTCATAATCTTAAAATTATTTAGATTGCTGAATGTTATCATTAATATTTCTATAGTAATATTACTTTTTTTTTAACTCTCAGTGCTAAAGTTAATCTGCATTCTGATACTATTATTGATACACCATATTTACCGTTAAAGAACAATATGTTAATATTTGCGATTAATCTATTTGTACGATGATATGTGTTGTATAGCCCGACCAATAATATAAAAAACCTTGCCATATTGCGGAAAAATATTGGAATTAATTTCTTTAAGTGGCAAAAATCAAATAAAAGAAACAATAAGATGTCATTCAATAATGCTGTCTGTCAAAGTGTGATGTAAATTGTCAACCGTGCCTTGTTACTATCGAATATTGTAAGTTATTTGTGAGTATAACCATAGCAACCAAGTGTTGCTATAACCATAGCTAATGTGGCGCCTCCAGAGCAGATTTTTGATTTTCTTGGTCAGGTTATAGCTGTATAAGATTAATATAAATCATGTTGCCACGAGAGATGTTAATTTGCTATCAGTTATTGTATTATCTAATTATTATGTTTATTTGTCATTAGCGTCAAAAACGTTATGTAACGGCGTCGGCACCAACCCCCGCGTGCCTGCGCACGCGCCGCTCGAAGACTGCGACCACGACTCCCCCGTCGACCCTCTGTCTTTACACTGTTGGCTTGTCGAGAAGGTAAAAGTATATTCATTTAATTCTAATGTAACATATAAAAACGTAAAAAATAACACAGCAAGCAAAGCTTGCAGGTTACATTCTATAGTAGAGTCATTTTAATAGGCCACATTTGATAGTTCATTTATGCAAAGAAAAGTGCTACTTATGTACATCAGGAGTAGTGTCTAATTTTCTAAATAAATAATAATTGTATTAATAAGAACAGATGTTTCTTGAGTTTTATACCTTTAGTGTAAGGTATATTTTTCTTTGCATAAATAAACTGTCAAATGTGACCTATAAAAATGACTCGACTAATAGTTCATACAATTTATTAAACAGGTACACCAAAAAAATTTGGCACAGTATTTCAAAATTAAATTTTGTCAGAAATTATGCGCGTATAAATACGTATATAACTTTTCGGCATAGGTACGGACGGCAGCAGATCAACCTACCCTAATCTGTCAAAAATTCTCAATTGAAAGAGAACTCTATGTGAACTGAATAAAGCTGAAAATTGATTGTAGAAATTTGACAGATTGGGGTAGTCTGATGTGCTAGCGACTGTGCATAACATTGTTGAACATTATAGTATTTATTTATACATGAATGGTGTGGTTAGGCTCTCCACCACGAGGCGTTCAGCCGCGCGGAGCTGCAGGAGGCGCTGAAGCGGCTGCGGCACCGCCTGCCGCCGCGCCAGTTCTTCCACCACGTCAGCGACATGCCGCTCAACAGGCGGTGTCCCAAGCCCAGGTACCAAACCAACCAATAACAATCCCTGAATAACGATCCGAACCTAAATCGACCTTCACCGGGTAAATGAAACATATTCTAATATGAATTTAGTATAATAGAAAAAATATTAAAAATGGGTTGCCTAAAAAAATCCTGGGCAGACTATTTATAATTATTTTTTGAAAAATGACTCATGAATCATGACAAAATTTTCTTATGATCTTGATATTGCAATAATTTGTTAAAAATATGTATATATTTTTTTTAATAATTAAAGAGTGTCCAAGATTATTTTAGGTCGATTTAGGTTCAGATCTTCTACTATCAGGCATGGGACCAGGGCCCAGGGAGTGCTACCAATGCGACCATGAGGGACCCGATGGGGTTAGTGGGTAGTCCGCACTCTGCGTTAGTCCCACACCCCCCTCAGTCAACCCCGTGGCTGAGGATGTGCGTAAACGCATTCCCCAGGTATCAACCATTTTGACGATGCTCGTTCTCCGAGTGTTTTAATAATAAATAATAAGTCATTTAATTCAGGCAATAAGACCCATAAATTACACGTTATATTTGTCCCTATTTGCGGCGGGGTCCGGAGACCGGAAACACGGCTTACTGAGTTATACGGTGGGTATGCCTTACCCACCCGCCCCAAGGGTTCCGAAAATCTCTTTCTCCCTATAGTCAGGTTATGCCTGTACCATGACTTAGGAGGATTTTACAAGTCCAGAAATTACAACGGAGCGACTGTCATGTTCTGATGAACTGTCCAGGGGAGGGGAACCAGACCAATTGGATCATGTCACAGAGAAAATAACCATTCTGGGAGGATGCTATGATTTATAATAGAATAACTTCCCTAGACTAAAGTAGATCATATTCACACATCACATCACACTGTCTAACTCCAAACTAAGCATAGCTTGCGTATGGGTGCCAGACAGCATAGAAACATTACTTTTAAGTATTATTTTTATGGGTCATACACACATATTTTATTAGGTGTGTATGTTTGAAACATGCAGACTGATACAAACGGCCTTGTTTATGTAAAAAAAATTGTGCAGTTCGGGGATCGATCTTATTAGGGACATCCACGATCTATGTTCATAGTTCATACATTTATCATGTGACAGACAGTGATGGGTGTGTAATACGTTGCAGATGGCGCGTAGGCCCGCACAACGGGTACGGCAAGCCGCTGGTCCGGCACGGCGGGTCCCGCGGTCCGGGCGGCGGGGCGGTGGGCCCGCACGTGCCGCGCGGCAAGTCGCACTCGTACCCGCCGTTCCCGCCCGCCGCGCTGCCGCCCGCCTTCCGCCCCCCGCCGCCGCCCTCCGTCAGCGACGACTACTCCGGCCTCGACGCGCTCTGCCTGCAGATGACCGAGCAGGCCATCAACTGACTGCCGCTCCGGTATGCGCCCGTGACGCATCACGCCGTCTCTTTCTAACAGGCGAACACGCCCCGCGCTCCGTCGCAGATTATAACGTATGTGAGTACCTCAATTTGTAAAGTAAACACGCCGAGAACCACACACAGATAACGCGGCCGCGAAAATTTTTGCCGGCGCCACACTTGACGGAAATTACGTTGCGGATCTTACTTAATATGAAATTACTTGAGCGTTCCGTGGCGAAAGTACCGCGACGTAATTTCCGTCAAGTGTGCCGAAGGCCTGACTGCGGCCCCGTGATCGCGGTGCAGTGTGATAATCGCCTTACGTTGTGGTTCCGGATCGTGACCTCGATAAAATTCGAGATATTCCGCGTCGAGAAATCTGCCGAGATTTTTCCGCGTCCGTCGCGATTCGTCTTTAAGTTGACTTATGTATTGGTATACATAGACAAATATTTATTTACACAACTTTAGAATAATGTGAGCAGTTTTCCGAGAACTTATTGAGATGTATAGCAATCTTGTAAATCTTTTAGTGACCTGGGGCTGGCCGGGCCTCGTTTGTTGAAGTCCCTCCTTGTGTAAGAGATTCACTATTTTTAGTAGCCCTTGTATATTATTAGGTTGACCGAGTATCTATTGTAAAGTGCGCGTCTGAGGCGATGACTTAGTGTTCCAGTGTGTATCTAGATTGAGATAGTGTAAGGGTTGAACTGAGCCCTCGCTCTGAGACCTGTTGTCAGTGAGATTTACAAGGTTGTTTGTTATTGCTGGCGTTAAATTTTATTTATCATGCGGCACTTCTCTGAGTATTCGTCGGATTCGAACTCGACTCACCGGCCTAGTAGGACCTGTGTAAGTGTTGTACCAAATTTTTAGTTAAAACATAATTATATTTATTCGATCTGCAACATTGCCATAAGGACCTCATTCCTCATGCGACTTATAATAAGATGACCTGCTGTTGAGATAGGTACAACTGTTCATTAGTTTTAGATCCTTGTAAGATTTCATAACATTCATGTTGTTATTTTAAAAACAAACAATTTGTCATGCTGTTGGGGTTATTGCAATTTGTAGAAAAAGCATTAATATTGCACATTATAATGTAACATAATGGAGTTGACTATGTCAAAAACATTTAGTAATTTTACTAAATAATTTAATTGATCATGCTGTTAAACGAAATAGAAAACCCGCAAAGCTTCCTACTATGTCATAGTAGTCCACTGACAACGAAATTATTAATAATATATTTGAGTGAACGAACAGTGCTAAACAGTTGTTTGCAGTAATAATAGCCGGTTCCCTTTTTCTTACCTTGCAATATGCATGATATTTAAAAGTATAATATATATTTTATTGTTGTGTCGTGAATTTATTTATAGAGAAAATCATGTCGAAATAATTGTATTTATATTAAAATTAGTAAATAAATTTAACGTACAGTTGTTCTCTCATGTGATTGTTTATTCTGGCCCTGTTTCGAAATTAACGACGATGTGCATCTTGCATTCTATCACTTATATTTCCAAATGTAGGTACCTACTATGAATGATTTTAAATTAATAATTGAAATTATGTGTGAATGTGTACTTTAATTTTACAAAGAAATGAGAGCTAGAGAAACGATGCCTTAATTTACCTAAAATACAAATTAATATTTGAGGTTGTAAGTGAAATTCGTCTGACCATTTAGGATTCAATATTGTAATAGATATTCGACTTCGGTTATAACATTCGCTAATATCGTAATGTAAATACATAATTATAAGCATTATTTAATTGTAACATGAACAAAATTCGGCGACAACGATACTATTCGATTCGGCCAATCGATAAGTACTACCAAGTATGTTAATTTCTCTGGTGCTAGTTTCATTTCTTAAATTATTTTGCTTGGCTAAGAGGTAATGATTCAACTGTTGTAGAGCTAAACAATTTTTTGCAGCGGGAGTCTTTGCTTAGCTTATAGTCTAGCAGCATTATAGGTCTTTGGCAACTGTTGGTTGTGATGTGGCGCCTACACGCGCCTAATAATAAGTTATTTTCCCACATAATTCATTATGTTGAGATCTGCTATAATCATAACTTTTCTTTCGAGGGTATTTCTGAATTAAGATTGCAAAGAGTATTTAGATAAACGGCCTTTTATTTTGGTATTGTCAAACATGTTACATAATATTCTTGTAATTGTTGACTTGTTACATTTTGCACACAAAGCAACTGCAACTGTTTTAAAGCAAGTAACCTATAAATAAATGTTGATGTAAAATAGATGTAAAACTGTTGACTGATGATTGAATAATTTATGATGTTTATGTAATGTTTTATTTATTTAGGTTAATACATAAATATAAATATTTTGACTGGATCAAAACACTGATTGTAACTTGTGCAATTTTTTATTTTTATTTACTTAAAATGTTATAGACATCCATGTAAATAATGGACTACTTGCAATGTATTTATTATTATAAATATTATAATAAGGTTATTGTTTTGTACAAAACATGCAAGAAATGTTGATAAAATAGAATTATGAAGTGAGATTTGGCTATCGAAAGTAAACAAAGCTTACAGTTGCAATATAGTTTTTAATTTTTTTAGCAACTATAGTATTTTCTGAAAGTTAACTTCATTCAACAGAATTTATTTTGGATGTCTGGAATATTGAAAGGAAATTATACTTTCGTTAGCCATAATCTATAAATTGACTTTTAACAATTTTATTTGATAAAGTTTTATTTTCATAATTATTACACAGTCCATGATGTTATCGTTATGGAGCCTATGAATTGAAGTGTTAATATTTTATTGTCTATAAATTTCATTTTTAATACTAATAAATTGATAATACAAATAATGTATTTGTATGGAAGTACTTGATGTTTCTTTCTCTTTCTTGACTATTTTTACTTAGTTATGTGGTGGACTGTGATACGGTTTATTTTTGGATCATGATATTCATCAGCACTAAATAAATATTATTGTATAGTCTAAAACAATCATTTTTATTTCACCTTTAAATTCCCATCCCAATTTAAAAATGATATAATTAAACTCAAATGTGCTGAAATGACTTTATTAAGTTTTTTTCTTATAAACTACAAGCAGTATAAATAAATAGGTCTTGTGGTGGTATACATTCTCAACGGAATATTTTACATTACAGCAATTTCTCTTTGTGAGTGCCTATCATATGTCTAGCTAGATCATTTTTTCTGTAGAAACCTCTGGGGCACTTATCACAAGGAAAAACAAAGCGGCTCTCATGTAACTTGGCAATATGAAAATCAAGCATTGCTTTTGATGGGAAACTTCTAGGACAATTTTCAACTGTGCATTTGTATTTGTCAATATGTTTATGCCGGAAATTCATATGATGAGAGAGAGCTTTTGCTTCATAGAAGCTTTTTGTACAAAGTTCACATTTCAAAGGGCGTTCTCCGGTGTGCTTCCACATGTGCACTTCAATATTAGAAACAATCTTTGAGCAAGTTCTGCAGTAGCCAGACTTTTCAGAATGCACTCTCTTTATATGAATTTTCAAGTTTCCTTTAGTATTGAAGGCTCGTCCACAATGATTGCATATATATCTATTTGGCTCAGAATGTAGTTTGTGGTGTTTGGTAAGGTTGTGTTTATATTTAAACACACTGTGACAAACATGGCAAGAGAATTCTTTGCTACTTGTATGAACTTGCTGATGTCTTTTCAACTGGTCTTTGGTGCAGAAGCTTTTGGAACAAATATCACATATTTCAGACTTTACACCTTTGTGCTTCTTCTTGTGCCGTATTAAAGAACTAAGTTGTGTGAAGGAGGAAGGGCACTCTGAGCAGGTATATGGAGTTTCGCCAGTGTGGGTTCGCAGGTGGGTTATTATTTCAGTAGTTGAATAAAACCCTTTTCCACAATTCTCGCAAATGAACCTTCTTTCTCTTACTTTTAAATGATTTCTCTCAGAATGCCTTTTGAGTGTGTTAGGGTCTTTGTATTTTTTATTACAAAATTCACAATGATATGGTTTTTCATTGGTGTGTGATCTCATATGTATTGTTAATGTTGAAGGGTTGGCACACTCCCTACTGCAGATTGAACATTTACTGGGACCTTTGTTATGAAATAATTTTTTTGAACGCTTTATTTTAGTAATTCTTCTTATTGTCTTTTTAACTGAACTTTTGTCCTCCAGTTCAGCCTTAGGACATACAGCTTCAAGTGATACTTCTACTTCTTCTGGTATATTAAAGTTATGAGGTTCTTCATCAGATATATTAGATTCTAGGTCAGGTTTTTCACATTTTATTTCTAGTTTTGGTGCAGATCTGTTAGTTTCGTTCAATTTAATATCAGAACTTTGGTTACGCAGAAACTTGTCTGTATCTTCACATTTTACCACGAAACGATAAGCAGTCGCTAGATCGTCTTCACAATAGTTGCATATGTATGAAGGGAGTCCATCATTTTCGATTATTTCTATTTTGGCACAGCAATACATTATTTTTGAACTTATTACGATACCATTACAATCGGTATCAAAAATGTTTAGATTGCCACTGTTTTCGCAACAAATACGGCAAATGGAAAGATCCATTTTAATGATTTAGACGTAAATTTTAATAATTTATTGTAGCTTTATTAGCAGTACAATTTATAAAATCAATAAATATTTGGCGAAGAAAAAATGTAAACATTGTCGAAATATATTCCAATTTGAAACTTTGACAGTTTTTTTTTTTCATGCTGCTGCATCCACACAAGCACGGACAAAATATTATATGACAAGGTGACCGAAGTCACAGTGACAGAAATAAGTCATGTTATTAATTGTATTATCTATAAAAAAATATATTGGCCCAGACTTTCGTCCTGATTTAATTACCTTTTTTTTTGGAGGCTAGCTAGACTTGCAGCCGTTTGTGGGACTCGAGACTAAAGCGTCCCTTAACTCCCCCGGGAACCAACCCCTACCAACCCTGATTTATTTTCAGTAAGTTATATTTCACCTGGCTATGAACTGGAGGTACTGGGTTTGATTCCCGAGCTGGAGACCTGAGTTCGGACCGAACAGAAGTTGTGTCGGTTATTTCGAACATAGCTCGTGTTTGTGATCACAATGACATGCAAGTTGCATTGTCTGTGTTAGTCTGGGTTCTTACTGTGTAAAAGGTAGGTACCTACGGACGGCAGCAGATCTACCTACCTCTGACAAAAATTCTCAATTAAATGAGAAATAAATCCTAATTAATCTAATTAATGTAGAAAAATAGGTTAGGGTAGTCTGATGTGGTCGACTGTACTGTACGTTACGTATTTAAAAAAACTTAAGTACTATGTTCATCAGTTGTCTAGTGCTTTATTATTTTATAGTCCGTAGTGCAAGGTTTGCTTAATTTGGGGCAAGATGGCGCTGCGTGGGTAATTTTCAAGGATAGCAGACTACTAGAGATGGCGATTAGTGATTAGATATGTACTTATATATTTTGTATCATTCAGTTAAATATCTTACAGCGCTTTCACACGGCATCCAGTTTTGCAGGACCGGCTTTTTACTGTATCCTGCAAAACTGGACGGTGTGTTCACACGGCAGTTCAGTTTTGCGGGATCCAGTAAAATTCGAAATTCAAAATTCAAAGTAAAAAGCCGGTCCTGCAAAACTCTTAGAGTAGAACTAAGGCAAAACTGGACTGCCGTGTGAACAATGCTATATAAATATTAGTGCCACTAAACGGGATCCCGCTTTTTACTGGACGACGGATCCAGTTTCTAGTGACAAAGCCGAATGCCGGATCGGGTTTTTGCAGTATCCCGCATGCGGGATGCTCGTGTGAACGCTATCATATAAACACATTCGCCATCAAACGTGATCCTGCAAAAAACGGGATCCTGCAAAAAACTGGACTGCCCGTGTGAAAGCGCTGTAAGTATGAGGTTAACTGTCGAGTGCGCTCAAGTGTTTTTAAAAAGTAGTGTATTTCGACTCGAAATTGAGATAGATATCATTGATTTAACAAAATCGATATTTGGTAGTATTTGTGAGCCATAAGCTGGTTCAAAGAGACTTACCTACTTGATAATTACTATTTGCTCCATTAACAGACTTATTGTAAGCAAGCGCGCTTCATCATATATCGCATACTTGTTTAATATCTTGTGGTCAAGTGCTGGCTTAGTGTAAATATAAAAAATGGATTAGGTATCGCTGAAGACGCTGACTGAACGTCTGAGGCCCATCCCACATACAGGCGGCCACAACCGAGAGGAGCGCTAGCTGTTGAGATCCAGGTAAGTAAGTTATTTTATTTCGGTTTTTTATCTGTCGTATATAGGTAGTGCTTTAAATATGACCCTCTGGATGTTGCTGGTTAATAGGTACCATAATAGCCACAAAGTTGGAACCAGATCGTCACATTCGAGTGGAAAGGAGAAACCGAGGGAGTTTAGTGGTTATTGGGACGGTTTGTTCCCGAGTCCCACACACGGCCGCAGGTCTGCTAGCCTGCGGTTATGGTGCCTAAAAGCATTCTCCTCCAAAAAAAAAGATAGTCCGGTCAACCCGCATCTTAAGAAAATATTACTGTCAGAGTAAATAAAGTCCTATTATTACATTACAGAGCAGCGACTGCCGTCAGACCTTTTTATCTCTTAATAGAATACCCAGATCAATTGACATCTTTTTTTTTTGTTACGCTGTGGCAATGCCGCCTTCACCAGTCGTTTCTGGTGAAGACGCGTACCGGCCTCACCGCGAGTTGCACGGTACCCTAAAGCACACTTTCCGACGGGGGTTCGGGAGGTAGTGTTGGGCTCTCCCCGAGGATTCGAACCTGGCGGCCTACCAACTAAAACCACAGCGGCTCTCCCACCCGCTTTAGTGGAGAGGAATCCCGGAATCTACCTAGTTATGTCCCAGAAAACCTCTCCGCGCGGGGCCCTCTACGTAGGGGGCGCGGCTACACCCCTCCCGTTACCGAGAGGGGGAGTGAGGATAGCCGGTAGAGCCGAGCCATCCCCCAGGAACCATCCTGATCTTCCTTTTGTTGTATGTAAAGCGGCCTTTGAAACAAATAGGCTACCGTAGCGATTTCTATTACTAATGTATTATTAAGTAGTCATAAAAAAAACTGAATACTAGTCAATAAACATTTCGTTCTGAGGCAAATATCTGCTTCCAGTTATTTAGCTTTCAGCTTTCATCGTTGATCAATCAGCAGCCTGTTTCCGCCACTGATGAATGTATGCCTCTTTTATGTTTCGCCACAAATATCTATCCAGGCTTTCGGCATCGGGTCACTGCTACCAGTCCTAAGGTCATCAGTCTAACGAGTAGTAAGGCCTATATTACGCTTGCCTAACCGCTTGAGCATATTGAGCTTTGCCTTTTTGTCGCTATTATTGAAATTTTGACAACTCCATTGGATACAATACTCAGCTACTTCCGGGGTCCACGTCATATTCAACTCTTCCGAAGTCTTCACTTGCTCAATACGATGTCACGGTGGTCTTGACGTGATTGTCATTCTGCATCAAAGGGATCAAAGGCGGACATCAGAATTATCCACTCGAATGAAACGGACCAATTGTTGACAGGGTACTGTTTGTCGCTAATCTTTACTTGAGCGCTCAGTCATAAAGGATTAAGAGGAAAGGCAGGAGCCATTTTTCCATACAAACGCTGTCCCCTGTTTTCTCCCTGGATAATGCCATTAATGAAATATTTTTTTTTTCCAAAAATCTATGACCACTATTTGCATGTCCCTATGTTTTCCTTTTTTTCATAAATTAATAATTAAGAGAGATATGAACCTTCAAAAATGTAAAAAAATGGCCAGATTTTCCGCTGTGTTTAAACATCCAGAAAACAAATTTAACTAGATTTAATTAAAAAAAGGAAAACATAGGAACACGGTCAAAGCCTTTCTTTAATTTTTGATGAAAAAAATAGTTAAATCGGTCAAGTTTTGGAGGAGAAATCAGGGGACTACGAAACGTTGATTTTCCGTACTTTTAATAGGTATTTTCGGTCCAAGCTGCAGTTGTCTCTATCGCGCTCTGCGGGGGAGGCTTGAGGTTGGGGAGACGCGGACTTAATACGTATACTCTCTATGACGTGACGTAGTCGATAGTTATATCGATATCCTAGTGTTGTTCATCGATATCGATATTTCCAGTTAGAATATTTTGCGTGAAGTGCATTTAGCAAATTATTGTTGTGATGTTTTATTGTTGGAAGGTATTATGTAACTGATAAACTTTTTCTTGACAATTTTTTATGAATTATATACTTAAACGCCTCGACTAGGCCGTCGGATTTAGACAAAAAAAGAAGCTAAATTCGCAAAGCGTGATGTAGTTCTGCATTTTAAGTATATTGTATCTGTTAGCAGAGGCGGATTATCCTAAAGGCAAAGTAGGCATGTGCCTAGGGGCGCGACGGTACAAGGGGGCGCGCGGGCAGAATTGTAAAATAAAGAAAATATATACAATATAGCATAAAATTAATTGCGCCAGTAAGTAAGCCACCTACATAGACAATAAAAACTATTATATTTGCTTACAACCTAAATTTGCTTCAATTTATAACAAAAAAATAAATTTCACGGATGGGACTGACTAAACCTTACGCCTACAAACAACCTTGTCGATAGTAGGTGATCTCTGATTGAAGTTCGACTGTATCGGACGTTCCTGCCTCTAAAATTGCGGGGACGAGAGTGCGGAGCGGGGGCGGGAGCTAAGCGGTCAGGCGCGAACGAATGCGCCAGACAATTCACGACGACGTTCGTTTCCTAAATTTGCCCGACCGAGAAAGAAATCCGGGAACTTCCGCGCTTACGGCAGACACCTAGACCACTATCTATACTATCGAGATCGAATTAAGTCATCATCATCATTTCAGCCAAACGACGTCCACTGCTGGACGTAGGCCTCCCCCAAGGATCTCTAAACCGATCTCTCCTGCGCCACCCGCATCCAGTGGATTCCGGCGATCTTTATGAGATTATCGGTCCACCTTGTGGGAGGCCTACCACGGCTACGTTTCTCGGTACGTGGCCACCACTCGAGGACCTTTCCGCCCCAACGGCCGTCAGTCCTCCTCGCAATGTGTCCTGCCCACTGCCACTTAAGGCTCGCAATTCTTCGGGCAATGTCGGTGACCTTGATCCTTCTGCGGATCTCATCATTTCTGATGCGATCACGCAGGGAGACTCCAAGCATAGCCCTCTCCATTGCCCTTTGCGCGATTTTGAGCCTTTTTATGCGGCACATTGTAAGTGGCCACGTTTCCGTTCCGTAAGTCATCACTGGCAACACACACGTATCAAAGACTTTCGCCTTGAGGCACTGCGGTAGTCGGGCCGAGAAAACACTGCGTAGCTTTCCAAACGCTGCCCAGCCGAGTTGGATTCGTCGATCGACCTCTCTCTGGAAGTTGGACTTACCAAGTTGGACTTGTTGTCCCAGGTAAATGTACTCGTCTACAACTTCCAGAGTTGAGTTCGCAACTTTTACAGGAGTGGGTACGACATGGGAGTTCGACATGATTTTCGTCTTTTCCAGAGCCACTTGTTGAGACACTACTAAGATCGTTGAGCATTGTGCCTAGGTCTTCCAAGGACTTGTCTCAAGTCCCACACACGGCCGCAGGTCTCGCTAGCCTGCGGTTAAGGTAAAAAACGTATTCTCCTCCGAAAAAAAAAGGGCTTCCAACTACTCAGCCATGACTACGATATCATCCGCGAAGCGAAGGTGCGTTATGTACTCGCCGTTTATGTTGATGCCAAGATCTGTCCAGTCCAGAAGCTTAAAAACGTCCTCCAACACAGTTTCGGCGATATAACATCGCCCTGTCTCACACCCCGCCGCGCTGGAGCCGAATGGGTTTTGTCTTCTGGTCCTGGAGGCGGACTGACATGGTGGCGTTTTCGTACAGCGACTGCAACACTTGTATGTATCGACAGTGGAGTGACAGAAGCACGGCCCATGTCTCGACAAAATCAAAGGCTTTTTCATAATTTGAGATTATATTCTTTGGACTTTTATATAACCTGCCGCAGCGTGTGCATGTGGTCTACGGTACTAAAGCCTTTACGGAATCCGGCTTTTTCGGGAGGCTGGAGGTCATCAAACCTACGTACGAGACGATTCGTTATAACTCTAGAAAACAGCTTGTAAACACGTGATGGGTCTGTAGTTCTTCAGCTGCGTCCTATCGCCCTTTTTAAAGAACAGCTTTACCACGCCCCTATGCCATGCCGTTGGCGTTTTGCCCTTGAGAATAACGGAGTCGAACAACCTCTGAAGAGCTTTCAGGACCGGTCGACCTCCTGCCTTTAGAAGCTCCGCTGTAACTCCGTCATCCCCCGCGGCGCCTTGTTATTTTTAAGCTGTTTTAGAGCTACACAATCTCGTAAAGGCTGACGTCTTGAATATCTTCAGTGTAGTGTCGGCTCAATTTAGCTCTTCGATCTGTGTCCTCGGTGACTGGTGTTCGTGTCGTCGCGTAAAGCTATAAGTTCGTAAGATGAAGTAAGATCTGTTCAATCCGATGTGCCTTGTTGTCCGAACTCATGCTCTTTTTTCCTTGGCCCCCATCTCACCGCGTTTTCCTAAGGTAAGTACATCGGTTTCGGTCAAAGAATAGTACGAGTTATTTTTAATATAGGGGCGCCTATGAAATGCTTGCCTACAGCGCTCCCAACGTTTAATCCGCCTCTGTCTGTTAGAGTAATGTGATTTCAAATTTGCAACTTCGAAAAACCTGTGGAAACTGAGAAAATCGAGAAAATCTTCGAAATTTTGGGACTTTTTTTACTATTTGCTCTCCAGGGCCAAAACTATGTTTTTTTGTGAACGACACACTACACTAATAAACTGTATTAAAGTACCTACAACTGGAGGCAGCTCTATTTGACTTCATAGAAGCCAAGCTATGGCACTTTGAAGATGACCAATATTTCTCGAAAATAGAAAAATAGAAAATAGGTTTTACTTACTTATTTCGCAAAAAACTGGCAAAACCACTAGCCCCACGAAGATGTCTGATATATTTTGTCACAGACCGAGCATTGAACCATGTCCTTTACCTTTGCTTAAGTGTTACATTTGCCACAAGAGAAAGCCATATAGTCCAGTCAACGAAGCTCTAACTTTGCCATTTTAGATGAAAAGCTGAAACTGGTGCCAAAATTTTTGTTAAAGACTCCGTAATAACATACTAAAATGCAGGGTCGTGAGTCACCGGGGTCATAGGAAAAAAAATGGAAAAGGGTGAAAAAATTACTTTCTCCTGAAAATTTCGAAAACTAACAAAAATATAAGAAAAAGTTTCAGACAAAAAATGTGGAGAATTACTTTTTCTACAGAAAAGGTTATTATCAATTTGCGCGTATCGCGCACCGTTTCCTAGGAAATCGCGTACAAAATGCGAAAATTCGCACAATGTTTTTCGTTTCAATAGAATTTTTACAAATTTTTCAATTAAAAATTATTTTTATGCATTCTTCGATATCCCCAGACATTTCCGTCTTATTTTTATTGATTTGGTTCAACATCAATAAGTGCACTATATACTCGATTTCCTAGCAAACGGTACGCGATAAGCGTAAATTGATAATGACCTTTTCTGTAGAAAAAGTAATTTTCTACATCTTTTGTCTGAAACATTTTCTCATATTTTTGTTAGTTTCCGAGATTTTTAGGAAAAAGTAATTTTTACACCCTTTTCCATTTTTTTTCCAATGACCCCGGTGACTCACGCACGACCCTGCATTTTTAGTATGTTATTACGGAGTCTTTAACAAAAATTTTGGCACCAGTTTCAGCTTTTCATCTAAAATGGCTAAGTTAGAGCTTCGTTGACTGGACTAATATATCTTTTAAAAATATATACAAAAAAGAACTAAACATTTATAACTTTAGGTACTCGTGGAAAGTTCCTATTAACAAATGCGAATAAATTCACAAAAAGCGATAGGGGTACTCGTCGGATCCGATCCACGGACCTATCAGTGACGATGCGTAGTACGTAGCCACTGTACCGGCAAGAATTAATACTATCTGTCGAAATTAGTGACCTGTTTTTTCCTTTGCATTGTCCGTGAACATTTATTTTGTCGTTTTTATATAGGTAAGCAGAAATCTTTTCTTTTGTTCTATTCCTTCTTAGCTGTGTGCAGGCGGGCGCGGGGCGTGGGGGCGGCGTGGCACGCAAACATTGACCCTCTTATTACAGAACGTGGTTTAAAAATTAAACCGAGCTTAGTCCTGACTTAACTCCTGACTAAAGTCAAACGCTATTACAAAACGAAGTTTTACTTCATTACGAGTACTAAAGTTAGACCCAAGAAAGTCCGCCGATACCCCTAGTTTTACTATGGACTAACTTTCAAACGTCAAAAGATAACACTTTTGAAATTTCGGTCCGTTCTACGTATAGAAAGACAATTTTTGGAAAGAATCACTTAAATTTGTGAACAGAAAATTAAAAATATATGTTACTTTTTCTTACATTACTAAAACATATTTAAAAATAAAGAATTATTATTTTTACTGCCTTATTTAAAGATTTTAAAACATGACATAAAACAGAGTCTTGTAAAATGAAACGCACTGAACGAGTTAGTACCAGTAAATTATTCTTATGTTGGTATTTGTTTTGTAATAAGGAAAGTTTTAAAAAATAGTCCGGATCTAAACCTGTACTAACAAGTACAGTTTTAAACCTGTTTTAGCGATGTTTTTTGTAATAAGAGGGTGATAGTCTCACTCACACATTGATAGCTCGGTTGTTCGGGCACTGCGCGACAGCAATAGATTTTACAAAAACCCAATTTTCAATTTTCTCACCCTTAGTATGTCCTCTTAAGATTACTTTTACTATTCATTCTGTATTGCGACTAGTGTTTTTATTTTACTAAAACTACTGGCAGGATATCAGTATTATCAGTAGGTAGTACCTACCTAAGGATTGCGATTAAAAATATTTAATTAACTTATTTTAGATAGGGCCGTGTCTAAGATCGAATTTTATAGTAAATCATCATAATTATTATCTTTCTAACAAAAAATAATTAATGCTCTCAAGTAGGTACATCTAGACGCCTAGGAGTAAACTCCTAGGCGTCCTAACTTAAAGTTAGGTATTCTATTTGGGTATAAATTTTATAGTTACGAAAGGCTTATTTGCTACACTTATCAAATGCGGATTGGTGTGATAAACCAGAACCGCGTTTGAAAAATTCAAAACAAATTTTCTTGGCTCGGAATTGAACTTAAGCCTCCGAGATCATCCCTTACACATTAAAACCACTAAATGAACCAGGTATTTTGTAAAAAAATTGTTTGTATTATAAAGTGTCTACGCTGAAAGTGTATACCTAACTTACCTACTTGAGATAAAATACCTAGGTATCGCATTACATTCCGCCACCCACCAGCAAAGATTTTACCAGAAAAATGTATTTGAAACTAAAATGGGTTTAACTTTTGTGTCCACACTAAACAAAGAGTTTGAAAGTACCTACGCAATCCTTTACCGGGAAATTACGATTACTCCGCAGGGGCTCGCAAAACTGTACAACATGCAAATTGTGAAAGAATTTGCATTTTGAATAGAATTTTTAAAAAGGGCTAAAACTGTTGTTTACGACCGAGCAACGGTAAACGCAAATAAAAATTTTGACTGCGCTCGTGGACTATTTTGAAATAAGTAATTTACCAGTTCAAACAATTACCAGGCAAATAGATAAGGAAGTCTTAGTCCCTCTTATTAAAAAAACTACCTCTATCAAATATTTTTCAAAAATTTTTTTTTTGTAAGCAAAACTGTTTCAGCGGAACTAACCCTTCATAGCTTCTCCAACTTACATCCATCACAAATTAACTTGTGGTTAAAATTAAGGGTATTTAGGTACGTTTTCAATTGTTGATAGGTGCAGAGCTGACAGTGGCGCCCTGATTGAATCAAAATTACATGAAATGTTATAATACAGTTCAAAAAATGTTTTGTTACAAAGACGAAAAGATACGTAACTCACGTACGGGACTCAATTTTTTTGTATTTGATGTAGTGACCAAATAATAAGTACTTTGGTAACGGACGTTTTTGGTGCCATTGAATACCTAGGCTAATAAATGGAAAACCCGTAATTACGATGATACTGGGGTATCAGAGTCTTATTATTACATAATCATATTAATGTCGAACACCTATGCATTCGGCCTGTGTACATTAACTAATGATCACAGATGTTATTGCTATGGATTTGTTTACTCTTATTTTTTGTAAGGTAAAAATAAAAGTAAACATTGAATCGTAATTACGGGTTTTCCATTTATTATTAAAAAAAGTAAGGGGCCGGGGGTTCACAATGTCTTATTTATTATACCTACACATGGGAGGAAGAAGATTTGATAGCCCTTACTTATGATCTTAAATGCGCAACTTAAAAACAAAACCTAAAAACGATTTTTGTCATACTTACGATAAGAAAATCAATAGGTGCGCGCCAAGAATTGAACCATCCATGTAATTACCATCTAAGCAGTAAGCACTCCGCCCTAGCTTGACATTTATTTATCCTGCGTGTATTAAAAATGGTATGGTAATAGTACTTAGTTTACTTCGCCATTAGTATTGTCTCCTTATGTGTATGAAGTGTGTATATTGTCCTAGAGCCAAGCTTCTTACTCAACACGCCCTAACTCTACAAGGTCTAACTTTACAAACACTAAGTACACATTAGTCAAAACATGTGGCTTGGCCATTCGTTATTACAAGAACTATTGTGTAGTGTAAAAGTAAAGTAGTAAATTAATTTTTCACCTTATGTTTATGTGAATGTAGCGAAATGGCCAAACCGCTTATTTTGACTAAGGTGTAGAGTTTGTAAAGCCTTGTATATGGCGTGTTGAGTTAGAAGCTTGGCTCTACATGAGATCTGATATCTTTTTGGCATTGCGAGTCTTAGCAACATTTTACATGAAAATGTTTTTGGTGGGATCATTGAGCTTACGTCAGTACATAATATTTCTATTGGTGTGATATAAATATTTCTAAAAGGTAAAATAAATAAAACTAGGAATATTTTCATGTCGTAAGATTTGATATGAGTTTATTTTCGAAGTGGGCTATTCAGCTCAAATGTTTTCTAATCATAAGTATTCATATTACACTAATGATTAAGTTGTTATTAACATTTAAAATATTATTTATGATGTCCCGTTTTAAACCGAGTCAGGTAAATAACCCTTCCAAAATGTTTTGACGCGGACAATAGCGCCCCCACCCCTTAAGCTCCGCCCCTTTGTCATAGGGTGACTTAGGCAAGTCCCTGCAATAGACTCAATCTTCACTTACGTTTAACGCGAATTGCATCCAAGCTGTCACCAAGTTGGTTTGCCAAAATGGCTCTCTGGACGCCGTACGTGCAAGAAGCTGCCTTAGACCTGAGTCGGGCCACCATCAAGCGAGAGCAGAGCTCGCCGGACTTAGTGACTGTGCCTACTTCTCCTTACAACGAGTATGCGTACCGCCGATACTCGACATCTCCGCGACCTGGATTGCCTGCTAACGCGCCGTACTACGAGGGATATGCTGAGCAAGCCTACAGTGTCCCGTCGGCTCAGATCTCACCAGAATCAATGGATGGCTGGCCTGCGCATACATACAGCCACAAGAGTGCCACCGCATCGCCACCGCAGTCTCCAGAGTTATATGACATCGAATCTTTGGACGACGACGCTGAGTACCAAGCCTTCGAGAGAGACGCTTTAAGAGCAATGGCTGAGAAGAACGGAGGTTCCCTCCTTGGGAATAATCCTCGTATGCGAAGGGTCGTCCAGACGAACCAGACCGCTGACGACTCATACAGGAAGCAACGGGAGAGGAACAATTACGCCGCGAAGCAAAGCCGCGACAGGAGGAAGCTGAGAGAAGTGCGTCTAGCGTTCCAAGTTACATTTTTGAAGAAGAAAATGGCTGACTTGAAGGCTAGACTAGCTGCCGGGTTGTGCGGGCGGTGTCAACAGATTTGCGAGTGCTAAGTGAAATATAAAAGTTGGACATTTATCGATATCTACGAGTATACGTTTTTGGGAATGTTTGTAAATAGTGTTTTTGTGCAATTTAACAGGCTAGATGTAACTTCGCCCTATATTCAATACATTAATAAAATGTTTTCAGTCTTTTTTTAATTTAATTTGTACGTAGTTAATATAATTAATAATTTAAGAAGGTTCATTATTAAATTAACTTCATTTGAAAAACATGTAAAATTACTAATATCATAATATTATAAATTTATTTGTGAAGGCTAGGATTACATCTCGTTATAATGTAAATTTATTGTGTGCAATTGTCGAATTATTTCATGATGTATATATAAATGGTTAAGCAATTAATTCTAAGCACATCATCGAGTCATGTAAACTTTAAATGGTATAAATATAATATTTTGTAAAAAACACAAATCTGAATTTTTGTTGTTCCTTTATAATTCGCCCTGTTTTTGCTCGTTTAATAAATACTTTAGGTAAGCTTCTGAATACAACAACATCCAAGAGGATAAATATGATTTCTGCAAGACACGTGATGACGTGATAACCATTTCTTAAATTTAATAAGAGTCAATTGTTGAACCAAAATGACTGATCTTAACTTTTATAAGTTAGCACGCTTTGCTACAGGCATTTGAAATAAAAAGTTACAGGCTAATTTTCTGAGGAAAAACAAAAAAGAAAAATTTATTTTTATTATTTCAATTCACTATATCCTATAATAAGTAATGCTCTATTATTTCAATTATCCTCGGCTCGCCGTGTTAGGTATTAATAGTAGTCTCTTTCATAATTATAGGCGGAGCGCGTGCGCAAGCCGCGCCTCCATGTTTTACGGGACCGGATTCGTATATTTTCGGTTCACTCTGTAAGGCAAAAGGTGTTGATTTGAAGAGAAGAAATATTTATAATTATTTTAAGTTAATATACTATAAAGTTTGTTTTTCAAAGTATTTCCAAATCTATAAAGAATATTTTTTATGATTAGGTACTAGATACCATTTATTTCTACATCTAATTAATAATCTCTCTTTGTTAGCAGTCGAATATTAATTTTTCGACATCAATAACCCTATTTGTACAATCGCATTCAGTATTTCGGCGAAACAACAGACACGACACGCGTCACCCCGTCCTTGTTAAAATATTTAGTTTCAAAGCTTCCACGAATGGTATCTTCCTCGCAATATCTGACAGATTTCTCATTCTGGATATAAAGAAAACATTGGCACGCGGCGGCCTATCAAAACATAATCATCGATTGCCATCAGCCAAAGAACCACCTGTGGAAGGATTAAGGTTTGGTTTGTGCACACGCCATCCACCTCTCGTGCCGTTCAAGAGGATATTATAATGGAATATTATTATCAGTAATAATATCGCAGCTGTGGGAATTTATCAAATGTCACATCTCTTATTAATATAATATGTGGAGACATTAGAAAATGTTGTTTTTGTGGTAACATGATAGGATAAAGTGATTTCACTGAAGGTTAAGGATATATCAATACTGATATTTTAAGTCGGTAAGATCTGTGATCGTTCTGTCTATATAAATAAGACCTTGGTTCTAATATATTCTGTTTTTTGACTTTTAATGATCAGTAATCAAGGAAAGAATAAGTAAAAGTAACAGTTCCACTTATTAATAAAGTGCATAAAGTACCTAAACCAAGGTTCTCCATCATTTTTAAGAGGCCTAAGCACGTAGACAAATTCGTTGCACGTAGAGGGTTCAAGGCTTGCCTAGTGCGGGGTCAAAATCAGTGATATTGGTAAAACATGTACAGCAATTAGGTACCTAGTTTCAATCGATTTTAGCGACGGTATTTTTTCTAAATTTTTGCCTGTAGCAGCGAATAAATTTTTTACGACGCTTCTAAGGCGTAACGAACATTCCGCTATATTTTGAAACCAACGCTTTATGCAGTCAGAGTCAGAGATATTTATTATTTATTTGTGGCGAGAGTGCCGACCCATCACTTGGAGACTTTTATGAAGGAGGACTTCTGGCCGCAGGGGGTCGTCTATCGGAGGTTTCGAGGACGGCTACCAGCCGACTCTTCCCGCCTCAAGGCGGATATACTAAAATAAATTTTCTTTTTTTATTGTTTATTTTATATGTATGTTAGTCTGTAAGGTATTTATAATATGAGCCTGAGACCTGTAATTGTGTTGCTCGAAATAAACGTTATTATTATTATATAGGTACAGAAGAAATCTCGAACCTCCAGCGAATTCTGCAATGAATCGGAAGGTGAACTTTATTTGAAAGGCTTTTATAGGCTAAGCGATTGTTATTATGAAAAAATGCGTCACTAACCAACCAGAAGCTTTAGACAAACACGTTGCCAAGTTTATTACACTATCACACGTTGTAGCCCCAACCAAAGTGCACAATACATAGGTTCATAATAAATTATTGAACATCGAGTGGCGACTAGCGATCGATAAGTTAGTTACGTTACATAACGTTGTGCTAGCGTGGGGTTGCGCAGGGGTCCGTTCTACCGCCGACTCAATTAGTGAGGGACCCTCACATGCTATGAGGGGTGCGAAATTTTCGCTATTGCGATTCAGATGTCGTGTTGCATGAAGATGACTGCAATCAATACCCACAGATACAGTATAAAGCTAAAAGACAATCCCTATAGTCCTACATACTACTCGTATGTAAAGTAAATTCAGATGAGCACTTATATTATAAGCTATTAAGTCAGTGTTAGACTAATGAGTATTTGATTCATTCAATATGTTTGGGAGTCATCACCTAATCTGAAAATAGACCTAAAGACATCACATCACATACGTGGCTTTCTTAACATGGTACATAAGACGAAGACAGGAATACATATCTATGTACTACAGCGTATAGAAAAAAACCGTATTGTACCCGATGTTGTGGTGAAAAAGTACAAAACCTATTGGTTTAAAACGCGATACCTCCGCCCCTTGGCCCATAGGGTCGTATAATGGGGCGTTGCACAATCGCGTCTTTTGTCGGCAGAGCCTGCCCACGGCACAATAGCACATGATGCAACTGCAAGGTCAAGGGGCGGTACCTTTACATACTTCACATACATGTTGGACAAGCCCATTTTTATTATTTTCTAGTTTGTTAACATCTAACATTTAGTTTCTTTTTCTCATCATCCATCCATCATTCTTACCAATGACGGAGCTCTGTTTGGTATTTTGGTTAAATTACAGATATAATTAATAAATATTGTACCATATAGGGTGGAGGCACCAAATATCGGCTCCCTCAACTTTTTTTGACCTTTCACTGCTTATAATTTTTACATTAAAAACTTTAAGTTTCTTTTAACTACTTTTTTAGGTAAAGGGATAATGAAACTCCATTATTACATTCGCGAAATAACGAATTCTTTGTTAGATTTGAATATATAGATGTTTGTTTCCAAACTTACCGATTTTCCCTAATATCGGCCTCTAGCACCCAAATATCCGCCGCCTCTAACCCTAATATCGGCATACCTTTTTAAAGGGAAAAAAATTGTTCTAAAAGTACAAAAGCAAACAATTATAATGTTAATATATTTTCAAACCATATTTTATTTAACTCTATTATAAAAATGTAATTTATTTATCAAAAAAAAATTATTAATGACTTTTTTCTTTACACACAAACACTTTGAACACAAAGTAGCCTGATGTAAAACATCTATGCGGTCTACGATGGAGCGCGCTTGCGCCTGAAAGGCCTGTAAATTCTGGTCTTGAAGAACACCAAGATACAATGGTCAGGAAAGACAGACCCAGGTAAAGAGAGACACCTGCGCAGTCCGTATCAAAAGAGATGAAGCAAATCATTTAGTTTATAAGCGCGGCATTTTCACAGTATAGGAATTGGAGTCTCAAGTCGTACGGTGATGGAACGGAGCTGGTAGAACCAAATCGTACAGCCAAGCAGCACATTCACCAAAGTAGAGCCTGAGAGGCAAGCAATCTTCCTACGATAATCGAGGGTTTGCAAGTTCTCGACCAAAGCATCATCGCCGAAAATCCTCTTCTCATGACGCTCAATAGAATCCAAGACAGCCAGCTGGCATCGAAAAGAACTATCCCAAAGATGGTAGCAATACTCTATGCAGGAACGGACTTGAGCTCTGTAAAGGTTAAGGAGCTGTATTGCAATTAAGTAGCGTATGATTCTGGAAAGGATGCCAATCTAGTTACTGCTACGGTCTCCATACAGCTCCCGAAGTTAAGGTTGGAAGATAATTCCATACCTAAGAGCTGTAGTCCGTCAGATATAAAAACGGATACGCCACGAAAAGTGGTAGCCAGCCCAAAACTAATGTGCAGTAGAAAGAGTGTAGCCAAAAGCACAGATCACTGAGGGACGCCAGCATTTATTTCAAGTGAGTTGGAGTTGTACCCATCATGAATTACTCTGATCCGACGTCCAGTCAGGAAATCCATGATTCAGGCACAAACTGCAGACGGGATCCCAAAGAAGGAAAATTTACCAAAAAGATTACATAATAGGTAAAGTTATCTTTAGACAGCGATGGGCAATATGCATGGAACCATTTGGGGCATATGTCACATCCAATATTTTTGTCTTCTTCTTCTTCGAAATCACTCATCAACTCTTTCTCATAGCTGACGCACAAAGAATATGAGGCGGCCGATATTAGGATTTCTAATTATGATGGACAAATCTCAATATCGACCACTCGGCCGATATTGAGATTTGTCGATAATACTGATCCCTAATCTCGGCCACGCAATTATTTTATAAAAAAAATAAACAAATTTTAAATATACTTCCTAAACGGTACCTTGACTCTTTATCTTTAAGAAGAAATAAAATAAAATAACTTTGATATGTTTATTTCAATTTAAATACTTCCCAACGCAATGCGTCGATCCAGGAATTTGACCCGAAAATGCCGCCAAACGACGCACGTCCGTACCTCCCGCACTCTTTTGCCTATCATTCGTTCAAATTTTGAGATATTCATAAAAAACTAAGGGAGGTTAAGCGTAAGGGTATACAGCTGCTATTTGCATAAAAACAATTTTGATTTTAGGACATTCTATTAAGTTATGGCACATTTTCTTTAGACGGCCGATATTAGGAGGGGGCCGATATAAGGAGCCTCCACCCTACCTAGCAAAAAAAAGGTCCCTACATAGATAGATAAATCAATTTTAATCTACTTATCAATATTTAAATTGTTGACTAGAAGTGACGTCATGTTTCGATGTTGTTTTAGAAAACTATATAGTGGTGTTTAATTTCTATGTTTTCTAACAACTTAATCTTTTAAGAACCTCCGGCTGAAGCTGGTAGCAATAAACCCATTTTCACAAATTAAAATGTAATACATCTTATGGGATTAAATACCCTTTTCTTAGTTATTTTTAAACTTTAATAAAACATTATAACAAAACAGACAGACCAGTTCAGCTAGTACTTCTAATCCTCCTAGACCATTTTCTGAGTATAAAATTTTATTCATCAACTACAAAAGAGCTTTGTTTTATTGTCTCGGATGTCCTCGAAGCGATTGCATTAGATAAGAATTGGCGAACCCTTTGTTATAGGGTCCCGTTGCTTGCGAATTATTTGTAAGACGCCCGCATTGTTTACAGGCAACAGGGGAACCCTTTTGTGATTTAATCCGTCACAAATGTTGGGACAATGAGTTGAAATGCGATTCACAATTTGCATATTTTTGGGTTTTTTTGCGGCATGCGACGGAAAATGTTTGAACAACTTTACTGCAGCTGCATATAATAAATTTCTATAATTTAGGTAATAATTACAACCGTCTCTTTTGAAACACTGGACGTGTTTCAATTGCCGCCTAGGTTTAAAAAAATCTTGGAGAACTTTTGTTTTAAATGCTAGAAGGGTCCATTCTTATATCTTCTTATATATAGTGATTTCTTATATCTTCTTTTAATAGTGATTCTTATATCATGGTGATAGGGCTACTAATTAGATCAAATCCTCTGCTAGTTATCCTTGCCAATATTTCCCTAAGAACTTGTAAAGAAATTAATAGGTGCATACCGAGATGCAAGCAATTTATTGAATGTGGTCTTTGTTATTGCTGCTATTACGGCTCATTGAAAACTTCTCCCTTCCTTTTCAGAATAACAACATTGCATGGACTACTTAGTTGACTGAAACCTTTGTTGCCATACCTGAACGAATACCTATAGTATAGGTACATATCATTTAATAATTTGTTCCGAGCACTTAGAAAACTAAAAAAACCTAACAAATTCAATTTTAACTATAGTTTTAGTAAGAGTTAAAAAAGAAGTTTGATGTGTAATAAATATACACATTAAAAGAAATAAAAAAATAGATACATAGCGGTATAAGAAATAATTTCGTGTGTGGTCAAACACACTTCATCAATCTATGCTCGGGTAGATAGCCGTCACACCCTCCCTTACAAAATACCTATTGAGTCGCCGGCTCACGCATTCGCAGGCGGAAGCCCCATCTGATGTGGTTTACTGTTACGTCGTCAAACTGATTGATCAATCGATTTGTCAACAATGACGCCATGCCAACTGCATTCGGCGATCGAGGAAATAGCAATTTAATTTTACTTTGTACTTGCAATGCTTGTGGCTTATTCACAGCTTTCTTTTTATATCAGAACTGCTTACGCAAATTTTCATGTTTTCTTGAGCTGTGACTTTATATTAAATTTTGATTAGGTATAAATAATAATGTAACGATCAGAGTACTAATGTAAGGATATGTCGTACACTTTATAGTTGTATGCATGAACCTAGATACAACAACTTTTTTTTTGGAGTATGGACTCCATATTAGTATTAGCCCTGGTACTTCTATTGTTTATACTTAGTTAAATATATATTATACTTAGTAAACTTTTAATATAAATAACTTTTAGAGTACCATTAACTATGAAATGAACTAGAACCTTATACATATATTTAAACATTTTGATTCATGGCTTCTACGACGATAGAGCGCTACTACGACACAGATATCTGTAGCAGTGTAGCTACGTATACTCGTAGTGCGGAAAGGAAATAATTCAACATTTTCATTACTTTTATCACAAATGAATGGTATAAAATGTATGTAAATAATTAATAACTACATAACAATTATTACAAATCATTTGCTAAGATGATTCTAGCAATATATTATAATTTTAGAGTTGGAAGACTGATGAATAAATATATAATGCTTCGATACCAAAACTTACATAATAGAGCTTAGCTCGACACAGGTAAAATTTAGTAGCTTCAACCATAAAGATAGCCTTAAATATTTCTATCAGATGTCCTTGAAAAATTTAATTTTATTACAGGGCTTAAAACTTTCTTTTGCACACGTTTACTGCCTCGGATTACTAAGCAGCAAAGAATAGAATTTCGGTGTAATTTATAATCCTTTTTACCAGTAGGGATTTTATTGGCGCGGTTTTATTGCACAGAGTCATTGTCTTTTGTTCTTTAAGCATGTTTTAGCGAGACTTCAGAGACACGTGCCGGCTACCTGCGCCCGCGTCGGTGGTCATATCTTACGCTCAACGTAGTATATCTTTTACAAATACTTCCTCTTTACATTGAACCTTATGTTAAGGTGCGAACGTTGGTATTTGGTTGTATGGATTTTATTGGTGGTGTTTTGCAAACGGTTGGAGACGGAAGCCTATTCCTACTTTCTTTTATTGTTTTGACGCACTGGTTTTTTGAAACAGTGCGCCCGTATGATTAGGTATTATGTTTTATGTAGGAGCTTTAAACCGTACTGGTAAAGCCAGTTTTCATTTTATAACAGAAGTTCTATACTCGTATTTAAGGATGCTAAGTAGTTTTTTCCTCTCTCTGCCGGCCGTTATTCTACGTTGACAGAAAGGAAAAAAGGTTTTAAAATGTTAAAAATCCATAACCGTTTGTATTTTAAAAGTGGGATGTTAACATTGTATAATATTATTTACGAAAAGGCAGGGCCTTGTATTCTCGTTTATATCATATAGTTTTTATATCATTGTGACTACGACGATATTAGCAGGTAACTACATAATACATTCCGTGTGTAAGCTACACCTGATGTCTACTGTTTATGAATTGAAAATTATTTTCAACAATCATTTGGATTTTAATTTAGAAAATAGTTATCATAAGAAACGTAGTGGTTCCCAAGAACTGTCCAGTTATCTTAGGAATCTTGTAGGCAGATAGACTGTATTGCTGCTATGAGACCTTTTTATTAAATACTAGCCTTCAAACCGCGGTTTCACCCGCGCGTAATTTCTTTTTTCAATTATCCCCCCTTTCCCCCCATTCCGAGATTAAAAGTACCCTATGTCACCCGGGGATAGTGTAGCTTTCCAACAGTGAAAGAATATTGCAAATCGGTTTAGTAGTTTCGGAGCCTGTTCAATACAAACAAACAATATAACTTTCCTCTATATGTATAATATTAGTATAGAAGTATAGATTAGTATTAGATTTGTTATGGATTGTTAAAAAAAGTTTAGGTTTAATGGTGATTCCTGTCCATCGTTCAACAGATTTCATTAGAAGAGATATTATCCTTTTCTGAACTAACTAATCTATTACAAAAATGAGTAATCCATACTTAATACTATAAATGCGAAAGTAGCCTTGCCTGTATATTTTTCTGCTCTGCTTTTAGCCTAAGCCACTTAACTAGACATAGACTAGACCTAGGGAAAGGACATAAGCCTTTTTATCCGGATATAAAAAGAAATCTGCGCTGGCCAAGTTGCGTGAAATATCTTTAATGACATTGATTCTTCTATGGCATTAATATTTACTGTGACATAAATGGATTTTGTAATGTAATATTAATAATTTATAATATTAAAAAAAAAGGCAAAACTGTTGAGTTCCTTGCGGCACTTCTTTCCTCAACAGGCCATTGACGTCGAAGTGCTGGTAGGGAAAAAAGATTGACGTGCAAAAGTATTTTTCCAAAATCTATTTGCAGAATAAATTATTTCATTTCATTAACCATATTTCTTTATCTTATTTACAAATAAGAGTAGTATACATACTAGTAGATCTGCTTTGAAGTTTTAACAGACCCGACGCCCAACTTTAACTTTAAAAAATTCTTTGCTAAAAGCAGAATTGACTCAAAAACCTTCAACTGTTTCATTCATCATAAATCCATCTCAATCCGGTATCGATAACAAAGCGATCTTTCAAACAGCAGACCACCGTGACATCACTATTGCCGTAGTAAAGAGTTAGCAACATATCCGGAAGTTGCGCCGGCGCACAATGCACCCAATAGAACCGTCATCGCGACAGTTGCATCGTTAATAACGCATCGACGAACTTCTTTGAATTACTGTACTGGACATGCGAATCATTAGTTGCCGGCTATACTTGACCATCCGAGCCATGGCATCCTTCCTCATGGAAAACGGACATTTAATTGTATAATGGATGGATATTATTCGCAGAAATTGCCATATGGCTTCGTGAAATGATTGTCATAAATAACGCTTTATTCGAAATATGTAATTACATTGGGGATGTCTTTTTCGATACGTCGAAAACATTGAACAATGGTTTTTTTGTGATTTTAAACTCAATTGATGGAGATAATTATGTTCCTAGGAAAAAGTACGAGTATTTTTAATTTGTATTGTACCTATATCTATGTAGGTACATTGTTAGATACATATATTTTATGAAAAGCTCGCGTGAAAATGCTTTTTGTAGCATGGAGGTTGTCGCGACAGACGGATTCTGCCTATTTCCAAGACTTTGGTTCCGACTGTTTAGAGAGATGATATTCTATAGACTGTTTGTCACGCTTAGAAAAAATGTCCAAGTTTCTGCGTTTTCTAAAGGGTTACTTATTAAGAGTTTAAATGTGTAAAACGATATACTCGTTACGTATTTAGATATGAAAAATAACAATTATTTTGAAAAAAGCAAAACAAAAGATCAGTTCAAATATTAAGTTAATGTGGTCATTAGTATTCAATAGAGATGAGTTGTAGAAAGAATTTTAAGGATTAAGAAAATTTTACACAACAAACCCATTTACTAACTTCACTAATTAAAAAAGGTACGTAAACAAAATAATATTCGAAGTGGGTACATGGATATTTATACGCAAAGCAATGACAGGATCACTCAGTAAACTGTTTAGTTCCTGTCGAGATAGACATACGGCATCTAAATATTATCTATTTGCTAGATATTAAATTAAAAGTGAAAATCAAGGTTCTAAAATACAGTGGCGTCAGTGAAACAATTGCGATATCGCACCCGCAACTTGTGGTCATTGTTTTGTTTTAGTACCGTTAGGGGCGCAGGTAGCCGGTAACCCTTCTTTCAGTGAGACGGCGGGGACAAATCCACCCCTCCACTCGAGGCCCCGCCCACTACCACCGGAGGGACGCGTGAGCAATTGCAACTTCAGTTACTGTCTTGTCTCTCGGGAAGGATACACGCAAAGCTACCATGGCTCTCTGGATGCCTTACGCTGACGACGCCGCCTTGGATCTCTCCAAGACAGTGAAGAAAGAACCGGAGGTTAACTTATCTCCCGTCTCCGATGGACCTTCTGGTGGATACGAATTCCCATCGTATCCGCCGCCAGTGCTGCCCATCGGACATCCACCGTTCTACGGTGGCTACCCGTACCCTCAGCACGAGTACGCAGTCCCGTCGGCCCAGATGTCGCCTGTGTCAGGCGGCAGCACCTGCTCCTACGAAGTGCCAGCTCCAGTTGCTCCAATCAGCCCGCACTACCCTGTTCGCCCAGCACCACTATCACCGCCTGAATCTCCTGTGTCGCAGGCCTCAAAGAAGCTGTACATCGACGTGGACTCCTTGTCCGACGACCCCGACTTCCAAGCATTCGAGAGGGACGCCTTGAGGGCTATGGCAGAGAAGAACGGCGGAACACTACTCGGGAACAACCCAAGGATGCGACGGGCTGTGCGGTCCACCAACCAGGACGCCGCGAATGACGCCTACAGGAAGCAGCGGGAGAGGAACAACCACGCCGCGAAGCAGAGCAGAGACCGGAGGAAGATGAGAGAGATCCACCTCGCCTTGAAGGTCTCTTACCTTAAGAATGAGATCACGAACCTCAAGGCAAAGTTGGCATCCCGAGTGTGCGGCAGATGCCAGCAGTATTATTGCTGCTAATTTCGTTTATTGTATCTAAGTCTTTAGATAACTTTTTGTGCAATTGTATGTTTAGTATTTAGTTTTAAGTTGTGTTGTAAATAATTTGATAAGTAATGAAAGGTTCCTATTTGCATTGTATAACTAATTTGATTTACCTTTTGTATAAAAATGTGTGCAATTTGTTAATACTCGAGACTGATGTAAAAAAATAAGTAGATATTCTAGTCCTAATTAGATTAAGATGTACGAGATATGTACAGTAATTATATCATTTGATATAACTTGAATCTTTTATTTAATCCCTTTATACCCAGTAGGTATCAACCAATTCATTCATTTAGTCCAAACTAAATGAATGAGTTCATAAGACATAGATACTTATTTGTTTAGGTATATACAATATAATAAATGACATATTGGCTATAGGATTATTTTGCGAGTCATAAGACCAATTTAAAGTAATAAAATAAAAGAATTGTTATCGGCTTAGATTCTTTTTAGGCCCGATTGTTTTAGGTCTAATGCATACAGTATGGGAAATATTCCTATTTCCCATGTAAATAAAAATCCCATGTAAATGTATCTCATGTAAATAAAAATGACGAATTGACGACCCATAAATTTAAATAAAGTGTTTAGTGAGGAACTCAATTTGTTTACGTATGCTTAAAAAGTCGCAGGATAAAAATAAGTCTTTTAGATGAAACAAACACCTTTTTTGTAAATCAAGACAAGGTATTATTGTAAGCAGTATTTCTTAGTTTCAAACAATTTTAATAATTATTATTTAAACATTAAACAAAAATTAAGCCAATTGAGTTTGAAAAATAATTATAATTTGCCCCTTTTAATAGCTTGTTGATCGAAAAACTATACGGATGGATGACGTTAAATCTACTATTAAGTAGGTAGGTATCTTTTTACACAATTTTATTTGGGTTACTTTACTACGTACTAATGGGTTTTTATGGCACACTCCATTAAAGAACTCCTAACCCAGAAGCATCGCTCAAAAAAATACTGCTACTGAAAGTTTTTCGGTTATTTGAACCTTTTTAACTTTTTTGTTATTACTTTTTTAACCAAAAGTAGGTCAAGATATATTTTGTTCTTGAACAAAGTGTGGTTCAACGTCTTTAATATTGATGAGCCGTTTGGGATAAGTCGGCTATTACTCCAAGAAGTCACGGGTTCGATCCCCGCACGGTACAAAAATGTGTAAGAGAACATGTCTGTTTGTACCGGTCTGGGTATTTCTGTAAATAATGTGTAATGTGTATTTACAAAAAAAAAAATTTATAAGTTTGTTTATCCGTTGTCTGGCACCCATAGTACAAGCTTATTGCTTAGCTATGCTTAGTTTGGGGCTAAGTTGGCGATGTGTGAATAGTGTCCAGCGATATTTATTTATTTATTAATATTATGTGATTTCATATAAAAACTTATGGAAGCTCCGCGGCTTTTCCCGTAAGTACTTATATTTATGTAATATGACTGTACATTATCCCCGGATAAAAGTCGTGTATGTGTTTGCCCAAGGTTCAGTGGCTTCAGGATACTTTAGTCTACTATCTACTAATACCTACTTTAAATGTAAAACTTTATGTGAAAGGAAATGATAGAAGTTTCACGGAAAACCTACGGTCAGATTATGATAATGCCATGAGGCACTAAACCCGACTTTTGATCCGTAGTATTTTGTGATAGAGCAAAAAAAATATACAATGACATTGCTACATCTTTTTATTTTCGTTCTGTGTTTAAGTGTTTTAGTTTTAACAAACAGTACTGTTTATACTTAAATACCATGCAGAAAAAAATTTCGAAAGTATTAATCTGTTCAGTTTTCATTTATGAAAGATCTATTTTAAATATAAGACTACCGTTACTCGCTCCATAAAATATGCAGGTGCTAAACATCACATTGTGGAGTCACGGATTATCCCTCGAACAGAGATAAAACCATCCAAAGATAACATTTCGCTGCCAAAATCGTGTAAAGAGAACAGATCTCTAAATGCATACAAATGAAGGTTGCATTTTTAATCCGGAATTGTTACAGAAACTTTGAGTATTGTGTCAACGAGTTAAAAGAATACAGTTAGGCGTGTATTTCTGGTTCAATAATACCGTGGGTACAATTGCATTGAGAGGCGTTCCCGCAACTTCGATTGTGTCAATTGTAAGGGTTGTGGGTGCGATTGGATGCGCCTACGCGTATAGCGGGATATGATTTTGATTGACGCCACCCCGCTGTGTACATTCGGTTTTGCAAGTGGTACGGAAATATCAGCTTTTAGAAAATATCGGAAAGATCTTAATTTAAAGATCCTTGGTGGCCCGCACACTTCAGATAAAAAGTAATTTTTCTGCAAGAAAATTTGTTACGGTTTCGGTCTGAATAAAACTTTAAAGTTGCTTGATTTGGTTAGGTAGGTATATGCCACTATTCTGAAGAAATGCAAGTACTAATAAAATATTAAACATAAATATTTATTATTAATCTCCTTATCACTTATTCATAATAAAAGTAAGTTGGATATTATAATAAAACTTTTTTTAGATATTACGAAAGTGGGCAAGTTCAAGAACTTCTCCTAAAGTCTAGGAGTAGGAGACTATCGTCTAGGACCTAGACGATAGTCTCCTACTTCTAGTCTTATAATTCTGAGGCAGACCTTATTTCAGGTTCATACTAGATGATTTCAAATGGCAAATACCTACATACATCTGTCATTCCTTGATGCGTGTGTGTGACTAATCGAATATGAGTGTTACTCTGGTCAATGGCCATCGCATGAAAATTAAATATATACCACCTACACGAAAATGAACCGAGCAGAAGCTTTATCGACAAATAAGTAAATAGTAACACATGAAAGTATCACTAAATTAGCATTACATTGGCTTCTAATGGCTTGGAACTAACGAGGAGAAATGAAAACACAAAATTAATTTTCGCCTAACTGACAATAGACTTTTTTAATTAAAGTACATGCGAACTGAATTGAACAGTTTTCCAAGAAGCCAAAACACATTTCAGAAGTTAAAATTATTTGGGTAACAACTAAAATAACAAACGCAACACACCGTATGCTGGATATTGGGAAATATCACGTCCACTGGTGTCCAGTCGATGTTATTGTTTGGGATAATCGGTGACCGCCTGGAGTATCCCGTGGGACATTGACGAGTTTGCATCTGCTAACGCAAGCAAATATACTTGTGGTCTAAGGAAGATACTTGAGCGGAATATTTAGAAGCAGATATTCGCAAATTATTATGCGAGAAAAAAGTTCATTTTTATTTAAGGTGTTTATGTGGCTGAGTATACTCAGTCATTCGCAACAAACACGCCGCATATAAATACATACAAACAATTCTAAATGTCTCGTAAATTATATGAAAGGTATTATAAATTCATAGACTAGGTATTTCTATACAATATTATTAGTAATAGATGAGCGTCGTTTTACGAATTTAATCTTAAATATATATTTTAAGACAGGTAGGTACATAGTTCGGAATCGTTTGATGCTCCCGGCTTGTCAATTAGTTATCGGCTAATTTTTCATAAAGTGCCGCCAGAACATGAGTCATTGCGGTCGTCTTAGTCACGTAACTATATTGCAGTTGGAAGCTTTATTTATCAGAAACTTCTGATATAGGTAGCGATATTTTCGATTGTATTGAACCGATTATCTAGAAAGGTTCGGCTTCATACAAAGTGAAGTACACGGGCAAATAAAAATTCGTTCGACAAAGTTATGACATTTCAAACAAAATTAGTAGACATGAGACAAGTAAGAATACCTTTAATTATTACCATCTAATTTTTTTTTAATGGCGTGTTTAATGCCTCGGTATCTCTTTCGCTTGTAATTTGCACACGCCAAGTGATGGACCATACCTGCTCTTTTTGCGGGTTATAATCCGCTAATAGTGGGCATTGTCCACAGATGACGGACAGATCTCATAACTTTCTGTTGTTCCCTTATAGCCCTTAATACAATCCAGTAAAGTATAAAATCAGCACAGACCCACAGGCGACAATGGGCAAGAGTTGAGCCACCGGCACATAGATCCTTCCCAAGAATCGTCGTAAATCATATTTGTGTAAGAAGGCCACTAAAAAAACACAAGTTTATCAGTACATTGATAAAAGTTGCAGAAATGCCATTGTGTCGCATTCAACTCTTGCAATTGTCGATTCAGCTACTTACAATGCAGTTTGGTTATTACAAATAACTGCAACTTATTATAAATATCTAATCCCAAACCAATATTACGCAGTAGGAAACCATGCGCTATTCAGTGCTATGCGAGGATTAGTTTTGAAAAATTATATTTTTCTTAGAAAAGCGATTTAGTTGCACTGGTTTCGCTTCCTTATATAAACTTAGTTTTAAGTTAAACGTTGTCTCTGTTATTAAAATATTTTGCTTAACTTAATCACATAAGAAAGTTGTTATGATTTAATTAGAAAAATAATGTCTTTAACGCAAATCTGATCAAATTAATGTGCGCTAATGATTCAATTTTTTTTAAATGAGATTGTTTAATTGCTTGTCTGACTTGCTCGAGTTTAATAATAGAAGAATCCATTGAGAGTATACACGTAAATCCGAAAGCGGAAAACAGTGTCATATAGTAAAAGTAAACCCTTTTAGAAAGCCACTAAGTAGTATGTCAAATAACGATTAAGAACATTTGAATGCAAACTTCCGTATTTAGTGCGATGCACAATAAGATCTGTCCTGCAAGCGAAGCGGTCATGGGTGATGCATCGATTGTCGATGCAAGGGAACCATGAGAAAGTGCGAGCGCGGGAGGTCCCACGTTACTGCCCAAGATTAGCTCACTTTTACCGTTAGAATCTAAGAACTGAAAGTTGTCGTTTAAACATGATTAAATATTAACAAATACATCTCAAGATTAATTAAAATGGATCGATGTTGTGATGTGCGCACAACTTCAGAACGATACCACTAAGTTAGTTACATATTCATTTTTTTCTTGCGTTATTTATTATTAAAAAAAACCCGTGCGAAGCTGGGACTAACAGCTAGTCTATATATATAAAACTCAAAGGTGACTGACTGACTGACTGACATAGATATCTATCAACGCACAACCCAAACCACTGGACGGATCGGGCTGATATTTGGAATGCAGGTAGATGTTATGATGTAGGCATCCGCTAAGAAAGAATTTTGATCAATTCCCACAGGAACGGGAACCACGCGGGTGAAACCACAGGCGCCCGCTAGTTGAAAATAAAACCCTAAAGGGGCATTAATTTAGGTTAAGCTTATCCTAAAGTGAAATTAATGACAACATTTATTAACTACACAAACAAAAGTTAGTATTCTGTTATCATTCGGGCTATTCCAAACATTACCTAAAGAAGTAAATTAAGTAGCACTTAAATCGCAATATTCTAAATAGTCACATTACTTATCCATGCGAAAGTCTGGATGTTTAGATGTTTGGATGTTTGTTTGTTATCAGACTAGTCAGAATGGAATCACGCCTAAACGGCTGAACGGATTTAGATGAATTTTGGCACACGTATTGTTTATAACCCGGATTAGGACATAGGCTATTAAATTCTTACGGGAAACGTCTCGTTCCCGCGGGATATTGGAAAAAAGAAATTATGCGCGGGTGAAACCGCGGGCGAGAAGCTAATGTAATATTATGTTATCGAGTTTGTGAAATTATTATTGAGACTAGGCACTCAATTAATGCTTGATACACAAATAAATAATATAAAATAAACAATAGTAACCCACTAAATGAATATAATTACTAAAGGTAAAGCAAAATAAACGCATTTATGACAATGCATTTTGATCATTAGCTCAGGTAGATTTGAGGCAACTTAATGATTTTGTTTTGTTTTAATTAGAACATAACAATGTTATGACATTATGAGTTATTGTAATGAACAAGCTTAATAAATTAAACACGAAAATATTTTTTAAACTTAAATATTACACAGGCATTGATGAAATGTGTGTTAGTGTATCCATCGATTTACTTACAAATATTTCGACATAACATACATTTACAACTTACTTATAAAATTGTATTATTTGTGAAAAAGACTTTATTCCACTATTAGAACTCTTAACTTTCGAACTGTAAATAGGTATCTACGTCTATACGATTTCAAAATGGAAACCTACTCCGCTTATGAAAAAGACAGATTGTGACGGCCCGAAGTTGTGATGGTGCCTTTGTTGATTGCGTGTATTTAAATTAAATTAAAATAAATATTTTATTTACTGAATTATGTGAAATAGCTCAGTACTTATTTCGTCAGATATTTAACAGAGTTAATTTTTAATTTCCTCTCTACAATTAAAAACCCTAAAATTATGTCAGCATTTGGCATGCCATAAAAGTATTGACCATGCAATCATGTCTGACATCTGAAGGTAGTGAAAAATTTGAAAGGAATTACCAATTCGCAACATTTTTTGCCTGTCAAAGTCAAACTTGCGCTGAAAGAGTATAAAAGGCTGCAAAATTGGTGTGCGTAATCGCAAATAGAAATCTCAAGTCATGCAAGAACGCTACAATGTTCACAATGTACGAGGTGTGAATGGACGGGATTAGGCCAGTGGATGGTCAGTTGGCTGACTCATTCCACCCTTCATATACCCCTGTTTATGTATGCGACTGTACTTCGCGTATAGTCCGCAGAAAAACTGAGGTGAAAAGGGGTTTTGTTTGCATATTCATTCATGTTCATATAATATTTTAGATAATGAATTTTAAATGCACCTTTCATGTAGGAATTTCAAATAAACGTTTGAAACAATATACAGCGTGGAATTTTAGTCGTTGTTTTCCCGCAGTAAAATGATTCTATCTTAGTAGTAGAATAAATTAATAAAGTTCTTTTTTTAGCCAAATCAAAAGTTTTACGATTATGATAGACGAAACTCGAACCAATAGTACTAGCTGCGTCACGGACGGTCACCGGCTGGGGTCATTGCCCTTCGCGTTTATCAAAAAATTATTATTTACTATTTACTCACATTTGGTTTCCATTTTCATGTTAAAATTTAAGAAAAAAATTCAAAAAAGTTTAAAAAAAAAATCAAAAAAAAAATTACTTGCATAAATCGATAGTACTACTGAAGGTAAAGCGTTCTGCTGCGGGAAAACAACGACTAAAAAAACACGCAGTATAGGTACAAACATTTAGAATTTTAGACCTACAATCAACACAAATAATTATGTATCACAGTCATCTTTGTCCTCTGTGAGATAATAATCCATAATGATGCTTGCTATATTTGTTTTTTTTATGTCGTTTCAGTTGACATACTGGCACACATCCAATCTAATGGTAAGTGGCAACTGCGGCCTATGCCATATTAAGTAGTACCTACCACCGATTCTACCTAAGGTATAAGACATTGGTCTAAGATTTGTCAAGTCAAACAAGTAAGTCTTGAAACGACAAGCAGCATTATAGTGTTTATGTAAATACATACTTCACACTAATTATTGCATTAATCCCAATAGTTTATTTTTAACCGACTTCAAAAAAGGAGGAGGTTATATGTTCGACTGTATGTATTTTTTTTTTTTTTTTATGTATGTCCGTCGATTTCTCCGTCAATTGTGGACCGATTTAAATAATTCTTTTTTTATTTGAAAGTGCATAGTTCCGAGGTGGTCCCATTGTCACCATGTCAGGATCTGATGATGGGATCCCGGAAAAATCAAGGGAAAACCTCAAATTTTATAGGCTGCGCCTACGCGTTACTTGTTTTTTCTGAAGCCATTCAAGTTTTTGCGTCCGATAGACATCATTTTATGTTGATGAGCTGATGATGGAAGGTAGAACTCCTTAACGGTTAGGAGTTAGGGGATAATTCTTTCAGTATTGTAGGAATATGTGGACCGTTAGTTGTATTTTATGTACTTTTGCAGCTAAGGTGATGATGGAAAGTACAACTCCTTAACGGTTAGGAGTTAGGGGATAATTCTTTCAGTGTTGTAGGAATATGTGGAACGTTAGTTGTATTTCATGTACTTTTGCAGCTAAGCTGATGATTACCCGGGGATGGGCTGGTCACTAGCCAATAAGATTAGCACCGGCTCGTCCTAATCGGGTGTGAAGGAGAAACCGGGGGAGTGTAGTGGGTAGCGGACGCTTCGGTCTCGAGTCCCACACACGGCCGCGGGTCTAGCTAGCCTGCGGTTATGGTGCATAAACGCATTCTCCTCCTACCCATGGTGCTGAACACTTAATGAATACCTAATATTATTATCAAATAATACAATTCTACTCGTATTTTCGCTATCATTATTATGAAAGAGTTTTACTCACTACCTACGTGTTATTCACACTAAAAATAGAAAAATAAACAAACTTTTTTTAAAAAAAATTAAACCGACTTCAAAAAAAAAGAAACAAAAAAACTACCTAAAAAACTGAAAAGCAAAAAATAATTTTAATAAGACATTCATCAAATGCGCTTATTGTCTAAGCCTATTAATTAAATTGTATTTTACGTGCTAGGTAGGTACCTACTAATCTGTTTGAAGTCGGTGCCAAGCCAAAGGTAATCAAAAATGATATATAATAATAATGTATTATAAAGGGTTACTTATTAATCCGCGGACGTAGGTACGTAATCTGGGTACCTACTATTTGGCTTGGCACCGACTTCAAACAGATTAGTAGGTACCTACCTAGCACGTAAAATACAATTTAATTAATAGGCTTAGACAATAAGCGCATTTGATGAATGTCTTATTAAAATTATTTTTTGCTTTTCAGTTTTTTAGGTAGTTTTTTTGTTTCTTTTTTTTTGAAGTCGGTTTAATTTTTTTTTTAAATTCGAGTTAGATATCTACCTTCATTAGAACGACTGCCGTTAGGCCTTGGGAAGGCGAAAAAAGAGAGTACTTTCATAATTAAGTATTATAGATTCGGAAACCAAATAATCAACACGCCTTTTGAAAAACTAGCAGAAAGCAAACAAAATCATGTTTCCAGATTCAAAAGACAAAGCAAACTTATCTCTTAAACCGTTAGGTGTTACGTTACCAAGGCGTCCAAACAAAACGGTTCCATTACGTTTCTTATTCCATATTTTTTTGCCATTCGTCCCAAATCCTCTGGGACATAATCCGGGGAACGCGGAAGGGTTCTCTAAATGACAGGCGCGCGACCTAACAATCACTAACAAATATTATTATTGACCACTAACCGATTGACGAGAAAATAAACCTTATGGGAAATGGAAAAGAGTGTATTGTACTTTGATGGTACGAAATGCAGCTGCCAAATCCAATGCAGATGTTATATCTGGCGACGCAAAGCGACATGTCCGCTATATTAACAGTTATTGCAATTTCCTATGTAATATGCACAATGTATGAAAAACGTGGTGTGCAATCTTTGTTGATGTTCAGCTGAAAAAAATAATTACATTTTTCAAACGATTGCCAGTGTACTAACCACCAAAAATATTTCTGTTTATTTAGTAATAATTTTACACAGACAGATTATATACCATACCTATAATATTTAAATGATATAAAAATGTTTATTATATTCCTCACTTCCATTTCCTACCATTTACCTAAGCTAAATGTTTGATGAACAGTGATTTACAAGTAAGTCAATCACGATGTTTAAAAAAAAGCATTATAAGTATTTATATGACATTATTTAGTTTCAGTACTTTCAGTATCGGCATTATGCAATTATATATAGTAAATCGCAAGTCCATTTACAATGTAAATAAACCCTTTGGGGCATTTATAAGTATAAAATACGCTTTTTGATAATTTACTTTCAAAAAATCCTATGAAGTAATCCGCAAGCCACATAATTATTAACGACGGCTTCTGTCTATAGACGGCCATTTAATTGTTTATAAAGTTTTTTTTTATAACTAGCATGCAAGTACAGGTGACTTGCTAGCTGCTAGCGACATCTAGTGGCTTTCAACTGAAAATTAGCAAAATTGTGAAAATTCCCCGAAAACGATAGTCGTTTTTTCGTATGTGTTACTTAGGTCAAAAGGTGATAGTATAAGTAAATGAAAACCAGGGAGTACTTATGCTAAGACCTATATAATCTGACTAACAAAAACAACATAAATATAAATTACTTTACACTTTCTGCTTGACGACATGGGCCAGGTCGTACTTGCCGCGCACACACTTCAGCTTCACTCCAGGGCAGTCCTTTAACCTGGAATTCAGAAAAACACCATTTTAGCCCTTAGCTAGGCGCGGGTAGATAAAATTTTTCATTTGTTTTCGCTGGTATCACAACTACATAAGGTTCAAATTATGGTAGCCACTATTTGACCACTGCCTTATTAAATGTACGCTAGATAACAACACAAAGTCTTAACTGGAGCAACTGTTACAAAAATCCACAGATTAATGATTCTTTTTGAACTGAGAAGTATAAATATTCTGTGACTGAGGCAGGAACTGGTAGTGGCGTTGTTTTTATCCATCTTTGAAACTATATTTTTTAAGAAAACAACAAGCTATACTAATTTATAAGGAGGAAAGATTTAAGTGTTTGTATTGAATAGGCTCTGAAACTACTGAACCGATTTTGAAAATTGTTTCACTGTTGGAAAGCTACACTATCCCCGGGTGACTTTTGATCCCGGAAATATGGGGGGAAGAGGGGGATAATTGACAAAAGAAATTACGCGCGGGTGAAAACGCGGGCGGAAGGCTAGTATAATATAAAGACTGGCAACATCTGTGGAATGGAAATTCGGAACGCACTTTTGCATCCTAAATCTTTTACAACCATATTAGAATTGAGGCTTCAGAAGAACTTCCAAGTCTCCCAACTTACCCCTAAAAATCCCATATCACTGATGCACACACCCTTCTTACTACTATTTAATTATTGAAACATGTGTACAGATATTTATTTAGTAACATAGAAACTACTTTTATTATTTTATAAGCATACAGTGGAATCCAGTTATAATGACATCGAAGGGAATTTACAAACGCGTCATAATAAGCGGACGTCATACAAAGCGTTTTGAAAAAAAAATGATTATTTCTTTGTTTCTCATGATTTTAAAACCGGACAATTTATTAAAAATGGGTCATAATAAGTATACATCGTTATCGCGCGGGCAGTTTGGGGGCGACGCATAGATGACCGAAGGGCTGTCACACGTATAAAACGAGTATTAGAATATTTGCATGTTTTTTTATTCTTTAAATTAAAGCCTTTCATGTTATGTATATTCCTTATGAGGATAAATACCTTATGAGGATAAATAGAATATTATTGCTATTTTGATATTGTATTTAAAATTGGGACAAAGTAGTGTAGAAGCGTTGTTTAAGTTAGCAAAACTTTCTCTGAGGGTTGATTCAGTCCAGTAAGTCAGAAATTGACATCATACAGCTATAAATGAGTAATTAGGATAAAAATAACATTTTCATAAAATTGGTTAAGTTATCGAAACCGAAAAAAATCGTAAGGTAACATTTTTGTGTCAGTGGTCGATTTAGGATTACAAATAGATTCAATGCATAATATCGATTTAAAATCGATATTTTTATTGGTCAAATATAATTTAAAAAAAAAAGATCCATGCGTGGCAACCCTATTCATCAGTATCCACGCGTCGCCCCGAAACTGCCCGCGCGATAACGATGTATAATAATAAGAGACATGTCACTATAAGGGAAGTTATTATATCCGACATTTTAACAAAGATTTTATATGAAAACCAAACTTCTTAGAGTAATTGCGTCATAATAACTGGTTGGTCAATATAGGCGGAGTCATAATAAACGGATTCTACTGTATTATTATGGTTGAACTATAATAATTGACAAACTACATTGCAAATTAAATCTCATAGATGAATTTAGAGTTACATCAAGCTCTAGTCATCAATTTTAAGGGAGAATAATAGTCATTTATACAATAATTATGATTGTATTAAAATAACTTAAGCCAAAAAGATTATCCACACTGTGCTTAGCTATATGTACTTCTTAACAGTACAATAGTCTTAACTATATTATAGTAACTGACTTTTTAACACATGACAAACATATTCACCTGCCAACTCTAACTAAGACGATATTGTGTTCCTGTAAATTGTGCCCGATGCCGGGGATGTATGCCACCATCTCCTTGCCGTTAGACAACCTCACCAAAACACATTTCCTGTTGGCCGAGTTGGGCTTCTTGGGTTTCTTGATTACTGTCTTTAGGACTACGCCCTGAAAATTTGTTTCGACACATATTATTTCTAGGACTGTCATGTAGATTCAATTCCAAAGTAAGTTTCTTAAGTTTATAGGTGTTAGAATCAGTAATGGTAGTACATACATACTTAGATATTAACAACCCGACATAATTATCACAAATTAAATATTCATCAGACAAATATTTATCAACTGTGAGATTCCGACCCAAAACCTTGGTGCACAGGACAGAGTAACTAGATTTGGCATTGAGGTAGTTTAAGAAATAGATCGATTTTGTGTATGTTCTTACACATTGCAACAAATCAACATGATTTTATATAAAAAAAATATTCTTCAATTATAACAATATACAACAGGTTTCATGGAAAAAGATCCAATAGTTTTCTCTCTGATTATTTAATTTATATCATTAATCAAATATGATTCAATCCAGTTTATAATTTAAATTATGTTAATAGTAGTAAATAATTGATAGTCCGCCATCAGTTCCTTGTTAATAAAGATTCAAAAAGCTAAATACCTTTGCAAATGGGTTTCCATTGAGTGGATTTCTGGATTTTCTGACTTTTATATGGGGTCCTGTTCTATGCATCTGAGCGAGAGATGCCATAGCCCGAGACAAAAGGCCTGGTGATGGTGCCATCTGAGCATTGGGAGCCGCTAGTACAGAGTTAGCTATTGCTGGAACTAATATTACAGGTGTTAGTACACTTAATAAACAACTATTAAAAAACAAGGACGTTAAAACGTCCTTGTTAAAAAACTCACAAATATTTTATGAATAGCGCAAGGAAGTAAGTAGAACTTGTTTTGATAAAGGCTACAAGATTGTAGTTACCTTTAAGCTGCGTAATTTGCGATTTGATACCTATTGAAAGCAGCGATAGCCCTTTTCTTAAGATATTCATCTAAAAAAGGTTTGGATAAAATTAATGTCGCATAAACATAAATTAATCAGAAGTATGAAAAAGTGTTTGTATTTTCCAACAAACTATACCTTGTAAGATGACTTTATTAAAAATGTATAAAGTATATTAATAATTTAATTTAATCATAAATTTTCAAAGTCGGGCACAATCATGATAACATAACCTAACTTTTTGACGTTTTTAGTTTTTTCTTGGTCTGAGAATCAATCGGATCGACCACAGGATCGACCAAGATCCTAAATAACATACTGCCAGAAATAAAATTAAAAGTTGTATCACTGTGATAATATCAAGTTCCACAGTGTGATCGAGTATATATCACGTGACAAAGCAGAATAAAATTATTGTCTTTTACATAATTTATCTGAAGCCTTTTATGAATAGAAGAGTTTTTTGTCATTTAATTTTATTTGATTTGACGTGCTTATGGCGCCAAACCAAATTCAGAGTACAAAACAAAACAAAACTTTGGTGCCAGAAATAATATTATAATATTATTATCAGCGAAATATAAGTTCGCTGATTATTATAGTAATATTGGATTACTAAATCAATAGGTAAGTAGATATAAGATTTCCTCTTGACTTGTATTGTATTAAATATTGTTGTATTAATATTTTATACTTTGAAGTTTTTCTGTACTATTAGGTAGTATGTAGTTTTGTTAATTTACTAGGGATAGGTAATGTAAATATGTTCAACATATTATAATGAAAGTTCTTCTAAACATTGAAGTTAGTTGCAGCGACATGTTTTTTTTTGAACAAGTAGTCACTTTTCTTTCATAAAAACTAAGTCAACAGTAGGTAGGTACATACTTAGTATAAGTTGACCCAGACTTGAGATCATGTGCCCTTCGGTTGGGGGCCTAAGAATACCCCCTGCCTGTCGTAAGAGGCGACTGAAAGGGGGCCTTCGAACCCGGGGGCGGCGCGGGAAGTTCCACGTGCAGCCCCGGCGACGGGTTCGGAGAAGACGGCCACACCATGGCCCGTGTGGTTCGCTATGCGCCGCACATCGGCGGCGCAGGGCGCAGTACGTGCCCAAGGCAGGCCGCAGCGGCTCGCGCGAAAGGGGGTTCCGTGGCGTTATCTCCGTAAGGGGGTTCTCGGTTCCCCCTCACTGCGCTGAGAGGGTCATCGTCAGGTTTTAGTCGGTAGGGCCGATGTGCGAGTCCGACACACCATTCGGGACGAACCTCCGTCTCCTCAGGAAATGCTGTTACGCACCGGTCCGGCGTCCGTTATGTCAGAGACGCCGGGCCGGTGCGTAACAGCATTTCCTGACGCAAAAAAAAAAGACTAGAGATCTTCTTAACATAAGGTCTAGATAGGTCTAGGCAATAGAGAATTTTCTAGGATTTGATGAGTAAGGAAAAAGGAAAATGTGTAAATTATTTCATAATATTATACAAACATAAGAGAATAATAAAAAACTTCTTTCTTAATCCGTCGAAGTTATATTGGACTGGCTCTTGAATATTTGACTTTAACATTTATATTGAAATTTTTACATAATCTCAGAAAACGCTCTGAAGTTATTTGACGAATATTTTGTATTAAGTGAGTCAAGATAGGGTACCTAACATAAGGTACCATTCCCATGGGGGTTTATTAGATAGTTAGAGGAACTTGAGAGTCGAATCCCATACACGGCCGCTTGCAGGTCTCTCAAAAAATAAAACGAATAGACGAATAGATTGACTATAATTTATGTTTCTTCAAGTTCGTTCTGAATTCTGATTGTTGATAGCTGTAGGCATACTATATTTAAAGTATATCTAAACAAATCCTAGGTAATCTTCTTTATGTTAAACACATATTATTAGGTGTAATATTTACTATGATCGACCTACCTGTTTTGGAGATTTACAAGAAGCTTAAAAATATTGATCCTATTAAAATTCTAAAAGAGAATTTTAATTTGTATAATTATGTTACTGGCAACGTGTAACAGATTGCCGTTAACATACTATGCCACTCAAAGAGGAAAATGCCTATAAAATGAATTGAATTTCATTGTAATCTTAGAAATGACTTTCAAGTAAAAGCCGGAGTTTACTGGAAGTTTTAGATGGCCAGGGACGAAATCCTTTAAAAATTCACCGCGATCATTCCAGTGACACTGACTACTTGCTTTTTCATTTAAATGAATAAAATGGACGAGGCTTTCGTAAAACTTTAGGAGAAGAATCTCCCCTGAGACTTTTGTTTATTCCGTTGATGTTTTTAGCTGGGTTTTCCTTGCAGCCTTATTTAGAAATTCACAAAGATTTCTTTGAATTCCGGAGTCTTGAAATAAACTTGAAATAAAACAGTCTAAGTACCTATACATATATTTTATATTTCATTTTAATGTAAGAGTTTTAGTAAATAATAAAAAATATCCGAATAAAAATTACCCAAAGAAATAAATGTTAAACTAATCTTATATTACAGATAATATGTCATCAATGCCTCATTTAAAAGCTCTAAAAGACACTAATTAGCGCTCGTTACCATTTTTTTACTCTACTCATCAGTTAAACACGTCCATGTATATCAGTTTTAAACCCCGCCCTTAATACATATATTTCGACTCAAATTACTATGTATGGACGTAAAACATTGTTTGAAATATTTTTGAATGGTATGATGTTGGTTACTCGGTGTGCTCTCGTTTTATGTGGACATTTCGCAAATGTACGGTTGACGAAGATGGCACCACCAGTCCCGCAAGCCAATATTCATCGCATCCATACCGACGCAGTGAGGTTCCTTAGGGTCATCACTGGAAGCACATAAAATAATCAGTCATTTCAAAAAATGAACTCGTAATTTTGAAGTGATAAAGATCATAATATTGTAAGGCATAGCAGGCTACACTGTACCTTATTAATCCGTTGTATTTTCCAGCCCAAGTGTGGAATCCTGTATCTTCTATGTTTTCACCTGGTGAGGAAAAAGTAAAAAGGGTAGTTTTTAAACTGTTATTACATATTTATACAATTTATATCACCATTATGCTATGCCTAGCAATGATGTGTCCGTATAACATTGAAGTCTTTGTGAAAAACCACAAAATTAAGAAATCAATGAGTAGAGTACGTACGTACGGTGGTAGAGTAACTCTATAAGATTGATGTTTGGCGATTCATAAGTGCATCTTTGAAGCCTATATTATGAATAAAGTATATTTAGATTTTGATTTTGAGAACATACCCAGAAACTGAGGAATTTAGGTAGGTAATCAATAAGTAAGGTGTTTGTTTACCGTCAACGTTCTTCCATTTGCGGTAATTGTCCAGGTTGCTGATCCCAAGCCATACCAAGAGTTTGTATCTGGTACCTACAATGCTTGGGTAGTGCATACTGCGTACTATTTTTTGGATGAATGCGAATTGTTCCTGTAAAAAAAAGCAGCTTGAGAGAGATCAAATCAAACTGTGATTTAACTAAGTAAACTAAAAATCCCAAGCAAGTTTCTACTTTCGTTATTTTATGTAGGTATTCTAGTTCTATTTTATTCAAGTAATTTTTTTTTATATAATTTAAATTTGTCGAGGTAAATTTGATTACTTTAGTATCTGGAGAAGTCGAGGTGTGTTAACTCGAAATCTGTTATGTAATGTTTCTTGTTATCTTAAAATAATATTATTCCTAAGCATTATTTTCGTATGCAGCTGATAAATAAAAACAAAACAATGATAAAAATAATAAAGACAGTCTGACCGGCCTTTCTATAGATGGTTAGTATCGTGATTATAAAGTCTATGATGTAATGCAGACAAAATCTAAATTACCTAAAAGTATGTAAGAAAATACTAAACTTAAAGATCTTAGATCAGAAATAGCCAGTTGACATGCACCACTTGCACCAGTCCTCTTCTCGACATTATAGAAGGGACAATAGATGCAACGTAAATAAAGAAATACTTATGTACAAATTTTGATTCGTACAATCGACCTTACAATTGTGAAGCGTATGTGACACCAACTGACTCAGTTATTTCCGTATTCAGTACATTTTAAATGATTTTGATGATGTTTTTCCTTTGTTAACCGACTTCAAAAAAGGAGGAGGTTCTATGTTCGACTGTATGTATTTTTTTTTTTTTTTTTTTTTATGTATGTCCGTCGATTTCTCCGTCAATTGTGGACCGATTTAAATAATTCTTTTTTTATTTGAAAGTGCATAGTTCCGAGGTGGTCCCATTGTCACTATGTCAGGATCTGATGATGGGATCCCGGGAAAATCAAGGGCAAACCTCAAATTTTATAGGCGCACACTACGCGTTACTTGTTTTTTCTGAAGCCATTTAAGTTTTTGCGTCCTATAGACATCACTTTATGTTGATGAGCTGATGATGGAAGGTACAACTCCTTAACGGTTAGGAGTTAGGGGATAATTCTTTCAGTATTGTAAGAATATGTGGACCGTTATTTGTATTTCATGTACTTTTGCAGCTAAGCTGATGATGGAAGGTACAACTCCTTAACGGTTAGGAGTTAGGGGATAATTATTTCAGTGCTGTAGAAATATGTGGACCGTTAGTTGTATTTCATGTACTTTTGCAGCTAAGCTGATGATGGAAGGTACAACTCCTTAACGGTTAGGAGTTAGGGGATAATTATTTCAGTGTTGTAGGAATATGTGGACCGTTAGTTGTATTTCATGTACTTTTGGAGCTAAGCTGATGATGGAAGGTACAACTATGATGATGGAAGCTAAAGGATACGACTTCTTAATTCTTATGTCCCTCTTGCGGGCTGCATCTTTAGTTGGTCTACTGAATGGTGCTGAACACTTAATGAATACCTAATATTGTCAAATAATACAATTCTACTATTTTACTCGTATTTTCGTTTTCAATATTATGAGAGAGTTTTACTCACTCCTACGTATTATTCACACTAAAAATAGAAAAATAAACAAACTTTTTAAAAAAAAAATTAAACCGACTTCAAAAAAAAAAACAAAAAAAAAACTACCTAAAAACACTGAAAAGCAAAAAATAATTTTAATAAGACATTCATCAAATGCGCTTATTGTCTAAGCCTATTAATAACATTAAATTGTATTTACGTGCTAGGTAGGTACCTACTAATCTGTTTGAAGTCGGTGCCAAGCCAAAAGTAATGAAAAATGATACATACCTAATAATTTATGTATTATACAGGGTTACAAATAATCCGCGGACGTAGGTACGTAGTCTGGGTACCTACTATTTGGCTTGGCACCGACTTCAAACAGATTAGTAGGTACCTACCTAGCACGTAAATACAATTTAATGTTATTAATAGGCTTAGACAATAAGCGCATTTGATGAATGTCTTATTAAAATTATTTTTTGCTTTTCAGTGTTTTTAGGTAGTTTTTTTTTTGTTTTTTTTTTTGAAGTCGGTTTAATTTTTTTTTTATTTCACTAGTACTTTATACTTAATCTAGTACTTTGTAAGTTAGTTGAGTTGCTTACCATCAGGTGACCCGCTTGCCTGTTGCCCCCCTCTTACACAAAAAAAGTGAGGTACCTATTATAATTATGTTTAATTTCGCAAAAATATTTACTGTGACAAAGACCTTCTCGTATTTTATTACATTAGATATAAGTTCTAAAGATCACACAGAACTTACCAGAGCGCAAAATTATATGGTATGCCTTTTACAAATGATAGAAGTATATTGCGAAAGGAAATGTACTGTCCCCGATCGAAGGCGTCCGAAAAACCTCATTCACCAAAATCTCCAACTGGCCGTAGCTAATCACACCGGTATCTTTTGCTCTTTTGTTTCCTAATTGAGGCCGTCTGTTCATCTCCTCTCCACTAAGTAGGTGCAATAAATATACCCAGGTTGTAATGTCTCGTGTTATTTGGCCGAAATACTTTATGCTTTGTCATAATTTATGTTAATGTAACATTTCCGCCTATTTACAGCTATACTGTTACATATTAGGAGAAATCATTGCCGGTATATTTCGGCATGGAGGTGGAAATTTTTCTATGCGCGTATTTACCACCTTGTACGGTGGTGACGAAAAATAAATGGTGTTGGTGGCTACGGAGATTAGATGGCAATCGCACTAATGTTTTAACTGGATTTAATAAATCCTGAATTATGGTCCAAGCCCTAACTAGATCGGGACAAAACATTTGAAGAAAGAAGACCAACAAAAACATTTGAAGAAAGAAGAACGACAAATTGGTATCGATCTAAGAAGAGACTAAAGACACAGAATATACCTAAAGAGGTAAATATGTATCGTAGGTAATCACTAAGAGAGCAGCTAGAATCGATAGCACAAAGGGTTCAATGACGCATACATCTGTGATACGTAATTAACATAACTAATTTACAATTAGCTCGTTAGGTAATTAGCAGGATCTGGAGGTAGCCCAATAATTGAGTAACTAATCATTTATCTGATTCATAATTTCATTAGTGAACACGCGTAAAGAAGTTTGTAATTATCGATGAAAAATTAAGATGAATATATTTTGTAAATATTAAATTGAATAAGTATAGGTTTTGGTAATACATTTCTTAAATATTGCGTTTAAACAATGCATTTTCTTAAAATAAATTATATTTTAGAAAAAAGCAATATAAAACAAAATCATGGCATTGAATACGTCTTGACAACTCTACTTTGTAGACCTTTTGAATTTGGATTGTGGTTATTTCTTTGTACAACGCTGATAACAACCCTGGTTAGCACGTTTTCCTAATGTGGCAATTACATTATCATGTTTAAATACTGAATATTAACAGTAAAGAAGAACTTTTGAAATATTGGCTGATCCTATTTCTCTTTATACCAACGAATGTTAACCAGTCACCACGGCTTATTGCATTGAGGAACCGTTTACCAGGAAACTTTAATTCCAATGCGCATAATATAGGTCCCCTTGATCGTCGAGCCTTATGACAATTGCATTGGTTTTAATTTTAATACATCCAATATTTTACTTACCTTAGTCTTGGGCACTGCAAGCTTAGCTCCCATCTGAGCGCATATATCTCGTGCTGCAGTCCATGTTTGGGACTGGTACATTATTTTGTATGCATGGCCATCCTTTAAGTTTACTATAAAACCTGTTAAATTAATAATAAAATAATTAAGTCGTTAGTAAAATTGGTCAAAGCTATGATTCCAATAAAAATTTGCTACCGTAAGAAAGTCAAAGTAATTATTTTGCAACTTGATAACAACAAAATTCTTTTGACAGAAGCATATTTCGGTCAACACAGACACGTAATAATTATTGTGTGTATTGTTAACATTAAAACAGAATAACAGAATACTCGTAGACGAGTTGTACAACCTTTTGGAACTCCACAAAGCGTAGGAACTAAAACGATGAATAAAATATAAACACCGCAAGCCCTGAAAATTAAATTAAAGTCTTAGTACTTACACTGTTTTAATTTTTAAGTTGTGTAGTGAATTTTATTAAGTAGACTTTTAAAACCTTACCTCATTTTAAGTTACTGAATAGGAACCAGTAACCTTACAATTCTGCAAAAAATAAAATCTTTAGAAATGTGAATTTGATAAGAAAGTTTGACATGTATCGAAATGTTTAGTAAGCACTATAAATTGGATTCGAGATAATAAAATTAATGATAATTGAGATTCACTTTGTTGTTTCTTCTAAGTAGGTGAACAAGGTTAATACGAAAATAAATAAACATTTATTACTCACCAAAAAGTATTTCTCAAATGGTAAGTGGTTATGTAAGTAGTCAATATTGTATGTAATTTGTAATCCTTTCACATTTGAGTAAACAAGTATATAGTATTTAGCACAAACTGAACAGGTTTCTTGACACTTTTGTTAAGACTTTGCGATGGGTAGGTACGATCGAGGTCTCCCGCGCGTGATCACTTTTGGAAAAATATACCGTGCACGCGCATCGTGACTTCTTAGGAGCGGGGCTTGAAAACGTGAAAATACTGCACAGGATTTTAGCCTTAAGGGTGATCACGCGCGGGTGACCTCGATAGTACCTACCGTCCATCCGTGTGACAGAACGTTTATCAACTGAGTAATGTCCTCTCAGATAACGGTAAGGCATTCCCATTACACTTTACTCAATTCAGTTAAGTCGGTTATTGAGACTTCTTATCCACTCTTGAAGTATTGACCTAATGATAATTGTTTGTTCTCAGTATTTTAGACTAATCTTTTACAACGGTTACAAGGCAGTATTGTTGTCTTGGTAAAACCAAAATAGTTATCATTGGTTTTTGCTATGTTCCGCATATTTAGTTGTAATAAATAAGCGATTAAAACCATTATTATTTTGACCTAAATAAATTACAGACGTCCGCTATTGTTCTTTGATTTATCATATCAAGCACGCAAAAGCCTTTTAAAATTATTATTGCATGCAGAAAACAAGAAAAGTAATGTTTTTTATTGCCTAATTTAACATTAACCATTGTACATTGTGGATGTGGTCTCTCGAAATCTTTATACTCTACTTCTATTAGCAACAATTTAATGTTAACCTACATACCTACTTCACGTTTACCTAGTAATTATCCTTTCCATTCAACCAAAAAAACAATAATGTGATAACGATATGTAATCTCTTTGTTTTTGTTAACGTCTCTTCTATGAGATAATGAAAAAAATTGATTAGTAGTTCTAATAAATAAATGTTTTCTTTATTAATTGAAAAATAAAGTCTGCGTATTCAGGAAAATATATTTATTGTAAGATACACATAAGTCATCATTATATGTATATACATAATATGTACAACTAACAATTATCACAATGTTTTTTTTCTCTCCCGAAATATTAGAGGAAGCCCGTGTTGTATATTCTGTACTATGTCAAACATGGGTTGGACGGAGGGTACTTTTTGACTTTCGGGAGCCGGTTCCACATCGAACCGTGAGAGAATAGCAGCCATTCCAGCTATAGACTGCATCAGGCCTAATCTTGCACCCGCACAGATAATTTTCACTGTAATATGATGTTCTGGGATAGCTGTTAAACGGTAAATAATTAATACACTTATGCTTGTTTTAGCGAAGGAGAATATTTATAAGAACTAGGTATAATAGCAGGCTAGCGAGAGGCCTAAGGCTGGGTATGAGATTTAGAACTAAAGATGTTCGTCCTTTTAACTCTCCTAGTTACTATTTTACACCCAATTGGCCACTCCTATGTTTAATTTGTAACTAAAAATTAGGAAATTATAAACTTACCAATACAAGCGCGTGGACCTTCACCAAATGGTAAATAAATATATTTGTTTGTATCTTTGTTGTTTTGAGGGTCAAATCTTTTTTTTTTTTTTTTTTTTTTTTTTTTTATGTAATAGGGGGGCAAACGAGCAAGTGGGTCACCTGATGGTAAGTGATCACCGCCGCCCATAAGCACCCGGGACCCCCTTAGGGTCACAGGCGCGTTGCCCGCCTTTAAGGGTGGAATATGCTCGCTTCTTGAAGGCATTTATGTCGTATTGGCTTGGAAACACCGCTGCGGGAAGCTGGTTCCATAGAGCAGTCGTGCGCGGCAGAAAATGTCTGCAGAAACGTACGGTAGTTGATCGCCACTCGTCCAAGTGGTTTGGATGAAACTGCATTTTGTGGCGTGTTGTACGGTGGTGGAATTTAGCAGCAGGAATCAAACCAAATAATTCCTCGGAACACTCCCCATGATATAGGCGGTAGAAGATGCACAGGGACGCAATGTCTCTACGCAATGCCAGAGGATCTAAGCAACAGTGTAAACGTGTGTCAATAAATACTTTTTCTTTCTTTTTTTTTTTTTTTCTTTCAACCGGCAAGACTCTCGGCACCGACAATCCGGGTTGCTCGACGTTGGATACGGTCAAAAGGAAGAAGTTGGTACTGTGGTGCTCCGGCCCAGAGATGACAGCAGTACTCCATGTGAGGCCGAACTTGGGCTTTATAGAGTTGGAGGCGATGAGTCGGAGTAAAATACCACCTTGCTTTACCTAGGACACCTAATTTCTTTGAGGCAAGCTTAGCTTTTTCTTCCAGATGACCGCGAAATTGAACGTCGCTCGAGATATCGACGCCGAGAATCCCAATGCTCGGTTGTTTATCAAGAGGAGTGCTTTCAAAATCGAGGGAAACGACAAATTCGGTTTTTTTTGCGGTAAACGCACAGACTTGTGTCTTTTTCGGGTTAAATTGGACCAGGTTAAGACGTCCCCAAGAGGAGACATCTTTTAGGAAGGTCACCATCTGAGACACAAGTCCGTTCCGACTTTCTATCACATGTGCGTTGGAAACATTTGCACGACCGGTGTAAGAAGTATCACCCGTACTGTCATCTGCATAGCAATGAATGTTACTGGTTTGTAACAGGTCATTGATATGCAGGAGAAACAGTGTTGGGGATAGCACACAGCCTTGCGGGACACCAGCATTCACCGGTTTTAAGTCAGAGCAGAAGCCGTCAACTACAACCTTGATGCTACGCTCCGCTAGGAAGCTGGCGACCCATTTGCATAGTTTCGGTGGCAGACCATATGAGGGAAGCTTCGACAACAATGCCTTATGCCACACCCGATCAAAAGCTTTAGCTATGTCCAAACTGACCGCCAGCGCTTCACCTTTGCTTTCAATTGCTTCTGCCCATCGGTGGGTCAGGTAGACAAGGAGGTCACCAGCTGACCGTCCACGTCGGAATCCGTACTGACGGTCACTGATCAGCTGGTTTTCCTCCAGATATCCTAGGAGCTGCCGGTTTATGATGGTCTCCATAACTTTTGAAAGCAGGGAGGTGATCGCTATAGGTCTGTAATTGGCGGGATCTGAGCGGTCACCTTTTTTTGGGATCGGATGTACTAAGGCCGTCTTCCATGCGGTCGGCACAACCCCCAGTGAATACGAAAGTCGGAATAGACGCGTTAGAACTGGTGCCAGCTCGGGAGCACAGGTCTTAAGTACGATAGGAGGAATGCCATCGGGCCCACTTGACTTGTTTATGTCCAAGGAAAACAGTGCTTTTCGGACATGTTTTTGTGTGAACAAAATGTCATTGAGGGAGCTATCGCACCGCGGGATAGTAGGCGGTGGGTTTCCCCCGTCATCTAAGGTGGAATTAGATGCAAAAAGAGAGCCCAGAAGATCTGCTTTCTCTCCTGCATCGTGAGCCAATTCGTCACCCTCCTTACGTAGCGGGGGGAAAGATGGCTTACTGAAGTTCCCTTCGACAGCTTTGGCGAGAGACCAGAATGCACGAGTTCCTGACGGAAGGTGAGCCAGTCTCTCCCCAATTCTGCCGATGTGTTCAGCCTTAGCCCTGGCCACAACCTTTTTTAGGGATCTGGAGGCAAAGTTGTATTCCCTTTTGTATGCGCAAGCATTTGGATCCTTCCGTGCAACCGCTTCGGCCCAGGCTTGGTACTTATCCTGCTTAAGACGGTGAGCCTGTTTGCAGGGAAGAACAAACCAGGGCTGGGACTTACCGCTTATTGGCACCATTGAGCTTGGAATAAATAATTCCATGCCCTGAAGCACCACATCAGCTATAGCGTCAGCAATTGCACTCGGATCCTCATGCGAGAAGCAAATTTGCCCCCATGGATAGGATGAAAAGAAGGCCCGCATCCCATCCCAATCTGCTGACTTAAAGTGCCACACACGGCGGCAGCCCGCTGAGCGAGGCCGCAGTTGGCGCGTGAGTGGCACCTCGCTCCGAATCAGGCAGTGGTCCGATGACCCGAGTGGGGCATCAACGGTAACCACGTAGCCATCCGGATGGGAAGTCAGCAGAAGGTCCAGCAGAGAGGGCGCATGACTCTCTACATCTGGTATACGGGTAGGGGATGTGACCATCTGTTCCAAGTCATAGGCCATGGCGAAGGCATACACAGACCTGCCCGCGTGGTCAGTTTTTTGTGACCTTAACCATTCCTGGTGATGGGCGTTAAAGTCCCCTATAATGGTCACAATCGCAGACGGGACCTGTTGAAGCAGGGAATCAGTTGCCGATTCCAAGTGCTCGAGAAGCCGGTCAGTTTCCGCTTCACCGGAGTGAGACCTATAAAGGCACGAGTAGAAGCGCGGGTGGTCGTCGCAATCTACTCGCAACCAGATGGTCGATAGGTCTCTACCTTCAAGGTTGCCCAAACGGCGGACGCAGATATCGTCCCTAACGTACACGCATACACCGGCGTGAGGCACAAATCTGTGCTCAATTTTGTACCCGGGGTAATTGAGGTATGACGTGTCCGCAGGTGACGATATCTGAGTCTCCGTTAGGAAGAGCAAGGCGGGCTTTTCCGTCTCCAGGTGATGATGGACGGAGTTTAGGTTGGAGTGAATTCCCCTAATATTAGCAAAATTCACTTTGAGCGTAGGTGGTGGTACTGTAGAAGTATTGCTCTTCCCTCGTTGGACAACACGCGGAATTTTGCCCTCCCCAGAGTACGTAGGGCAGCCTGAGTAGATCTCAGGGAGGGATTCTCCGGCACAGGTTGCGCCGGTACCCTCCTGGGGTACTGTACTGTTGAATGCCGCTTCCATGTTGTGGGGGAGGGGGGGGGGGGTTGGGCCTCCGGCTATCTCACTCACCAGACGAAACACAATAGCTAGGCTATTATTATAACGCCAGACTTCTGTGAGACTGTGGTACTTCCCCGGTCGAGCCGGCCCATTCATGTTGCAGGCAAACTGTCTGCAACGCGGCTCTACCACATCCAAAATCTTTCAGGTCTAAATTCATTTGGATTATCAAAATACTGTAGATCCATATGTAACGCTTGTAATGGTATTGCAATTTTTGTTCCTTCGTCTACAGTCAAATCTATTTCCGGAAATGTGTACTTGCGTGTACAAGAACGAGCCAAATACCCAAGCGATGGAAACATTCTCATGCCTTCATTGAAAGTCCATTCAAGATAGGTCATATCTTTTACAGCATCATAGGACAATTTGTTGTCATATTTCTTCAAAATTGCGTCAATATTTTTTTGAATTTTTCGTTGGATTTCGGGATTAAAAGCAAGTTGATGTAATGTGAAACTGGTTGCCGATGAAGAAGTTTCAAATCCTGCAGCGAAAAATACGAATACTTGCGCAGCTATTAAAGCATCAGTCAATTCGAGGGTAACACGCTCTGGACTTCCATCGTGTTTCACTGTTTCTAGAGATTCTACTTCAATTATTCCTTTCTTTTTGCATTCAAGTAGTAAATCGATAAAATCATTCCTATTACTTTGTTTGAAATTCCTTTGTTTTTGTATATTGTAAACGAGTGAAAATACTCGATTTTCTACTGAACTCGTATACTTCAATCGTCTTGTTAGCGTAGGAAAATTTTCCTTGAGGAAAGCTGTCAATAAAGATGAAAAGTTAAACTCAAAAATTTCGTTGCCAAGCTTCCGAAAAGCAGAGTTTTCCTCATTTAAGGAGTCAGCGTCAAGACCAAAACCACATGCTCCAATGAAGTCAGTGGTGTAACGCGCCATGAGGTCGCGTGCGTCGATCGGACGTCCCTCGCGGGCTGCTGCCAGAGTTCGTATTTGGAGTTGCTCGGCTCTGTCTACGATCAAAGGGAACATAGCTTTCAATTTACCACTGGTAAATGCTGCCGTCATGCGCTGTCTTAACAAACGCCAAAGGTCGCCTTCAGCGAAGAATAAATTCTTCAAAAGAGGCTCCATAGCTGTTTTGTCTGGATGCAGACCACGTTCATAAAAATTTGTGAAATCGGTAATAAGAACTCGTTTTATCAACTCCGGGTCTTTTATCATAAGCCCCGGGCCATTCGGGATGAAATATCCAACCACTTTCTCCTCAGGATAGGCATTGTACCATTCTGTTAATATTTGTGTAACACTTTTCCGCATCAAATATACATCTAGAAGAGACCCAAATAATGGTAACGGCTTTATATATTTCACACTTTTATTTTTCCAATAATTAAACTTTCTTATCCAGTATGAGTATAACACTAAAATTATTATTACAATTCCAAGTACCAATATCATGTTGAATTTGAACAAAATATGAACTATCAGCGCTGTACAAGACGTGTACACAAACGTATTCTAAACAACTGCCAGTGGCTTTCTTACTGTATAATTATGTTAGCGAAGATAACTTATTTATCAGGAGATTGAATAAATACTGTTTATCTCTTTATACAATTATCTAGCATAAATTGCTTTCAAAATACCCGTTGTTCACCTGATACTATAGATACATTACCTTAAAATAATAGTAGTAGTTGCTTATTGTCTATTGTGTATTACTACAAGGTTGGATTAAAAGATACAATTTGGATATGCCCGTGGCCGCCCTGTGCGATGAGGCAGTACCGCAGGGTATAGTGGGTAAATCTCTGGGAAATGTTTCCACTGCTACACTTATCAGGGTAATGGGAGCCTCATACACGATTTTGTTCGATTCACGACTTCATTTCGATTGGTTTGGTAATATTTAGATTTTACAATATTATAGAATAGAAAAGAATATAATATAATTTATATAGGAAAACTCTACATAAAAATAAAACATCCAGTATTTGTTTCAGTTCTTTACTAAATAAATACTTAACTATGCGTAATTTATAAAAAGCCGTGTTTTATAGTGGCAGTGGTAGTAGTTAAATAGTTGATGATAAAATGTACATTGCTCACTATTGCTCAGCCAGGATGAAAGCAGATGGCTACACGCAATTATTTATTGTCATCTCAAGACTCGTCTCACAATACTTGTGTAGCAGTAGTAATTTATCCATAGGCGTAGAATCCGTGGCCAGCACCATGACCACCAATATAAAGACCATTGCCATAACCACCATAAAATGACCTATACGTATTTATAGGTTCTTCTTCATCATTGTTTCTCTTATCCATTGCAGTTCTACTCGTGTAATGACTAAATTTTGGTTCAACATTATGTATCGGTCTATGAAGAGGAATCACTCTTAGGTCATGTAAGGGGACCAGATGAGTGTGAATGGGTATCAATATTGGTATTAAAGGAGTAGAGTGCGTCGTGTTTGAAATGCTATGTGGATACGTATGTGAGACAAATTTCACATGATCATTGGTGATGAGATTAACGCCTGTGTGAATGGTATTGTGGTGAATATTTGAATGAATGGGGATGACATGCAGATTAGTTGGGACTAGTAGATGATGTGTAACAGGGAGGGACAGCCCTTTCTTTTCCCTTGAGTTTATTTCATTATTCACAAATCGTACATGTTGCGGCTGTATTAGTGTCAATACGGGATGTTTTCCTTCCTCGTGGGTTGAAGAGGCAGTCGGTATGTTACTGGTAACAATTTTGACATGTGGTTGCTTCTCGTTGACTCCTAAAGGTGTGTTGATGATTTGATGAACTTGCACTATGACTAGCAGTAATATTAGTCTTGACATTATCTGTAAAAGAAAAACTATTTTGTAATGTCTATAGATTTTTAAAAGTTAGCGTAGGTATAATAATTGTGTTTTGCTGTATTTTTTAGTTCTAGCGATTAAGGTTGACAATAATTATCTGTTTTAAATCTAGGACCCGAGGTCTCTGTCGCTTCCATTAAGGCTAGGCCATATTGATAACCAAAACAATATAGATTGTGATTAAGATCCTTCCCTTAATATGATTCTATCTGGAATTTGAACTTGTTAACTCCTACTCCCCTTTAGAAACTATTTATTCACAGTGGGATAGTATGTAGGATTCGGTTTCAACGCCGATATGAACATAATTAACATAGATTAAGTAAACTTTCGTAGAAGGTACTCGCAGGTACAGTCAAAAGCACGTCAGACGTAACACTTTGGACTTTGTACCACTCTTATGTCGGGGGCATAAGTGCTATTATCGAACTGCAAGTGTTTACCGTGATGTGCTGTTGACCGTACCTATAAAATGCAGTCACAATAAAAAAAACTTTCAGTTTTTATTTGCTTGAAGATTTAAAATAATATCTCAAAAATTTTACAAATATATTCATTTTCTGAAATTATGATGATTTTATTCGGAATGTTATCGGCGAATTGAATTACCTTTGATATAACAAATTGGTACATAATTTTGCATATTTTTTTGAAATTGAAGGATCAAAAGGCGAAATGGAAAGTAAATAATAAAATTCAGGGATTAATGTAAACTAATGCGCTTGGGCCGAGAAGAGCTTGCATTATTTATCAGCCAGCCCTTTCCTAGTCGATGTCAGATTTGCTCAGGTTATCTTTGTGGATTACATTACGATTTCCATAGATTTTAGGTAGGAATATTAATACCTTTTAGATTTTATCCGTGTGCTTGCAAATATTTATTTTATTGGTATACTTAAGTTAAAAATTAATAAACATATTTTCGTTCTAAAACCAAGCGTGGCACCAAGCAAGGTGTGTTTTGCTTGCTAATTGATTGTATGTTATGTTTATAAATATGGGAACCGCCCGGCAAAACTTTGGCAAATAGCCTATTTTCAATAAATGCTCTCCCAAAGAGATAAATCAAATAAAATTTGTATTTATTTGTATTATCAAACAACTAAGGATTCTTCTACCACTGTCATTTAGCCAGTCGTGTTACTAAGATAAGAACCGATAAAGCTGGGGCCATGATCTTGGGAACCTAGGTTCAATTTCTGGGTTGGGCAAAATTTGTATCGGATTTTTGTGACTGGTGGTCATTCGCATTTGGCAAGCGTGGTGATGATAAATTGATTTCAATTATGGAAGCCTTTTCCTTGCAGTAGGACGAGTAGGCTGATCATAAAATTTAAAGATGGGATCCTATTGAGTGATAGGTAGGTCTACTAGCAGTCTACGAGAGTATCTATTATTCTTATTAATAATCCCCGAGATTACCTAAGTACAAGACATACATAAAAACTTACTCAAGCCTTTTATTTCCTATCATATTAATAACATATTTTCGCAACCATAGATCACTTTACCGTTGGCGAAGTGGTGTAATTAATATTAGCATATATAATAATGGATCGGAAACAGGTTCTCTGTGGCGAGCGTGCTCTACTTTGATGAAATTCGGTGGACAAGGTGTCAAGGACGTTCTCTACTCAAACACAATTTGCAAGGAAATATGTTAAAATACAATAGGCAGTAAACTAAATTGAATGCTCTAAGCAATCATCAAAATAAAATAGACTATTTTCTATAGATATTTTTTGAATTATGACAAAAAATATTGGGCTGGATTATGTTAATAAAGTGCAGTGCCATGAATTAATTGATAGCTGAACAAAATGGACCTTGTACAAATGTACAAAATGCTAATAACACTTATAGTTATATTTCAACATTTATACAAAATGAAGCTAAAAATAATAAAAATTTACGTTAACAAATTATAATGAAAAAAAAAACATTTTTTCCTTTCCAACGAGTTTAATGGTCGTTTGAATGGTTTTTAGTTATTGCTATAAGCTCCATTACACCTCTCAGTTTCGGCTCTCTGCTTACCAGCTTAACTTTCTTGTAGCTTAATACGAGTAGATAGATACACTCAATTAAGTCAATTACAACTTCTAAGAGTAAATTGAGCTTTTAATAAAGATCTGATAATAATTATATTTATAAACAACCAATTTATTATTTGGTGCCAATAATAATATTAGATTTTTATTCAGGCTTTGCATAAAATAAACTTTATTAATCTTCCGCAAAACTAATATATAATATCTCTGGAATAAATATCTCTGGACATTATTCACACAGCGCCATCTAGCCCCAAGCTAAGCATTAGCTTGTGCTATGGGTGCTAGACAACGGATAAACATTACTTATATACTTTTTTTTGTAAATACATACATAATATATTATACATAGAAACACCCAGACCGACACAAACACACATGGTTCATGCACACAAATGTTTGTACCGTGCGGGGATCGAACCCGCGACCTCTAGTGTAATAGCCGACTTCTCGACCATTACACCAAATGGCTCGTCAATGTGCGAATGTTGGACCATGCCTCGGGCGCACACCTCGAACCACTACGCCGTCGAGGTCGCGTGAAAGCAGTAGGATGCGGGGCGTAATCCAATTCACATTCGTAATCCGATTTACTGCTCCAACCAATCGCTGCACTAATTGCTTGATTATCATTACTCAGGTATGCAATCTAGCACGGTTCAGGTATTGCACTGGGGCAGTGTTTTTCAAAGTGTATGTCGCGGCCGTCGTGGGCGCGTGCCACAAGGGCATCGGGGTTAGTGGCAATGTGGTAGTGAAAATCAAAGTTAGAAAAGCAGTTACTAAGGAAATGTTACTTAGGTTACGCATAAAAATATTTTATGGTACATATTAAGTTGTAATGTAGGAAATTCAATTAAGTTAGAAAAAACGTAAACAAAAGAATCGCGAAGAAACCGATGGGGGTCGTGCCGATGTCCTATCTTTAGGGCTTGTATTTAACTTTGAGGATACCGAAATAACCGTGTATCCTTAAGGGGTTGTACCTTTGGAAATTTTTTGGCAAACACTGCAATTCGAGATTCGAGTTCGGGATTTGATCTAGCACAGTTTGTGGTTGTTGGCAATCGGACTACTGAAAACGTTCTATGTGGGCGATATTTTAATTAATTATTTAATCACTAATCTTCTAGAACTATTTTGTTATAAAAAATACCAGTTTAATTGCTTCCAACTTCCAAGCAAAAGTAAAATAACATACTTAGATGGATTATTATAAATTTCTGGGAAACAACAGATTACTCATCTCCTCAAAACTTTTTATTCTTTTGTTATTTGCGAAATTAATTGTTCTTTTCGACGGCAAGTTAGAAGCCACAAAAATGAGTTGATCTTTATTGGAATTGTTTGGGTTTTCGGTTTATTGATTAACTTAAAAGGATAAACTCGAGGTAATATTTGTATATTGCCTTAAGTCATTGTACACATAGTCCCATTCAATTATTTCAATTACTTCGCAATCAACGATTGCTAATATTAAGGTTAAACCACACTTTTATCCGCATTTTTACCTAATAAGTTTTAATAAAAAGTGACAATTACATGTTTACATGAACATCATAAACTGTAACTAATATATTATGTGTTTATGAAAAGCTATTTCCTATAAAGTAACTGTTACGTAGACTAAGTCTTGATTACATTTTTCTACAAAAAAAATATATAAACTTTGTTCACTAAATAAATAAAAAAGTGTTTACATGTCAGTAACAACTCACCGAACGAAGGTGCAGAGCAACCAAAACTTTTTGATTCATACAGCCAGTGTCACTAATATCTCGAGCAATGCAAGATCTCCCAATCTTTGTCACATGCTTAATTAACAATATGATTTTATTTTAATCAGGCTTGTGGTACCAACAGCCAACTTCTACACACTGCATTTGGGGTTCGACTCCGACCAAGCTAGTTTTATGTGGTGGGGCTAGAAATACGAGGATATAATTTAATATTATTGTTTATTCGATCCATTGGACGTTTATCATTGGTAAGGTACTCAATTATGTTCCGGTTTACTGACAGATTTTAGCGAGTTTTTAATTTAAATAGCGGAATGCAGCTGTGAGAACGAGGTCATGATGACTGATGATTGTGAGTGATATCTGCTGTTTTAAGGTTTATGGAATTAAAAAACAAGTCCTCGTATTTATATTTATACTAGTGCTATGTGGTCTATCCTTCGTGCCAAAAAGCGGAGTTAGATATTCCATTTTTTAAATTAACGAAAGTATTTAGATACTAAATAGAGACCTAATTAAGAAAACGCATTCTTTTGTTCTAATCAATGTATTCAAATAAAAAGTATTTAGAAATCCTACAGAATACAAAATACACGTCCTAATAGTTCATGTTTACGTAAACGATTATGATTAGAACTATAATAGTATAATGTATTCTACTTATCAATTGATAAGACTATTTGGAGCCTTCTTAGTTCATGTGTACCTACGTACATACCTATTTTAATTTTATGGTGCACAAAATCACCTTGACATAGTATACAATAGTTGATTTTGGAATTTGGGCAACTGTCTGTTTGGGCAATAGATAGATAATGCCTAAAATACGTGACGTGAAGATTTCTCCGAATGTACGCATACTATTACAAGATTTTTGCTAAAAAGTTTTAAAATCAATTTTCTTTATTCTGAATATGAAATTATAAAAAAAAAACCGGCCAAGTGCGAGTCGGACTCGCCCATGAAGGGTTCCGTAGCAGCAAGTATCATCATAATATAAAAGTTCTTGTAGTTCTTTGTAAGTTTGATCGACGTTTTTATATTTGAGTTGATTGAATGAGAGGAAAATTGCGGTTTACGATTTATGACGTTTAAAAAAAAAACTAATTACTTGATCTTGTTCAAACCAATTTTCAATGGAAGTTTGCATGGTAATGTACATCATATATATTTTTTAGTTTTATCGTTCTCTTATTTTAGAAGTTAGAGGGGGGGTGACCAACATTTTACCACTTTGGAAGTGTCTCTCGCGCAAACTATTCCGTTTAGAAAAAAATGATATAAGAAACCTTATTATCATTTTTAAAGACCTATCTATAGATACCCCACACGTAAGGGTTTGAAGAAAAAATTTTTTTTTAGTTTCAGTTTTAAGTATGGGAAGCCCCAAAAATTTATAAACTAATTACTTGATCTCGTTCAAACCAATTTTCAATGGAAGTTTGCATAATAATGTACATCATATATTTTTTTTAGATTTATCGTTCTCTTATTTTAGAAGTTACAGGGGGGGGGACCAACATTTTACCACTTTGGAAGTGTCTCTCGCGCAAACTATTCAGTTTAGAAAAAAATGATAAAAGAAACCTTATTATCATTTTAAAAGACCTATCGATAGATACCCCACACGTAAGGATTGGATGAAAAAATTTTTTTTGAGTTTCAGTTCTAAGTATGGAGAGCCCCCAAAATTTATTATTATTTTTCTATTTTTATATGAAAATCTTAATGCGGTTCACAGAATACATCTACTTACTAATTTTCAACAGTATAGCTCTTATAGTTTCGGTAAAAAGTGGCTGTGACATACGGACGGACAGACAGACAGACAGACAGACAGACAGACAGACAGACAGACAGACAGACAGACATGACGAATCCATAAGGGTTCCGTTTTTTGCCATTTGGCTACGGAACCCTAATTATGAAGCACACAGATTTGCTACATAGCTTTACAACAATCTATTAAACCGGTGAGTGGCTGAAAGGCTTCAAAATCGGAGAATCATTTCAAATTTTTTGTAGGTATATTTACGCGCTGACTAGAGCAAAATATTATGTCGTATCTTACATTTAACAGTTAAGTATTTAGGCTATTAATGTCCCACTGCAGGGCAAAGGCCTATCTTAGAAATTAAGTTGTTGTTAAAATGATGTGTACTAGCTTAATCAACACGCTTGTTATACCTATGCGGATTAGTGATCACAAAGTACTATTATATAATATTCTGTGCCCGAGCTGTGTTCGATAAAACCAACACAAAGTAAATTTGACTATGGAATTGAACCCCGTTCCCCGAGATGTCGGCCCGGTACTTAAACCACTAGTCCATCGAGGCATTCACAGTAGTTTAAATTTAATATTGGCCTCTTTAGAACGTTTGTTTAAGAGGCAGGCGACGGCATACAGACGACGTTTTGGGGAAAGGCCAAGAGTATTTTGTCCTTCGATTGCTTGGATCGGTACTTGATTTGGGTGTAAATTTACTTTGATTGGACGTGAAAACATTTGACTGCGTAAAAAAACGTTATCCAACTACCCAATGAAGCGTTGTATTTTGCTGTTACTCGTTTATGTTTTTTCCTTAATTTTGTATATAAATGACAAATAAACAGAGGCAATCATGTAGCGACAATAAATATTTCCAGGTCCCACTCGTTGTAAGTATGAAGTGTCCAAGAATTTTTATCACATCTCTGTACAGTTTAAATGGTTTCAACTTCCAAAAATATCTATTCTGAATCGCCCATTGAAATGCCAACTCGCGCTCATATCCATCCCTCAAAACAAACAGCTCGATTGTTTTATCTTGTCCAGGGGCCGAACATTTATTGCAGTACCAGTGTGCGAAAGGCTCACAGCATTTTCATTTCCGGCATGCCGTTTTCTGCATTCAACCGTTGAAAATTTTATCTCCTTCCAACGGTACGGGTTCATACATCACTCAGTTGAATATTGCCGAAAAGTTAATGCATTTTTGCAATACTGTACACTCAAAATGGCGGTTGCATCTCCGGCCGGAACTGTAGAAAAACTGGACATTGTTTTCTTTTACCAATTGACTCGTTATGAATCATCGTTTCCATTTTCCTTTTGGGTCGAGTTCGGAACGATGTATCGGCTATAGACTCATAACTGTCGTCATTCCTTTTTAGAGCTCAACTGTAGAGTGGAAATAGTTCTCGTATTGCTGCTAGGACGATAGTTTTAACTTTTTAACACTTTAGTTTCAGTTGCCATTTTCATATGTTTCAACTACTTAAATGGTTTTGTTCAATGTGATACACTGTACGTACATTATGACCTTCGAGCCTTTCGTTAAAATACTGGCTTGCCGGAACACAGCGAAAGGTACCTATTGTGTTAGCAATACTGTCCAGACTCTCATAAACTCTTACAGTTGCCGGCAAACTTCTTGACCATCGGGCGACGGAGTAGGGGAAGTTCGCGCATGTGCACTTACGAATGACCAATTCGCACGGGCGACGGAAGATTCGCGCGCGCTATTGGTCAGAGGTTTGCTTCTGACCAATAGCGCGCAGGCGTGTCAAAATTCGAGTTCTGCGCAATCCCCACCCGATATTTAAGAAGTTTGTCGGGTCCTGTATCACCTATCAAAACGAAGGCAGGAATCAATCCCACGACACTCGTCTGTTTCCCGGAGCGGTTAAAAAGTATAAAATACCTTCCACCATACTTTATAAATATATAGTACCTAGTGTGCATCTCTAGTAATGCACTAAGCTCAGGGATGCACTTCAAGTGAGGTCAAAGATCCCTCTGGAGCTGTATTATAAGATTCCTTTGCGGCCGGCGAAATTGATCCGATTGTTCCATTGTGTTTTATATTTTCTTATCATAGGTAGGTAACATCTTTTAATGTTGTAATGTTGTGCTTGTCGTTATAAACAAACACTCGTTTATTAATAACATATTACCTATTTATTCGTATAGACACTACATCCAGAAACATTTATTCTTTTCTTTAAGTCCACTACATATCGGGAACCTTAAGACCTACTTACCTAGTCAAAAAGCTAATCAGGCATAAAAAATGCGAGGTCAAACCACGTTGAAAGGAAGGTCAGTAGGATTTACGTACGCGTAAAATTAACATAGCTGAGTATGGGAGATCGCTTGTCTTATCTTTCGCCTACAAGGACGATCATTGAGACCATTACCTGTACCTTTTCTTTTAACTTTTAAGCCCTTATTATCATAATAATTATAAAGCGAAATAGGAATAAGTATATTGCATACATTTGTACAAATGAATTTAATTGAAATAAAGTACATACTCAATATCAAAATAATAACTACGTAGGTACTTATTTGCTAAAGGCATACACACACAAATATTTCGTAGGAATCGAACTCAAAACCTAACGCACAGTATTCATCTTCTCAACCAAGGCAAGTTGGTCAAAGAGAACTTTTTCCTCATAGATGTCTCTATTTAAATAAATACCACGAGGAAAGAGCCGTATCCGTTACATTAACAAGGCCGTTAAGTTTTGTGTGACTGACGTGATATATTGGCACAATAAAACTACTGGCTTGTGGATACGTGTTTCTGACCAAAACAACTCACTGATTGTAGGACATGACGAATTTTATTATTATTAGAGTCCGACCGAAACTGGTTTTCCGGCCGAAACCGAAACCGAAACCGAATGTTCGGCCGTGGCTTCAGTTTCGGCCGAAACCGAAACCGAAACCGAAACTCACGTAGTCAAGTATAAAATTCCTTAAAATACTGAAATTTGGTGCATTTTACCCATTATTCTGCATTAATTGGGACATGAAATGGAATCACAGTATATTGATTTTGTTGTAATCATTTATTTAATACTAGACTTCCGCCCCTGGCTTCGCTGGCGTAAGCTACACGCTTTAAACCACTATGAAATGCCCCCGGTAACTTTCAAAACCCCCTTCTTAGTGGAACCTTACACATTATAAAGTACGCTTTTAGAAAATTTAAAGTAAAAAAATTAAGACACTTTTTAACACCCCTTGAGGGGTGAAATATTAAAAAGCTTACACAAGGCTCTGTCCCCACCCTTTCCATAAAAAGACAAATAACCAGTTTCAATCCAAAAACTGACGGGGTATTCAAAAAAAATAAAACCGTGCTTATGCCGCATGCCTTAGATGCAGAATTGCGCTGTAAGTGTCTAGCTTGAAGTAGACTTGACTGTACAATATTTTTTTAAGATTACATTTTGATTGTACACCTATATTTAGCCCAGGGGGGTTACTCTTGATCGCCTGCAGATTATTTTCACAATTAACTGTGTCAAAAAATACTTTAAAATATGAAAAAAATACAACATTAAAATTCGATTTGCGTGGAATCCCCATTCCTACGGCGGATGTCATACAAAAAAAAAGATCAGTACAGCGAGATGTATTGACAGAGAATAGAGATACGTTCGAAATCATTACGGTGGGTGGGGACGTTTTTTTGCTTGGTCCTTTAATTTTTTATTTTTAACCCTTTCAACGCCAATGTCTGATATATCAGACAAACCATTTTCGTGCCCACCACGCCAATGTCTGATATAATTCAGACAAAAAACAGGATCAAGAAACGTTGTATTTTTACTTGCATAAATGAGTTGAGTATAACTTAATAATTTTTTGGAATTGTTTTTAATGGTCGTGGCGTGTGGGGCACCATTTTCGGAAAAAAGCGTGGCGGGGAAAGGGTTAAACCCCTTTCTAACCCCCACGGGGGTAAGTTTTCAATAAAACCTTTTTATTTGAAACTGATACCAAACTAAAAATATACTTCCCGAATTTTAAGACTGTAACTTTTAAAATGACGAAGTTTCATACTAACTTCCAACCCTCTTTTTACCTCCTTGGGGGTTAATTTCGAAAAACCCCTTCTTAGTGAGAACTTACGCATTATAAAGAACCCTTGTACACAGAGAGAAAATTTTCTTTGTTCTGTGTTGTACAAAATTTCAAGTTCCTGGGTCTTGTACTTTGGGCTGGTCGTAATTCCTTTTTGAAATATCCCTCCCTTCCCCCCCACATTTTCGGGTAAAAGTACTCTATGTCAGCCGGGGATAGTGTAGCTTACCAATAGTGAAAGATTATTCAAATCAGTTCAGTAGTTTCGGAGTCTATTCAATACAAACTAACAAACACTCAAAATATCTTTCCTCTTTTTAATATTTACAAGTATAGATAATACAAAAAAACATATTAATCATACTTTTATTATATTTTCAAATCAAATTCTCATAGCAAAATGTTTATCAGTTAACAATAATCGAATCACTAATTGTTACTGTTTAACGTACTGACTATTGTGTTGCTAGTGTTGCTACAGAGCTATCCGAACGGCGCACGACAATAATTCCCAAACAGGTGCGCCGCCAAAGCGTTGCTGCGAGAAACGAACGAGCGAACGGCGAGCGTGCACGACAACTTCCGAAATCAGTTTCGGTTTCGGCAAAAGGTTCGGCCAATTTTGGCCGAAACCGAAACTGCAGCCGAAACTTGATTTTTGGCCGAAACTCGGCCGAAACCGAAACCGAAACCGAACCTTCGGTCGGACACTAATTATTATGGTAATCCTAGTGGCAGGCGCTATAAATACCGCTCGTAAATTCAACAATGCTGGATCATTGTTCAAAAAGCACTTAATAGATGGCGCTGCAGATTAATTCCACCATTTTAAAAATGGAAATGAATTTGAAAATAGGTACAGTGTATAAGTCACAGTGACTTTAGTTTTTCACTTCCAATCATAAACGTACATAATATTATTAATTCCATGCTTCCAATGTAGATTTAAGATTAAAGAAAAAAAAATACAAACGTACAATAACGTGTTTATTTTGTTTAAACTTAGCTTTATAAAGATTCTATATTTAGGGAGCTACCCTAAAAAAAATGTAGAGTAAGTTGGCTGCTATATGAAAACCCTATCACAAATTGCAGGATTGGAGGCTAGATGGCGTTGTCTGCAAAAAATTTCAAAACATGAGAGCTATGTTATTAGCTATTAACCAATGTTTTATTAAAATATCATTGCTATTAACCTTATAACTGTCTTAAAATCGATTTATTTATCAATGACAGACTATTACACTAATTCGCGTACCTAGTTCTTCACTATCATTATTTTTTCCAGAAGTTATGTTCATATTGTTTTTTGAAGCTAAAAATTCTTCATTCTGACCTGCTCTTTATTCTGAAAAATCATTGCACAATAGCCAGCTGTGTCTTTTTATGTAGTATATCACGGAAGTACAAAGGCGTAGTTTATTTACACAATGGAAGTTGTTACTCGACGTCAAAACTAAGGTTCAAGGAAGGTTTTGTTTGGAAAATAGTGACGCGAAAACACGCGATCTCCTCTCATGAGGCATCACGTTTCCAATTATGTTAAGGAGGATTTTTTTTTGTAGACACTTACATATTTTACAAAGGAAACGGTCAGAACAAAATAAACATAGACATATTCAGATTTAACAACTAAAGTCCCAGTTTTCATAATAACCTTGCTGGCTTTGTTATATTTTTAAACTGCAATGGTTATTGTATTTGCCAGATTTAAAGGGCTTTGGTAACTTTAAAAGCACCGACTCAATCTTTGAACAAAGAAATAACCAGATAAATAGAAATTAAAGTTACAAAATATGTGATGTTAGGTGATGTAGAGTCTCCTATCACGGATTTAGTATTTTTATTTAATGTCATATTAAGAGTAGGTATATTTTACTTTTAATCATGTCCTATACTTTCGAACTTATATTTATATTATATTTCATTATAATATTATAATCCAATCATGTACTTTTTCAGCCTATCCGAGTATAAACGGTATCCTGAACAGCTTTTGCTGTGACTTGCCATTTTACACACCGAGTAATTGCTGTTTTGTTTCTAGTAGGAAATCTAAGCTTAGCATAGTAATGCTATGTAATACACGTAATACACAGAAGTGTCTTATTATTCAATCGTAATAACGTTAATTTTCGTGAGCTTTGTATGCTTGAATCGAGTTGCATTTCATGCATTTGGTATGTAAGTCCTGTTATGGAATATAAGCGATACCTGTCAGACATTCGTAACCCTGACAGGGGGTACGAAATCAATTGAATCATGGTTACACAGCCATTGTTGTCCGACTGTGTAGCTTTCTTCACAATGTTTTCCTACGCTGTGAGTTGAAAACACACATAGAAAAGTTCAAGCAAGCGATCCCGAAATTAATTTTCACCACACCCCTTAATACATTTTATTTATCTACTCGTACACACTGATTTATTTAAGATTACCTTGTGTCATTGCACTTATCCCACAAAGCCCAAATCTGAAATGATTAGCAAACATAATATATTTCTTTCTTATCTTACTAATATTATACCGATGAGAGTATTTAGTATAGTAAATATATTGTTTTTTACTCTTTCATGTGAAAAAACTAATTTAGATGAAACTGTAGCTTATATCAGAAAAATATATACTCTTAGCACAGTAAAAGCGGATGCTGGTTAAAATATTACATAAATTAACATCTATGTTTATTCTTACAGACATTGTCATTTTGTCATCTCAACCAGATCTTAGAAGTTCTGTTCTATATAACTAGTTGAGTTTCAAACATTAGATTAAGTTGTAGACTTACCACAAAATTAACAAAGGAAAATGATAAGTGAGTGTAACAATTTACCCTAAACGTTTAAACTGCGCCTCCGGTGTTAGGTACTCCCTGTGTTAGGTTACCTAAATGAAACGCTAGAGATCCGCACTTAATTAACTTGAACGTTCTCTAAGGGACATTTGTGATATAAAGCGGTCTGCATATTGTCTTGAGTCTATTGTTGGGCGGGACACGGGTTCTGTACAATTAGCATCAAAATGATATTATGATCTCGGCCAAAACCTTTCAGGGGACCGTTGTGGGGACGTGATGATTCACTCGAAATTTAGATTGCCTACAACCAGTTTAAATTAATTGTTTGTTTAGGAAGGAACACATCGTTATATTTTGTGTATTCTGTTCGTATATTGCGGTGGCGATTAAATTATTATACTTTTTTTAAATATGGATAGCACAGTGCAATCAAACACCATAACTACCTATAAAAAACTAGAAATAGGTCTTAACTGTCAATGTTTGTATTTTTGAATAGAATTTAATCAGTAAAAGCTATTATCAGATTTGACTAGGCAGTGTGGTATAGGTACATACTTATATTCATGATGAAAATACCTTGTTTCATCCACAAAGTAGGTAGGTATATTGTAATTGTAAAAATTGATTTTTGTTACTACTTTTACGCAAAAACTATTTTAACGATATTGATATCATAAATAATGTAGAACGTAAATTAAATATTGTTATCACAACTTTACGTAAATGTATTTGCGAGTGGAAGTTTTAAATACGTTCCTAGTATGACTTTCATACTAAAGGATGTTCGACTATCCTTCGCCTTATAACGTCTAAGTCACGATTGCTATAAATTGAAATAATTTTAAGGTCGGGTTAATACTGTAAAATAATACGAGTGGATTAACTAACTACGATCTAATCTGTTTTATAGCGACTGGGAACGCAAAAAAAAGTTTTACTACCATTTAACATAAATATAAAACAAAATATTCTTTAATCCTGTAGGCTTCAGTGATGCACTTTGGAATCGTCGATTTTTCATCAATGCCACAGAATGACTCTACCAGCGGCTTTGGAGTTTTGGAACCGGCAACCAATTATAGTACCTCGCCATATTGCGGAAAAATATTGGAACAAATTTCTTCAAGTGGCAACATTCAAATAAAAAAACAATAAGATGTCATTCATTATTGCTGTCTGTCAAAGTCTGATGTCAATTGTCAACCATGCCTTGTTATTTCTTGTTATTTGTGAGTATAACCATAGCAACCAAGTGTTGCTGTAACCATAGCTAATGTAGCGCCTCTAGAGCAGGTTTTTTATTTTTTTGGTCAGCTTTTTAGAGTTTTCTTTTCAATCGCCAATATATCGCTGAAATAATAAATTATAAAACTTTAAAACAGTCGAGTCAGATTTATTTTATTTTATTTGACGACGTTCGATTTGTCTTAGTACGTCCAATGTTCTACCTGTTATGTATGTTGTGATTTTACTATTACTCAAAATGTATTCTTATTTGAAGGGCCTCGTTACGCGATACATTTTAATGGATAAAAGCGAACCAGTCCACTCGATCGTGTGAAGTGACGATTGGCCTTACATTACAAAAGGGTTGAAGGGATATCTACATATTATCTGTACTTTGCATTCAGTTGAAGATTTCCCTTTGACTTTGACGGTTTTGTTATTTTACTTGTTTCGTTTACAAAATAGTAGTAGAGTTGTATAAAAGGCAAGTTTTATAAATATTACTGTATACATGCATTGTTTAATACACGGTCGCTGGTTTAGGTAAGTTAACTATTTTTTATATTATTCATCTTAATTGTAACGCCGTGATGGTCTAGTGGTTTAAGTATCGAGCCGAAATCTGGTCCTGGGTTCAATTCCCAGGTCGAGCTATCTTTGTGTCGGTTTTTCCAGACACAGCTTGGGTTTGTGATCACCAACCCGCATTTGGCAAGCGTGGTAATTAAGCCAGTACTCATCATTGTAACGATAACTTGATTTCAAGGAGGGAGGCCTTTGTCCTGCAGTGGGACATTAATAGGCTGATACTTAATTGTAAAGAAACGAAAACCTGCAATTCGGTATGATTAAAGAAAAGTTCAGCTCCAGGTGATTCATCCTTCAATTTGTTAAATTATTATATTTAATGAGTTGTATTATAGATGTACTACTTCTACTCATCACCTACTTACACCATTTTTTGTTAAAGACCAGTCTTAGCCCTTTGAGTTTATTATTATCATCATCATCAGCCTGTAAGAGTCCACTGCTGGCCATAGGCCTCTCTAAATGCTCGCCACGCTGATCGATTCTTGGCTTCTCGCATCCAGCTCCTGCCAGCCATCTTGCGCAGATCATCGCTCCACCTGGCCTGAGCTGAGAGCGTCCTACCCTACGTTTACTATATGCGTTAAACATAAAATTCGTGATATAAGTATGGTATCGGTTACAAAGTACGTTGTTACGTAAAATAGATATCACAAGGCAAAAAAGGGACGTATCTTGCGTATCCTGTTAAAACAAAGATTGCCTAAGGCCCACGTGGAGATTTGGCGAAGTTTCGCTCCATTCTGATGCAACAATGGCTCCGTAACTAGCCTACGGGTTACAGGAGTCCCCGAACTTGAAGTTTCCCGATCGGTTTGGGATAAACCGACAGAGTTTCAAAGTAACCGATAAATAGGGGTTTCCGAACAACTTAGGAGGATTTTTCGGACTAGAGGTAAACTGAAGATTGTTCGTTGTTGCATTTACTGTGAATAGGTATTCTGGTTAACAATGTTTTAATGTTCTAGGTAATTATTTTCGTATGGTGGAGATCTTTCAGGAAAACTTATACTCCCATCTGACTGATATGATACATATTTTGTACATAACATACACAATAGTGTAGAGAAAATTAAAACAAGGGTTTTTAAAAAGTGTTTTGTTTTTATCGAAATAAAAAATAAAATTTATGCTAGCAAGAATATGGCATCACAGTTTTTGTAAATACTTTAGCACCTCGCGTTTTACCTAAAATAATAAACCATTTTGATCTTTTTGGGATGAGATACATTGAATTATGAGATTTAAAATTATATCTCAAAGATGAAAGCTACAGCATACTTAGAAGTAAGAAGTACATTGACTTGGATTGTATCGGATCACAAACCTCAAGGTTGATTATAGAACTTTAAGAAACAATAAAATGGTTATGTTAAGATACAAGTCAAGCTACATAAAAACAGAAACCAATCTAAAAGGTATTAGTGTTATGCAGTAAACAACTTACAATATGGTTTTTAAGGGTACCTAATGTTTGGCGACAGTCATAGAAAAAATGTCTAAGTTACGATCAAAAATCCGTTAATTGTTTGGAGAAATTATCGATTTATGTATTTATTTTCAAATAAAAAACTTGTTTGAAATAACTAAGACAAACTATCAAAGATATGCAAGACGTCTTAATTTACTTAATACATACTAACAATAATACTTAATTAGAAGTCTTAAAATTTCGTAAGCTTACAGTACATTTTACTAATGATATTATTTTAAGATAATGACAGTAAACTTATTCCATTAATGTGGTCCCCCAAATATGGACTGTGCGTATTTGCCGAAATACTGAACAGGGGGGAATGATGGTGCTTGGGGCACGGAATGAATACCATGTCCTGGGTTCTGAAGTAGGACCTGCTGTCCATGAGGGTAGCTATGAGGCTGGTATTGAGGTTGAATCTGAGGAAGAACTGGACCGGGCCTAAAATAGGAGATTCTCTGTGGGTTCACAGGAAGCGTTTTTGTTGAAGCAGTAGCTATATCTTGAGACAGTTTCGCAGGAGCAGTGTGTGGGGCTTGATATTGAATCTGGATTTCATACTGAGGAGCTTGATGGGCTTGAGGTTGGTTGAGGAAAATTGGTTGAGTTTGATACTGTTGAGGCTGGGCTTGATACTGTTGAGGCTGGGCTTGATACTGTTGAGGCTGGGCTTGATACTGTTGAGGCTGGGCTTGGTACTGTTGAGGCTGGGCTTGGTACTGTTGAGTTTGAGCTTGGTACTGTTGAGTTTGAGCTTGGTACTGTTGAGGTTGAGCATGGTACTGCTGCGATTGAGCATGGTACTGTTGTGGCTGCGGCTGGTATTGCAGACGTGACGGCTGTGGGGCAAAAGATTGCGCCGGCTGGCTTTGAGAGAAGCTTGCGTAGCTGACGGCTCCTTGAGGTTGAGAGTTGTAGTTCTGAAATAAAGAGAAAGAACAGCTATTTATTTTTACTGAATTCAATATATGTAATACTATAAAATAAAATCATTTTATAACCCAATTAATATTACTTAATTATAAGAGCTTTAAGTTCCATATAAAGATAAATCCTAATAATCTAATGCCCATAAAATCTCGGGAGACTTTTTATGTTATTTAAAGTATTATAATTATCAATAGAGAAACTAAAACTCAAGTATAATTTGTAGATAATTCCACAGTATGGGTAAGATATAAATACCTTTTCAGGAGCTGGTGTTTGGCTTTCTGGCGCTTTGGGTTCCTCGGCTTGCTCAGCAGCCTTCGACTGTCTCTGTGATTGTTCATTTTCTGCCTCATTAGATTCTTCACGAGCGTACGTGATGCCTGGCTGCACGGACGGAGATACTTGAACCAAGGTTTGTTGCTCTTGATTATACAATGGTTGCTGCACAAAATGTTGTGGGAAAACGCTCTGTTGTGTATATTGCACGGGCCTTTGCACTTGGACCGGAATTTGTGGGTATTGAACAGTCTGCGGTATCGGTACCAATTGGGGCTGCTGAGAGTACACTAGGGGTTGCGGTTGGACAAATATTTGCTGCTGGTAAGGTTGCTGGAAATTAATTGGTCGAGCAAAGTTCGCCTGCTTGGGGGCTTGTAGTTTCTGGTTGTATTGTACTGGCTGGTATTGTATAGCGTTCTGCGGCGGCTGGTACGATATCTTGTGTTCCGAGTACGCTAATTGCGATGCTATCGGAGAAGATACTTCGTAAGTTGTCGGCGCGGTGAGCTGTAAATAAAGTTGTTTAGATTAGAAGATAAACAAGAAGCCTTTTGCTACTAACTGCTGAAATACTCGTCGCTGTTTGAATGGTTCGTAAGTACTTAAAGAGAGTTGTAAGTCTTTCGTTGTTATTCAAATTGTGAACTTTGTGTTAGTTTCAACTGCTTAGTTTAAATCTTGAAATGAAGATTGAATAATTTGAAATTCATCAACGTGGATTTGGCATACAAATTGTGCCTTTCCATTCTAGTTAGATTTCTTACAAGATATATATTATACGTGTACAGTATAGAAAAAAACAAACTGCATATTTATCAAATCCGTTGTGATTTGTATGTATTGCATAAATCAATGGAATGGGCCTTTCTCCGTATAAACTAAGCATTTATTGGTTCCAAAATGAATGTTGTGGGGTCATAACTTACCCGTGGTTGGTAAACTGAGACAGGGGCCAAGAGATGGCTTGCTATGGCGGCTTGGAATGGAGTTCCTTGCGCTGTCAGCAGGTCAGATATCTTAGAAATCTGCGGCTGTGGACTGGCGTATACCTGCTGAAGAACAAACGACCTTAGTTAAAAGAAGATACGACTGAATTTAGTGCGTTGATTCTTTATTAGTCGATGGAAAGGTTTTTCAAGATGCTTGTACGAAGTCTTTAGATAAATTGTCTAAATATAAAATATGTAGAAGCAATTGACTCGTATACAATTTATAAACGTTTGGGAGGATAAATTATTTTTACCTTTAGTGAAAATCTTGTTCTATATAATATTTGATATACTATATTAGTAAGTAATTACTGTATATTTTTATTTAAGTAACTTTTTTTTTCTCATGCGAGAACCAATTAAACTCAGATTTGGGCATTATTCGAATAACTTGTTATCTGGATAATTATTCGATTAAAAGGAGTGCGGCAGAAATGGGCTCGATCTTAAGCGTTCGTTCCACTATTCAAAATATAATTAATATTCGTTACAAGATTTTTAATATTTAAATTCATTAAAATTGATATTTTTTACCCCGGGATTTAATATAATAGAAATAGAAATAGAAATATAGAAATAGAAAAACGTTTATTTGGCACCAAAAATTATGTACAACACATTATTATATAAAATGAACTTAAACTACAAGATAAAATATAACAAAATGAACTTAAAATAATAACAATATAAAACTTAAAATACATATTTAACTAAAATTTTGGAGCCAAAATGGTCTCCGCTCAGCATATGACCGCAACGGCAGGTGCGCGTGACGGTCGCTGGTATTCTGCGGATACCAATACCAGTAAGATGACAACCGCGCAGGAACTCAAGAAGTAGAACACAATCTTTATACATATTTCTATTTATAACATTTTTATATATTTCTATACAATATTGTAACATTATATTTATTATAGTTATTACACTTATAAATAAGAATAATTTAGAATATCATTATTACTTTTATGTATTATTAATATTTATTTATGGCACATATTATTGTTTTAACATTAAATGTCTCTTATACTTTAACTTAAAGGAAGATACCGAAACAGAATGACGCAGAGGAGGAGGTATGTTGTTCCAACATTTTGTTGCCAAATACTTGAAGCTTCCCCGAAAAGCAGCGGTTTTAAAAGAAGGGCATATAAGGCGATCGGGCATTCGTGACCTTCGATGAAATAATATAATATAATCTATTAAATGAAAATACTATTGGTTTTGTAGTGCATCCGGTGTGTTATGTGCATAGTGCATAGTACGTCCGGTAGAATAATAATAATGTTGCTAGTTAAGATACTTAAATACTGATTTTCCGATCAGATCCCATACAAATGACAGCTTAGAATAGAGGCACGATAATTTTCTGAAAAAATTATGGCAACAGAAAAGTCAAAAAAAATCAAATGTCATACAACGTCTGTCAATCATTCGTTTCTGTTTGTTTTGAATAACTTATGTGAATTATTTTGTTTTGTCGTTATTGTTGGAATGCTTGGTTTAATATTTGACGACTTTCGCTACGTTTAAATGACGGTTTCAGCTAAAACAAACGACCTAAGCTTTTCTTACAACGGATCCAGTGAACTCGACAATTGGGGTTATTTTTGTAGAAATCAAAATCATCCTATAACTATTTTTTCCCAGGGAGTGGATTTATAAATTGTAGTGTATTTGGAATATTACTTCATTGTCTACATAATAATAGTAAATCGGTAAGTGTAATTCATAAAAAATCAAGGCCCAACGTTCTATGGATGTTCGCCCGTGTCCTTTAATCCTTCTAGCCCCGGAAAACCAGACACAATAGAAAATCTATTGTTAAGCGGCACGCGAGTGCCGGTTCGGCTTTGAGTGGTTAATTCGCAATAAAATAATTATTCGCTAATAATTCATTCACGAATAAATTATTTGTAAATAAATTTCCTACGAATAAATTATTCGTGATTTTATTCGTGAATAACAAAATAGCAATTTATTCATTCGTTATTCGTCATTCGAATAAATTTTGCCCAACTCTGATTATAATTATGCATTTGCATAATTATGTTAGTTAAACTAATGTACAGTACACCCTTCGATCACTAATAAAGTACACCCGAAAAAGCATCGTTTTATAGACCATTTTATATTCGCCCCGTAGCTTAGGCCCCCTGGTAATCAACGGCAGCAATAAGCTTTTTTTGTCTGAAAAAGAACTTACAATACTAGAAAGTCTCAATAGTGTAAAGATTAAAATAATATCGAGTTATTTATTATTTTCTTACGACGGATTCTTTAAGGCAATAACCCTAAGTAGGCATGTATGTATGATGCCAGAATGCTTACATGCTCCGCTTGTTCTATTTTACGCTCATTGCATGTTCATTTTTGTTTCGGCTACAGTACGTACCTAATTCATGTCACGACCAGACGCTCTTCTGACTTAGTAGCTTCACAAACATCTCATCCGATTACCTTTGAAATAATTTCCTGACACAGAAATGAATGTATTGGGAATACTTAAGGAAAACTAAACCGTAAAAGGGAACCCAATTTCTTTTCCTTTAACATAAAAAGGATTCAGAGCTGTGCGTCGTAATAAAACAGTTGCAGAGAGATACAAAGGACTAATAGTCTGTTGCCACGTAACGCGCGCGAAGCAAATTGTATGTGAACAAATACGTGCTTCCAAAAAGCAACTACAGTAAAACACACTTTAGCTTATATTGCCTCTACTAAAGAATCCTGTGGTAAATTTAGTCTTGAATGGGTGCGAAAGGGTCGCTCGATAAATATAAAAAAAGTCATGACTCCCTGAGAGGCCAGTTACATAAAAAAAGTTATTTCAAGTCCGACCTGACCTGTGACATCACATTTTCTTTAAGTACAAAATAAAAAGAAACTTTCTGAAGAAATGTCATGAAGCTCGCGTCGTTTCCGAATGTCGCACTTTTCTTTCTGACGACAATATTCTAAGATTGTACTTATGAAATAGAAATGGAAATTTTACGCATTTATATTTTTAAGTACATCGGAGAAGGTAAATTAGGCACTAATAATGAAATCTTTACTAAAAATCTTTAAGGCTACTAAGTCTATTTAATTATTAATATTATAGGCCGAACAAACGAAAGTTGTACGATTCTAAAACTCAGCACTACTGATAAAGTCAGTCATTATAATTGTGTTAAACAACAGAAATAATGAAAATGCGACGACGTGGGTTAAATTTAAGAAAATTTTCAACTTTTTATCTCCCAATTGTCCGTTCGAGGAATTGTGAGTTCTCCAGAGTTCGACACACTAATATATTACACTTCTCTTCTTATCTGCGTCACTCACAATATGTGAAACAACAGAAATAGTAAAAATGCGGCGACATGAACTAAAGTTGAGCAATTTTCGACTTTTTATCTCCCAACTGATGCCGTCCGTTCCAGAAATTAGTTCGGCATGGCGAATTCTCGGGAGTTCGACACACTCCGCTCGGTATAATATTATGACACTAATCGTCTTATCTGCGTCCCTCGCAACGTGCCCTCGTCCGCTTCGGCAAGGCCCTTACATTTTCCTCACTTATTAAACGTAGTTTAGGTTTTTAAAAGATGCCTGTATTTAAAGCGTTAATTTTGAAAGCTATATAGATCGATCTTTTTATGTAGGTCGAGCAGTCCTTATCAGGTTTAAAGTATTTTATGTGTCAAACTAGACGCAAACTTAAATCTAGTTTAAATTTTTTGATCTCATAAAAGATAGCTTCTACCAAATCCTACTGGATGACCACTTAAGGTGACAACAATACAGTATTAAAGCAATAAAAAATCGCTTTCTAAATTTGGTGCGAGTGTGAACGGTTTGATACCTTAACCTGCGAAATCAATAAACTGCGAAAACGTGAGTACTTGAAGTACCTTATTATTGTAAAATATTGCAGTGGTATAAAATTATCGTACCATTCACAATGCGACCAAAAATAAGTACCAATCAGCCAAGACAATAAACTTTTACGACACCCTCTACGGTTTCAATAAAACAATATTTCTATCAAAATAACCTTTCAATACGAGGAGGTGCGGCTCATATCTTCATATTTGTGTCTATACAAATTTTGTATCCTCCAATAAAGTTAGGAACCTTTATGGTCTCCTTGGGATTCAAGACCATTGACAGAGAGAATTGGTTACAAAAGGGTAATGTAACGGAATTATTCTTTTTATATAATTGATTAGATTACAGATTATTAATATTATAATTTGCAAAAGTATTCATAAGATAATATGCAGGCCAACTTCCATGTAACTAGTATTTTTATTTAGCACGCCCTTTGACGTCAAAACCTTTTAATTAAAAGAGAAGCAAAAATTACAGCAGTTGTAATCATTTAAAAAATATAATTAAGGTTCGTCTGGCAATATATAAAAAATACCAAGGTCTGCTAAAATTACAGAATTTTCAATTGTATTTACAAGATGAAACCTTTGAACCATTACTTAATTTATTTCAATAATGGCTTTTAAACTTATCTAACGCGTGAAGCTTCTTGAAGCAAATCTGTAGAAACACTTAAATAGTAATAAGGCAGGCTGAATATTCGTTTTCGGAATTTGTTAAAAGCAAAATAGTGTAAGTCATCACTTAAGTACATACTTAAGGTTTAAGGCAATTGGCGCGAGCTGAAAAATCGCTTGGTAAGTTTTCTTTGGGCACTACACCACTTAGATTTTTTGTAGCCATTATACTCCATAAAACGTAACATGATTAGAATGACAGCTGTCAAAGTGTTGTGGCTCTCTCGCTCGCTCTCAACAAACCTCTATCGATGTGTCTCATCTCTAAGATTTTTTTTTTGTAGAGTGAGACACATCGATAGAGGTTTATTGAGAGCGAGCGAGAGAGCCAGAACACTTTGACAGCTGTCATTCTAATCATGTTACGTTTTAAGGAGTATAAAATTCAATTTCGAAAAAAAAAATTAATTGTCGCGTTCTTGAATTAATTGAATAATGATATCTTTGTTTTTTTTATAGTTATTTACTATTCGTAAACAACGACAAATTTATTTTGTACATTCCAGAGATGTTTTATACACGCTTTTATAACGTTAAAATAAGTGTACATTTGTTTAAGTAAAGCATTAAAAGTGACATTAAAAGTGTTAACAATACCTAAACCTACTGAAACTATAGGGCCACGCCACGCCACGAAGTTGTATTTCAATCTGCTTTTGTCTGTGTTCGGACAATATGTGAAAGCTAGACTTGAAATCTTAAAAGTAATGTAAACACATGAACTGATAATCTGATTAACATCGCGGGAATCCGCTAGATGCGGGTGGTGCAAGGACGCTTTTTTATGCCTTTGGGGAAGGTTTATGTCCAGCAGTGGACGTCTTTCGACTGAGATGATGAATAAGACGTTATAAGTGATACTAATTTCTAAAAGATATTTGAGTATTATTCTCCCTGGCCTCTACATCACACAATTCCTAATGGGTTGTATTTAACTGCACATCAATAATTGTGCATCAAAAAATACTGAATTGCTAACCTAACCTTTGGTGTGCAATCAGTTATTTTGATCTACATTTCAGTATTTTTTTGATGTACACCCAAAAATATCCCATTCCTAATTTCCGATCAGTGGCTAAAATAATTTCCACTTGTCAGCTAATGAATTTAATTTTGCCATATCTATGCGAACATAAATGGACGGAGCTTTTTAGAGATTTCTTATTATTAAGTACAGGCGCCATTTTATTTTCCGACGGGAAATCTTTTTTCAGGCCTCAGTTGTTTCGGAACTGTATTCATAGTCAGGGAGCGACTGTTTTATAATAAATATATTCTTTAATCAGACACCACCATTATCTGTGGTTTAAATCGTCTTAGGAAAGATGTTGTGGGAACAGAAACAGATCAGTTGTATTTTAAATTTATTTTTTCGCAGTTTTCATGTCTTTCTCTAAGACGTAGGAGGTTTGGGCGATTTTCAATAAGTATTTTTGGGTCCTTCATAGTATCATCACCTCTCTAATAATCGTCATCATACGAATATAACTGGTTATCACAGATTAGAATCCTACAATTTAAAAAAGTTATGCTGTCAAATACGCCAAATCTAGCTATTCTCTTTAAATTATAGAAGGGCAAATGTGACGCTTACCATCAGGTGTACGATCTGCTCGTCTTGTTACACATTGCAATAAAAAAGACGACGGGTTGCACTCCGGGAGTGCCGGCAGAAGTGAAAACTTGAATATTTTGGTATTCGCCATGTAGCGACCCTAGGAAAATTTCGCAAATTGGTACTTTTTGTTCAAGCGCCATTTATGAAATTCAAAGATGGCGCTTAAACAAAAAATACGTGTCCGTCTTACGAATTTTTGATCCTGACGGTCACGCGATCCTGACGCGAGTTTGACATTTTTTACCCATACAAAAAAAGTGTACAAAGCCGCTAAAGAAGTTTTCACTTCAAAAAAATATTAACGTTCTGTTTTATTTTTATAGCGTTCACGGATGAAAAGATAGTTTTCATACGAATTAGTTTAAACAAAGCACCATACCTAATACTTAATAATTAACAACTTCTAACCTATTACGATTTCCAGAGCTTACGAATTAAAAACTTAAGTCTATAAATATCTTTTGGTCAGGTCTATAAATATGTTCCCTTCGACCGCCACTTCGTGATTTGTGTGCCAATTGCGTAAAAGTGACTTTCCACTTAAGAAAAGTCTTGGTATAAAAATGTATTTTATTTGCATGCGTTAAGACAAACGTAATATACACATTGACTGCTATAAACGTTCCGATGAGAATATTAATGGTTATTATTGATTATCGACAAAGTTAAGTAACTTCCGTTGTTCGATTGTTTTTTATAGTACTTCAGTTGGCAGACAGGCACCCAGCCAACCTAATAGGTCATTGTGCTGCAAAAATGAAGGCTCCTCTGAGCCTTTAGTCATGATTACAAGTACTTATACCGAATACGGCCAAAGTTTTACGACGGCAGATTTCACCTATGGGTGCGAATGATGGAATAAAGAGCCGATGTTCGGACTTACATCACAAACTAAGTTTAAGAAATTGATAATTTTTTTGTATCAATACATTTAAAAGTGATGATAATGTGCTCCGTCCACTTGGATCCCATGCTTCGCTCCCATGGGATCCAAAATTATTTATTTCGCCTCTTGGATTCTATAATATTTATATATTTAGCATGTATGGATCTATGACATCTGAAAATAAACGAATTTAATTTAATTTAATATACATATTTTTTCTTATAAATAGCATGAATAGTTTATTTCTCGTCAAATCAAATGCAGTTCACATGAACGATTTACTAGACACTGAGATGCTTTTCGAGATCAGTCACCTTTCAAATTACATTGACCAAAACAGCGGGAACAATCGCGCAAACACATTAGATCACCACAAATTGCCGCGTTTGCGGTTCCTAATAGTATTGTAATTCCAGCTCGAGGGAAATCTAGGCGGGCACAGTCTGGCACTAATGCTCGATTGTCCGTGCTAGATACTGACCCTTAGGCGTGAGGTAATAAGGACTTCGATGGAAAAATACGAGAATCGCTGTAGACGGATGAATCAGGTTGTTTGATTATGAAGAGGTTATTACTATTTACGAATAAGCTACTTTATTTATTGCACCAAATTCTACAAGGAATCGTGTTGTGGATATAATATGACTGTATTGTAGAGACAATAACGATTTCTTCTAGATAAAGTAATGATTAAGACACAAAAGTTATAAATTATAAAATATAAAGTAAGTTATTTGTACTACTATAAATGCATCTATAAACCTCATAGATTGCTGCTGTATAAATTGACTTTAACCAAGTAATTATATTAAAGAAAATATTGAGACCTACAAAAATGGCCAAAGGATTTTCCTTTGGTCTACGATACTCTTAGTACGATCAAAGAGGTTTGGTGTCGTGCTGCAAAATGGTCTATCGTTAACTATTTTTAAATAAACAGGAAACACGATGGACGTATGTAATTAATTTTGATTTTCCAGTTTTTAAGATCAAAATCAACTAACTATATTGTGGTATCTTTAATATAAACCTAATGACCGGCATATGTATTAAATACAACGAGGTCTCAATATGCAAAACTTGGTACTAAGCCTATAACGCAGTAGAGGGTCGTTTAAAGCTCTTATAAGTCCACAATGAAGGGCCAAATTGTCCCTTCAGTTGTAAAGTTGCCGGCGATTTGGGGCGAAATTGCGTCGGAATGGGGGATTTCTTTCTCCGGACTGCAATAACTAGGCGGGTTTAGGTGTACGGCAGAGAGCGTGACGGCGCTAATGCTGAGGGATTATGACGCAATCTTCGGAGGTCCGCAAGAGTGCTTGAGCGATTTTCGCCTTCCGTTCCAGTCGCAAATTACTAGAGGCACATTCCGCTTCCAATTCCCACCGATTTAATACTGGGATTACGTTAGTTTATTTAAACGTATGTTGTGCGTGTTTTGTAGATAGGTAATCTTACATTGAATATATTACACCTCTTGCTCGGTCTTAGTGGAATTTATGTTATCACGACTGGTTACAATGAATAACAAACTAGTAGTTTAGTGAAATTAAGATATTTTAAAGGTGATTAGAAAAACGTTTCTAATATTTAGTTGTGGTAAAATTTTAATTCTATTTCAATTCCAAAATAGTAATTAACTCGTACAATGTTTTTATTAGTATTTATTACAGTAATGACGATATTAAAAAGTTAGGAAGCATGTTATTTTGCATCTAAAAAAGATCTTAAATTTTGCATCAGCTTAAAAAGATTTGTCACTGCATAAGCCTAGATTGCATACGCCTGCCGACGGCTAAAAAATTAAAGCGAGGCAGATGCGGGAAATGTCGCGACGAGTAACAAGATAAAAAAAGGCAAACGTAAGGCCACCGATGCTAATAAAATTGGGACTCCAATCCTTTTTCGATACGACAAAATTTCAAATCTTCCTTGCGAAATTACCCGGCAGCAGTCGTTTAAAATGGATTGAATACAAATCTTAAGACAGAAATTAATTAAGACTGTTTTGTGCTTATACAGCAAACGGCAAGGGATAATAAGGGCGAAAACCTACTTCTGTTTAATGAATGCCGCCGTCTTATTGTAATTTTGTCAAGTCGAAAATGTGGGGATGTGTGACACTCGGCGGAGTTATTGGGGTATCGTCTGTGTCGTGAATGTAAACAGTCGCTGTGCTCCAAGAATTCCTGTTAACTACCGTGTTATTTTGTGTCAATACGAATTTGTCAAGTACTGTCTGTCTCGTTTCACGACATTAGATTATGTCCTCATGTTATCTTTAACTAATTTAATTATTTTTTGTTTTTCTTTTTTCTTGGCTCTGCACGGTTTGTGACTTTGTGCTATGCATGAAATTAAATTATCTACAGACCTACAAACTTGTCTGTCCCGGTGGCCAAAATTGGAACTACGTGAAATGCAATGCAAAAACGATATTTAATGACAGTTTTAAATAGACAGTAGCAACGCCGCCACCGGAACGGATAAGTTTGTCGGTCTGTACGTAACTATATTAAGTCTTTGGTGCTATGTTTAATGTTCCCGTTTCATTGTTTGTTTTTGTTTTTCTCGTGGGTTTTTCTGTACTTCTTCTTTTTTTTTTTGTGTGTTTTTTAGGCTCATGTTTACTTTAATTTTCTTTTGGTTTTAGTTTTTGTAGTATGTATGTTGTGTTTTGTGGTTTGAATTTTGTTTTGTTATTGTATTAGTTTATTAATTTAAATTTTATAAAAAGTCACTCTGGCTCCGCCAGAATACCAGCGCTGTCGCGACATTGTAACCAATGACGTGGCAGCTCAAGCTGAGGCGGATCCAATTGGCCATCTGCCATTATTTTTATAAATCTATTGGTTACATACCTACTTAGTACCTGTATTTTTTTATTTTTTTTATTGTGTAATGTTTTAATTGTAGCCATTTATGTAACAGCCGATATTATGATGGCTAATAAATGTTTTTCTTTCTTTCTTTCTTCTTTCTTAACTATGTAGCCATATTCAACGGGTCAGTCAGTATCATTTTGGTCCTAAAGAAAAATTTGCTATTTAACTTCTAGAAACGAAAAAAATCAGCATAAATCTTTTAACGTGGTCTCAATGAGGTCAAATTAGATCTCTAGCTCTAGTTCGAGTACCTAAATAGTGTCATCATCATCATCATCATCATTTCAGCCAAACGACGTCCACTGCTGGACATAGGCCTCCCCCAAGGATCTCCAAGCCGATCCAGTCCGATCCAGTCCTGCGCCGCCCGCATCCAGTGGATTCCGGCGATCTTTATGAGATCATCGGTCCACCTTGTGGGAGGCCTACCACGGCTGCGTTTTCCGGTATGTGGCCACCACTCGAGGACCTTTCCGCCCCTACGGCCGTCAGTTCTCCTTGCAATGTGTCCTGCCCACTGCCACTTAAGGCTAGCAATTCTTCGGTAAGTAAACAGTGTATCATGCTTATAATGCGGGATAAAGGGATTTTTTATTACTTAAATAATATATGTATTTCCAAATACTTTGTTAACTTAATAAATACAAAAATTGAGGCAGATGATTTTTAAGCGCAATATTTTCATTTCTTTTCTCCACAATTGTGAACTGTCAACTGAACTGAGGGTCAAATCTCCATACGAAATGAAAAAATAACTCAATTTTCTGCTGAATTTCAGCATCATATTCTCGTATTACTTTAAATATGTCGCGTGTTATGAAAATATATTTATTCAGCATGGTTCATTATGACGAATGAACTCATTACTGTGCTAACATTATTACTTAAATATATTCAAGGAAACCATATTATGTATTTCTAATGTAGAGAGATATTCTTGGAGCCAAATGATTAGTAGTTAATACTGTTTATTTCAGGGTAAGGCTTATAAAGAGACAGGTGGCGTCTTGAAAGGGTAGATTTAGAGGGATAGGTCATCGGGGTCATGACCCTTTCCGATTTTATATGACTAGGAATGGGTCCTGTTGGACTAAACTTCTATGATATGACCTCATTTAAAGACTCCTGTCATAAAATGTTCTTTATCTACATCCATACCATAATATGTCTATTTTATATTCAGGAGCGATGAGCAAACGCCCTACATTTAGATATAAGTATCTGTGGCTGCATTGAAATGTTTACATTTTAGTGTCGGTAACCGATACTTAATTTCGTTCAAATTTCAAACGTCTTCTTTAAAAGTAAAAATTAATAGGTTTTTTCGATTATCGAATTAGTCGATTAGAAATTTTATGTTCCATTCCTATACATTTAATTCGATGCTGAAATTATAACAATCGATTTGAGAATCGAAATCAACTCGAGTCTAGATTGTTTATGGATTTTAAAAACTACAAACGTCAGTCATTATGTCAGTACTAACTTTTACATACAGATTAAGTTGGTAACTAGGGCGTTTGCTCATCAATCCTGACTATAAAATAGACATATTATCGTATGAATGAAGATAAAGTTATGTATGTGACTGTACATAATTAGTCATTAAAATACTCATGTGATTCTTTTATGAAACTCACTTCGTTCGTTTCATAAAACCACATTCGTATTTTAATGACCCTCATTATGCAGCAGTCACATAAATAACTATTATTTTACATTTTGTTTCTGTGCGATGCAACTAAATTATAACGCACTTACATTATACTCCCCACGATACTCCCAGCATATATACGGATAAAAGTTGATTTTTAGTATGCGTAGCTCACCATAACATTCACAAATGCATTTTGACTTCATATTCCACAAGTAATCTTATCTTTCATACAAATGATCTACTTTGCAGGTGTTTAACTGTGGAACCTATTCGCCAGAGTCAAAAAAATATCTCCCAAGTGGAAAACAGACCTACAGAATTAATTCTAGCGGCGAACCATAAAATTGAAACTATACCCGAACAAAACAGTAAGTTGAAACTAACATTTTCAAAACCTCGATTGTTCTCGATTGTGAATTAAATGCGGTAATTGTAATATCGGATACTTCTTTGTTCTCGTTCACGGTGCAGCTTTACTATGCAAAATGCTTTCAAATGCTTTTGCTTTGCGTGCAAGGGCTTTCTCTCCCGGACGCAGGGTAATCTTTGGGTGTATAATATATCATTGTTAGCGAAAACGCAAGGTTGACATTTTTCCCGGAGGATTTTATAATTTTTCTCTGATTAACATTAAATATACGGACCCTGCTAGATTATGAACCAGACTCGCGATTTGTTGACTTACAAGTTGTATAATTTGTACGTACTCAGAACATACAAACTTTATGTTTTAAGAATGGTTAATTATGTGGGTTATATTGTGTTTCAGAGAGTTATTTAAGCCAGTGCTTTCATTATAAATATAATGATGACTTAATTTCAATTATGGAAACCTTTTTATTGTAGCATGTAAAAAAATGGTAATGCTAATGCTAAGACAAAAAGTTATATTGTCAAGGCAAACAATAAATTGGAAAAGTCTCCTAATATTCGTGTCGGAGCCTCATAGTTTAATAAGTGTTTATTGTAATTTCCATTACCATTCCTTAAACTTTCATTTTCTATGGACTAATCGCTTGAATGAATATTAGAGTAGTTGTGGCAATCACATATACCTACTTACAAATGTAACAACGAAATTGAAATCATAGAAACGAGAATGATTTTATTATGAGGACGTTTTGTGCGAAATGTAATAACATTCTCATTTACCGTGTCATTTTATTACAACAAGGTTATATTTTGTAATGCTAGCATTCCTTTTTGTCTCGTTGAAGTTAATAAAAAGAGGACTCATGAAAATTCCCACTCAGATGTTATATTATAATTGTCATAAATTTAGCCATTATAACCCCTTTACGTACATTTTTATAGTTATTATTGTACGTTTTATGATAATAACTTTACACAGCTTAGGCTTGACGGTGTATCACTTTTTATTATCTACCAAAGTGTATTATCTAGGACAAAATTATGGAAAGTAAGGCTTAGGCTTTTTGCTATTAAAATTAATGTTCTAATTTCAACTTCATTTCGTATTTATAAATGCAATAAAGTTATTTGATGGCTGGAAAATGCTGTCACCAGATTATCTCATAGCTTAGATGACACCATAAAAGATGAACAACATGAGTTCCATGCTTCCAATGATCCAATCTAAGGCTTTGTTTATTTCAGCTAAAGTTTAACATAAATAAAGTGTAAAACTGATTGGTTTTCATTTATCCTATTCTCGTGATCTAGAACATAAATTAAGCCATCATAAGCCCCAGTATCGAGCACAATGCATCGCAAAAAGTGGCAATATTCTGCAGCTGCTTTAGTTTTAGGACTTATACCCAGATTTATTATACATCAAGCACACACAAACTCCTTGTTAGGATTAAATGTTTTGCATCGGGCTTAACCGCGTAAGAGATGGCAGCAAAGAATAAATTGGAAGATTTATCCGACGGGACGAAGGAGATTATTTCCTTGTCCTGAGATAATTACCGCAACAGGGATATTCTCCTCTATTATTCTGTAATTTTCGCCGATTAACACGGATAATTCATTGTTTTACATTACAGAAATAAATGATTTAGTCCGGTCAAATTGGCTTCGAAAATAGGGGTAAGGTTACATTAATTCGCATAGAGCTGAAAATTGCCATGAATATTGGAAATGTCTATTTAGACCGGACTAATTCTGTGATCGATGACGCCTAGCTTCGGTCGGTAAAAACATAACTATTGGAAGATAAAAAATTAAATTATAAGTTATTTGAAATGAAATGAAATAATTTATTCTGCAAATAGATTTTAGAAAAATACTTTTGCACGTCAATCTTTTTTTCCCTACCAGCACTTCGACGTCTTGAGGAAAGAAGTGCCGCAAGAAACTCAACTTTTGCCTTTTTTTAAAAATATTACAAATTTAAATTACAAATTCAAAAATATTACATTACAAAATCAATTTATGTCACAGTAAATACACTCACCGGCAATAAACCTGGCCACTGGGCTTTTTAGGGTTCCGTAGCCAAATGGCAAAAAACGGAACCCTTATGGATTCGTCATGTCTGTCTGTTTGTCTGTCTGTCTGTCTGTCTGTCTGTCTGTCCGTCCGTATGTCACAGCCACTTTTTACCGAAACTATAAGAGCTATACTGTTGAAAATTAGTAAGTAGATGTATTCTATGAACCGCATTAAGATTTTCATACAAAAATAGAAAAATAATAATAAATTTTGGGGGCTCTCCATACTTAGAACTGAAACTCAAAAAATGTTTTTTCATTCAATCCTTACGTGTGGGGTATCTATGGATAGGTCTTTTAAAATGATAATAAGGTTCCTTATATCATTTTTTTCTAAACTGAATAGTTTGCGCGAGAGACACTTCCAAAGTGGTAAAATGTTGGTCCCCCCCCCTGTAACTTCTAAAATAAGAAAACGATAAATCTAAAAAAAATATATGATGTACATTATTATGCAAACTTTTATTGAAAATTGGTTTGAACGAGATCAAGTAATTAGTTTATATATTTTTGGGGCTTCCCATACTTAGATCTGAAAGTAAAAAAAAAATTTTTCTTCAAACCCTTACGTGTGGGGTATCTATAGATAGGTCTTTAAAAATGATAATAAGGTTTCTTATATCATTTTTTTCTAAACGGAATAGTTTGCGCGAGAGACACTTCCAAAGTGGTAAAATGTTGGTCACCCCCCCTCTAACTTCTATAATAAGAGAACGATAAAACTAAAAAATATATATGATGTACATTACCATGCAAACTTCCATTGAAAATTGGTTTGAACGAGATCAAGTAATTAGTTTTTTTTAAAACGTCATAAATCGTAACCCGCAATTTTCCTCTCATTCAATCAACTCAAATATAAAAACGTCGATCAAACTTACAAAGAACTACAAGAACTTTTATATTATGATGATACTTGCTGCTACGGAACCCTTCATGGGCGAGTCCGACTCGCACTTGGCCGGTTTTTTCATACAAATGTATGACCTTAGCGTCTAAGCGCGTTAGAATTTATGTACCTTAGCGTCTCATAGATAGAAAACTATTTGCAGCTGTGCAATGATTATTACGTCAATGGAGAGGCCAAACGCCCTTTTATCGAATCACAGTTACGACTATACTTATAACTCAAGTGGGTCTCTTTACTGTGCTTCTTGCAACAGGACTTTTAAAACCAAAGGTTTTGCTAGTCACGCTCGCGCCCATGCAAGGGCCCAGGCTAGCGCAAGCTAAGGGTGTCGCCGTCGACGGAAACGTCTGGGAGGACATCACATGAATTAAGAATATTTTGATTTTGATATGTTGCACACAAACGTCATTGGTTGCACATTGTATCTTTGAGCATTCGATACTTGTACATAAATATAGCCAAAACACAGCCAATTTCACCTGTAGTAGCTTAAAAACCCCTACCACGAACAAAAAAAGTGAATTTAACCGACTACTTCCAGATTCCACAGAGGCGGTCCAAAAAAAGTTGTTTAGTGGCCAGTGACAAATTTACAGGAGGCAAGGCATTTTGGCGAGAGCTCGCTCATTAAACGGCCCTCACCATGCAGAGTGATTAATTCTTAAACGCGCGCCGGTTATTCTCTTTTTATTCCCCATTGCGAAATGGTCGTTGTTTCTGACGGAGACTGCTACCCGTTTAGCATTCGCGGGGTTTTCTCTTGCGATTCGGGATGCATTTTAATTAGTGGTCCCAGTGACATCTTTGTTCGGCATGCTTTTTCTTGTCTGCATTGCATTCACAACTCATACAACTCATTTCATAAAAAAATATTGAATTAACTGCAGCAACTGTCACAAAAACTTGACTGTCAGAAATAATGATAAGTAGTAACTGATTTCGCATTTGTACATTACACAAAAAATATACATTTCAAAAGTAATTACTATTTCCCGATGATACAGAAGCGGTTAAACAACTAGATGTTTTCGTACCCATTTCTTGGGAAGCTGTTCAATTTGTTAGTTGCGCGCTTGTAATAGGTACATACACAAGTTTCCGTTGCAAGAGATAGTCTAAACATCTCGTGTTTAGACTATCTCATCCAACGGAAAAATTACTCGCTAAGACAAAAAAAAAACTCATTTATTTGCATACAAGTTACTCTTTTCTTTTGACCTACTTAAAGTATTCACCACTTGAAGTAGTTCAAAGAAAATAGTCCTCTCCAAGATTCATAACAAGATGTCATAAGCATCAAAACTTTGCACGTAGGCGTAATGATGAGACAAAGTTGTACTGATGACTAATAAACAAGTTAAGTAATTAACAAATGTAAGTGTATACCATCTGTATAACACTTTCCTGAGCCGGTCGAGACAGGTTGAGTTGAATCACATCCTACATGTTACACAATCGCGGAGCATGTGTTATTACGATCTATTGAGTGGGCGATCTTAATACGATGATTAGTGGATTATATTTGCGAGCAGATAGTGGAATAGAAAGTTTAAAATGTGGTGTGTGTAATTGCACGAATTCGTTCTAGTTACGAAATGCTGATATTGTAATTGACAATTTTTTATTTGTTGGTCAATTCAATTTATGATTTATTTACTATAATTAAAGTTTATATAATTCACATGCATATTTTTTTAACTGACTTGTCAAAAGAGGGAATCGTATAGCTCATGTATGACAACACTACTTTTTTTAGTTTTGCAATTTGGGTATAAATAAAGTTTGGAAACAGTTTAGCTACAATAACGCCCTTTTATAAACAGTTCGTATAAAAAGTCTTATTTTTAGCAGGACCTATGCTTTTCATATGGAAATGGAAATGTGGTTTAGAAATACGAGTATTCCTAAACACTTGTCGTTTCGTAAAACAGTAAAGTAGGTTTTATATATGAGTATGGGTAAATAGAAATACCCTTTTTTTCGGAGGAGAATGCGTTTATGCACCATAACCGCAGGCTAGCTAGACCTGCAGCCGTGTGTGGGACTCAAGACTAAAGCGTCCACTACCCACTAAACTCCCCCGGTTTCCCCTTCACACCCGACTGAGACGAGCCGATATGTATCCCACTATTATAAATGCGGAAGTTTATAAGGAATGGAAGGATGTTTATTGTAATGACATTTCCCACGAAAATGGTATATAAAAAATAACAATAATAAAATTGTTAAATCGCAATAACATTTGGACTGCAACTCATAAAACCCAAGCGAGTGATGCCGCTTTCGGAAGCTTATCTATCATCTAGAAGAGTTTCCTCACCGTACTCTTTGCTTTGACCACCAGATTGATCTCACAAGGAAATAGTGAATGCAATTAAAATATCGCATACATACTATGTAGATACGTATTTACGACTGAGAGGTAGTGTCTGGCCTATTTACCGGTAATAAACACATCGGAGCGGTTTATACCCGCGGTTCAAACGATACAGTTGTGATAGGGCGTGTCACGTGAAAGAGGCGTCGCCACTCCGCCGCGTATGTGTTGCGTGTGCGCACCGGGTCATACGCGGACTAGGGCTTACGGATTTAGTCGAACTTTAGGTGGTTTTGATAAAGTGTCTAGACTTAGCTACAATATCGCTATATTAACTTAGGCATCTTTATTTTGATACGTATATTTCTATCAGCAAGGGCCGGAATGGCCGCTTATCTGCTGACATTAAGCAAGAAGCATCGTTCATGTGCTGTGTTCATTACTGTATTGATCACAGTCAAAGCTTTTATGGCGACACAGCTTTAGGACGGGGATAATTTTGAGTAAGTTTCTGATGGTCAAATATACTTATTTTCGCAAGTTGAACTACGTCTAATCTTTTTTATCCTGCTAGGCAATTTGACGCGTATGGCTCTATTACTTCTCAACAGAGATGTTTTTTAAATATTTTACAAAAAAAAAGTAAAGTATCAGCCTATTAATGTCCCACTGCAGGGCAAAGGCCTCCATCCTTGAAATCAAGTTATCGCTACAATGATAGGAATTGGCTTAACCACCACGCTTGCCAAATGCGGATTGTTGATCACAACCTCGAGCGGTGTCCGAAAAAACCGACACAAAGTTAGCTCGACCCGGGAATTGAACCCAGGACCCCGAGATCTCGACCCAGTACTTAAACCACTAGACCATCGAAGCGTTTATAATTACAATAAAATATAAAAACAATTAATTTACTGATTGCTAGAGTTGCACAGGGCAAAAACTTTTCATGCCCACAAATTCTTGTCATATAAGTAATCTTCTTTTTTATGGGTAATTTTACTAAGTACTAAGAAAATAATCTTGACAGACAATGGCAACCCTAGGGGCAGTGTGCTCACGCATATGCCGCGCCATAACATGTTCGTTATGGTGATTAATTATTATGATCGATGCCTAATGCGATCGCATACGTGCCCGGTTTTCGTGCGCGTAATAAGTGGTTATATCCGGAGATCATTTTGTAGACATTGTCTTTCACCAGTGAGAGCTAATTTCCACGCAACAGTCAGTTATGATTTATTTACCTAATTATAATTGGCCGATCATTTATTTGCTTGGTTGACTTAGATTACCAGTCCTCTGAAATGTCATGGGGATAGGTGTATTTAGGTAATTATGTTACAAGTTGACAGTTGATTACTTACTATTTAAGTGCAAAACCTGACTTTATCTTGCAAGAAACTGATAAAAGAATAAAAAGTTTTTCCTCCGTGTTAGTGTTGGCTGTGTTTTAGAACTCTTACCCTGCGTAATGTACCTAACTTCCATCTATGTTATAATTTATATTAGCGGACACATACAAAAGTAAATATCTTAAATATCCACTTGAATTTTGGGTAAATTACTTCTTTTGCTAATTATGCTAAGCTTATTACTACATACTACTCAAAAATAGGACTCAGGTGATAGATCATTTTTTATAATTATTTTGTATAATTTTGGGATAGAATACAGTCAAACGTATTCGGGTGCTAATGCCCATAACAAAAATTCGTAACGATATATTATCCTACTCTGACTTTCTGGACGATAACACATAATAAAAATCCATTCTCACGTAAATAAAAAGGCAGGGAATTATGTGCGAAATAACGAGGCGAAGTGTAATTGAACCCTCGCTCCCCCAGGAAGCGCGGGCATGGAGCGATCTGATAGCGCTCGCGTTTCGGCTATGAGATTCACACACGATTTATCCTCTTTACATGTGAAGAACTTGATATGACCGCTGTTGCCGTTGACAAATGAGGCATCGACATCGGACCTTCGATTTGCGTAATTTAATTCAAAACTAGAATAAAGGGTCTTTTTTGTGTGTGGGAGAATGCGAACCAGTCTAGCGACTAAACCTCCGATTTCTCCTTACATCCGAGAGGGACGAGCCGGTGCCCACCTTATGGCGGTTCATCTTTTTTATTTTTTTCAGAGGAGAATGCGTTTATGCACCATAACTGCAGGCTAGCTAGACCTGCGGCGCCATGTGTGGGACTCGAGACTAAAAAGTTTACTACCCACTAAACTAGCCCGGTTACCCTACACACCCGATTGGGACGAGCCGGTGCCAGCGTTGTAGCTATTGACCAGCCGAATGGCGGTTGACCTACCCAGAATATAGAGGGTTGCCTGATTGATTCCCAAACTATTATTTTATGTTCATGGACATCATACACATAAATACTCGTATAGAAATAATTTTACTGTATTCTCCGCAAACGTAGGGCAATGGACAAAAACTAAAACTCTACCATAACCTTCCGTATCCTAAAATTGCTTTTTTAAATCTTAGGAATTTCATATGTCCAACGAAACTTTAAATCCAACGTCGCCATTTTCGGTGAATAAAGTTTTCGCCAAGCAAACATGTCTAATGTAACCAGGTACAAACTTTCCTCCTAACGAATTAAGCTGACGGGCGTGTACGGACTGTACGGTCTGCTAATTCCCTTTTACATACTTAGGATCATTACAGCGACAGGTAAACAGGAGTATTTAGCAAATAAATAACGTAAAAAGGAAACATTTGAAGCATGAAATTAAAGGTTCATATCACAGGAGCTGCGTATATCGTTTCGAAAAGGCAAAGCAATAGGTATTTGAAGTATTCCTAAATGGGTCATAGTAACCTTTGGCAGTGAGTAATCACTGAAATTTTTAGACTTGGTCCTATATTTTTTTTAACTTTATCTTCGATATTATTGCAGATTTCGTTTAATCCGGCTTTTTAGAAAAAGAGGTGGTTATTTCATTTTATTAAAAAATAATATGTGAATAAAAATTTCGTAATTTATCAGTGTAGGTACTACTTGCATCGTTCCATTTAAAAGGCCATTTAAAAGGAAAAAGAATGCTGGTCATTAGGAGCGCAAGCGGAGAAAGTACTCGTACTCGTACCTATACTTTTTTCTTTATCAATTTTGTTAATCTGTTTGTGAAGAACTATTCCAAGCAGCAATTTTCAGATCTGTTAGTTCCGGGATTTTTTTTTTGAGTTAATTGTTAAAATGCATATTATACTGATGACTATGATATTAGAAAGATACTTTACTCTAACTATACTACAAGGGATAAAACAACTTAAACGGATGAAAACTCGCGTATATTCTACATTTTGAAATTTAAACCCGACGTTTCGACTACTTTTCAGTAGCCGTGATCACGGTATGACTCAGGTGTTATGCGTCAAACAGTTATTTAAATTGCTATTTCTACCTTCACTTTATAATTATTTTAGAATAATCAGCAACCGTCGTCTTCACTATCATTCAATACGTTCCTATCCACGCAGTAGGAGCTGATGGTGTCTTGAAGCTGCACAGTATTGTGATGTCCATTGGAACCCATTAGATGTAATACTGGGTCCCAAGTAGTAGTAGGGTGGTGAATCTCACCACCATCCATCGCAGTTAGCTTCTGTTGGTAAAACTTTGTTACAGAGAGCGCAGCGGATCTGTGATGATGACCACCTTGATGCAGAAGTTCAGCATGTCAAGAGGGTACTTAAAGAAAACAAGCTTAAGGTACCACATCATCGCAGACGCCGTGTTAAACCAGCTACAGTTGAGCGTCAACCTGCTGTTCTACCATATGTGAAGGGAGTCACTGACAAGATTGGTAACATCTTGAAGCGTGCTTCAATTAAAACCTACTTCAAGCCGCCTAGGAAGATCAGCCAATTTTTAAGACCAGTTAAGTGTAATGTTCCCCTACAAACAGCAGGAGTATACAAGCTTGATTGTGACTGTGGGCTCTCTTACATTGGACAAACCAAAAGGAGTATAAGTACGCGAATAAAAGAACATATCGCGGATATGAAACACCGGAGGTCAACGAAGTCAGCAGTGTGTGAACATGTACTGGATAAGCCCAACCATTACATTCGCTTTGATAAACCCCAGGTCCTTGCCAGAGAAAATCGCTATATACCCAGGATGCTACGCGAGGCCATTGAAATTAAAAAACATCCTAATTTCAATAGGGAAGATGGTTGGAATGTACCACCTACTTGGGACCCAGTATTACATCTAATGGGTTCCAATGGACATCACAATACTGTGCAGCTTCAAGACACCATCAGCTCCTACTGCGTGGATAGGAACGTATTGAATGATAGTGAAGACGACGGTTGCTGATTATTCTAAAATAATTATAAAGTGAAGGTAGAAATAGCAATTTAAATAACTGTTTGACGCATAACACCTGAGTCATACCGTGATCACGGCTACTGAAAAGTAGTCGAAACGTCGGGTTTAAATTTCAAAATGTAGAATATACGCGAGTTTTCATCCGTTTAAAGTTGTTTTATTTTAATGAGTAGTAACCGTGTAAATATTAGAAATCATTATATACTACAAGGGTCTTAAGTTAAGACTCTTAACTTATAGACCCTTCACCAAAAAGCGTCAATGTGCTGTAATGCGTAAGTCTGTAAGTCTACTTGATGTTCGAATTGGCTTCTATAGTATTATGCCGATTTTTCGTATCCCTCCGGGTTTGAAGAGTAAATCAGAGGAGTTTAGCGAGCAGTGGACGCCTTAAGTTCCGAATTCCACACAAGCTAGCCAGCAGTATAGTTCTCTCCAAAAATGTTTTATAATTTTATGCGAGAAACAAGAGGATGTTGGGAATCGTCAGCTGTACGATCCTTTTTTGTATATTGTTTATGTTTTTATACTTTTTATATTTTTTGATGCTTTTTTATTATTATGATTGTCAGATTGGTTTTTGATGGATTGCAACACGATTTGGAGAAATCCCTAATTGTTTTATTTCTCCACCTCCAGCATTCATCGCCTACATTTGCGCGTAGGCGATTTACACTTGACGCAAGTTTGCTTTTGACAAGGGGTGCGGTTTATCCGTTTTCATTACATTTAGGTTATTTAAAGAACAGTGAGTTAGTGGTACCTTCCTACTTAGAGAAAGTTTGTGATGTTCATATGACCGAGCAAAATTCAAACAATTCAGGTTAGCAGTAAATAAAAAGCAACGGTATACATACCCACTCCTTGTTTAATAATATAAAGGTGGTTTTACAATATGAAAAAAATGCGATTTCAATTTATATTTTTGTAAATACGAGTATGGTAACAACGCTCATGTAGGCTTCTGTTGGCTGTGTACCTACTACCTTATAGACTTGCTAATTAACTGTTTGTCTAGTCTATGATATCTTGTTTGTTGGCGTAACTCTTCACGTGTGGTGAATAAAATGTTTTCTTTGTTTATTTGAAACACATTTGTTAGAGGTTGTTTATTTTTAACACGCTTTTATTACCTTCACTTGTAACTATGTATGTAAGAAAATCTTAGAATCTTAATTTGACCCACTTCCCGGTCTTCGATTAGGATGAAATTTTGCACACGCTCTGAGTTCTGATGACAATACATGACTAGCTAAGAAACGTCATTACAAATCCAATATGGCGTCCTCCCCAAGATGGCGGACTGGCTGTTTGAAATCCACTCCCATGATATGGGTATCAAATGAAAGGGTTTGCTGTCAGGAAAACGAAAAGAGTAGTCACTTAAACGTGACTTAAATCCAATATGGCGGCAATATAAATTTGTTATTTTTAGGGCGTGCTAAAAGCTTGTTTTATAGTTTTTAAACTATTTTCAATTATTCTAATCGGTTTTTGATTCCAAACTTGCCTCAGTGATCAAATAAAAAAATAATTTAAAAATAGATTTTTGGTTAACACCTCGTTGGAGTAAGGAGTTACTGGGCCTTGAATTCGGGGTCCATTCGGGTTAGTCATGAACATCTTAATTCTTTATTATTGTTATTATGTCTATGGCAATTGGTTTTAAGTAGTTATTTCGCAACACACTTTATAGTTATCCTTTATTTTATTTAACCTTCGCAATTCGTATCGAGGTCGCCGTTCAGTCCTGATATCAAAGGGAATATTTGTATGCATATTTGTTAAACAAATTTTTTATCTCATCACACAAAATCTTTGACCAGGGCAGACCCTTTCAAAGAGTATCTTGGAATGTTTGTTCCGTCTTCCTAAGAAAGGAATGCTTTGAATTCTAAATGCCATAATACGATGGCATTCCGGCTCTAGGGGTAAAGGTCGAAACCTTTAGACATTCTATCGATCTAGGCACAGTTCGAATATTTAGACTACGCCTTTGCAACTTATACTTTATTATATGAGTAAACGTGTTGAATTAAATGTTATACTTATTTGTTTTTGCAAGAAAGAAAAACCTTTGCCATTCACGTCGTCTCATCTGAGAATAAGCGACCAATTGGTCGGACATTTCCCAAGAAAGCATAAATACCTAAATGTGCTGTCCAGTCTTAGATCTTTATAATTTTATTGTACTGCTTTTGCTACTGATAATTTTGTCCTTTTTACACTACATTTCGACCCTAATCCTAAATAAATAATAGCTAGTTATTACAAAAGACTAAAGGCATTGTGGGTTTAAAAATAAAAGCTTAAGCTTCAGAAGAGCTCAGTGGTTCCTCAATGGAATAGGCTGCAATGGCCGATTACCATCAAAAACAGGATTTAGAAGAATTGAAACATGGTTTCCAGCGCCTCATTACAGTTTCTCTCATAGTGCAGGACAAATTAGTATGACCGCCACTTTGGAATTATTAATATTGTTCGTATAAAATATATCTACGAGTATTCATGCTATTATACTTATTGTCATTAACCCCTATTTAGCTAGGAAGGTGCTTAAGCATATTGCCCATCTTAATTACGAAGTCTAAATTGTAACGGTAAGCCTAATGGTTACCTTTCACCGGCTCTTAGAAATTAATAGATTTTCATAGAAGTCAAAATTGAATCTAAAAATAAATAGCGGCGTGAAGAAGTAAAATTAAAGCATAAATAATTATTATATGATAACTGCAGAGTATACTGTAGGCTATCCATAATAATTAATAACTGACTTAATCGTTAGGTTTGCAACAAGCGATTTGGCGATTGAGATCTCTAAAAATAAAAGTCTAAAAGAAAAGCTATAAACAACATAATTATCAAACCAGGACCCCGATCATGTTTCGAGATGGTGATCTGTTACAACACAATTTCGTATTTTAAAAGCTTAGGTTTTCGTGAAATTAATTTTCCGGCACCCGGCCTAGCAAAGATTAAATTAAGGGCTGATTAAAATAGGAAATTATTACCTAGAGAGGTAACATAAAAATAAATATTATAGTCCTTTATGTTTATTGGTCCGGAGGGATCTTTAATAATGGAGATGTTAAAAGCGGACGCGTATAATTAAGCTTTTTGGTTGACGGTGCAGTCGTAAAGATAATAAGAAAATTTCTCTAGCACATTCTTCATTGCATTTGTATATTGTTCTGATAAATACAAATATTTTCACGAAGGTTTCCATAAATGATACATACAAATAAATATTAAGTAAATTAACATTAGGTTTTTTTTTGTAATTAACATTCATAATATATTATGTAATTTCCTTTTTAGCAACAATGGGGATTGTTTAGATCTGTGTAGTAATGCGCTTGCCAAACATTATTCTTTGTATCTTCATCCAAAATGCGATGTACGACCATAATGAAGAAAAATAAACTCCTTAACCTTAACGACGATTGTTTGATTATGTAACGTCGTGTAGAAACAATAGGTAATTCACAAAGCAAATAGTTTGAGTAAACCCAACCTAACAGAAGATTCCCTGATTTTTGTAATAAAACGTCATTGTAATCACTGGGATTGCGAACGCGTAATCTTTCGCCGACAGAAGAAAGAGTGAGCAGTAATCATACAATCCATCATACTGGACCCTTAATACTTGCAAGGGCTCACAGTCACAATCTGCACAAAGGACGCCTTTGCTCTGGGGTAGCTATGTAACTGACGGACGAGTGTAATTACTGAAGATATATTAGTTATAGTAGTCAACGAAAATGGATTGCATTTAAAATTAATATGAAAGACATCTGATTTAGTTGCTAATTATTTCTCGACAAAAACAACTTTTGTGTGGTGGAGGGGATGCTTTTCGCGCCCTATTGCCACGTGTGGGACTCGGGGCTTAAGGCGTTCGAGCCACTATTCAATAAATACTCCCGGATTTTCTTTCACACCCGAAAGGGACGAATCGGTGCTCGAAAAATTTCTTTCTTTCTGTAGAGAACAGAAAAAAATTTGCTGCGCTATAAACCTTTATTTAAAAAATAAAATAATTAAAAGAGATACTTACCTAACCTGCAAAACGGCACGTACGCTATTTTATCACAGAGCAAAAGGAATTTTCCCGTAATTAATCGCCATCTTGAAATTTGGAAGTACACATCCGTTTCCGGAAAAGTTAAATTAATATAAGCTGTTCCTATTTTATTAATTGAAAAGGTTTTGTTCTACCTACAATGTTTATATTCGTTTCTCACGAATTATAATTTCTGACTTCTCATTACGATTTGATGATTCTGAAAGGCTTTATAAGTCTTTACTTGTTTGCAAAACTTTGTATGGGTGGCTACCAATACAATAATGCCTTGATTTTATTGACGTATTTGGCGATAAAGAATAATAATATTATGGTGCTAATTGAAATCGTGTAAAAATTGTATTTAATTTGTGTTTGCTTTCTTATTAAATGAATCTTCAAAATGTTTAGAACGAATGCAATTATTTAGTTAATTCTTTTGTTTTGTAAACGATACGGCTGAAAACCTTACGAAGCCTGTGTGGACAGCTAGTTTTTTTTTATAAAATATTAATTGGCATTTAACTTATCCCCAGATAAACAGCCGTAAAAGTCATTACGGTGAGTTTAACTTGGAAACGTCGCTCAACGAACGCTGGTTGTTGTATCATATAGACGTTGTTAGAAAAGAAGAAAAAAAAGAAAAAAAAATTGGGAACCAATACATTTGATAGTATCAAAAGTCTTATAACTACAGTATAGCAAGACATTTAGCTGAATGTATAGCATAGCTATGCTTCACGGTAAAGTGTCTCGTGATTAAGTCGCAGTGACCACTTATAAACTTAAGTAACATAACGATTACAATCACTGATAAATTCATTAATTTTGTATTTGTAATCAGATGCCTTAGACGATATGAATCTAAGTATTCCTGAAATAACGTTTTTATCGAAGCGTTCTAATTGTCATGTAAGAATGTTAAAAGAATCCAACGAAATAATGTTATTATGCGTTTGCAATGCAAGTTATCTACTTCTTAATTGTTATTATAGAGCTCTACCGGCGATTATGAAGCGGTGAAGTTGGTATTTTGCCCCAATTCACATGCCTTTACTTTTTAACCTCGACAATAGTGCGCAGTTACATAGCCGGTGGCTGCCTTTGTGTTGCGATAGAAATGTTTGCTGTTTTTTTGTGACCACTTAACCTTCCAATGTCTAAGTGCGGCCTTAAACGTCGAGAGTGCTATTTTTAATTTTTTGATCCATTAAAAACTTTGCTTACATGTATTCATATCAGTAAAAGTCAATTAATTGTAATTTGTAAGTATTCTAACTTGAACTGCAGTCGGAGTTATTTATTATCAAGATAATAAAAAAGCACTGTTTGCATGAAATGTTTTTCAAATACTGTTGGACAAGATAAATATTATATTTCTTTTCGACCATTAAAAAACTGAAGATTGAAAATTCTTTATATAATATATTATGTAAAAAAAAGCAAAAACGAATTTCAATTTCGTTCGCATTTAAATGGTAGGAAAGGAATAATTTAGAAGGTCCATAGTACCCCGCCGTCTAATAGCTCAAGTGAGGGTTAAATGTACAACGAGTGGCAATCCATCGTTGTTAGGCTTCTAGTGTGTAAATTCTTCACTGGGCTGACAAAAGTTGCAGCAATGCAGTTTCAAATAGTTAGTCCACTCTGTCTGCAAGCCTAGCATGTTTTCAGCTTTTGCCAGCGACTGCTTAATTTTTGTCGCAGAAAATGACTATTTTGTCCAATTTGGCCAGTCACATTGTCAGCGTTGATTTTGAAAATTGTTTGTTTTCTAAAGGTTGATCTTAAAGCTTCTAGGATAGCATTTTTAACCGACTTCAAAAAAGGAGGAGGTTATATGTTCGACTGTATGTATTTTTTTTTTTTTTTTTTATGTATGTCCGTCGATTTCTCCGTCAATTGTGAACCGATTTAAATAATTCTTTTTTTATTTGAAAGTGCATAGTTCAGAGGTGGTCCCATTGTCACCATGTCAGGATCTGATGATGGGATCCCGGAAAAATCAAGGGAAAACCTCAAATTTTATAGGCTGCGCCTACGCGTTACTTGTTTTTTCTGAAGCCATTCAAGTTTTTGCGTCCGATAGACATCATTTTATGTTGATGAGCTGATGATGGAAGGTACAACTCCTTAACGGTTAGGAGTTAGGGGATAATTCTTTCAGTATTGTAGGAATATGTGGACCGTTAGTTGTATTTTATGTACTTTTGCAGCTAAGGTGATGATGGAAAGTACAACTCCTTAACGGTTAGGAGTTAGGGGATAATTCTTTCAGTGTTGTAGGAATATGTGGAACGTTAGTTGTATTTCATGTACTTTTGCAGCTAAGCTGATGATTACCCGGGGATGGGCTGGTCACTAGCCAATAAGGTTAGCACCGGCTCGTCCTAATCGGGTGTGAAGGAGAAACCGGGGGAGTGTAGTGGGTAGCGGACGCTTCGGTCTCGAGTCCCACACACGGCCGCGGGTCTAGCTAGCCTGCGGTTATGGTGCATAAACGCATTCTCCTCCTACCCATGGTGCTGAACACTTAATGAATACCTAATATTATTATCAAATAATACAATTCTACTCGTATTTTCGCTATCATTATTATGAAAGAGTTTTACTCACTACCTATATTCACACTAAAAATCGAAAAATAAACAAACTTTTTTTAAAAAAAATTAAACCGACTTCAAAAAAAAAGAAACAAAAAAACTACCTAAAAAACTGAAAAGCAAAAAATAATTTTAATAAGACATTCATCAAATGCACTTATTGTCTAAGCCTATTAATTAAATTGTATTTTACGTGCTAGGTAGGTACCTACTAATCTGTTTGAAGTCGGTGCCAAGCCAAGGTAATCAAAAATGATATATAATAATAATGTATTATAAAGGGTTACTTATTAATCCGCGGACGTAGGTACGTAATCTGGGTACCTACTATTTGGCTTGGCACCGACTTCAAACAGATTAGTAGGTACCTACCTAGCACGTAAAATACAATTTAATTAATAGGCTTAGACAATAAGCGCATTTGATGAATGTCTTATTAAAATTATTTTTTGCTTTTCAGTTTTTTAGGTAGTTTTTTTGTTTCTTTTTTTTTGAAGTCGGTTTATTTTTAATAATATTAAAACAGTTTTTAACGTTGAATTAATTGGATTAGCGAAAAGCAAATGACAAAAATAAAATATATATTTTTCTATCAAATCAGTAGCATAAAACATATTGTAATGGACATGATTTGCTTCTTCTAAGCTTTATTTTTTTTACTTTAAGCCTTTATCATGGTAAAACGGGCGGGTTTTTCGTACGACCGCTGAATAATAAATATCTTTGGAAAAATAATAACTTCAGCTTAATAAGTTTATTGTACTTAATACTGGACTATAAGTTTAGGTAGTTAACTAATGGACATTGTACTTAACTGATTTTCTTTAGTTTTTTTTTGCTTCTGTGACTCACTGGCCAAAGGAAAAAGACATGCACCGATGTCATGTAGATCCAGTGTACATGAGGGATATCATAACGGACCGATATTGCCCGCGGGATCCGCAATCAATATCTTTTGGTCGTTTCCCGCCGAACTATTCAAACGTAGCGTAAATTAAAAACGACGACGCTCATAAAACTGGCAGCCGTAAAAATTTTGCGCAACAAAAATTTATCGGGCGAGTTGAGGCGCGCCAACAACTTTTATATTAAATTTCTTTTGCGTGAAACTTCCCTCATAAGTCTCCCCTTTTGAGGTGCCCGCGTCATTCCCCTTGATGCATTGTTCCGAGATGTCATTCTTCGAGGTCAACGTGGAAATGTATTGAACGATTTTTTTCTATGCGAACGTAAATTACAGTCCTTGAACTTTGAAATGAAAAGTCAATGGCGCTGTTACCGTGATGGAAAACCGTCACGGGAGGCTTTCCAATCAATCCACTTAATTTTATGGTGAACGTACTTCCGAAACTTTGGAAGAAAGTTGCACAAATTGTCTCAAAAGGCTTAGTGTTTTTTGGAGTACTTAATGAAGGACTACATGATGGCGGCCGTCGATATATTTTGAATTTTCAAAAAATAATTTATAGTATTTGGAAAAAAACATGCATTACTTTTAGAAAAAAAAAAAACGGAATTAGGCGCATTGAAATAAGCTTTGATGTATGTATGTCATCTAAGTTTTATTATATGCCCTAAAATTTGTTTATTTGCAGTGCATATAAACAAAATGTAAGTCGTAATGTAGAGTGGAAAGTAAAAATGGTTGCCCTTTTTACCTATCATACTTATTTTAACTTTGGTAAGTTATTTTGGTAAGTTTAAATTCTCAGACGCTTTTTGTTGACTCTGTATATTTTGCCCAAGAAACTCGTAAAAGTAGACATAAACCTTAGCACAATATTTGTGAACTCGATAAAGTTAAACTCTTGTAACACATAATATTTTTCTTTTTGCAATATTTATCATTGTGCTTATAAGTTCTAATGCTACTGTAAATTTTTGTCAGAGGCTTAAAGTAGTTTCTACTGACAGAAAGGATTAAAGTTTGTGTTGAAAATATTGCCCCTTAATAGCTTATTTGTAGAGGTTAGGAGGCACATTAACAATTGGTTCATAAAAGTGTTGGTATAATAACTAAGAAAAACTTCATAAAACTAGGCCAACATTATTTAGATTTCTGTGAGGCCAATTAGCGGTAACTTTTGAAGTAAATGTCAAAACCTAATGAGAATATTTCTTGCTAATTATCGTCAGTAAAGCACATCTTTAAGTTATGTAAGGATACATGGTTATGCGTAAGTCATGTTCTAGCTTCTTTACAAGTTCTTATTAAGTCTTATGATACCTAAAAACATTTTTAGATAACAGTAATAATAAAAATGCCGATTTAACTTAATATTATTAATAACAAGATGGCAAATAGAAGAAACAGTTTTACTGTTATTTTTATAGCTTTTAATGTGTGACATTATTTTCCATATATTATAAGTGGATCAGATCCCTAATTACTTAAGGGCTCCATTTTCAGTTTGAAATTCTTCTCCAATACCTATTTACTTTCTTTAAAACACAAGACCGCTTTATTCTTTAATTAATCATCAATGCGTAGAATCACCGTATACTATACATTAGAAAATGTACATGAAAGCCTAAATAGTGATCGACAGACTGTCGAGTTAAATTGCCCATAGAAACCAAAACAAAAACACGTGAAAAGGAAAGCACGACCACGGCACCTTTTACCGCACCGGATTGCAGATAGTGACATAATTTAATGCAACCGCGGCCTTATCAAACTGTCACGATTGACGTGACGAGCGCAACGGGCGGTTTCTGATTACTAAAAACGATGGTAATTTTAATACGAGTACCATAGTTTCTTTATAACCCATAACTGGACGTGTCAAATGATCCAGATCATGGTGCAAGCGTTTAGCGTACCAACATTGACCAGATCAGGAGAAAATGTATTTGTTTTTGATCAGATTCAGATTGACGAATAGTGGGTGCCTGCCGGTGCACGATCGCAACTTGACACACAGTGAACTGAAGTTAAAGGTGAAACTTGTCTATGATGAAAATAATGAGTAATTATTATTGTCATTGGAATTGGAAAATATTTTACTCCGCAGTTGGGATGAAAGTGATTGTTGTACAGTAATTAAACTAATACTGTTTTTCTTTTCTTTTGAGCTTGAATTATCAAAAATCAGAAAAATCTCATCAAGTTACAATTAAAGTGAATTTATTATTTTGTTTGTTAGTGACATAAAAATAGGAAATTAATGTGTCCGTAATAATTTACTATGTGTCGTCATCATGACGAAATTTGAATGAAATGTATGTGTCTTAGTAGTGACTTACTTGTGATTGTGATTTCTCCGTGTGAGATTCCTTCGAGTCAGCATATTCGATTCCCGGAGTCACTGATGGGAGAGCTAAATAAAAATAAAAATAATTATTAAACTATGTGATCAGACAAGGGTACACCTTGGGGACATTTAAATATTTATTATTATTTTTGTACACAATTTTAATAACCCTAACTAAATATTACCTAACTATATTTATCAAGAAAGTTAAGAATAACATCGTAATTATAAACAAAACTAAAATAACTACGCTTTTAAAATAATATTAAGCACACAAGTAATAACATCATTGAAAAAACATTTAGAATCGGTTAAAAATCAAATGAGTTACAAAGCAACTAATTTCCAGAATATCTTTTTTTAAGGCGCGTGTAGGTGCTACAGTTAGGTGACGTCACGTGCGTGTAGCGCTCTCCTCAACTAATCGTGAAGTTTACAACTCTATATCTCCGAAAATACAAAAGACATTTTAAAAAGCACAGTATTTTTTATTAAAGAAACTGTACATGAAGCAATTTTTTTTAGTTAAATACTCTACTATGAAAAGGTCATTGACCAAAGTAGCGAACGTCACTGACCTTTATTATTGTGTCTGTAACGTTCGCTACTTCGGCCAATCACCCCGTGAAAGTACTTTATAATTACAATAAGTAAACATTACCAAAATCAATAAATTAAAATCAAGAGATGCACTTATGGATCGTCAATTATACCACGTGGTACCTTGTACCACGCCTGCGACCCCATGGTCTCAGGTGCTTAGCGGCGTCGATCACTTACCATCAGCTGACCGACTTGCTCGTTTGCCCCCCTATAATATATAAAAAAAATACCAAAGTGACCTAAGTAAGTAGTGTACCTACCCGTTGGCAGAACTGGCGCTCTCTTTTCCAAAGCGGCATTTCCTTCAACCAGCTCGCGCTTGTCAGTCTTCCCATCGTTCTTCTGTCGAGACTTACTCTGCCCCACATCCGCAGCCTGGGCTGCAGCTATCAGCAGCACTATGGTAACCTAGCATGAAATTAACATGTTATCATCACTTTTGATAGTAAGAAAATACCTCCATTCAACTTGATGGAGGTTATAAGATCAGAAAGAGGAAACCATTAGATTTACATTAAGACTTTGGTCATGATATTGCAAAAAAACGTAAGCATATAAATATCTAGCCAAATTGTAATCAATCGATAAATTGTGAACCGATAATTTAACGGATTATTTTTAATTAGATTATAATCCATCAAACCTGAACCTGTGCATGAACGTTAATGTGTCAACTGTGCAAAGACGAGTAATTTTGCAAGTAGAACTTTTTGTGGACTTAGAGTTACGAATCGAAACGTCAAGTTACTACTTGACGTTTCGATTCGTAATTCTAATTCGTAAAACTACCTACTGGTAGTATACTAAGTAGGTATACTACCACTACACAATGAAGTATACCGTCAAGTCCTTACTAATATTTACTGTTTAACTTTTGATTGTATTGTGAAAACTTAAATCGAAGTAAGTCACGCAAAATGTTCTATTAAAACACACTTTAACAAGTCCAAGAACGGTTGGCAGAGATTACAAATTAAATATACAATTAATAAGGGTTCGGGTTAATTTTTGTTAATTAATTATATGCTTGGGTTAACATAGCAATTTCACGGAAGAATAATGATTAATTTTAAGTAAAATATGAGAGCAAAATTATCAACCAATTATATCCTAAAAAGGGAAAATACTTTCGGGAAGACCTTTGGCCAGTGCAGTGGGACAATTGTAACGATATTTTTTTCTAACATAAACAGGTTAGAAAAAAAAATCGTTACAATTACGTGATTGGGTTATACTATGACAAATGACTGGCGAAACATATTTTACCTGACACAGAAACAGTACTAAGTTCACGGACAGGTACTAAAGCCCTATGCTGGCCATACACCATCAAGCCTATCGTCAAATCGGCTTGAAGCGATCGATTGGATCAAGCCGAATTGACTGTGTGTGGGCGTGGATTGGCTTGACAACTCGAGTTGTCATGCAAAATAAATAAAAATAAATAGGCCCTATAAGTAAAATTCGGAAAAACAATAGTAAAATAATAAATATGACCAAGCCGAGTTTAGACTACAGTGGCCAATCATTATGATCAACCAACTACGCATGATATATAATACAACAGTAGTTGCAATACTACAATGCGAATATTTATTAAAAGAAAAGTTGTATTAACATCTTCTTATTTACTTTTGTTATCTTTACGAATAAGACCTTAAACCGCGTTATGTTCATTGCAGTAAATCACAATAATTTGCTGAAGTAATAATTGTACACTACCGGCGAATGGAATAGTGAACCCACCGGCGTCGGCCAGACCCAGTGACTTGTGGCTCAAATTATATTATTTTTAACAAATGCTCTTGCTTTTTACAGTCAAAATTTAAAGCGTGTACTTGTCATTTTTCATACTTTTTTAGCCAAGACGAAAATAGTATACTTCTAAGTTTGTAACTTTAGTAAATACTCATTTTGTATTTTTTGTAAGTTCATTTTGTTTGCAAAATAAAACTTGTTATTAATAACTTTAGTTTTTTTATACATCTACCTATTACAATATTTAACAATTAATGTTACGTTCGAACTTTTAAAACACGCAAATGATCCTAAAATATCAATACTACGAGTATTACGAGTACATCTTGATGTCAGCGTTACGCAAATAAAAACAACAAGTTTATTTTACTTTCATCTGAGCACATGCCGGTTGCCGGTTAGTTGATATAGCAACTAACCGCCAACAGACTTTATTACTATCACTTCTCTAGTGAAATGGTAGTAAATAGTACTAACAATAGTATACTTAAAAGGCAGTCAGGTGTCTTATGTATAATTAAGGCATAAGTAGTAATAAGGCATAAGTAATATTAATTAATGATTAATATTAATTACTTAATCAATATCACGCTACGTGCATTAGTAATTTGTATCTAAATCTTTAAGTATGAAAAATTCTAATGCTTGGTCAAAATAAATGTCATCTTAAGATTAAATAAAATTAACATTGCAAACATAAACAAATGACTACCTTTGAAGTCAATAGACGTATTGATAACAGGAATACTTATTATTATAATTTAATATACAAACATCATTCAGTGTTAATTTAGTCACAAATCTAATGTTTTACAATTGATTATAACATACAAAAAAAAATGTTTCCTTCCTTTTAATTAGAAGTGCATATTTTTATCCTATTTAAAACGTTTGACATTATATTTTAGTCTACCTGACAATGTTTCATACTACCATAAATTAAGAAAAAAATCCTCCCGCACTTTTTAAAACAAGCAACAACTAACCGTAAACTTCATCACTGTCACTTCGAGTTCGTTCCGTGCGCGTCTCTCGCGCCGATCGCGTATGCGTGTGCGCGACGCGGGCGAACCACGTGCTTATATGCGCTCGCGAGCCTTCGATAAGGGGTGGTGTAGAGACGATGCTGGAGAATGGTCACTAAGTTTGTGGATATGAAGCTTATATTGCAGGGTAGTTTAGCGTTTCAATCACTGCGGTTCGGTCTTATGCGATCAACTTCGTCCGGCTGAGCCTATGGTCTCTGACTCATGTGGGGTGGTCGATGAAAGGATGTTTGAGGATTCAGGCGACTGGGACCACAACATAACTGGGGCCGCGGTCCCAGTTGTCTGATTTGTTTATTTCGTTAAGCGAGTGGGACCACCCGTAATTTTAACCACAAATCCATTGTTGAAATACAAGATTTAGCACAGTTAGCAGAAAAATTCTGAATCTTTACTGATAAGGTATGTCTATTGGTTGTGATCCGCTCAAAAGTGAGCAGATTGGATGAAGCCTGGGCAACGGCAGCCTCTCCTCTCGAAGACTTTATCAAATAAAAGGAGGCGGCAAATCGCGAGCAGAAGGATATTCCTTTCGCACCGTACACCGCAGACGGCGGAGAGGACCAAGGGGACAAGCAGGTAATATCTGCATGGAACAATTAACCTGCATTGATGGCTCTACAACACCGACCGGCACAATTCTCAGAGCGTGGGGAGTCCCGGAGGAACGAAGAAGTCTAAAGTTTTCCTCACATAAATACCATCCACGAGACCTAGTGGAGTGACTTGTCAAAATTGTACTTAATTTGGGACTGTATATCTTATTTCTTAATGATTTCGAATAGTATAAATTATTAACCAAAGATTCTTTTTGTTATTGTAAAACAATATCCATAAATAACACTCTTAAAAAAGGAAACCATTAGTAAACTTTGTTTCCCATCGATCCTTGTATCCATAACATGTCCCACATAGAGATATATGACAAAAAATGTTGCCACAAGATAAATGAATGCAGAGGAAGCGGGAAGTTGCTACACAAGTCAGACTTGGCACCCCGCCCGTGTATCTGCCGATAGCGATATCAGATGATAAATTGGGTCAGGAAATTAATTGCCACAACTTTTAATTTTCCTAGAGCATAGGGTGACTTGTCAATTGTACTTGTGAAAGTTGCCATCATGTAAAATTTTGTTATACAAATTAGTAATCATATTTAGGGATATTAACCGTCGAAGTTAATTTTATGAAAAGAATTAGATTCGATTTCCGTGTAATACCAAGTCGGTCAGATAAATACATAAATATCTTGGTAAATGCACGTAATGAAAAAACTGACTAACATGTACTTATTTTACTAAGTGCCAAGCTGGATTTACAGTTTTTTTGTTAGAGCTTCATTGGGACGCCAATCCAAGGCGACGTCTACCCCACAGGTGAAATCTGCCGCCATAACAGCTCTGGCTGTGTTTCAGCAGTATTAACGTGGGAGCCAGTACACTTGAAATCAGAGACTCGAAGATCAGATGAGTCTACAGTCAGGCAGCACATTGAGGTACGCTTCCAGGTAAAGCGTCCCTCAATGGAATAGGCCGCAGTGGCTGCTTACCATCAGGTGGGTTGCGTGCCTGTCTGCCAACTGAACTAGTATTTAAAAAAAATTATTAACAAGCAAAATAATCAATATTTTACGTCAGTGCGTCAATACACGCCAACCCCAGTACTGGGCCGCGCCGCGCGTGTCCGCAGATTGGCAAACACATCCGCCAACGATGTCTCGCATGGCCCGGCCAATTAATCGCAGTGGAAACTTACTGAATGGGCTTACTCTAGGACAAAACTATACGCATCTTTTACATGTATCAAAATAATACGCTTGCGCCGTTTCCTACTGCAATTAGTTTTTTTTTTAATTATATTATAAATAGTGTTGCCCAAATTCAGTCTTGGTCTTGCAGTCTTGGTCTTGTTCTTGCGTTTTTGCAAGACCAAGACCAAGAACAAGACCGCGTATTTTTAGCAAGACCAAGACCAAGACTGACCGTGCAAGACTTGAGCAAGAACAAGACATAGCCTGCAAGACTCTTGCGTCTTGCAGCTAGGACTTAGCGCTATTTCACTGAGTAGTTAGGTGTAACAGTTCGGTGTATAGGTAGGTACGCTTAGGAATTCTATGAGACGCAAAAAACTGTATCAAAGAATATGAAAAACTGGACCTATGCGCATTACGACTAATACCATAAACATAGCGAATAAATAAATATCTATTAAAATCAATTTGAGTGCATGCATAGTTATGTTTTAACCATCGGCACTTTGATAATGCGGTATCAAAGGTTTTGTACTTACTTCTCAAAGAAATTTGCCGCTTTTCGGAAGTACATGGTTATGATACACGCGCACGTGTTTATTAAGAAACAGTTACTTCCATGGAAAACGACATATAGGTCAGTTGATTTTTCGAATTTCTTATCAAATCTTCAGTTATTTATTAATCTGCTTGATCTTTACTATGGCTATGTTAATTCAAGCTCACAATGTTCCAATTCTAATACGTTTTTCTAAGATTTAAAGTAAACTTTAATAAATAGTAATAGACTAATAGGTAATTGCAAGACTTGCAAGACTCTTGCTGCAAGACCAAGACCAAGACCAAGACTGGGAGCGCAAGACCAAGACCAAGACCAAGACTGGGAGCGCAAGACCAAGACCAAGACCAAGACCAGGTGTATTGGCGCAAGACCAAGACCAAGACTGGCTAAGTCTCGTCTTGTTCTTGCATTTGGGCAACACTAATTATAAATGCGAAAGTAACCCTGTCTGTCTGTCTGTTATGCTTTCAAGCCTAAACTAATGAACCGATTTTGATGAAATTCAGTACATTCATATACTAGACATCGGGAAAAGACACCTGTCTTTTCTCAATGTCTAGTTTCCTGATACTTTATATCCCGGGATAATGTTCCGTTCATATAGGATAACAGAAACGAAAGATTTCTAATCCTTCGTTGCGATGACTTTGACAAAGCATAGGGTCAAAGATAAGATGAGCCTACAGTGTGACAGCTCGTTGAGGGTCGTTTCTTGTCTGTGGCCACTTACCTGGGCATCGTGCCTGTCTACCAACTGATAATCAAAGAATACAATGTTTCAGCTTGTCAATTACACATTTATCTTAGCTGGTTGGCAAACAAACGCTTACAAAGTCTCGCATGTTCCTCTAAGCTAATTGATCGCAGTGGAAACTTACTGAATTAGCTTAGTTTAGGACGAAGCGGATTCTGGGGCACTTTTGACATGTTTTATTGAGTAATAAAACTTGGTATTTATTCTGTGAATAAAACACGTCAAAAGTCTCCTCAGGGACACTCCTTCGTAGTCGAAATGAGTCATTTACGACGTAAATTACGATTAAGCACATCGTCAGTTTGATTAAAGTAAATAGGAGTAATATTACTTAAAATAGCTTCAGGGCAGAAAGAAGAAATAATAATTTGTTTACCGTATGCACGTTCTGTCGCAAGAAATATTGAAGTCGCCAAAACAAGTAATGTTTGCTTTCTAAATAGGATACTTGGAATTTTAGGAATTGGTCAGTTAAATGATTTGAGTTAAAAAAAATTGTCTCAGTTTAAATGTACCTACATAATATACAAAAAAAAGGATTTTATAATATGTTAAGGTACTGTGTGCCTGCTGCCTAATGTACGTTGCTATGCTACGGTTTTGATACTTCTCTGTCAATTGCTTGTTGCTTGTTGTAACAAATAATAAAAATTCTGCACAAACTGCATATCATTAACAAGAGGTTATGGGCCCAGATCACGAAATTTTCCATCCCGAAGCTCAACGGCTTAGAAGATTACTCAACATGGAAGTTCGCATTGAAAATGCTTTTACTACGTGAAAAGCTTTTTTCCTACACGGCGAAGTCTCCGGAACCTGATGATCTTTCTGCTATCCAAAAAGATGAAGAAGCACTGGCGACCATATGCTTGCACCTAGAACCGCACCTCTACCCCTACGTTCAAGAAGCGAGGACGGCGAAGGAAGCATGGGACGCATTAGCTGCTGTATTCGAAGATAAAGGTTTCAACAGGAAAATAAGTCTGTTGAATGCACTCTTAGACGAGAGATTGGATAGACATGCGAATATGCATGAATACATAGCTGCCATCATGAGTCACACTCAAAAACTGAGAGAAATAGACCATAGTGTCGACGACGAGCTTGTCGCTGTCGTGCTGTTGCGAGGTCTACCAGACGAGTACAAACCCATGAGAATGGCAATGGAACACTCTGGCATGAAGATCACTTCGCAAAATGTGCGACAGAAACTACTTCAAGAAGACTCGACAAAAGGCAGTACATCCAACACTATGAGTGAGTCAGCTTTAGCTTCAAAAGGGAGCAGACATAAAAAGCAGTCTGTCAAACCTGTCAAATGCTTTAAATGTGGAGAAAAAGGGCATAGGAAGAATCAATGTCAACTGCTTCATACAGGTCAGAAGAGTGGCGACACTGGACTATTAACTTCATTAAGTGTTCGTGATACATTCGATTCTGGATCCTGGTATATCGACAGCGGTGCATCGAATCATATGTCATTTCAAAAACATTGGTTTAGAGACATTAAGGTTTGTGATAGTGTTAAGAGCTTCGACGTGACTTGTGCAAACAATGAAAAGATTTCAAGTGCAGGAATAGGTAACATTATGGTCAGACTGAAAGGTGTTGAGATGCCCATAAGGGATGTTACGTATGTACCTGGTTTGAAAGTAAATCTTTTATCAGTTTCAAAGATGGTTGAAAGAGGATGGAAAGTAGTTTTTAGTGCAGATGGCTGTAATATGTTTCACAAATCGGTAGGTCACATTTCGAGTAGGCTTGTAGCTACTGCAAGCAAGGTCTCAGGCATCTATAAACTTGATGATTGTTATCCTGTTGTAGATGAGGCGCTGGCTACAGTTCAGGCTGGGAACTCGTTGACATTGTGGCATCGGCGGCTTGGACACGTAAATGAGCGAGATTTACGTAAGCTACCTGGTTTCGATTTTGGAAAGAGCGTAATGGAACCTTGTGTTGACTGCATTAAGGGGAAGTCACACAGATTACCTTTTCCAGCAGGTGAAGCAGACAGAGCAAGTGACAAATTAGGGTTAGTACATATGGATATCTGTGGTCCAATGTCAGAGAGTTCGTTTAATGGATCTCGTTACATGTTTGTCTTGGTGGATGATTTGACACGGAAAATGTTTGCATATTTTCTCAAGTCAAAATCAGATACTTTAAAATTCTTCAAAGAGTTTGTGACACATGTGGAGAACGAGACTGGCTTAAAACTGAAGGCTATACGAACTGACAATGGAACAGAATTTGTTAACCAGAAGTTTAGTCAATATATTCGCAGTAAGGGAATAAAACACCAGTTGACAGTCCCTTATACCCCGGAACAAAATGGCGTTGCTGAACGAGCTAACCGAACGATCGTGGAGATGGCTCGGACCTTGCTGGGAGAAAGTCTTAGTAATCGGTATTGGGCGGAAGCTTGTAATACTGCGGTTTACATTAAAAATAGACTACCTCATTCAGGCAACCAGGGTAAGATTCCGGAGGAGCTTTGGACCAATAAAGCTCAAACTGTCACTCACTTTAGAGTATTTGGTTCAATTGCTTACGCGCATGTACCAAAGGAAACTCGGAAGAAGTGGGATAAGAAAGCCAAAGCATATCGCTTCGTGGGATATTGCACGGAAACGAAAGGTTACCGTTTAGCAGATTTGAAAAATCCACGAAACGTCATAAAGGCAAGAGACGTTGTGTTCATAGAGGATACAGGTGGATACAGCGACACTCAGAAGTCTGATGTTCCCGCAGAGCTGTCAAGAGGACAGGACTCTGATGTCACATGGGAAATCACTAATGACGTGTCGACTGAACCTGAACCTATCTCGGAACCAGAGATCTCATCATCTTCTAACTTGGAAGTTGAGGAAGCAGTGCCAAATGGTGAAGAACCAGAACCTGTGGTGGAACAGCCTAGGTATCCTTTACGGAATAGACTGCGAAACCAAGAGGATTTGGTCTTTCTTGTCACTGACGACGAACCTCGTACTTTTCAAGAAGCTCTGAAGAGTAAAGATGAGATTTACTGGAGAGAAGCCATTCAGAAAGAGTTGACTCTATGTACGAAAATGAAGTTTGGGAGATTGTGGACAGACCACCTGGAGCAAAGGTAGTAGGTTGCAAGTGGATATTCAAATACAAGTTCGACGCTGATGGACGCAAATCCTACAAAGCTCGACTTGTGGCGAAAGGGTTCACGCATCTTGGAGGGTTATAAAAAATAAGACCAGGAGGAGGGTTGTCACTATTTAATCACTCTCATATATTTATTACATAGGTATCTATTCGACTGTTCACCACTGAAGCTGACTATTGAATGCGTCACCGTTGATGTGCAAGTAGACAGATTGTCAAACATAAACTTTCTGTATTCAAAACTTAGTGTTGTGTGCCAGTGCCGACCTTCCACTATGAAGGTCGCATGCCACCCTCAACACACCCCCTCAATCTGTCTGCTGCACATCCACATGCTCACAATTTTCACACAGCAATAAATAAATATAAAATGTTCCTAACCATCTAACTTACACCGCATAAATTTAGAGTTTCCTTCCAAAAATTAAATATACTTCACAAATACTTCTACCTGTTGGTAACAATTACATATTACATTACCCTATCTCTACCTCTTAGCATAACCTCGACACATTAAAGACCTTCCACCTCTCGAAACTTTAATTCTCATAAACCTTCAACTAAATCCTTAACTTCTTCCCCTAATTATAAACCTTCAGCTAACTTCAATAATCTCCTACTCGAACTACCTTATTACACACCTTCAACTAACTTTAAAGTTTAACTCCTACTCGACCTACCTAATTACAAAACTTCAAATAAATCTTCAACTCCTACTCGAACTTCCCATTAACTCCTCCTAACTTCTTTATTAATCTCTAATCTCTAACTTCAAATTCCAATCCTTTCTCATAAATTAACCTACTTATTAACTCATTAAAAACTCATACTTCTCACTCAATCATCTCACTCACACCTAACATAGAAAAACACAAAATAAATCATTAAATATAAACTAAAATTAAATTACAATAAACTATAAACTTATAAAAGTAAATTTGTGATTAAAAAACTCAACTCAGCCCATATTAAAAACCTTTTGTAAATACACAGTTACCAAAATACATATCATTCATGTAGTCAGATTTTTTTGAAAATAATGATTCATTTAGATTTCATATTTCCACACCCCCTTAAATGAATCATATAATAATATTATGTCCCCTCAAAACTACGCACCCCCTTAAAACTGATAATGTAAGCTTAAGTTTCACGCCTTTACATAATACAACTTTTACACCCCTATAAAAACTTACATAATTATAAATCCCCCACATAAAGTCCGAAACGTCCTTCGTTCACTTTTGTTATCACTCTACTTTCATTTATCTTTTCCTCTGTTTTTATCTCCTCCTCTGTTTTTAAAAGTTCCGTATCATAGGTACTCCATGACATGACGTATAATCTTTAAATCTTTCTCGTAATCTTTGTTCTCTGGCTCGACTTCTCTTAATTATTTTCCACCGCTCGACTTCATCATTATTTTTCCAACACTCGACTTCATCATTATTTTTCACCGCTCGACTTCATCATTATTTTTCACCACTCGACTTCATCATTATTTTTCATTACCCGACTTCATCATTATTTTTCACCACTCGACTTCATCATTATTTTTCACCACTCGACTACTCTATCATCATTTTTCCACTTATTTCTTCCACCGCTCGACATCCTCTCTACTATTATTTTTCCACTTATTTCTTCCACCGCTCGACAACTCTCTCTAATATTACTTCTCTTCTTATTTATCCACCGCTCGACTACTCTCTCTATATTATTATTTCTCTACTTATTTATCCACCGCTCGACTACCTTCTCTATTATTATCTTTCTTCACCGTCATTTATTTTTATTTCAACATCATTTGTTTCACCATCATTTGTTTCACCATCATTTGTTTCACCATCATTTGTTTCACCATCATTTGTTTCACCATCATTTATTTCATCAACATTTGTTTCACCATCATTTGTTTCACCATCATTTGTTTTAGCCATCATTTATTTCACCATCATTTGTTTCATCATCATCATCTTCTCGACACCCTTTTTAATCTATCTTATTATCATCTTCTTAACGCCCTTTATCTTCTCAACGCCCTTTATGAACTATCCATTAATTTCAAAAAAAATGAAAATTTCTCCGGCTTTATTCTTCTATCTATTTTCTCCGGCTATATTCTTCTATCTTTTCATATCTTTATAATATCCTCATTTTTATCATTTAAACTTTATATTTATTATTAAACTTTTTGTTTATATTTATTTGTACATATCGAACACTTTTATTATTTTTACACTTTTACTCCTGGTCTCCACTGGGCCCACCATCCTGTTGGCGGGTGCGTGCTGGGCCCATAACCTCTTGGAGGGTTATAAAAATAAGACCAGGAGGAGGGTTGTCACTATTTAATCACTCTCATATATTTATTACATAGGTATCTATTCGACTGTTCACCACTGAAGCTGACTATTGAATGCGTCACCGTTGATGTGCAAGTAGACAGATTGTCAAACATAAACTTTCTGTATTCAAAACTTAGTGTTGTGTGCCAGTGCCGACCTTCCACTATGAAGGTCGCATGCCACCCTCAACAACGCAGTCATATGGAGTTGACTACTTTGAGACCTATTCACCGGTTGTTCGGAGGTCCACTATCAGGTTGTTATTTTCGTTGGCTGTTCACAAAAATCTTCAAATTGATCATTTTGATGTGAACACCGCATTTCTGAATGGCGAACTGCATGAAAAGGTCTACATGCAACAGCCAGACGGATGCGATAAAAATAGCAAAAAGGTTTGTTTATTGCGAAAGGCAATATATGGCCTTAAACAAGCATCTCGTTCATGGAACGAAAAAGTAAATGAAGTTTTGCTGTCATTGTCATTTAGACGTTCAAAATTTGATAAATGTTTATATTTTAGAGACAATGTTTATATCGCCTTGTATGTTGACGATTTTTTAGTTTTCTTTGATGATACGCAAAAGAAAAATGAACTCTTGGAAAATCTGAGAAAGAAATTTAAAATCAAGGATCTAGGAAAGGCACGGCAATGTCTAGGAATGGAACTTACCAGAGACAGTGGTTCATTACGAGTTTCACAAAGTAAGTTTATCAAGAAATTGTTGGCAGATTTCGGTCTTGATGATTGCAAACCAGTAAAAACTCCTATAGAGGTGAATCTTCACTCGGTTTTGGCTGAAGGGGAAGGTGGTGTAGCACTGGATCAACCAAACCGGCTTAGATATCAGTCGTTAATAGGAGCATTGAATTACTTGGCCTGCAATACTCGGCCTGATATCTCGGCCGCAGTAAGTTTTTTGTCTCAATATAATTCTTGTTGCTACCAGGTGCACATGCAAGCTGCAAAGCGGGTACTAAGATATCTCAAAGGCACAATCAGTTATAGCCTAGAGTTCAAGGCGGATGCTGCTGCCATTGGTAGTATTACCGGCTACGTTGACGCCGACTGGGGAGGAAATGTAAAAGACAGAAAGTCATTCTCCGGGTTCACCTTTAAGGTAGGTGGAAACCTTGTGTCGTGGGAGTGCAAGAAGCAAACTTGTGTGGCTCTGTCGTCAACAGAAGCAGAATACATAGCGCTGTCAGAAGCATGTAAAGAAGCTACTTATTTACATGGTTTTGTGAATTCTCTTTTACAAGTGCCTGAGCGTTCAGTGTCTCTATACGTGGATAACCAGAGTGCTATAAAGTTAGCTCTGAATCCTATTGCACATAGACGGACGAAGCACATCGATATAAGATATCACTACGTGCGGCAATGCGTTGAGGATGCAACGGTTGCATTACAGTATGTGTGTACTGAGGATAATGTAGCTGATGTTTTGACGAAGCCGTTAGGGCGTATTAACTTTGAGAATTGTGTTTCGGGCTTACGTTTGATGACGCAAGAATGAGTTTAGAGGAGTGCTAGTGCATTGTATTAATTTAGCTTTTCTGGAATACGTGTGTCAGATGACCAGATGATATTCGTTTGAGGGGAAGTGTTAAGGTACTGTGTGCCTGCTGCCTAATGTACGTTGCTATGCTACGGTTTTGATACTTCTCTGTCAATTGCTTGTTGCTTGTTGTAACAAATAATAAAAATTCTGCACAAACTGCATATCATTAACAAGATAATAAAAGACTGTAAGAGCTACAAGAGGGTCTTAGAGAAAAACATAAATAGAACAATTAACAGGAATGATTGAGAAAAAATATAATTATTATTCTCATTGTCTACAGCATTCTGCATAAATGTATGCTTTTTCAAGTAGTATCCTTACAACTATTATGATTGATTCTTAAGTTATTTGTCCTAAATATTGTTTTTCAAAATAATCGATAACTTATTTTTATTAGCCCTAAACGACGTGATTGTTGAACAGTAGTTAATGTAAATCTCAATTGTCTGCATTGTTTGACCTTCTATATTTACAATTCCATTGACCTGTATCAGTATAGAACAAAACTACGAGTATATTATCATCGATTTCAAACCATAAAATTATCAATAAATCATGCTATTATGTTCCATTAATAGCTTCATGGTTTCGGAATTAATCTTAACATTATTTGTATATCCTATAAGTTTTATTGCCCAATTTGTCACGGATTACACGTGTAATAAAAACACAGTACAGGCCTGTATTATGTTATCTCTAACCTAGCGATGCCGCAAAATGACCTCAAGCGCTAAAGCAGGATTATGTACTATATTCGTACCTCTTTATAACTAGAACTATTTTGCAAATTATTTCAAACTTGCATAATGTTCCGCTATCTTTAGTATTTGAATAACATGCACTGAAACTGCATTTAAGGCGGAGATAATAGAATCTCTGGCCTTCTTCGTTTCACACGCTGATCTTATCAACATTGCCTTAATGTAACCTGTTTAGTCTGAAATATTTTTATATCTGCCCTGGTATGTAGAGTAGCATCTTCTGCATAATAATATACATACATACGAGTATGTGTCTCACGGTTATGGGGTAATAAATGGAAGCATTATAAAATATGTGCCACATACCTCTCTTCATTTTTATCAACATCTAATGTAATTACGTCAGTATTGTTACTTGTTGTTGTTGTAGTGACTTGTTACTCATAGAGAAACTAGGCCTTCACACTAATAATTAATAAAACCTACCTAGATAAGACATTTTGTTTTGTTTAAAGACAAGAGTGGTGGCTGGTGGTTTACTAAGCCCGGCCGGCATGTTTTGCAATGCCTATTTATAAGTGCCGCCCTTAAGGCATTTAATTTTGTCGAAATAATTTTCTACGTTTAATCACTGAAGCAGAAGACGTCTTTATTTATATCTTTTTAATTTTGCTCTAAAGAAAAAAACTGTAGATGATAAAATAAAATATTTTTGTCTTTGATCTTAAATCAGGATAAATTGAAATATTATACTGTGTTTTATAAAAAAAAATTAGATAGTCCATTAATCTATTCAATTCAGAATTGAGATCAAACGAACCCTAATTAAGCTAAGGCTTTTAGAGAGGTTTCAGTGCCACTATCGTAATCGATTCAGTTCGATTTTAGTCCGCATCCGAAAAGCAGACCAATTTCAGAAAGCTTTTTGTGGCTCGAAAACGTTGCAACACTCCAGTGTTACACGGAGCTTTGCACCGAAATGGTAAAACAAAACCGTAATCATAGTAAAAATAGTACACAGTACGTTATCAATACAAACGCCTCGCGGCTAGTATGCGTACGCCACGCTATTAGGCTGCGTCCCCAGGTAGAGTGACAAACTGTTAGCGGCAGACTGAGTGAGCCGCAAAGTGGCGAACTTTTCGAACGTTGCAACCGGTGTTGCTGGGAGTCGGCTGCTCACTGAGATAGTCGGCGCGCGTAGCGCGCAAAACTAGCAAACTGTGGACACTACATTTGTTATTTATATTTATGGAAAGGCGTACTAAATCGATAAGCCGCAGACTGTCAAACAGTTAGTCTGCCGCTAACAGTTTGCCTACAGGGTACGTAGCCTAGTCTCTACGAGTATGCGTCGCCGCAAGCTCACTCAAACAAAATCTTTTTGTTTGCACTGAGAAACGGGTCGGTTTTTTGTTTGAGTGAGCGTGCTGCGCGACGCCTAGATACGCTCGCTACATATAAATCTGTGCTAGATACTATGGCGCACAATCATAATACAAGTACGTATACATGCGGTGGGGTGAAGGAAGATAACATACAGGCCCCGACAAACTTCTTGACTATCGGGTGGGGATTGCGCCGAATACGAATTTTGACATGCCTGCGCACTATTGGTCAGAAGCATACCTCTGACAAAATGCGCGAGCGGGCGTCGGGAAATTCGCGCGCGCTATTTGTCGGGCATATGCACATGCGCGAAATTTCCCCCACTCCGTCCACCGATGGTCAAGAACTTTGCCGGTAACAATACTGTGTTCTCTTTCTACTATGCCGTAATGGTGGGAATGCAGTTTGCTATAAGGGTTCTCCTCGTGTTTGTTTGGATTTATTCCTTTGTTTGCTACGAATGGTGTGTGTGATGGCACGCTCTCATAACATCCAAAACGTTTCATTTTTGTTACGTGTAATTTCCACCTAAACTCTGGTTGAATGGTCGCACAACTTAGGTACTTTGCAGGTAATCCTGTCATAAGTCTATAGACAAAAAGTGAATCCACACTACATACATATTATTATAATATACTTCAACTCGCTCGCTTTAGGTTGGAGGTCGTTGGGGGAGGCCTGTTTTCAACAGTGGACGTCCTGTGGCTGATATGGTGGTGATAATTTCTTCGACATCGCTACGAGAAGCGAAAAAACACACGCTGATTCGTCAGCGTGTGCTTTTTTCGCTCGCTCGCTCGCGAACGAAGCCACTGATGAAAAGCTAGTTAGATATAATTTCTATGTCGTACTGAACATGCCTGATAGTCAGAATTTCTAGACGCTGTCAATCGTCTAGAAATTCTGACATCAGACTAACGACATGACAAATTACCCTATAACAGATGCAAGATATGCTAGTGATGTAAAAGTGTCTTATGAGCACACAGTCACCAGTTAAGTGAACACGTGCGGATAGACAAAAAGTATATTTAAGCGGCGGTCGGCGTAATCTCGCGTTTCAAAAGATTCACGCTTAATAACTTGCACATCGCGGCAATCGGACCGGTCTCTCGGGAAGTGACGGATCACTGATATTGCAAGTAGCAGTGACTTTCGATATTACAATAAAGGATTTCATATTACATTATTAAATCAAGAGGATCATCGGTAGAGCTGTGTTTACAAGCTCAGTATGTTTGGAAACCTTCTTTGCTATTCTTCTTAGCGTGTCGATGGCAATATACGTAGGTATATTGCCATCGACACGCTAAGAAATAGTAGTATTTGCTTTTGAATGTTAAAGTTTGCAGTTGCAGTTTTCTACAGTTTTTAGGTTTTTTTGATATTTCAATACACATCTAAGCGTGACTATTTTTGAGTTCCTTGGTATTTATGAAAAAAATATGGTGGATCATGTGCATTACTCCCAACTGATAGACTATATAAAAACTGTCAATAATTGTCTCATTGTGCATTCGATAGTGCTTTGTGCAGAGTTTTACCTCTGGTTGAAAGGCTTGAGCGCAACCGAGGTAAAAAACAAAAAAATAATATTTGTGCCCGGAAACCTCTGAGCAATATCTTAGAGTTCAAAAATTTACCTTTTTACCCTTTTGTGTACTAATATTGTACTAATTGATTCTTTAAAGAGAAATTGAAGACCATTCACGAACAAACACCAAAGAGTGTCAAGTGTCCTATATCACTTGAGAATCCGGTCGTTCATGAGAGAAAAAGTGACGTTATTCTAGTGAAAGTTAGATTTTATATCAATAATCATGGGTCATGGAATATATTTAAAACTCAATTGTGCTATAGACATTAATTTAAAATAATGTGTTATGGTTAATCAGCGTCAAAGCCGAGATTCAGTCAAAAATCCGGGCTGTTTTCTAAAAAAACTAACACAAAGCAAAGATCTTTAAATCATTAAGACCTTGGAATAATACTTAATGATTTAAAGATCTGGGCATGATCTTTACTATAATCACTGCTTAATGAGGCGTTTCAATAAAGTTTATTTAAACAGTATAAAAATGCACCTGTTTTTTTATGAAGTCTCTTGCAGTTTGCAAGTTGCAAATGCGCTCTTTTCTTGAGGATCTACTAGTAGTCGTTTTGGTTCGAACCACCTCTGGCGACAATTTTGATACCGATCGCTTGCAAAATTAGCGTATTTTTCAAGAACTGCTCCTTGGTTCCGTGAACTTTATCACGGCTCTGGTTGAAAGGCTAAGTTATCACCGCCGCGCGCACTCGCAGCTGGTAATACACTCGTATGTCTCGCCGCTCTACTAAGCCTGGCATTATTTGTGATATGTGGCCTCTTTTTACTAGTAGGGTCAAACTTGTCATGATATTAATGTACGTTTATAATTAAACACGATATAAGAACAATAAAGTAATGAATTTATGGTTCTAATAACGTGCAAATACTATTAATATTAAAAGTAAAAGTATCTGCTTATTTAATGGTGTTAAGCTTATGGTTGAAAGCCCTACAAATGAATTGGTTTAGGCTTGTTAGGATCTTGAAGGTGAATCGCTGCTCCGAATACTACTAGCTGGATTTCATCCTGAGGGATGTTATTTAATGTATCACTGCAGGGCTGATTCTTGAGTTACAGTCGCTGCAGGTCAGCAAATGTAATTATGGCGGGAAATATTCTAAACTTAGTAAATGAAATTAAATTTGAGTGTCTTTGGGTGGGGGGCTGGAACTCTGTAACACAGGGTATAGTACAGGTTCCGCTCTCTTACGATGACTACATAGTATTGAATAGTGTTACTGTTAAGTAACTACTTTATGTCTAATGTAGCTTTTGTGATGGAAATAAATGATTTATTATCATTATTATAATACCTGTTGATATCTATCAGTTCACACATGAGCTCTAAGGAATTCTATTGACTGTTGATGTAATGAGCTATTAGTTGTCATTTACAATGTTATAAGGCGAGTCTCGTTCGGAAATGAGTGTATTATACGCAATAAAACTCCCCGCTTCTTTAGGCCCCGATTTATCGAAGCTTTGTTGTTTAGTAGTGGTAGAGCCATGCTGTTTTACAGTACGAATGGGCCGGCTCGTCCGGGGAAGTACCACCCTCTCACATAACACCAGCGTGAAATAATAGTGACTATTATTGTGTTTCTTCTGGTTTGTGACAGTGCCGGAGGCCCCCCATACCCCCATAGGCCGGCAACGCATCAGCAATCCCTCTGTTGCAGATGTCCATGGGCGGCGGTGATTGCTTACCATCAGGCGACCCGCTGACACGTTTGCCGCTTCTGACATAAAAAATAAGCTAAAAATAAGCGCGCAGCTGTACCTATATTATCACCAGCCAGTCGCAACTTCGCACACTCGTCGCTAGTACTAGTAATACACTCTACATCTCACCGCTCTAAGGCTGGTTATATTATTATTTTTGATATGTGACCTCTTTGCGAAATAACTCCCAGGCGGTCTCCGTGTCACCGCTCGGACATCTAAAAGGATTTTTATTGCGTCCACAGTAATGATCTGGTGCTCAGTTTAGAACTCATTAAGACGTGTTTGTGAATGAGGAATATATGCCATAATTATGCAGAAAATATGCGATTGTGTAACAGTGTAGTAGGTCATTTATTTTCTTCTATTTACTTATAGAAAATATTATATGCATTTCAAGCATTATTAGGTTGTTCTGCGTGCGTCATTGGTATTACAAGTCGTTTTCATATTGGTCGCTATGAGAAACAATAGATTTATAAACATAAATAAAAATAAACATCCAAACATAGAACTAGCACAAATGTTTGTTCTACTGAGGATTCGAACCTATGGATCCTAGAGCATAGGGCAGATCCACTACCTAACGGGCCATCACATTAGTCGAACAAAACAAATCATCAGTTAGACAAGTTAGAAAAACTAAATTAGACCACATAAATCACTACTACTCAATAGCAGTAGTGATTTTAATAGTGGTCTAATTGACTATTGAAAGCTTAAACCGGTTTGGTGCCATAAATATCGCAGAGAAGGTAGCTTTGGGCATTGATTGCGAAGAATGATTATAAAATGACAAGTGATATAATAGCCTTGGTGGCAGATCTTATATGCTTTGCTATTTTAGATCAGAACGACATCTTTGACACTAAGAATGTTAATGAGATAAATTCGTTATCAATACAGTCATCACCAGAGTTGTTCAAAACGACTATAAATGTATAACACACTATACGCTATAAGCTATAAATTTCTAGCGCGCTAAAAAATACGTGCGTAATAACATAGCGTGCTAGAATAAAAGCGTATGCGTATATCTCGCGTAGCACGTTACATAACATTCGTTCGTTTATTTCGTTGGACTTGCCGCGTGCTATACAAATTATTTTTGTAGTGTTTTTTTTATACTAGGTGATTTATAGTGTGATTTAGTCATAAATAAAATAAAGCAGTATAGGAAAACCAATGAACTTTCCTTCATACTTTTCAGGCTTAGGACTGTCTATAATTATTGAAATAATTAAGTATTTAATATTTAAATACTCATGCGCGCGCGATAATTTAATCTAGCGTGGCAGTGAGCGAGACGAGCGTACAGCGCGTTCAATCGCAAGCGCGGCCGCGCGAATCGCGCGATGACTGGCAACGCGCTGACTTGCCGCGCGCGATAGCGTATAGCGTATTCTAAGCTTCATGCTTAGCACGCTATAAACGCGATGTACAGACAGCGCGTTAGAATAAAGCGCTATGCGCTATATTAACCACCTCTAGTCATCACTATTGTTAAGAATGAACGAACATTGATTTGCACCTCAATTTTCTAATGGACGGAAATCAATACATAATTTATGCTAGACAACATAGTCTTTTTTAATACGTCCATTCAGAACCTTAATGAAAAACACGAAAACAAACTTTCAAATTGTACCAAATGTTGACCGGACTTGCGTACTCTAGATAGCCGACATCCAAACTATTATACTCGCTTTATAAACTATTTTTATGTTCTATTTAACTCTTGAGGTACACTAGACCAAAATCGGCGTCGATAGTTTTTCAGGAATAGTTTTATCGTCTTATTACTATACATCACCCAAGACTATAAGGAAAGAAGATTAGTTTCTCATTTTTATGCTCAGGCTGTAAAGTTCGATTAGCCTCAATGAATTTTGGCGTCGGTCCAGGTCGCTTGTCCAATAGTCATCCATTCTGCCAGTCTCATCGCTTACCTAAGAGACTGGCCACTGTAGCCTACTTTACACCTTCCGTTACCAATATGAATAAAAAGTAATAGCTATTTTTAACATTCGTTCGAATTATTGCAGCTATTTTACCTTTTTGTATTTATTTTGTTGTCTTATAGTTATCTATTGTATGGTGGCGTTGTATGTAAGATCTAATACGAAAAGGTTGGCCAGCTAAAGCGTTACTACACTACATCCAATAATCAAATTATTTAATATTAATATCAGAAACAATTAACATGATTTTTATAAACTAGGTCAGTTTTCAGACAGGCACGCAGCCCACCTGATGGTAAGGGGCCACTACGGCCTATTCCATTGAGGGATGCTTCACTTGGAAGCGTCGCTCAATGTGCTGCCAGACTGTAAGCTCATCTGATCTTCGAGCCTCTGATTTCAAATGTACTGGCTCCCAAATCAATTTAGTCATTTGTGACTTAGTTTAGATATAATTTGTTTTAAAATTTGTAATTGCATTAAAGTAGTAATATCTTCTATCTTCTAAGCTGAAAAAGTGGCTTGTCATCGCACTGAAAAACAACTTGATAAATAACTTAAAGCTTTCATTAACATTGCCATCACTTTTAACCGACCGCGACGTTCTCTTTATTTATTATTAAAGTAGATTAACCGCAAACAACCGGTTTGATGGTTTGGTCATAAATTTTTAAAACATCGAATCGGGTTCATTTTGCGATTGTGTAAAATCGGGTGCGGTGATAATCTAATTATGTCGTCAGCGATGTTAACTAAGATTACTTATCACAATTAATGAGATTCCTATTGTCATAGATGACATTTGATATGATGATGATTGTTGCAACATGACAACTGGTTTTAATATACGTTTGTCACTTGTCAATGAATATTAAGTAGCTGTTTAATTGAGTAACACAGTGACACTATTAAATACTAGATTACTTTGTATGGTAAAGTTAGCTCATCTTTATTATAATTTCATTTGCTTCATGCACACTGAAAGCATAATACCATATCAAAAACTATTTTATTATATATTTATTCTAATATCAGAAGAATAAAGCTGGCAGATGCGAGAGCCAGTTTTTTTTTTTTATAGTAACTTTGTGCAATGGTTTTCAAAAACAAAAGAGATGCCCCATGATAATTACTGATCTTTATAACATCGAAGCATACTATCCACAAAGCAAGTCCTATCCGTGGGCATTATCATACTGGCCTGCTAGATGCTTCTTCACGCTTCGTTTAAGCTTGCACCTTTTCGTTATTGCAGATGGTAAAGAAACTAAATATTTTTTTGATCAAACAGTGCCTCTTGTACAGTAGAATTAATATTCAATTTATTTTGGAAAGGCTTACACCGATTACAGCCGAGAACAGCAAAAATAGAATTAAAAGTGCTCCAAATGCAAGTGGTAAAAGTAGTAGATGGAATACCTAAGCTGCTCGGTCGGTGACGTAACGTTTGGTGCGGGTGCGAGAGCGAGTCCGTATCAACAATCGGCAATAACTCAATAAATTCTGCCGTGCCTTCCTCCCGCTACGGAGGGAAATATTATAGAGGACGTAGCTTGAAATAACTGCTGTGACTTTAAGTTTTATTTTCTTTTTCCTTTATTTTCCATTGGCGATAGGTTCAAAGAACGGCAACAATGTTTTTTTTTTTCTAAAGAACGTATAGTAATGTTTTATTACAAAAATATCTAAATCAATTGCCGTATGGATTTTGCGACGGAAAGGTTATATTTAATGTAATTTTTTTTAATGTTATGAGTATATAATAATTATATTATATCACAGAACGTTTGGAAGGTACACAAAAGTTTCTTGAGTTTACAGTTCAACAGCCAATTTTTTCAATTAGGTATCTGCTCATTGAACAAGTTCACGTTATCTCATTTTAGAGAAAATTTATTTTGTGATGAAAAATATTGTGTTCTATCTTTGATGTTCATATTCATTTCTGTAATTATTAATATAGGCTTGATGTTATATTTAGAACCTAAGAAACAGCGTGATCGATTTTTTGCATCTCTTATTTCTATATAAACCATGTCAAGAGTCATGACGCAGTATGTCCATGTTTTTATTACGTCTTAACTCTTCCATTTACTACAGTAAATAAACGTATTTGGAGTAAGCGGGTGGTAATGTCAATAGTAAATATTTGAAGTCACACTTCAATTTGCTTTTTGTTTTTTATGGCTTTAATTTCATTTGAATTTTTTGATTTCACCTTTATAGACTAGACTTCAATTATTATGATAATGTTTATAGTATTCATATAAAAATATAATGATGTCGAATACTAAAATTCTACTGGCTTTTTGAAATGTGGGTTTAAAATTTAGGACCTGTTTTAAGTTCGTGATAATTTGTCTGTTAATGAAAGATAACTCATAAAGATAACTGTCTCTTTGACAGAAGAACATTTTAAAGTGGAACAAGCACTGAGGTCAATTATAATAAGTAGGAACAAGCTAGACACCATCAACAATTAAAAACTTAAGCCGCAATAACTCTGGCTGTATTCCAGGAATATTGTTATTGAAATAATGTACAAGTATGTAGGTATGTTAACTTGAATGGCGACAATGCGACATAGTTCTTAGAGTTGATACGATATAGATACGAGTTTCTGTACTTACACGCAATGTAAGATAAATTGGAAGCGGCAAGTAAAACTGGGGACACTTTGCGAGGAAGCATCGTGTAATGAGCTGCCGAAATGCAGGCTCCTCTGATCTTTCATTCTGGCTCGAGCCTTCCATTTGAAATGTAGATATTAAGTAAAGAATTCATAATCTCGTAACGAAATTCAAATGTCATGTACATTTTCAGAAACCTTCAGAGTTGAAAAGGTAATGAAAATTACTGGGTGCCAAGACAAAGTATCATTTTGTCAGCGATAGCAAAATTCGTTAGCTTTAAATTTTATGGATTTGACAGGTGCCTGTCACGTGGTCAATCGATATTGAAAGTACGGATTCTGACATTCGCTATCACAAATTAAGCGATAACGAACGTCATACATAGGTAAGTTCTAATATTAAATAGTTATTAACAACATTTTAAAGTCCTGCAGAAGATTTCTTTCGCGGAACAAAATGATTGTTACTTTTACAATAAATGTGGGCGTATCCCTACGCCCAGGCAATTAGCTTAAAAACTCCAATGCATAAATCTTGTCACAGAACGAAATGGTGATATTTGAAAATGTTCTACAGGAACTGGCGTTGCGTGAAAAAAGAGTTATTAAGTATTTAATTTTACAGATCACTGATTCAAATTTTCCACATTGGTGGTTTTCCGAGTTTTAGAAGAAATTATATACCGTCTGCTTTGAATAATGTTTAGGAATTTTAAGGGCAAACGTATGACCATTTGACTGTTAGGTTAGGTAATGATGTAAAATTGCCAGTTTTTTGCCATTGCCATTTGCCAGTGCCAGGAAAAATTACATAATATAAGTTTTTTTATTTCATTGCAATATAGTATCAGATGTTTGATGAATTACAACAGAACTAACTAATTCATTTATTTTTGACTGATGATGACTTGCTCAATAAAAATTCAATTACCAAATAACATGACACTAAAAGTCACAACAATAATAAGGTAAACACGGTATGTTTATACATAATTATTATTAATTAAATCAGATAAGAAACAGATATTTAAGTGCAAGTTTACTAATTTACTTCGGAAGCCCTTTACATCCTGTAACTTAAAATGTTGAAATGTTGGTAATTAGGTAATAGTCTATAAATAGTTGACTTCTCACGATACACTTAGGATTGGCATATGTGTAACATATGAAATCATAAACCGGTAAGAGATGGATTACGTCATATATTTGAGAGAGCCGGATTATCTCAATTACTTATAATACATATATATGTTTCAAGTATGATCAGACATTTGTTATAAAAGTAGATCAGTCGCATTGAAAAAGTCTTTTTGTATGTTTTAGACTGTCTTGTGACATAATTTCTGCAATGTTGAGTAATTTAGGAAACACATTTACTTTTATGGATAGAAATACTAATAGGTATATGTTTGTTTTATTTTCATTACTTATCTATCTTTTATTAGTTACCAATATCAGTCTAAAGTCATCGAGCGATGTTGCTGCAGCCAAATATTTTTACAAAAAAAGAAATGGCAGCGAAGAGCTTTGGATGGTAGAGCCTTGCTGCAAGATTTGCAAACATGTAATGAAGGCTTTAAAAATCTGGTCGAACTTTTCTAGTTCGTATGTAGTCTTACATCTACATCTAGATATTTTAAACCACTTACTACTGAAACCATTGGTTATAGGCTATAAGCCATACATCACCACGCGTACGGCCTCTTTCGTCTATGATTTTAATATAGTACTCCGAAAGATATTCATCATCATCATCAGCCTGTAACAGTCTACTGCTGGACATAGGCCTCTCCAAATGCTCGCCACGCTGATCGATCCTCGGCTACTCGCATCCAGCTCCTGCCAGCCATCTTGCGCAGATCATCGCTCCACCTGGCCTGAGGGCGTCCTACACTACGTTTACCGAGACGCAGTCTCCACTCTAGAACCCGTTTACCCCAACGGTTATCGGTTCTACGGCTGATATGGCCAGTCCACTTACACTTCAGCTGTCTAATCCGGCGAGCTATGTCGGTGACTTTGGCAGAAAGATATTATAACAATTTAATTCAAGGATTTAAGGGTTAACTACCACGAGTATTACCCACGGGTGCAATAAACGTTTAGCTTTAGGCAATAGTTTCCTACGTTACTAAAAACCTCTCACAGTAAATTACAGCATGAAGATCCAAGTTCAAACAAAATTCAACTGGTATACCTACAAAATACCGTACATTTAAATAAATTTAGTTGGCGAAAACTTTGAACCACAAAGTTTTAATAGCGGTCACTCATGTTTGTAACATCAGACCAAATCTAGTTACTGGCAGAAATACGGACTTTCACTAAACTTTGCAGGCGGTGTCTAAAACGGTCTACTTCAAACGTAATTATCATAACAGATAAAAAGTTATGTAGAATTTAATGAACAAACCCTAAGGATAGAAGCGTTTATGTTAAATGTGAACATGAGTGACTAGGGTTAGGATGGTCTTAATTTATGACTTTTACTAACGTTAATATTGTCTTCTTTAATAGAATATTGTATGGCTGGCTTACCTACTAGTTTCGCCATTTTTTTTTTCAGCGTTCACTTATGTTCTTTCAGAAATGGATACCTGATTTTAAGACAAACATAAAAGTTGCTTTTACGGTTTTCGTCATATGTCACATTTTATGTTTGTATTGAATTAGATCTAAACCAGTTACTAATGTTATAAATACAATTATATTAAAAACTGAAGTAAATTTAAAATTTAATTGTCTATGCCTAAAAAACCACGGTCCAAAATCGCCTCAGTTTGGAAGGCAGTCGCAGAAAATGAATTTTATTACACGTACATTTCTCCGGTACTCCCTCTGTATTCGTTTCTTATTCACCATAATTCTGTCTTGGATATCATATTGAGTGCCGTTTTTCTCAAGTGAAGTATACCCTATGCAAAAATATTCATAGGGTGAAACGGTACCATGATTGGAGCTCTCAACCCAATGTTGAGCGTTTTTGTTAGTGAAAGTTCCAGGGGCTGGCTCGAGTTATGCTCAGACAAGGAAAACGTATGTGCTTTATTGGGCGCTTGTCTTATTATCTAATTTATGATGTAAATGGTGCTACTTACACTTTATTTTTATAATAGTTAGTAGAAAAAAACCATTCCACGGTGTTTGAGTTCCTGGACGTGATCTCCACGCTTTTCCTTTATTTCTGGATCGTGAGATACTCGTATTTGGCATTTTGCATTACTGTTAAGTTTGAATGATTTAACATTACCTACTTAGGTCGCTTAACCACTCATACGTCCACTGTAACCACAGTTACAGAGACCATATACCTCAGGACAGTCCGTGTAACTACAGATACATTTTTAAGAATTCGCGCCCGCCGATTGTTTTTTTCTTTTTCTTATCGCTGTGGATGTTTATAGTCTGTAGTGTTGCTGGTTTTTGACGCTCTATGATATGTACCACACCTTATTTCAAGTGGAACATAACTTCGGCTCAGGGCTACAAAAATAATAAATTGTCAAGTTGCTTGTTGTTTTTGTGGATCAGTGCGCGAGTGACTCCAGCTATTTTATTCGAGAAATCATGCTGTAAGTAATAAAATACTATTGTTTTGTATATCAAAATATTTATGATCTTACATATTTTCATATTTTATAACATTATGTGCGATTCCAGTCAGTTTTGAAGTAAAAATTTGGATTGAAAATAGGTCGGTGACTCTGTGCTTTTATTAGTGAATAATTGGAAGATCTAAAAAAGTTCTTATATTATATCGTAATTAAATGTTTTAATATGAAAACTTATTAATATTATAGCCTGGTTATTACCAAACTTTCTTGAAATATTCCATATTTCATTCTGGATTAGACAATTTACCATACGTGAACTTCGATTTCACAGATCATGTAGCTTTAGTTTTTATTTTATTTGTAATATTTTTAAGATGATTTATAATGGGATTTTGGTTCCAAATGAAAGGCCATTAAATTACCTAAAACCCAAAATTGTTTTTTAATATTGTAAACGTCAAAAATATCTAATAAAAAAAATATTTAAATTGACAACTAGGACAAAATTAGCATTTCTTAAAGTTTACTGTAAGATCATTAATAGAATATAATGTTAAAATCAAACATAACTATTGCCTAAAAATCGTCAACTAATGAGTCTTTCATTAGTATTTTTCATTTTGCGATATTTGAGTTATTTACTGAGTAATAAGCATTTATTTAGCATACGTCTCCTATCGATTTTATTTTGCGCGTATCACGTGACTCGCGGACTGTCCTGACAACCTAGCGAAACGCGCGCGGACGTTTGAGTGGTTACGAACTTGTGTCATGGCTTTTCAACGAAGTGTCTACAAATATGTGCTTAAATACAAATAATAATCAAGACACAAAGACCCATCATAATAGCATTTGCTGGGTTGTTTTTTTATACTATTTCAGTTAGCAGACAAACACGCAAGATTCGAACTCACGCACGGCTCCTGGCGCACATGGTTGGGTCCCTACCGAAGACGCCAGTCTAATTAGTAGGCCTTCAAGATGTATTACATGAAAGCCTAATGAAGTGTACTACTGTAGTGGATAAGTTGGCGATTTCAATAATTTAATAATCTTAGACTGCGAATACATAATTATGGTCTATAACCATAGGTTAAGAAACACTGGCCCTACTAATTCTATACCTATAAATTGTAGTCAATTACCAATCAACACCAGTCCAAACTAAAGACTACTTTGTCACTTAATAAAGCTAACAAGAGCAGAAATTGGGGACAAAATACTTTAAAACAGCATTTGAAGACATCACATAGTTTATTTTATGATTAAACATTATTCTATCCATGCTCCTCTATCTAAGCCTTCTCCCTCATTACTTTTCACAGAACCGGTCGTAAACTATAAGTACTAGTACATGCTTGTAGCATGAAACTTATGAAATACATATTATTGAGAGCTCTATCTTATAAAGGTTTATGTCTCTCAGAAGTTCATTTCCCGGAATTAACAGTACGGAACAGTAAGAACATGAAAACAATACGTTTCACATGACCCGTGTAATTGTTTAGCTAAAGAAACCTTTGTTTTATTTTCCCTTGAATCGATACTATTATTTTTATTACAAATTGACCAATTACGATAATTGGAAAAAGGTCGAAGTATGAAATTGTCATTATTATGTGCCTGGCCTATTTTTTATTTGAAGATATTTGTAGATTTTCGGTTGTGTGATTCTGTAAGACAGACTTATTTTTAACTTTGATTTTAATTTATTTATTTTTAATACCTGCGTTCGCTTGTAGTAGTTGAGGAGCCATTTGGTGAAATGATCGAGAAGTCGCCTACTACACCAAAGGTCGCGGGTTCGATCCCCGCACGGTACAAACATTTGTGTGCATGAACATGTCTGTTTGTATCGGTCTGGGTGTTTCTATGTATAATATGTATGTTTTTACAAAAAAAGTATAAGTAATGTTTATCCATTGTCTGGCACCCATTAGCACAAGTTAATGCTTAGTTTGGGGCTAGATGGCGCTGTGTGAATAATGTCCAGAGATTTTTTTATTTTATTTAGTTGTGTTCGAATAATATTAATGTGGGGGAAGTACGCTTGATGGTTCGAAAATCAGAGGAGTACATTGAGATCTCGAGGTTGCAGTGCAATCTTACCATCATGTGAACTGCTTGCCTACCTGCTAACTGAAAAAACATACAGTAGGTAGTCTGCGTAGAATACAAGTTCACTTTTAGCCCATTCAGGTTTTCTTAGGCAGTATTGTATTAAAGGAAAAGCTAACCTCTCCCGGTACTATCACACTGTCTTAAGTACACACACAGTAAGTGTGTGTCACAGTCTTTATTAGCTTGGTAATAGATTACGGGCCTTAAAATCATTAATGAGGCCCAGAACAAACTCAAAATTTGTAATTTGTCAAAACACATTTTAAGTAATTCAATTTAAAATCAATTTTAAAAGCCTGACAAGAAGGTAATCTATCATTTGAGCTATTTGTATTAGTTTAAAGGTTGTTAATTTAAGCTTTGTCAAAGATTATGAAACAGCCTAGAAAATACAGCTGTCCATCAACTTGCTAATCTGCTAATTGGCTACTTTGTATCAATTAATCTTTTCTTTCATAGTTTGATCTTGATTTGTGTCAACTTGCCGCTATTGTAAAATTGGGTCCGATTATTAGATTATAATTATTTTGAATGTAGATCTTTTTGGTCCTTTCTAGATTAATTATGGTGTGGCTATTGGTCGTGCCACATAATAGAATCAGATAATAATTATGTGCGGATTCTTACAATTATTTTATTATGAAAATATGTTATCTTACCATTCGAAATGTAGAGACTTAATTAAGATTTAATTTAGTGAGACTTCTTAAACTTGCAAAATATTTCTATAGAAATCTTTGTGGATGTAATAAATCTGTTGCATAAAATAAAATAATAACATACAGAATATTGTTAATGAGATCTTTTCTATAGACTGCATTTAACTATATAAGATAGGAATTAGATTTAAACTCTCGAAAAAAAAACAATACATCTTTTTAAATATCCAATATTAATAATGCTACGTTACGAGATATACATACATACCTATGTTAAATTGTATGTGACCTTTTCTAATAATTAAGATTCGAAATATCGGTCGGAATGTACAACTATGTATTACGTAAACAACCTAAAACAAAACATCTTCATGATATCTTAAGTCAAAATTTGAGAACTGACCCATCATCGGTCAAAGTCGCACAACGGTTTACATACTTCTACATCGGCAATCAATCATATTTCGAAAATAAGTCATTAGTGCATGCACAAGGCATGCCTTGAGTGTTAAAGTAATACCGTCAACTTCAGATGTGACCGTATGTAATTTAATATGATTTGATTCAAATTGTATTATGCCCGCACCGAACATGCCTTGTTTAGTTCAACTAGATAATGATCAACATACTTTTATGTTTCATAGTTGCGTAGCTTTTTTGTCCCCTTCACAGTAGTCACTTCCAATAAATCACGGCTTCTTTGAGACGAATTTGCTTTCTGAATAAAAGGCACCAGTTAAAGATCAAAACGAAATATACGAGCTTCTCATTTTCACTGAGTCTTTTCATCAGTTGCCTTCAAATAGAGTAGATGAAGAGTTGTGTAATCTATTTTCTGTCAACTTAATTTTTTATAAAAAAACCTCTTTTTTGATTTGATGTTGCTGCTGTACTTTGGAACGTCACAAAGTCTAAATGGATGAGTTATCATCACCTTGGGTTAATATCTGGGACGTATAAATGTTTTAGCCATACTTATAATAGTTATAATTGTAATGCATGCAGAAACGTGCATTTATGTGGGTACGGAAGGTGAGTGATAGATCGAGACTGCTGAGTGCTCTCGAGTCTACGCACACAAAAACAATGTGCATGCTATACACACACACCTATGGCTCACCCGCAATGTGAGATAAAAACATCTTTAGGCAGTAAAATGCTCCCCGATGAACTAATATTGGCCACGTAGGCGGAATGTCAGTACGGGCGGTTAGCCTGTTCCGGGGGGAAATTATGTGGTCGCAATCTACTCCTAGAAGGGCGCCTGGTGCGCTCTAGGCGCAAGGTACATGCTTCTGTAATACATTCAACAAGCTTAGAAAGAAGACGGGCGAAATTCCATAGAAAGTTGGGCCTAGATTTTTTATGGATTACACTTACGTGTTTACTCTTATAATGTAGATAATAAAGTAATATTTCAAATACTCTACAATTTATAGATCTCCTCCATGGAAAAATATAGTTATAGGATGATTTTGATTTCTACAAAATAACCCCATATTGTCGAGTTCACTAGGTCCGTTGCGCGTTGTGAGAAAAGCTTAGGTCGTTTGTTTTAGCTGAAACCGTTCTTTAAACGTAGCGAAAGACGTCAAATATAAACCAAGCATTCGAAACACCAAAGAAATAGGATTCACATACATAAGTTATTCAAAACAAACAGAAGAATGATTGACAGACGCTGTTTGACATTTGATTTTTTTTTTACTTTTCTGTTGCCATAATGTTTCCAGAAAAATTATCGTGCCTCTATTGTAGCTGTCATTTGTATGGGATCTGATCAGAAAATCAGTATTTAAGTATCTTAACTAGCAACACTATTATTATTCTACGATATACTACCGGACATATTATGCACTATGCACACAACACACCGGATGCACTACAAAAACAATAGTATTTTCATTTAATAGATTATTTTTTTATCCCTTGGTAAAAAATTATAATAAAATTGTATTTAACTCTTTTAAAATTTGTGACGAATATTAAATATATTTTGAATTGTGTAACGAACACCTAAAATCAGGCCCAATTTCGCCGTTCTTCTTTTCTCGGCGGTCTATTTTAAGATAAGTTGCCAAAATTTATTCCAAATGGCCCTATACGCTATACGATAAAACTGTTAAAAGTGCCCATTATAGGGGCTTAAATTCTCTTAACAACTTTGAAATCCGATTAACTCGCTGAAAGTAGAAAATTCTATCAGTTATCGAATAATTTAGCTGGTTTATTTGTATAATTTAATTGTTTCTGGTGAGTTTTTGCCAGGTGATATCAATTATATTTAAAAAGGTCAGACTTGTAGCTGGTCCATATTAGAGTAGAGTAGTCCATGCTTAGAGTCTCTGGTAACAAAAGCTAATTGTTATTTCGGAAAAATATTATATTCCTGCAAGAAAGCATCGTTTAGTACGTACACGCGGGCGAAGCTAAGGGAGCAAGGCTAGTTTTAACTAACTATAAAGAATTGCAGCATTATGTTTTCGTTATATTACTTAGTTTTACTTGGCTTTTGTAATGATATGTATACTCATTGAAAGTTGTTGACTGTCGCAAATACGGAAACCTTTTTAACAACGTAAAATGCGCTTAACCTGAAATAAGTTTGATCAGAATAACGAGTAGAATCTTTTAAACCATTTTTAATATAGGTTACATTTTTCAAAAAATATTCTTTAAAAATGTTGCCCAGCCTATTTATTAATAGGTCACGTGCGCAAACGTCCCTTGACATAGCGTCGTTGCAGACGCAAGAAACGATCAGAATCAGAATAACTACTAATAATGTTGTTTTTTCCTTTCTAATTTGGTCAATTGTATTAAAAATCATGTGGGGTGTCTGAGGTTTTGCGCATTTAACATAACACGTTGAATAAGACAACCTCCAACAATACCGCGTGCTCTATATAGGCAAGGTATTTACCACGTCGGCTCAAACCACAACATTTTCAGGTCAGGGGTTATGGAATGTGTTAGTCAATTCGCTGCCTTGAGCAAATGGAATACGTATACGGTAAAGGTTTGCTACAAAATTATCCCTTGTGGTTAGCCTAAAATTGAGCGACCTTGGTAGAATATCTCTGCTTTAATTTGTATTTAAAAGTTGTCTTCTAAATCATAAAGATTGCTACGCTTCTTATCGATCTAATTCGAATGTGCTTTAAAAATAATTTTGTATTTCACTCATTCAGACTAGCATATCGATGACTGCTTCCGTGATGTAGTAAAGTGTCACTCAATAAATGTTGTCTCATATTGAGTGACGAAGTTGGACTCTAGCCTTCTACCTTCTCCAGATCCGTTTTCTGCTGCTTGCAAAGAATGAAATTGGACGTGCTAAATAAAACATGCTCCGAATGATGAAGATAAAACGCCCATAAAACGATGAAAATTTATAACCGTTTACCGTACCGTAATAATATAAAGGTTCCTTTTTGAAACCAAGATCTTTTCCCTTCTAGCCACCGCGCTATTAAGGTAGTTGAAAAACTGTTTGTCAGCTATTCCTGCGTCATTTTAGTGCAAAATGATAGTATGAAAACTTCGTATGAAAGTGATCGTTAAGGGTAATCCAGCTTAAAACAATTCCGAAGCGACATATCTGTTCGGTGGCTGAGCCCGTTATAATTTTACGACCGATAAGCCTCTAGAAACAGGTTTACGAGGAAACTTAGACACAGTGGATGAAAATACAGTAATAAATCTTACTCATAACCATTATATATGTTATTACATGAAACCCATTGGTTAAAGCCTATTCATTTTCCCACTGCAGGGTGAAGGCCTCCATCATTAAGTCATTGCATAGTCTCAACTATGCCTACTGGCTTAATCATCACACTTGCTAAATGCGATTGGTGATTACAAAACTTTAGAAAACTCCGACATACGTTTTTACCCACCCTGAATATGAGGGCGTGGATATCCTACCTGGGTGACCTACTATTAGTAACTAAACTAGCCATTGCATTTAATTTTTAATGGAGTTTGAGGCGACAATTTGTCTGAATCGCAATGATGATTAAGAAAAGTACACGAATTGAAAATTAATACCTCTTATATATTATATTTTATTATTAAATAAAAACAGGATGTGTTGATAGTATTTTACTGTTATCTTTAATATACTGTGACGAGGACATACGCGATTTATCCCACCCCTCGTCTCACTTGAAATTACATTGTCCAATTATAGTTAGAGCTACGATTTTATTCCTGTTTGGATGCGTCTTAGAGACAATGTCAACTAGGATAGCTCAGTTACTAAATGTCATGTTATTAAATTATTATAATTACAATCATTAATATCTGCAATTTATGGAGCCACCACCAAACAAAATTATTCTAAGTAAAATCTGTTAGGTAATTTCGATTGTATTTTTTTTGTGTGCTACTTCATAATGTTTCATGGCGCGGCTATCGATTCAAAGTGCAACATACAAACCACTGTATCACACGGAGGCGGTTTTTAGTACCAAACTAGAAGAAGACTAGCAATTACGCACTTTAGAAAATTCCCAGTTGCAGCTCCGAGTAAGGAACTTGGCAGTATTGTACCGCCGTATCTCGGAAAATTCGTTCACCGTTGATCCTGCATCGATATCCCCTAAGGACTTACGAAGGTAAGGGACACTTGTACGTAGTAAGACATTTAAGTTTAGACGCTGCAGCTGAAATTAGTTTGGAAACCAACTATTACGGTAACCTAAGACATTTTTATTGTGTCTTGACTTTTATTGGGTCATCCCCTTGATTTACTTAAACTCCAAATTATACTTATTACGTAAAAGAATGACAAACATTATGATGACATGATCAAATATTTGTAAATAAAAAATTTATACCTCTGATACCAAATAAAAGTAATACAGTTTAATAATTTCGCCCAGTCAATTATATGTATAAAGAGTAGTTTTGCATTAATATTTGCAATATGACCAAATTTTCTAATTTAAAGGGATAAAATATTATTATTCAACTGAAGTTCTTTAAATAGCTACAAGTATATCAAATAACCATTTAGTTATCAATTAATCCGGGAAAAATATTATCATTTGTACCTACAAGTCTTGAATCATCTCATAGTCTAAACTAATGAGTAAATGAAAGCTAAAAAAGAAAGTATTTTCTCCTTAAGATAATTTACATTGGGTCGAAGTTGGGGTGTTACTAATAATAAGTAAGTTAATACCAGTTTTAAACCTCGACCTTTAGTATATATTAGGACGGGGTCATTTCCAAACGTGCCGTCATAGAAGTCTATTTTTAACTCTTCTTCTTCTCCTCTTCTTTCTTTTCTTGAGGGTTCTTTTAGAACAGTTTATTATTTATGTAAATTTAAAAAAATACTGCGGCGATTAGATACCATCGATACACAGACAACAGAAATATTTTTTCAATAGTGATAATCCTAAATCTCTAAGCCTTAATTACTTATTTGATTTTATTTATACTATTAAGAAGGCAATCAAGTATGCTCCCGCCTGCTAGTAAGTGAATACCGTAGCCTATCTGGATGCGTTGAAATACCAAGGGAATCATGGAGTTCGTATGCATTATGCTAAAGTACAACTAGAGTTAATGTGCACTGGGTTTCCTGCTGGAAGTGGTAGTCAGTAAGCCAGACTTTAGAAAAGTCTAACTTTAATCGTACCCCAAGTAAGAATAGTACTCATCCACAACAATTTTAGTAAGCCCTTGGGTGGCAACCTAGAGATTTTGATCACTACATAGGTTGCCATGGTTGAACGCTCAAGCAGGCTGCTGTCTGTTCTTCTACAGAAGGTATAGAAAAGAAAACATTCTTCCACAGATGCGATTAAAAATAACGTTAGGAATATCCTACTAAATTACGAATGTTTGGCAAATCTCCCACATTCATCGCATGCGCTGCTATTTCCTACAAGGCGCGGTCATACGCGTACATACGAGTATGTATACTTGTTCATGTCTTTGTATGTAAAGCAAGTTGTGTAACATGTAAATGCCAGCGGGGCCCAAATTGAGATCTTGCTTTGGTCAGGAGACCTTTTTGATCCCGCGATCGAATTAGATTTGTGCGGCAACTAGCGATGTTAGTATTTATTGCGGGCGGAGTCATGATGTGGGGTTGACAATTCAATTGTGTCTATATTTAGCAATGATTTTAACGACGCAACGTTTTTAATGAAAGAATGATTTTAACGTGGGTTACCGTACAACATCGAATAATTATAATAATTATAACAACAATTTATTGTGCTTTTAAAAGTCCACTTAGGAACTTATTCAACGAGTAAGTATAAAAAGAGAGAGAGAGAGAAGATATACTCGCGTGCCAAAGTTCTTATGTGTGTAATGCGGTTTTATAGCCTTTGTTACAAATTCTCAAAATAAAGTAATGTTCAAAATTCAAAATTCAAAGATCATAAGTAGTAGTATCATAGTGCAACTTAAAACAACTAAACACTTTGAGATCCTATTCCCGATTTAGACTAACCACATAAAATATCACTGAATAGGTTTTAAAAAGAAATGTAGTACACCGAATATTTATTTACTTCTTGTTATGTACAAGGTGCATGCAAACTCGTAAGCATGAATATTTCCCAATTCCCCAAGCGCCCAATGTTCTCTCTGGCCCCGAGACGTGCGCATCACAGCGGCAACCGTCAATGCCGGGACTACGCTCCGGAGAACCTCCCCATTTCAGTTGCACGTTACCGATTTATCCTAGACTGCAATTTTTTATTTATACTGCAATTTTGCATGTGTTTTCTCAAATTAATTTGATCTACATAGTTTTTATTAGGAAAAAAGTAAAAATCATCATTGGGCATGCAAGTAGTGTATAAGTTGAGAACAGAAAATTTCGTTTCAGCATGCTTTTTATCAAGGATCAGTTGGCAGACAGGCACGCAGCCCGCATTAAAAATCAATCGATGTTTATAAGTTTCATTCATAAATATAAATAGTTTTTTTGTTAAATATTTTTATTGTATTTGATTTAAAAAAAAATATAAGGTTTAAACGCCATGCTTGAAAATAAAAACTGCTAAAGCCTGTGTCAAAATACAGTTTTGTTTACAAATAAAACAATTTCAGCTCTTTATATTGAATCAAAAGCTTTGTCCTTTCATAGTTAAATTCATTTATTTCTTTCAAGAAGGGAGTAAAGTTTCTCTAGTGACTGCAGTTACGGAAAGTCTTGTTTTCACTTTTTTGTCCTTCCTTTAGGGAAGCGCGAACTTTTTACAGACTTTTTTCAGTTTACATTTACATAAATTAAGCAGCGTAAAGTTGGCTGTCTCCGCGAAAAATGTGTTAAAAAATATTGCGAATCAGCTTAGCCTTAATTGCTTACGGGCTAATTAATTGTAACACGGCGCTGACCCACAGTGAACTAAAGATAACAGTAAAGCTTTTAGAGCATATTATCTGATGTTGAAAATGTTTGTAGGCTGCGAAAGTAGTTGTTCATTTTAATCAATTGCTATTTTGGTAATTAAATCTTTCTTATTTCTAGTCTATACCTAGGGCATACGAAAAAGGTAAATTATAAAAATTTCCCAATGATTGTTCGCTTATACTATGGTGATAGATAATTTAATTATAATAATAAGATTGTTAAAAAATTACTGTTATTTGCTGATTAAAAAAATATATTTTAAGTGTTTACAACGTGTACAATGTATATCTCATTTTTTAATAAAATTTTTCTATAATAAGAATTGAGAATATCCTTACGAACTTTTAACATGTAGGTAATGAAAGCTCAAGATAATATCTATATCGAATTGTATTGAAAAATTAGTTAAATTCGATTTTCTTATAAATTACGAACACGCATTGTAACGTGTCACTGCGAAAATATTAATGATGATGTGTGTCCAATAGAGTACCTATCATGATTAGGGTGGATAAGCAACGAATGTGGATAAGCCTCGCTGTTATTAGCTTCATTGTACTTTCAGGTTGCTTTGTTTATTTTTTGTATTCTCCCTGCCGGAGACGCCCCACTGCAGTGTGGAACAAATTTCACAATCTAGTTTTTAGCTTGCTTCTTTTTGAACACACTGCTGTTGAAGGTTTATTATTAAAGGTGCTAAAACCTTGCAGGAATATTTTAATCAAAGCCATATTTTTTACGTTCTTTTACCAACAAACGATGTTTATAAGAACAATGTTTTAATGAAATTTTGCGTCGTTAGCTTCCGTATCACATTTATATTTATCATCTAGATTCTGCAGCTTCGTATGTGTCTATTTTGTTTCATAAACCGATTATCTTTTTGTCTATGACTTAAGAATTAAGACGTGTTTCACAGTATTTCTTACAATTTCAGTTTTTTTGAACGGATAAGTAATTAAAAATTGGGCATCAAAATCACTGCCTTAGTGCTTCAGAATAAATTGTACGAAACAATATCAACAAGCATTTTTCCACATAAACGGGTCATACAATAAACGGGTTACCTTAGAACATTTCTAATGCTCAAAGAGTATGTACTTCTTAATTCGTACAATTTTTTCTCCTCAAAAGCAAAAGTTTAAACGATGTAATAAACTTATGACTTAATTAAATCAGCTACATTTTAATACTTGCAAAATTCAAACTGAACACATATGCTAGTTACACGGTAACTACCTACATTCTAAGGACAATGTCACTTAAATGGCCGCGTAAAATGCAAGCAATGTATCCAGGGAATATTAATAAAACGCGAGTTTAATTACCGAAAGTAGACCTCTTACCGCCGCGACAAGGCGCATATTACAATATCTAACGCCGCCAAGTGGTCCTCCAGGTGAATGTAGGGTGTGGTCTGAGATGTCAACTTTAGTGCCGTGACTGCCAGGGATATATAATTTAAAGTTATAGCAAATTGAGAAAATTGTGAGTAATTAGTAGAAGTAAAGTCAGTTTGGTACTCCTTTTCGATCTCGTATTTACTTTTTCCCATCCTAATTCGTGTCTTGTTGTATCAAGTAGCTTCAGGTTAAATATTCAAAAATTAACTAACAACGCGTCACTCTTTTACTAAAAATCTATTTTAATTAATTACCTACTAAGCATATTTTGGAAATTGGTCGTTAGGAAAAAAAATTCTAATTTCAGCCTAAGTAGCTTATTATGCGATATGGATAATGGGAATTTGATTACCACTACTGCGATGAGTATTGTAACTGTAATCAAATTCACATGCAAATAACTCGATTTGAAATATTTTTTCTTAAATTTTATTAGTAACATAAATTTTTTTCGGATTCATCTTGTTATAAGTCATTTAGCAGTTACACAATAAGAAAGAAAATGTATCTCCTACCGCGAGTCAATTGAGAACCGCTACAGCTTATACCTTTCAACGGAGTGCAATAGTGGACGTAATAAATAACAAGGGATGCAGGCGGCCGCCAAATTAGCTTTGCGCTAGATCTCGTTGTCGGCACTTCTTTATCTCACCGGTGACAGTCGCTGATGAGAAATTGCAATTTTGTTCTTCTTTGAACTTGTTTGACAAGGTAAGGTTTTATTGAGCCTGTGTGCAGATGAAATAGAGGCTGATTGACAAGCAATGCACAATGGCATAATCTGCCGGGTCTCCACTTGAAAAATATACACGGAGTCCCTGATATTCTGCAAAACACATATTTACTTACTGCAACTAAGACATACTTAATTACTCAAGATTAAAAAATGAGGATTGGAAATAGTCGATAAATCGGTAGAGGCAATTTTAAGCAGAGGGTGTTGTATTATGCTTGTTATAAAATGCGGAAAAGCAAAAATAAAAATAAAAAGTATAGAGCTGCGACAACTTTTGTCGTCGTGTTGTATTGAAGCGATGATAGCAGTAGGCGCTCCAACAGTCGATATCTGAGAGTCACTGACGAATGAGAGATTTTTTTTAATAATATCATTATTCACTTCTCAGTCAATAGTAAGAATAATAATTGGCCGAATTAATTGAGTTTTAAATGATGAGATAGTGAAAATATTTTGTAGAAAGTCTACATTCCCGGTCAAATACCTAAGCTAATAGTGAACCCAAGATATGCAATATGCATAGAACGATTATTTTATTGTCTATTTAATGATTAAATGATCATTTGAGACAATCGTAATTACTTTAAAACAACATTGTGAATTAATTATGAAACATGTGTATACTGCAACTGTTTTGTTGTTTCCTAATTTTCCAAGAAAGGACTTTTCCTCCCCCGTGACACTCTTTTCAAAGCAAACAACAACAAAGGATCAAAACAAGCAAATCCGGAAGCACCCACAAGCTTTTAAATGTAACCGATCAACATAAATCTAAAGCCTCTTATGAAATGGGAAATATGTACGTCACACAAACGAGAGGGTATTTTGGTACATATTTGTTTGCTAAACTGGAAGTATTTTCTGCAGACGTTACCAAATAGAATTTTTCTTGACAGCGAGTGTTAGGTCTGAGGCTAGCACTGTGCTGATTTAGATCTGCTTGTGCTATACACTACCACATCTTGTAGCGCGCATTGCACATGGAACTGGGTAGGGCAATGAAACGAGCGATCTAAACTATTAAGGTCCAGTTTCACTACTGATAAGTAAGCTTATGATAATTTGTCTGTCGTATAACTTAGATGCTGTAATTTTTGTCAATTAAAAAAACAGTTTAATGTCCTCCTAGCCGAGTTTTCGGCTACGGCGCGGCGGCCAATCTTTTACGATCAGCAAACTACGCAGGATATATTATAGTGCACAAGTGAGTGCGCAAGCACAGGTGCATTCCCTGCTCCCTCACTCTCATAACGCGGTGGGACAGCAGTCTGACACGAACGAAGAGAGATCAGGCGCAGGACCAACGGCTTAACGTGCTTTCCGAAGCACGGAATCATCGTTCTATTCAGAGATTGAGGTGATTCAAGCCTGCAATGTCCTATCCAAGCTGGAAACATTCACACAAAGTGATGTTGATTCGAACCCACGACCTCCGGGTATTAGAGCCCAACGCTCTTATTAAAAAAAGAAACAGTTTATGTGATATTATCACATTACAATAAACTGTTTCTTTTTTATGTAAGTTATCACGAATTTATCTGACAGCAGTTAAACTTTTTTCTGGTGGAGAAAGCGTTGGGTGCAGTTTAGGTGCTTAACACCTAAATTGTAGGCCAGCAAGATCTGATGCCGTGTGTGGGACTTGGGATTAAAGTCTTGTGTAGATTTTCCCAAAAGCTTCATTGTGAGTTTATTATTAGGGGTTATCAACTTCGTGATTATTGAATAAACTAACCGAAAACGTTGGCTATGTAAAATAATATTACATAATTATTCTGGTTATGCGATATAAATGTTTTAAATTTTATTAATCAGCTTTAAAAAAAATATTAAAATTTTACATAATTATTATTTTTGTATCGTCTTGTTTAGATAGATTTCATTTGCTATTTTAATGGCCCCAAATGTATTCTCAAGTGCTTTTTCGCGCCTTAAGATTCACAATCTCTGCATCGGGAAATTTTAAATATTAAAATCTATTCTAATATTATGTCTTTAAGTCAAAACTTAGAGTTTGGGTATCTTTAGGGGAGGCTTTTGTCCAGCTGTGGACGACTTTTGACTGATGATGATCCTTTATTAAAACGTATACTAGGTATTTTTTTATAATATGCATGTATTTACAAATAAAGAATGTATAATTGTATGGATTGGTATTTCATTCACATTAAGAAAGTTTAATAAGTTTAAAGAGGAACTCAACAATCTACGTGTATTACGCTCTTTTAAGTACATAGTTCAATTGAATCTGCCTCAAATTGTCGGGTTGTTTCACTAGTGCTAAGACGCGAAACTAACACGCTATTCCAGTAAAAGTTTTGCACGAGTTCCCCGCTTCAGGCCGCAGTGAACGTGTTAAGATACTTTGAAAGATCAATGTGTGTGATGTCTAATGCCTATTTATTTTACCGATCTTGCTAAAGACTTCCGAGCTGTGCAGTTGAGTGGCTCTAAACACCGCATTCTGTATTAACTAGCAGCCCGCCTCAGTTTTGCATTTATATGAACACTGATATTTAGAAACAACATAAATAAGATTATCCAATTAGATGAAATCGTTCTGAGTGAAGCGCGTAAATACCTATATTTAAGAAGATTCTTTTATAAAATTTATAAAACTAGTGGTCCCGGATTTCTTCGCAGCGTGTAAAACGCCGGCCACGGCAGGAGTGTCTTGGGTTGAAATATCGGGTTGGACCGAGTTTGTGGTTGGGTTTATAAGTCACTAATACGCACTCACGGCCCGGATTCTAAAATTTCAGATGGTAGAACACCCCGCGTCTCGGCTGAGCTGTAAGTCTTAGGGTGTTACCTTATTTAGATTTCTGTGGTGTTACCAGACCAATCGATCGACCGCTGATAGACGGCTTCGGTCAACGTCGATCGAAGTTGATCGACTAGTCTGGTTGATCGTTTGGTATGGTAGAAACTATCAGTCGCCGTCGACTTAATTATTCTATCATCGATCGATGCCGATGGATCGATTGGTCTGGTAAGACTCTTAGGAAAATAATGAAAATAGGCCTGGATGAATTTTAATATAGATAGTTAATTATGGAGATGGGTCAGAATGCCTACTCAAACTAAGTTGGTTTGAGAGTATAATTGTTGTAACACAATTTCAGTGCTGTGCAGTAAGAAATTATGTACTTTCACCATCTATTTTTTAATAAATATAACAAAAATGTCTAAAGCATATAAGTAAAAATCTTCTTTCTATTGTCACCCTGCAGAGCAAAAGCCTCTATAAGCCAAAGCCAAATTAATTACCTACATAAACGCAAACTTGAAGGAAAACAACTTCAAACACAATTGCAAAGACAAACGGAAACAATAGTTCTTCCGTTCGTTATGATGTTTTGAAAAAGGGTAAACTAATATTGTTCGGAGGGCCCTCGCTGTATCAAAACAAAGGAATGGGACCGGATTTGATATAACGGACGTCTAATTTTTTCCCCGTCAAGTATCGCAAAGGGTGTTTACCTGTCAAGAAGGCAATAAAGTTAGCAGGAACCTTTTAATATAGCTGCGAAGGTGTGATGTCGACCTTACGGCCCTTATATTTTACTAGTAACTAAATAAAGCGGTCGGCAGTAATTTATCAACCCTTCCCTTATGAACCCTTTTAGCTCGGGAGTCGGGAGCGGAATGACGCCAACGTGTGAAATTTTAATTAAAAATTTTCTGGTTGGAATGCACTTTTGAAGACTGGAGTCCAGCTGTGCGCTGGGGGACAGTACTTTAGATTAAATGAGGACTTATTGTTGTGCTGACGATAGAAGACGGTTTATACGCTCGGGGAATAAAACTTGAAGGTCGTGAATTTACAGTATTGTCGAGAACTTGCTATGTTCTTGATTACTTTTATGGAATGGTATCTTTATATTATTATAACACATGTCTGTATTATAATTCTTGGAATCAAATCTTTGAAATCTGGCATAATAGATTGTGTAATTTTCTGCCCCAGTAAGGTCCATGGTAAATACAGTTGTTTTAAATTTACTTGTCTTCCTACTTACTGAAGAGTTAAAGCACAAACAGTACCTGTTGCTCCCTGTACTCTTTAATCTGCAATGTTAGCAAACGTGTACGTACAAAGGTAAAGGAAATGAACTCCATCAAAGAACTTTTTCGAACAAGCTCTAAATCTAAATGATTAAAAAAGTATGAATAACCTCTCAAGTAACACCCTATCGAAGAAAACACAGCTTTTTGCGTCGAGCAAATGCAATTTACCGCTGGAATTCAATTCAGGGTACGTTAGAAGACTTAGAAGTGCATACACATCATGTTTAATTAAAAAATCTCATACGTGTTTCATAAGCGCCTGTGAGAATGGTGAGAGCACTCGAGCGTGTTTTTGCCTGTTATTTTTATTCAGGCGTTATCATATCGTTGGTGAGCACGCCAAGTTGCCAATGTGGCTACTCGGCATAATCTCTTTCATGTTATTCTACAGATGTTAATCTCGTGTGGTTTTGTTTCTTTTGTATCAGCATTTTAAAAATATTTTTGGCGTTACCTTACTTGCTGTATTAGTGGTAATAGTGATAATAATGGTCTTAAATATCCACACAAGTATAATGTCGAAAATAAAGTTCGCCAGTCGAATCGCACCCGCTTATTATCTCATGAGTTGATAACTTTATGGGCGTTTTCCTACTTAGATATTAAGTGTTGGTTAGATGGCTAAAAGATCGACACTAGGTGATAGGGTATCATTATTGCCAATAAACTTTACGAAGTGATATAGGAACGTCATAAAGCAAAATAATTGACAATGTAACGTCTCGTTTTAATCTTATATACTGAGGTTAGAATAGGCTTAAATGTTAGTAATATTGCCTATTTACGATAATACCTATTTAGGTATGGTATAACGGTATGGTATTTACCATGGGGGATGGGGAACGAGAATTTAGTGGGAACAGTTTTGATACATGGATGTTTTTTATGTTTTTATTAAAAAATTACTGAATGAACTTTTGTTATATCATTACATTTAAATATATATAAACATCTGGATGTTGTTATTTGGAGACAGGACAAACAGAAAACTTACATGAATGTTTATCTTTGGTGGGATTGAGTAATTGAGTATAGTGGGAACCCACAATCCCTGGCATATTATGGCAGAGTCACTACCAAATGCACCATTGTTCCACTCAAACGAATATATCTATAATATTTGCTATACTACATCCCTTCCCTTACAACACAGTAACACAACACACGTTATGTCATTAACTACCGTCCATTACTACAGGCTAATCAGCTGGTCGAATATGCTTTCCACTCGTGCACAAGTCACCACTTGACACGGGGATGTCTAATTATCATAATGCATTTAATCGACCGTATTAACTACCTGACCAGCCTGTCATTGGCTCGGCACATACTGCAATATACATAATTATGTATATTACAGTTCAGTTTGGTACTCGGACCGTTTGTCAAACAATGGATTGTATGTTCAAAGTTGTGTTGTAGGTGATAAAGCAAAGCGATGCTGGATAATTAAACATATTGAATATTAAGGTGACATGATTTTGCTTTAACGACAATATAACGTGAGAGATAGAGAAGTAAAATAAAAAAGAGAGTCTATAGTATGAGAGACAAGTTAGCGACATTTTCTGCTGAAGTGATCTTCCATGAAATAGGATGTGATGGACCATTATTAGGTAATTTTATGTACATATATGCATAATGAAATGAAAAATACAAATACAAAAAAGGTAGGTACTAAAAACGGTAATGGTTGAAAACTAAATGGACGAATAAAAAGTAATCATAGTGGTTTTTGGGTTACCACTGCGTGGATTTACAAGTAAATTTGGCACACACCGGGATAAAAATATTTTGTAGTTAAGTTTGATTATATCTACATACGTTATTTTATTTGTGCCAAGTTTCATGAAAGTCCTTGTAGTAGTTTTTGGGTGGAATTCACGCAATTATAATGCTTAAGCTAATGCTTAGTTTGGGGCTAGATGGCGCTGTGTGAATAATGTCCCAAGATATTTATTTATTTATTTTATTTATTTTATTCTTACTTGGGTTAGTGAAATTACTGGTTATATGAGACCTAATAACTGTCGTCTCGGTGTAGCGGGCTCAGGGCAGTGGCAGACAGTAACTGCTTAGTTACTGTTTGGCACTGAACTGTCTTAGGGCAGACGTGGCGCTTAGGTACCATCAGGTGAACGATCTGCTCGTCTTGTTACACATTGCAATAAAAAAAATCTAGCAAATAATAGCAACAAGCAGAGTTTTTTTTTTAACACGTTGGGGCGTATGTGATGTATTAGGGATTTTCCATAAGAATTGTCGCCTATATATTTCTCCTTGGTTAGATGGGTCACTAGACAATGGTGAAATCCCACATAACCCGGTCGCTAACCCGGGTCATGGATTACGCATAAATTTTCCCTTAACACAAAAAGGGCCATGAATAAGCTTTACTTTCATCCTCTGTTAATATAACGGGTATCAGTACACCGAGGATTTGGATCCATCGATTGTGTGTTTGACCTACAAAAATGCAATCAATCTGTTGACATTATCTCCCCACTACAATAATAATTAACTAATAAAACGACGATGTAACTTAAGATCTTACGAAAGCTTAAAATGTGTAGCTACTTTGATGGTCGCCATAATTTGGTAACAATGGTTTCTAGATTTGAGCGGGGATCAAATCTAGAAAGGGACAGGATAAACCCACAGGATAAACCGGTACTATAATGGAAACAATAGAATACAAGTACGAGTATTAACAAGCTGATATTAAAATCTTAACTCGAAAACTACGTCTTATTCTGTTAAATTGTTGAAAATTTCTCCGTACCAGCAACTAACCAAGATAAAAGCAATGCAGTCTGCAATTTCACCAGCAATTTCACTTCAAAGATACACTTGAAAATACTTGCGGAGGGTTCTCTTCAACGACATAGTCCCACTCGAAGAACATTGAGCGAATTCAACATCGGGAAAGTTGTTGAATATCAGTAGACTTCAAACTTTGAAAGCCGGTTCAAACTCTCTTTAGTGTACGCGCTCCACACACCATTTATCCTGCTTTCTATCCTTAAACTCCGAGGCTTACCTTTTTGAATAATACATTTTTTTCTTCGAGACCCGCTTATTTTGCATGGTGTCAATAATTCATTTATGCTAATATGTCGTTTGCCATACGCTTCGGTCGAGAGAGAGCACAGAGTGAGCCTAGATGTAATTTCTGACTGTCAGAATGATCGACAGACCATTTTATATCGCATAGTTCATCTGATAAACAGACTTGTTTTTCCGCCACTCTGCTTTTACCTTGGTTTTCACAAGTAAGATTTACCTGGGTTTTGTGGCAAGACTTTTTTAGAGTACACTTTTGCTAGGTGTCGTCAATTTACAACTAATAAAAGAAATGAGCGGGTCAGATCAATGAGCGTTATAATTTAAATCATGCTCACAGTTTAGTGGAACTAGTAAGAAAGAATCTTCTTAGTGTTGTACCAAGTAGGTACATAGTTCAACTACCTATATTATCTGAGTATTAAAATAATGAATTAAAAAGCATAGAGCGTAAATCGAATAACGCGGAATAGAAGCTAAGCATGGCGGAACTCCAGCCTATGTCATCATGATTATTTCTCAGACCGATTTACCACTACCAACTCAGATTTTATTTATGCTTAAGTTAATACTTGTTTGAACTACTGAGAAGATTGAAAAACTTATTGAACACTTGATAATTAAGTAGTTAAAGTCTTAGAAGTACCGTAGACCAAATATACACTGGAACTAGGGAGAATGATCCTGCAAAAGTAGAGCTTGTAAATTAGAGAAATGTTATTTCTATTCAGGAGACATAGAAACCTAAGTTAGGGTCCGTGAATTAAAATAATTGATACGTTATTATTTATATATTTATTATTTACAAAGCATCAAAATAATTCGTCGTACAAAAATATCGTTCAATATTCCATGAACATCTTTGGCAGTTAATTTTTTTTTTATTACAGCTCTTATTGAATACAATTGTTTAGCCAAAGACTACACGGTTAATGTTAATAAATTACTTGGCAGTGATTTTGATCCTAAATTCATTGAGTATTAAACCGATAGAACACAATTAAAAGAGGTGAGGTGTAGTGTAGTCTAGTGATGTCCGTAGTAGCCCAGACCTCCGTAGCCGCCGAGTCCGTGGCCGTAGCCGCTGAGTCCGTGGCCGTAGCCGCCGTAGCCGTTGTAGGCCACTTGGTTGGCGTAGCTCACGGCGGGAGAGCCGTAGTATCCATGACCGCCGTAGTTACCTGCAATAATGAGCACATTAAATCCTGATTTTGGGAACAAATTCAAAGTTTGTGGAAGTCAAAGACTCTTGCTGTACAAAGTTTATGATACGAGGAAGAAAGGAGTAGATACCTTATGGTCAAATGGGAAAAGTGTCCTTTTTTCAGTGGAGTAAGAGCTTTAAATACCGAAGGAATAAGGGAAGGAGGAGGGGAGCAAACAGCATTTATAAATCTAAATTACAAACTTGAGGTAACGAAAATTATGGATAAAAGTTAAAAACTTGATTCGAAAAAAGATATCAAGCCACAAAGGATTAAGGAACAAATTAGTACGTCCCCAATTCCGTTATTACTATGTGGTGGTGACAGAATAACCCTTCAACAAGATTAAAAAACAGATCACGATACGACGGTTAGCAGCCGCACCGGCCGGTCCGAAAACAATCGCGGATATCGGATCAAATTCTAATTACGGATACGCAACGTAATCGAATTCTGTCCTTGGTTTCCGTACAATTTAATTTCACCGAAAGGGCAAAGTACGTAAATAACTTCGATTGTTAAAATTGGATTTGTATTGAATCCAACCAACAATGGGGGTTTATGAATGACTCTCATGTTTATCTGGCGATCTGTAACATTGTTTGTGTTTCTCACGGGTCGAGTGTTCTCACGTTGGTGAGTAGTGCTTACCGAGGCCGACTGCCTCTGTGGTGCAGTACTGGTCTGGTTACTAGGTCTCATTTTGAAGCTAAGGCCGCGCTAGGGGTTCAAATCCCAGGTCGGACAACTTTGTAATTAGGTTCTGAAAATTTCTGGCCGCCCCGTGTCTCGGCTTAGTTGTAAGCTTTCGGAAAATGATGAAAGAAGGCCTAGATGAATTAAAGAAAGTGAATTATGGAGACGGGTCAGAATGCCTACTCAAACTTGGCTGGTTTGAGAATACAATAAATTGTTGAAACACGGTCAGTGCTATGCAGTAAGAAATATACTTCCATTATCTATTTGTTTTGAATGTAACAATAATGGCTGGAGAACTTAAAGCACGTCTAGCCGTTGTCTGCGCCTGACCTCTCTTCGGTCGTGTCAACTCGTGTCACACTGCTGTCCCACCGTGTTATGAGAGTGGGGACTAGTCACTGTGTACCATGAAATATCCTGCGTAGTTGGCGAAAACTCAGCTAGGAGGTGATTATTACCGAGTCCGGAGTAACCGCCGAGTCCGGAGTATCCGAGGCCGTTGTAGCCGTAGCCGCCATAGCCGCCGTAGCCGCCGAGCCCGTGGCTGGTGGTGTACGCCACCTTGCTCACCACTGGTGCTGCTGCTGCAAAAGAAAAAACAGATTACATTACATTTAGATTAGATTACTGCGGCAGTATTCCCTCCCTGAAGGTAACGACGTAAGGCTTTCAAGTAACGAGCATCTGTTAAAAGGCCGGCGACGCATCGGCGATCCATCCGGTATCGCAGATGACCATGGGCGGCAGCGATTGCTTACCATCTGGCGACCTGCTAGCTCGTTTGCCGTCTCTGGCATAAAAAAAAAAGATTAAGGAAGGGAGATCAGATGAGCCTACAGCCTCGCAGCACATTGAGCTTGCTGAAGAAGTTTCCCTCAATGGAATAGGCCGCAGTGGCAGCTTACCATCAGGTGGGCTGCGTGTCTGTCTGACGTAGTATAAAAAAATACATTCTTAATATGTTTGGACAATTTTCCTAATTAGGTAGTACTATTTGCATGTGGCATTCATATTTTGTGTTACTGTAATGACGTTTTATTTTATTGATAGATGTAGGATTATTTGCAATTAGGTTAAGAATAATAAATGTCTTTGGAATTTATCAATAAAGCGCCATTTTGCCCCTACTATTGTGTCAGTGGATAGATGTCACAAGCAGTTCACATGATGAATAACGAAATCATTGAGAGGGGTTCAAGTAGAGTTATTCGTCAATAAAGTCACATCTCTGGCGGAGTCAGAATGCATGCCCAATCAAAAATTAATCAGTCAATGTGAAGGTCGATAAAATTTAACCGGAAAACCTTATAATAGAATATTGTTTTGTTCGCGTGTCCATTCGACGGTGGCAGTCTCTTTGTTAAAAGGTTATCGACAATGAAAAAACTTAGCAAAAACTTTATCGGTGAATTGGTTTGGTCACAAATACCTATATAAGTTCTATAATAGATTTAATCAGAATCTAATTTAAAATAGTTTAACATTCAATGGGAATATTTTTTATGCAAATTGCATGAGTAGGCACTTACTGCTCAAAGTTATGCTTGACTGTACGAAAAGATTGTTTGAGAATATGAAACTTTTCTTATGCAAACAACTCTTCAATTACCACGTCGAAATTAACTAGTGTTGTACAGCACAGTATGTCACTGCGGTGTAATTAGGCATGCTGTATGCCAAGGATGTTGGAGTTCCCACGTCATGTCATTATAACTTGTGACATTGTGTCAGTGACCGTCGCCCGCGCAACGAATGATCATTACGCCTGCAAATGCGTCGTTCAATCACATAACTGTCTGCTCAGTGGCTGAAGTTACTGCATTAAATTAAACCTTTTATTAACAAAAGTTATGGATACTTATCCATTATATTTTAATCATCATTATGATCATGCAAGGTAAAGATACGCGTCTTTCATGTTAAAATAAGAGACAAATATGTACGTCGAGTCAAGGATACCATGAAAAATTGCTAGTTTCAGTTTTGTTTTTTTTTTTTGTAAAAATGTGGGTATAAATGTAGTGTTTTTGGTAAATTGTTTAAAGAGGACATGGAAGAATGTAATGTTACCTTTTTTTCATTTTGGTCCCATACTTAGACGTAGTATGATGCTAAAAAGTATTATTATTAATTTATGTCCATCATTACGTTGGATAGGCTTTTTTACAAATAATTAAATGATTTTTATTGTAAAGGTTGTGTTGTGTTCCATTTATACATAAAATATCAAATTATACTGCTACTAATACTATACAATTATAAAAAGATAGGTTAAATAACATGATAATACCTACAGTACATTACATAAATTACGTTGGTTATGCCTACTAACTATTATAAGTAGTTTAAATCCAATGGTAATTGTAATTCTATGTAATGTTCTATGCACGGATTACATTAAAATGCTTAATTCTTAAAACACATTTTCATTAGCTGTGAACCATCATTTCAACGTGGTTTGACGGTAAATGGGTTAGATTAATCCAGTGTTCAAATGAACTCGTTCAACCAGTAATAACAATTAGTTTTGATATTTAGCGGGATGAACTGTATCATGACAAGCAATCATATTATTATCATTGAAGGATTATTATAACGTTATTGCAATATTATCCGTGTACCCTTTTTGTTTTGAAATAGCGACGAAAATCGAATACAGTTTTGTCCACACCATCGGGATAGTTCGCAAGAGATAATGAGCACTGGAAACGACCATTTCATTTTGCTCCGGTATTAATCTCTCGGAACGATTTGCCCTGCTCTCAGTGCACTTAACTGCTGTTTTATTGCACCACTAATGTTAGTTTATCGTATCCTTTGTTCGCTTCGGGATCTGAGGGGAGTTTAAAAATTTATACGTCAGTTCGAACTTTAATTGCTGAAGATGCGGATCGTTATAGATACTCAAGTGTTATTGTCGCAAAGAGGTTCAATTAACAGTTTTGATGGAAATGTCTACACAATCTAGTTTGAAAACTTATCGTTATTTGTACAAAGATGTGTGTTTCGTTATTTTTGAAAGGTGCGTTCATAAATGCATTTTGCAGTCATTTAATAATGATAATATTAGCGACGCATTATAAGCATTAGGCTTTCCGATGAGGAGGATGCTGATGATTCATCAAATATAAACACAATGAATGTAGAGTTATGAACTGTTTGATGTCTATTCGGTATTGTGAATAGTTTTGCGTTCAACGTTAGAGAAAATTTTCTTGTTCTGTGTTTAAGAGTATTGAAGCGTCCAAAAACGTTTTAATACCATTTTTAAACTATTAAAATTTAACAAAATCATGGCGCTTTTTGAGCGCAAACTGCTCAGAACGTTAAGAAAATTCAGTCACGCTTTCGCGATCTTAAAGCTTTTGGTCAATTTAAACTTGGGCGTCCTCTCGAGTTGCCAAGATATCTACATAAGAAATTTAGTTTCCCGATTGAATACTTACAAAATGAAGGGGTCTCATTGAAAATTAGATCATGAAGCATGGCAATAATGATCTAACATTTTGATTTTACAAGAAGTGGTGTATACCTTAGGTTACCGAGCAAATTAGAATGCAAAAGTATGTAAACAATATTGATCGCCTCGATGGTCTACTGGTTTAAGTACCTGACTGAGATCTCAGGCTTGGTTCAATTCCCGGGTCAAGCTAACTTTGTGTTGGTTTTTACGAACACAACTCGGGTTGGCAAGCGTGGTGTAACGATAACTTAATTTGAAAGGGGGCATTTGCCCTGCAGTGGGATATTAAATGTCCTAGTTACTTTACTTCTTTTATCGGGAAATTGTAGTAAGCATAGGTGCAAACAAATATTGAATAGGTCCAGTAAGACGTGTTGTATCATGATACATGTATCAAATGCAGTTCTAGCATAGGTTCGCAGCAGAAAGGACAGGAAGAAAGTTTGATGTCTGCGATAAATCAGGTTAAGGTAGCACTTTATGCCGGAGCGTAGTAACATCGTTACAAGGAACATGCCATGCCTCTATTATATTTTTATCTCTGCCTCTTTAGGAGTGTTACTCATGTTTTGTGCTTTGAGATATTTGATGCAATTTTTAAAGACAAAAGAGAAGCTTGTCTGCCTATTCGTTTAAGTTTGATTATTTTCTTTTATGGTCAGTATTAACAAAACCTTCTTCTCCCCGTTTTATTTCGTTAAAAGTTTTGATAGATGAAAATTTCTTGTTTTAGTAAGTATACCTTAGATGTTTCATATTTATAAATTTTGTTTTAATTACAGATAACATACGAGCATCTAATGGTAAGTGATCAATTCAGTTCAAAGACATTTGATACTACAGTGCATGTGCAACGAAAGCTAGGATAAAAAAATATTATTATTCCAATCGAGAATTGGAGTATCACTTTTTCTGTGTATGTTCTCGTCCTATTTTTTGACCCTCGACATGAAAGGAGAGGTGTTATAAGTTTGACCTCTCTGTTTGTTACGGGAGCGCAGATTTTTCTGTATTTATGGTAGATTCTTAGCTACATCTTATGATAAAATATGGTTCAAGAGTTACACGCACTCTGCTATGGGTAACATTTTTTTATTATATTTTATACGCTTACCGTATCCACCATAGCCGCCATAACCGAGTCCGCCGGCGTAGCCGCCGTAGCCGAGTCCGCCGGCGTAGCCCAGACCACCGTAGCCGGCGCCGTCATAGCCGTGCGCGCCGTAGCCGATGCCGCCGTAGCCGAGACCTGCGAGGCCACGCTTCTCGGTCTTCTTGGCCTCTTCGGCGCACACTGCCGCGATGGCGAGGGCTGCTACGATCTAGTGGGACAAAAGAAAACAATTTAAAAATATACGTAAGTAGGTATGTGCATACTCGTAAACACAAACAGTTATGTACACCTATTTATCTTGGAAAAATAAAGATTACTATTTTTTATTGCTTTGTGAATCCTTTTGTTTTCTCGACATTCATCAGATTTTTCATGCTTGATACAAATAAAACATAAATTGCTTTCATGCGTATATAAAGCATTGCACAAATTCAGACCAATGACAATATATTGCATTCTACATAAATAAATCTAAACCCATTGTATTTGCTCAGGTACTTGTGTTGTACTCAATTTTTAATTATGTAACTAATACTTATATTGTAAACTCCAATATATTACAAAGTGTCAATTTAAGGCAAAACCAGGCGTTGGAATATTAAGGGCACAAGAAAAAGGCCTCTATCATTAAACTAGCGAAAGATATCACGCTTATCAAACTAGGACCCGGGAAACAAGAGCGGCACTAGACCGCCGAGGTCCGTGATGAAATAAAATATTTTCAAAGCAACGCATATGACAACAACAAACTGGTTAGTACAAACAACTATTCATCTGCTGTGAACACAGGAAGAAAACGGATTGTCTCGCAAAGAGCACTCGGTTGGAAAGAATACTAATGACTATCTCCGGACGTAACGTCTCCCGCAGGCAAGAACACTTTTAAAATTCCCCTTTTCTATTGTTCCTTTATTTAAGTGTGGTATTTAATTAATGTAAGAAAATTCATTAGAAGTGTTAAGCATTTAAGGGTTAAAAGGGCTTGCAATTTCAAGAGAAATGCATTCGCGATTGGATTGATGACTTGCTTATCCTTTTGAACGCCAAGCTACAAACGCACTGTCGTGTCCTGTACGCCAGGGCTGCGTTATTCTTTATTATCGAATGTAAGAAAAAAATACCAGTAATTGTTTTAAACATATTTACTTCATATTTTTAGAGCCTGGGTTTTTGTCAAGTATAGACGTCGTTGGCGCACAGGGCACGCAGGTGCTTGTCAAATATAGGCGACTTTGGCGTCCAAAAGGTTAACAGCGTATATGAATTCAAGAGGATTATATCATAATGGAAGTTTATAATCTTATCCCGGGTAAGAAAAGGTAACATGGACGTTTATCTGAAACGTTACAATGTTGTGTTAACTTTTTTATCGCTTCAGAGCAGCTGCGTATGCCATTGGCAGTTCAACCTACTCTTTTCCTCAGACACGGGAAGCTAATTGCAGATCTAAGGTCCCTTACGGTGTCGTAAATGCAAGTGTTTGCATTGCGATCTCAATCGTATGGCATTAGACCACACCGTAATACTAGTCGTAGTGTTATGAGCCAACTGTAATTGCCCATAGTGTGTCAATTCTGCGGACGTTGTTAACAATGAATTGCGTAACACTTCCGATGTAGGTATAGACAAAGGACAATTTGAGGCTAGACAAACGTAAGTTTTGTTTGGCTAATCTCAGCTAATTAAGTCTAGATGCGATTGTCTTTTGTCATTTCGTGATTTGCGTAAAAAGTTGCCTTCAGACTATCTGACGATCGTCCCTGTTTTAGTGACAATGTGTTTAGTTTTTGTTGATTTTTATACAAAAATGATTATGTAACATGTTTGTCAACAAAATTTAGAAAAGCCGTCGATGTTCTAGATTACGCAACTAACACCCTTCAAACTATATCGATCGTGCAGAGTGTTTAAAATGAATAGGGAATAAAGCCTTTTTATCTTAAATATAGGTAATACAAGCTAGTTATCAATTATATTTCAAAACTGACCTAAAGCGCAACGACAATTACCTATATCGGCCTATTAATTTCCTATTACAGGGCCAAAGGTCTCCATCATTGAATTGAAGACATAATAAAACTATGCTTAACTAGGTTAATTGTTGTATAATTATGTGCAAAATGACAAATGTGCAGAATGTCTAATGATGAACTCAATGTTCTAAAAACCCTATAAGGTTTTACATATTTTTGCCCGACCTAGGAAATGAACTAAGATGACTCCAAATAATCACTTGTATAAATGAGTTTAAGACAATTGCTGTGAACTTTTTACAAACGAAGTAAATACGAGTAGTAGCAAATGTTTAAAAGATGTCTAATCTAAAACTGCGTTTAAGTTGATTGAAACCAACACAGCGTATTGGTGGCATCTTAACACAATATCTGATTGCCTCCGTCTACTTGGCTCCCATGCTTCGCTCCCATGGGATCCAAAAATATTTTTTTCCGCCTCTTGAACCCATAGGATCTTCAGATAATATAAATTATGGAAAAATATAACTGGATGATTATAGCATACTTTGTTAGTCGTATTATGCTATTTTATGCTCTGATGGGTGCGAATTATAAAGTAGAAGTGGTTTACACCGGTATGCTTGATACGATCATTATCTGATAAGAAGTATTAGAGTACAAGATGTGTAATATTTTATGCTTATTGAAATCTTTTTTTAATTTGTGGAACTTCTTAAATATTTACTTTACATTTAAAAACTTTGAACAGACAATCCGGTCCATAAAATTATAAAATCACATAACTGTAAAAGTCTTTATGGAAGCCAGTCATTGGTTAACGTTGCGTTTATAGCAATAACTTTAAGGATGTCTCATAAAATAATGTATTGTTTTGAGCTTTGGATTCACAGTCAAGAGACACATTTTTCATTAAGGCTTGGAACAGAAGAAAATAAATAATATATTTTTCACTAAAGGACATCTAGTCCTATAAAGTTTTGGAGACTAGACATAGTGATATTTGCCTTTTATCACTTGGTTTGAAGGATGCCGGAAATGTAGGAAACAGGAAAAACACTCAATATTAATGTACAAAGTTATTCATAAGATTTTAAAGTTCCTTTCACTATTACACCCATAGACTAATCTAGGTCCTTCTACCTATGTGACGTTGTCGGTTAGATCAAATACTGCGTATAATTTTCTGCAATCAATCTCACGCATAGGGCAAAACTTTAATAACTTTTTGTTGCCAAACCAGTTGTGGACACTTACATTAATTTCATGTTTGAAAACCTCCAGAAAAGTTAATACTTTATGTTGGATCTGAATGGTTGGTTTTCGTTAAATTTTTTACATCTAATGAAGAGAACTAACTCATCATTAAAGAGTCTAAGGGTCAGTTTTACCGTCGTACGATAAGTCCCTGATATTTTATTTTATTTGGTCAGTTAATTAAGATTTTTTACTGTTTGTCAATTGAAGATGAGACTACATACTTATCAAATAAAATCAGGCACTATTCTGATAGTGCCCATGCTCAGTTGCGAGGTGCTCAGGCCTTAAAGGACTTTCGCATAGCATTATGAGAACTGACTAAATAAACTCTACAGCCCCTATTTTGTCTAAGCTTAAGTTAATGACTAAACTAGTTTTTAGGGTGAAAATAATCGAAGTAGAAAAATTTCTTAATTAACAAACACCTAATAAAGTTTAGTGTCGCAGGGATATCGGTGACACTTGATAAGAAGAATGCTGAAAGATTCCAACCCATAGCAGATTTGAAACCACCATTTTTGAAACAAAATTAAAACTTCAAATAGTACGTGTACTCTAAACATTGCGTTTGTCTTCAGAACCTTATTTAAGAAAGTCCAAAAATGTATGTAAAAAAGCCAGTTCTTTAAAATATATTTTTTTCCATGTTAATTTTTTTTTCTGTAGCGCGCAAATTGCTTGCTTGATTTATTAAAACACGAATAAGTTTACTTTTAATTTTTTTATATTAGTATTATATTCAGTTATTTCATTAGGCACGTACGCCGAATGTAGAGCAACATGGCTAACATTATTTGGAAATTATATCATTGTAATACAATTTCGTTTAAGCCTATGCCTATCGAGGGCTCGATAAAGTTTGAACTTTGAGCGAGGCTGTGTCTACAATCTGTTAAGTAATAAAATGTTCCAACGTTAATCTCTCTGTTTGAACGCTATATTGAGTAGCCGCAACTACTCATAACGATATTGATAAACTTTTTATTTTACTTTGAGAATGCTCTCTCAGTAGGTATGTACATGTTGAAGTACTGTTTCTGATTTATAATTTATTTTGTATTCAGAAGCTAAGCTAATTTGATTTTAGGGCCAAGTTAGGATTCTGATTTCTTAAATGGTTTCAAATCGATTTATTTCTTAAATTTCGGTGCAATAATTGTGTTATAATTTATTGTTTATTTAATATTTTTTTTGCATTTTTAGAAATATGTTTACTTTTATATTTACACCGAATGAAAAATGTATACTTAGGAAGTTATGAATAAAATTGTAGCTTTCATTTATCAGTTACAATTTCTCGTTTGTTTTGTGTCGCTCAGTAGTAAGTCGTGCGTCACATTACAACTTACCCGACTTTAAAAAAGGAGGTGATTATCAATTCGACTGTAATTTTTTTTTACTAGATATTTGTTTTTCCATTCTTGCGCTTTGATAATTAGTACAGATTACAAAAAAGTTTAGTTCAATATTGTTTCTATTGTAATGTATCTAATATAATAACAAAAATAATAATTCTACATAAATTAATTTAATTTTGTTTTAAATTAAATTAAATGACACAATTTTAATAATGAAATGAAATGAAATTCTGAATTATACTTTCATAATATTAATATAAAATTTAAAAAATGCTTTATGCATCGAATTATTATATTTTACGATGTTTTGATTCTAAAATCCTTACCAAGAATTTCATGTTGAGGTTTTTGAGGTGGTTTCACAGCACTGAACACTGAGTGACTGATGACCAACTCCGGCGCAGCTAGCTTATATACTCGTTGCTTTGAGCGTTTAGTATAGGCAGCGCCAATTATTATACATTTTTTTCTATTGCCAAGGATATCTAATGCATTGGAATTACGTGAGGGATGATGAAGTTTTAATAATATTTCGGGGTTTTTTGTTACTCAATTATCGTCCTTTGTTAATGTGAATACCTTTCATTTGCTGCTATGCTGTGATTTGAACGAGAAAGGAAAAATAAAGGTCTGTAGCAGCAGAGCTTTTCCTTTTCATGCGTTAGTATATAACAAGATGTTTGGTTTCAGTAAGTTTTTTTACAAAGTCTGTTCTGTAAGAAGTCAATTTGACTTCGGTATTCGCTGTGAGAAACAGCTTTATTCACTGTCGATAATTTGATCGTTTTCGTATTCTATATAAATTATAATTAAATATTTTTTATAATTAGTGATTATGGTAGGTACGTTATTATAACTCCTTCATATTATGGTGATTCTTACGTTTTAGTTTTACTGCAGGTTGAACATTTGTTCTTTGGAATAGTTCAATACTTTAGGTTAGGCCACTATAATTATCTTAGAGCTTTTAGGTCAGTCTTAGAACTCTTTAGGTCAGTCTTAGAACCTCAAATAAAGGTCAAGCTCTATAAATGATAATAAATCATTATTTATTAGTTAAAATTATTATACAACATTCAAAAATAGAACATAAAATTCAACGTAAGGTTCGAACCGGTACCGATGGTAGGTACGGTAGGACTCTACCAAATGCGCTAATTCCTGTCCTGAACCTACTGTAATAATGCTTTTATATATTTAACGTGATATTTTTTATACATGAGTAATTTTTGCAGTTTCAGTTTGCAATAATAAAATTAAAATATCTTAAGATTTTACAATTGTTTGCATATACAGGTCGAATAGATCTGGAAAATTTACAGTATTTAAAAAAACAAATTATGTAGTTCTTAGCATAGTTAGAGCATAGTTTAGGAATAAGATGGCTTTTTGAGGAAATGACAAGCCATACATACTCCTTGTGATCTGTCTCTCAAGATACCACCGTCAGGTAAGGAGGAGCATTCTGGGATTTAGTGGGTAAGCCCCACTTTCTAGGGCGTGGGAGTTCCACACACCACCCTCCGCCCCTAAAGGAGAGTGACAGTACGTAACGTTTAATCCCACCAAAAACATAAATGTGAAAAAGGAGAGCCAAGTTCAATACAAAAATTATGTTTGGCTGTGGGCTTTGCCGCAAAAAGAATGGAGATCTAATTGAGTGCCAAGTTCTATGATCTTAAAGTAGGTAAGATTTGACTTGGCCAGTTTTTATTACATCAGTCATTTTATAAAGTTATTCAACATTTATATAATTTTATGTATTTTAAATCTGATAAAAACTGGCCAAGTCAAATCTTACCTACTTTAAGATCATAGAACTTGGCACTCAATTAGATCTCCATTCTTTTTGCGGCAAAGCCCACAGCCAAACATAATTTTTGTATTGAACTTGGCTCTCCTTTTTCACATTTATGTTTTTGGTGGGATATCATTACTTTTTGTAAAGAAAATTAGGCTGGTATTGAGATTTAATGTGGTGCCGCGCGCCGCCGAAGACACACCATCGCGTTGGCCGGTTGTTTAGCGCGCGTTTAGGACTGACTGACTTGTAGTAGCAAAACCTAACCTACTTCCAGATGACCTAGAAGGATGAAATTTGGAATCCAGATCGATAATTGTGTGTGACCGTAGGAAAAAATCGTAAAATGGAAAAAAGTTAAAAAATAGGGGGAGGGGGGGGGTTCCCCCCTTAATTTTTAACTTTTTTCTATTTTCAGATTTTTTCCTACGGTTACACACAATTACCAAGCTGGATTCCAAATTTCATCCTTCTAGGTCATCTGGAAGTACGTTAGGTTTTGTTACCCTAACCGGTAGCAAAACCTAACCCACTTCCAGATGACCTAGAAGGATGAAATTTGGAATCCAGATCGATAATTGTGTGTAACCGTAGGAAAAAATCGGAAAATGGAAAAAAGTTAAAAAATAGGGGGAGGGGGGGGGGTTGGTTCCCCCCCTAATTTGTAACTTTTTTCTATTTTCAGATTTTTTCCTACGGTTACACACAATAACCAAGCTGGATTCCAAATTTCATCCTTCTAGGTCATCTGGAAGTACGTTAGGTTTTGCTACTATAAGTCAGTGAGTCAATACTAATTTTTACGACTTTTTGACCTTCATATCTTTATAACCGTTTGAGTTAGCTTCATGAAATTTGAGCTTCTAGGTGTCCTTATGGACCTTATTAAACTCACGTAGTTTCATGTGTTTACGTTAAATAGGTATTAAGTTATAGAAGGGTCAAAAGTGCCACCAAATGGTTCGTGTAAATATACACTTGGCGCTGGCTAGCCCGTTCCTTTCCTTTTTGCTTGAACTTGGCTTGACACGCTGCCGCGTGTCTAGATTCCAGGGTAAAACATGAGAGGGAAACATACTCCTTTATTTATTACTATGTGTACACGCCGCCTTTCCCGCCCTTAAGAATTAATCTACGGCCCGAAGCCCTAATATAAATATTTGTGAAAGGATTAGCATACATGATGATACGTGGTCGTATAAAAAAAATTATTTATTTTATAAAAACGAATATTAACTTGGATTTTGTATAATTGTGATTCATAGTGTAAGCGAAGAACCCGGCGTTATAGTGTCGCTGATAATCCATCTGCATAATAATGATACATGCATGGCACACACTATCTGCATAAAAATCCAGTGTTGGTCACTAAACTGGCTTCATATTTATGGAATGTAAAATAGTAGTAACAGTATATTAACGCCCCTACTGGACTATTACCCTACTCCCTACTGGAGGACAAAGGCCTAGGTGGATGGGCTGGTCATTCGCTGCAAGGTACGCACCAGCTCGTCCCTTTCTCGGGTGTATAGGGGAAGCCAGGGCAGTTTAGGGGGTAATGGGACGAACGCCATTAGCCCTGAGTCCTACTGTGGTTATGGTGAGTAAAATTATTCTCCATTGCTAAACACGGGTAAAAGCCTTATTGAAATCACGGCATTAATACCGCGATGCAAATAAGTACCAAATAGCAAATTGCTAAACTATTCACATAACGCCGATAAGCCTCAAACTGAACATAGCTTTATTATGGATACAACAAATAAGCATTACTTTCATACAATATTTTTTTGTAAATACAAACCATTTTTAATAGCGGTTTAGTGTTTCCACAGTCACTGCGACCAATTCTGATCTACTGTGAACGCCACTTAGATTACAGTTCCTCTCCAAGCCCAACCTTTTCTACGAAGAGAAGGATATTCTTGGAGAGGATATCTTTAGCCTCGTCTGGTTGTAGAATGTGCTTCCCCAGAATAATACAAACCATACAAACAGACACACGCATAATTTTTTGTAAGGTATTGTATAGAACCCGCAACCTGCATTCGACGACTTCTTCTCAACTATAACAACACCAGTCGGTTGTCAAGTATCGATATAATTATTTTAATGGTTTCTTAAATCTTAAAGAACTTTGGGCACCACCATACCATTAAGATCGTTTACATACTTTACCTACTTGATTGTTTCATATTTTTTGTAAATATAGTGACTCCCAAGGTACGAGTATCCTGGGGTTCTGGGTTCAATACTCTGGTCGGGCAAACTTCGCATTAGATTTTTTTAATACAGCTTGACCTAACTAGCAAAGAAGTCATATAATAAGAAGCCTAAATAACATTTGGTCATACAGAATTTCGCAATTGGCTAGTGTAGTAATTATAGCATTATTTATAATTATAGAGGGTAGTAGTAGATGCCCTGTAGTGGGATACTTTACTTAACTATAATCTTTATTCCCTTTCTATTACACTCTTAGCTTCTTTCAACTTGGAAGTTATTTTTTAATATTAAAGTTTCTGCTTAATTAAGTCGTTAACCTGAAACAATAAAGAGGAAGTTGCCTTAATTACAACCTTAGTACTTTATTACTTATACAGCGCTTATTAAAAGAGGTTCCTGACGTATTATATGTACTTGAATTGTTTAATGAATTGGTATAAATAATAATAATAGTAATAAATATCTCTGGATATTATTCATACAGCGTCATCTAGCCCCAGACTAAGCATTAGCTTGTGTTAAAGGTGCTAGACAACGGATAAACATTACTTATATACTTTTTTTGTATATTATACATAGGAACACCCAGACCGATACAAACAGACATGTTCAAGCACACAAATGTTTGTACCGTGCGGGGATCGAACCCGCAACCTCTGGTGTAATAGCCGACTTTTTGACCATTACACCAAATGGCTCGTATGAACCAGCTATTGCCCAGATGCTTCCATTAGTCGAGTGTGTCAGTAAGCAAGAATTTGCTTAAATCCGGGAGCCTTGAGAGGCTTTAACTACCAAATAACTACCTGAAAGTGTACCATTGAGTAATTACTTACTTAGGTAGATACTTAAAAACTGTTTACACTCTTATGGACTTATGTGATATACTAAAGTAAGTACCTATTTACTGGCTCACACACTGATATTTTTTAAACACAGTCACAGCTGATAAGGCATCTGATTTTACCATATATGGGGAAGGGGGTGCTACATATCCGGTTAAATTTTGAAATAAACCTACCTACAAACCCGGACCCAAGGCGGGCACTACCGGGATAAAAAGTAGTTTATATCCTTTCCTAACGTCTTGTTTATGTCCGTGACAATTTTTTATCAAAATCGGTAAAGCGGTTTTAAAAGCCTAATACACAGACCGACTTAGTGATATTCGCATTTATAATTTAGACACGTATAGATGAACGAGTGAGTAAATTATTATGAGGACGTTTTACCAAAAATCTAGAAGACCAAATAAATGCGCCGTAAATTTGCATTGTTTTTGGTTAAATAGAGCTCATTTTTTATATTATAGGGGGGCAAACGAGCAAGTGGGTCACATGATGATAAGTGATCACCGCCGCCTAAAAAGGTCCCTGACGAATTCTGGTAATTATATAATAATTACATTATAAATGTCACATTATGTTTTGAGTTATATTTTATATCTATGAGTAGCACAATTATTATTTACAACAAATGGCACTTAATGTGGACTGAAAGTCAATGTCATAGTGTTATTTTCCGCTTCATTTACGTGGTTTCTCACGTCTGTCTTTTTCACTAAGTAATAAATACTTTACGTAAGTAAATAATAATATCATTCGAGGTCTCAAGGTTTCAATACTAAGGGTCAGATGATTGACCATTGGGTTCACATCGATAGTTTTATAATAGGCCTAATTCTAAACTCTAAGAGCCCGTTATACCACTGTCTGATCAGTTCCCGATACAAAAAATACATAAAGGAATACTTTTAGCACCATAACCGCAGGATAGAAGACCTGACCAAGACCTTCGTAGAAGGCCGGGCCGGAGAAGATGAGCTCACTTAGCACGCCTCCTCCGGCCTGAGGTTTGACCTGCCGATGGCGGCAGCTCCCCAAGGCCCGCATTGCACAGGTCTCCCGAGCTAAGTCTGAAGGTCACCTATGTAGTTTCTCGGGTGACCCTACCTTGGCGCCACCCGAGAGGCCTCAAGTCACTGGGCTGGCCAATAGACACAAAACTGGCACCGACTCGTCCCAATTTGGGCGTGAAGGGAAACCGGGGAAGTTTAGTGGGTAGTGGATGCTTTAGTCTTTTTTGTAGTGGTAGAGCCATGCTGTTTTACAGTACGAATGGGCCGGCTCGTCTGAGGAAGTACCATCATCTCACATAACACCTTTAGCGTGAAATAATAGTGACTACAATTGTGATCGGCCGAGATGTCGGGGTCCTGGGTTCAATTCCCGGGTCGAGCTAACTTTGTTTCGGCTATTTCAGGCACTGCTCGGTTTGTGATCACCAATCCGCATTTAGCAAGCGTAGTGATTAGGCCAGTACCCATCATTGTAACGATAACTTGATTTCAAGGATGGAGGTCTTTGCCCTGCAATCGGACATTCATAGGCTGATACTTTACTTTACTTTACAATTGTGTTTCGTTTGGTTTGTGAGGGTGCCGGAGGCCCAGACCCCCACTTAAAAGGCCGGCAACGCATCAGCGATCCCTCTGGTGTAGCAGATGTCCATGTGCGGCGGCGATTGCTTACCGCTAGCTCGTTTCCCGCCTCAGACATAAAAAAAAGTCTCGAGTCCCACACACGGCTGCAAGTCTAGCTAGTCTGCGGTTATGGTGCATAAACGCATTCTCCTCCGGAAAAAAAGGTTAGCAAGCCATGTGTGGAACCCGGTACTAAAGCTTCCTACTACGCTCTAAACCCCCCCGGATAAAAAAACGACGGGTTGCACTCCGGGAGTGCCGGCAGAAGTGAAAACCTGAATATTAACGTTGTGCATTTTTGATATGTATTTCGGAATGGTTAGGGATTTAATTGATTGGTAGAGGTATAAAAGTACTATCATCTAAGTGGTAAAATACAATATTTATTTATTGCGCTATCGTACACAAACATGACAAAAGTTTATCTCTCAAATGTAATCAGAAACTTTTTCAGACTTATCAGAAACTCCTTGCTGTGACACTGAAACGCCATGTAATAAACGATGATAAAATGATTGACAACCGTCAATGTCATACTTTTTTGATTGACAACTATCTATTTTCTAAACAACGAAAACAAAGTTTGGAATTTACAACTAATTGCATACTGGAATCTGCGGATAAACTTTTGAATTTGGAGCAATCGGCCAAGAAATGATTCCCTTTACAGAATCCGCAGACTCCCGAATCGTTAATAACACGAGTGGTGTTACAGTAATCAACATGTCGCTTTCGAGGATGTTCACTGGGAATTTGGGGTAACAAGCCAAACTGTGTGTGAGAACGAGCCTCTTGTCGCAGGAAATCGGACAGCATTTCCAACTTCATACGACCTGATGCATGCTCCGCAGCATAGCGGGTCCAAAGACTGCGGAGAAGTGGTGTTAATTTCCACAAAATACTGTTATATAATTCCGGCGAATAAAGATATTCCAAACTTTTTAAATGTTTTATTACGGCAATTAAATTTTGAATTTTGCAGGATATCAAATTAAGGTCTTTGTGGTCACTTTGTAGCATAGGAAGCATATAGGAAGCGACCGCACTGCGGCTATAATAGTAGAAGAGGTCACACTTGACAGTTCATTTATGCAAAGAAAAATATACCTTACGCTAAAGAAATAAAACTCAAGAAAACAACATCAGTTCTTATTAATACAATTATTTACTCTACTCCTGATGTACATAAGAAGCACTTTTCTTTGCATAAATGAGCTGTCAAATTGAACAAAAAACCATTATTGTCTATAGACCGACAAACTACCTGTTCCGGTGGCGGCGTCGCTACTGTCTATTTAAAACTGTCATTAAATATCGTTTTTGCATTGCATTTCACGTAGTTCCAATTTTGGCCACCGGAACAGATAAGTTTGTAGAAAACACGTGTCCGGACTTCAAATTTTATATGGATTTTCGATCAGGTCACGTGACACGTAAATCCTGACGCGAGTTTAACATTTTTTCCCCATACAAAAAAAGTGCACAACGCCGCTAAAGAAGTTTTCACTTCAAAAAATCATAGCTGCGCGCCAAGATTCAAACCTTCGACCTGACGCTTGTCGTGACGTTTAGTTTCAAACGCTACCAATAAGCATTGATATCAACATCCAACGATGTTCAGTGAATAAAATGAACTATCATTAAACCTAAGTACTTATCTAAATCTTAATTACACACATGTTTGTAATGAACCTATGGTCAGTAACCATTCATCAAATGGGACATATGTGCCGTTGTAAGCATAATTGCTTAAATAAAATGGCACTTTAAGAGCATCTGATGTAATTACAACCGGTGTCAACTAGATGGTATTCATCCCACATTCATCCATATCTGTCATACACGCGAGTATACTTGTCATACATTTAATTAATAATCAAAGAATATATTAAACTAATTTAGAGTTAACGATAGGTGCTTGTTTCGTCTGTTGTGTACCTAAGTTTATCCCTTAAAGAACAATGCCCATTTTTGGCCAACCCGTGGACAGTAAAATAAATAAAATCTGAATTTTGCAATAAATTACTTTTAAATTAATTTGATTTTTGATAGTTACTAGAAGTCCGCCAGATCTTTAATTATTTTTATGATTTAAATAAATTGTGTAATTAATAAATCACTTCCGCATTACAAAATGTTGTCAGTATCTAACATTACAATCGATTTCGTAATCGAGTCAATCCTGTTATTCGATTGAACTTTTTTTACTTTTTATAATTATTAAGCATCTCTGCAATTATCATTGTTACATTTTATTAATGTAATTACTTATTGATTACAAAAATAACCTTAAAGCTTTTTCTTTAAATGTATTAAAAATAATTCCTTTTAATTATTAATATCGCAATCTATATCGATAATTCGGTATTATATTTCATTTATTCAAAATGCAACACTGGCAATTATTTTTGGCATTGACATTAGGACAGTCAATCTTCATTCGAAAGTTGTCAAAATACGAGGAAATAGTTTTCTCTGTCTACGGTGGTCTATGGACATAAACTTAATATATAGATAATATTAATTCCATGTCTATGGAGGAAATCAAAAGCGAATGACATTTCAAGATGACGATTGACTGACAATATCAGTCACTCAACGAAAAGAATAGTACAGTCAAGAGCACGCCAGACGTAACACTTTGAACTTTGTACCACTCTTATGTCAGGGGCATAAGTGGTATTATCGAACTGCAAGTTTTAACCGTGATGTGCTGTTGACCATACATATACGTCATTTTGTGCTGCGGAAATGATAATATTCATTGCACAATTATTTAAATCATAAAAATAATAAAAGGGCTGGCGGACTTCTAGTAAATACCAAAAATTCAATTAATTAAGAAGTTATTTATTGCAAAATTCAGTTTTTATTTATTTTACTGTCCACAGTTGGCCAAAACTTGTAGGGCTCGTGGGCATTGTTCTTTGCATTTTATAACGTAGACGTAGGCTCAAGTTTACGTTTACGTTGAATGATGTCAACATTATTCACACGCGCTGCTCTAAGCATATCGCGTCTAGCCGCAAAATAAGCATAGCTTTATTATAGGTGTCAGACAACGGATAAGTATTAAATAAACCATCTATACTCTATACTAATAATTTATAAAAAGTAAAGATTTATTTGTTTTGTTTGTGTTGAATAAGCTCCGAAACTACTGAACCGATTTGAAAAATTCTTTCAATGTTGAAAGGCTACCTTCCCGAGTGACATACTTTTGATCCCGGAAATGTGGGGGAAAAGGGGGGATAATTGACAAAAGAAATTGCGCGCTGGTGCAACCGCGGAGAGGACCGCTAGTTTATTTATACATAAGTACATGCATACTCGTATTACACAGGAACATGAAGTTTATACACATGAAGGTTTGAAGCGGTAAACCTTTTGTGTAATAGCCGACTTCTCAAACATTGTAAATTGTCGCCAAATATTGTATTATATATACCTTTGACATATTTTTTATTTGCAAAAAGTTATAAATATTCTAGTTTTAGGATATAATTTTATATAGGGTCATTTTATGGCAAGCAACCGGAAGTCATTGACACGTCACGCAGAGAATTTGAATTGCCTTTCTTTTTTCTTTCTGTTAAACGTAAACTTTGGCAGTAAGGGACGATAGAGAGTGACTGACCATAATTAATTTTATGTAAAGGGTTGTAAAAGGCCCCGACATTCGCAATTGGGACAAAGCCCGGGAAATACATTCACAGCATTCGCAGATCTTAAGATGACATTCCATTCAGTGTCAGTACATTTTCTGTCTGTAAAAAAACAACTGTTAGAGGACTTTAGGCCAACAAATTAGGGCCAAAGAATTGTAATAACAACAACAGCGATTTGACTGAAGAATTTCAATCTAGGACGAATTGTTTCCACACAACCATTACTTCCCTCCCATACAAGGAACTTATTGCGTTCCTCAGACATTGTTTGTATTAATTGCAATATGTTTCTAGATCCCATTATGAGATACTCGGCTAGGATTGTGTTTAGGCCTTCCCTAGTTTTACGCAACACTTGTTACACGAGCGAGCTGTAATTTCTTTGCCTACTCGTACGTTATTGATGCGTTGTTTTTAAATATTGGTTTATTTTTTTCTATGAGTGCACGAATTTTATAAAAAATTAAAGTGGAGTCATTTTAATAGGTAACATTTGACAGTTCATTTATGCAAAGAAAAATATACCTTACGCTAAAGGAATAAAACTCAAGAAAACAACATAAGCTTTTTTAATACAATTATTTATTTAGAAAATTAGACTCTACTCCTGATGTACATGTATAAGTAGTACTATGCTTTGCATAAATGATCTGTCAAATGTAACCTATTAAAATGACTCCACTGTAACATTTATCACACACTAATTAAAAAAAATACTTTGGTATATACGGCTTGGGTTCGAATCTCACCCAAGACAAACATTCACGTGACAAACATTTTATGTTTATGCTGTGTCTTGTTCACCTTCTTGTATTTGATTATAATTATTATTTATTCGTAATTTTTTCGTTAGTTCTGATACCCCATATAATGTTAATATTTACCTTTATTTCGTTTACGTTGTTATTATTACGTTTTCGTTGATTTTTTTTTTATTTTTGCCTATGTATTAAATTAAAAGTAAAAGGGACGAAACATAATGTGACAATTTTGTTCAAGATTTCCACTCAATGAGCCATTGTCATATTTTTTTGTTCACGACCACCGCATGCCGACATAAGGTTTTCCCACAAAAAACGGATAGTTTCATTGCTCATACAGCCTTGGAAAGGTCGCTCTACTTGCGAACAGGCTGTTCTGTTCACACCTCGACGTAATATTTGTTTTGTTTTTAAAACGTTGAACTTAGGCGGCCTTAAGGTTCTACTAAGTTATTAGGCCATCTTTTGTTTCAAAGAATGGTATGTCGTAGATGAACGTAAAGTTTGATATTTGTAACAATAGAAGGAAGCAGTCGATGGTCAGAATAAATATAAAAAATTTGGCAATTTTTATAACGCGTCTAGCTGTGTGGCCCCGGCTTTGCACGAATCTTGTCCATAATATAAAAATTACAAAATAAGAAATATTTCATTTGGTGCAGTTGTTTTTAAGCTATGCGCATACAATTATTTTGTATGATTAATTTTGAATCAAATCAATACAACGACTTTGGAAATGTAGTTTTTCGTAAAATCAAATATGACACAGAATAAAATTATAAAAATATAAGTGTTATTGTAATTTTTATGTACATACTATTGTTATAGTCAAATAGTCATGTTTTTCCAGTTATTTTATAATTTTGACTACTCCATCAAATAACTAATAAATATATTTTCATCATCTATCTAGCCAGTCGATTTAAAATAAATATTTGTTTGATTTACGTCTCTATATGTATGAGTATAGTACCTTTTGAGAATACCAGAGCGTTTGAGCTATTCGACTGACCTATTCAAATCCGACCTTTTCCTATACTCGCCACAATAAGATCAAGACAGCTATTTCAGACAAAGGCATGACCAGTCGTCGTACCTAATAACTACCTTTCTTTAAATTGACGTTTTTGCAAATAGTGCAAATCGTTTTTTATTTATAGGAGTTGCACGAGCCGTTTGGTGTAATAGTCGAGAAGTCGGCTATTACTCCAGAGGTCGCCGGTTCGGTCCCCGCACGGTACAAACATTTGTATGCATGAACATTTCTGTCTGGGTGTTTCTTCAGCTATTTCAGACAAAGCCATGACCAGTCGTCGTACCTAACTACCTTTCTTTATATCGACGTTTTTGCCAAATTAATTCAAGGCCTGTAACAGTACATAAACCTTTTGTTTGTAACAGTTGTAATTAGTAGCTTAAATGAAGTAATTAATTATTGTTGTTAGAAGTAAATTAGTGAGCGGGAATAGTTTTTAACTTTATATGTTAATTACCCTAGTTTCAATGACGTTTTAGTTTGTGAATTATTGCTTTTAAATTACGCGGAAAATAATTTGGCTCTTTCTAGAGACAATATGAAGAGCTCATTACTAGAATATTTTAGTGTAGGTATTTGAAATCCGCTCCAGTTTTGAACAAGTTAATTAACTGTACATTTTGAATCGTAGGCTTAATGCAAAATGCGTTTACGTAAGATTATATTTCAATAAATAGGTTATAATATGGTACAATTTTTTTATTTTTGAAATATGTAGTGCCATTGCGTTTTTTTGTTAAAGTGTTTGAGGTAGACTAGGAGTTAGTTAAAGAGTTACAACGCTATGAAAACCTAAGTTCACTGTAGGATAAGCAGTTCCTAAAACATGATTTGACTTGTTTATTCAAATGTACCTTTTATTTGTATTAACTCCAAAATGTCAAATATCTCCATAAATTGTATTCAAGTTAGTATCATTTATTTTTATGTATTATAATGTCAACCTCTATAATGGCATAACTACCACTCTTTTCAAGTGAAGCGGTGATCACGAAATCAGATTTGGTTTCAAAAATCTGAAACTGCCGCACCATAGAACTCATCGAGACTCGATATTTAAAGCACCTAGCCATTGAGGATATAGGTACCGTATTTATACCAAAGTTATAAGTTGCAGGTATGAGCAATCTTTCTCTGCAGTATTTGAGCCTTGTCTGACGGTCGATTCTCGCGCCGCTCGCTAGCAGAACAAATCGGCAGCGGGTGGACTCGAGTGGAGGCGATTTATCGAGCGATCGACTGCGCTGCGGCAACTTACCGCGATACCATCCGATCCTGCGCCGATACCTGCGCTACTACCACGGGTTGCTTTGTGAGGAAATATATTTTAGGGGCTTAAACAATAATCTAGTAACTTTACTTACTCTACACAAGCGTGCAAACCTATTTATTTCACGGCGGAATATGGTTATAAACCGAATATTCCGCACCTATGATTTAACACGGAATATTCGGGTGGACTAATGCCGGACCCTAGAATTGGGTAGTCCAATAAAACACGGAAACGATTCACGTCTAGAATCTTTGGGTGGGACCAAAAATCTATCTGGAAGATGTGTCGGAACGAAAACAGGAGCTGGAACATATAATTTGAAGCACACCACTAATTCTCATTACTAGGTATACTACTCTTACTCATATTCGATGCTGTTTAAGGTGGTACTTAACCTAACTCTTGTGTCAGTTAAACAAAGATGGTGTTTGATCTCTAAAGGAAATCGAAAACCTGCCTGAATGACAGCGCCACAGATACTTTTAACACGCTGGGTCTTTTTAGTAAAACGACTTAATCAAAGCGCTGCGCGCTGGTTCATGTAAATTTTATCGGCAAAACTCGTTCGGCTTCTACACTTCTAACCTTTTTTGTCTGTCATAAAATATTTCTTTGCTGGCAGACTTCAACAATATTATTTCAGTTAAATTGTAAAAACATCCAATAACCAGAACCATTAGTAAGGGTACTCGATACGTAACATAAACATTTTCCCATTTACTCGCGATCCTTTGTATTCGATCTCCGTGTGGCGCCCGATAAACATAGTATACGACCACACTCAGCCTCGCGATTTGCCCAATTTCTTCACCCATCGTATATTAGCTCTTATCTATTTCTGATTTCTAACACATTATGTGAGACAGTTAGCTAATAAGGTTGTCGGGAGGTTCGAGACGTGCAAAAAATAGATTTGAGCCAGACAGGGACATATTACTCGTACCTACATATAGGTTTCCTTGAATGACAGGCTGTTTTGTTTTTACATTTCGTCGGAAGAAGTGAACAGCTTTCTTTGAGAAGTGTCGCCTTTTGATGTTTTGAGATGACTATTTTGTAAACCCTCGCACTGTTCAAGGAGTGACTTTAGCACGAGTTGGATCTGCCGCCCGTTCTCTATCAATTAGCGTCATCTATCCCTCCTCCTCATGGCGAAACTATGTAATACACTTTTTTACTTACTCTTTTAGTAAAACTACAAATAAATGGACTTTAAACAGTCAATAAATAATTCTAAATAAAAATAAAAGCCAGTGTTTTTATTATCTCTATTCCAAGTATAATTACGAGTATCTCGTGAAATTTTTACAATCAATGTTTTCAGCATGTCGAAAAATATATAGTACATTTTATTTTATACTTTTTTATTTTCCCGCATAATAATACATACACAGGAAACAGCCAGAGCGAATAAAAACATATATTTTGTAACGTTACATAACTTTTTTGATATACTATTAAAAAAGAAAAAGTTATGACATGACCATTTTGAAATAAGTGTTAAAATACTCGTTTACGCAGAATAATACCGCGATTGTAAACACGTAAGCTGCATCATAATGAGTGTAACGGAACTCACAGCTTTGTAGGCTACCGCTCGGCCTATCTAACCTTGACACAAAGAACCATTAACATGTGTGTGAATATTCGGCTAATTATCTCTCAAGGACCAGATTATGCTATAGGAGTCATGATACGTAGCAAATCATTGAAGCAAGCACGGTTTTTTGATTTTTTTACATCTGTATTATTATGACGAGGTGTGCTTTGAAGTTCAGTGGTTTCGAACGGATGATTCTGTCATGAGGATGACGTAAGTATATCGTTTGAACTGGGCCACGGTGTTACGCACGTGCTTTTTATAATGTGCGTAGGTAGGTATTGATAGTATTGGTAGTGATATGACATGACTTCTAGTGTACTTCGCTCCCGTATTAATATTGCCGGAACACAGCCGGAGCTGTTGTGGCGGCAGATTTTACCTGTGAAGGTTAGAAAGTTAGCCCTACTTCCGCATTTGATTGGTAGGACATTTTTAACGTATCTAAGTTTTTATAATAAAAATATGTTTATTCTCAACCCTCATCATCATCATCCCAGCGTATTCCCGATTGCATCCAGTATGGAGCTCAGGGTCCGCTTCGACTATGATCCTAGATTTGAAAAGCCTGGTTATTACAATGGATGTTATCTTCAACCCTAATTTAACAAATCCAAATAACAAAGTGGGAATAATGTAATATTTTTTTCTCAGACGTAATAAGTGTGTTAACGAATTCGGATTAATTAATACCGCAGTTTACATTTTGATCTCTTTTTGTGTTCTGTTACAATTAATTTGAATGAAGTTTTAGTCATTATACGTAGTTTTTTTGAAACAATGATTGAATTGATTTATCACGTTCGTTCGTTCCGGATCTTTGTTATAATGTTAAGAGATTAAACTGAGTTATTTCGTGATAACTGGGGCGGATATAAGTAAATTAAAAAGGAACATTATATTGGATTTTTTTTTAATTTTATTGAGATTAGTCGTGCAGCTAAGAGCTATCTCTAGATAATGAAGAAGATAGGAGAGATGTAATGTCGACGGTATTACAACTAGTTGAATTCATACATTTTTATCCCGGGTAGAATTCCAATCCACGGCCCCTGGCGTGTAGTATTATGTCACTGCCAAATGACACTGCATAATTCATTAGGTTTTCTAAGAAAAATCTGTCTAAAAATATGTAAGTAATACCTAAGTAGCCAAAGATTACTTTACTACTTTACCAACTAGTCTACTGTCTAGTATAAAAATGAACATAAGCAAACTTAATTTTACACTTGAATATAGCAGTAATGGCGCTAATACATCTGCCTCTATTTAAGTACAATTGTATCTCTGATAGCCGGACCACCCTCTTGAGAATAATGAATAATGCGTGAGCTATTACATCACCTGAGTAATTTATTGAAAATCAATCACTACGCGGTTATTATAAACAATTACGGAATAAACTTGAAGTGTTAAGTTGCAGGTAATTACATAGTGCAATTACTAAGTAGAGTTGCCGTATCGTGTTTTCTATAGAGAATTGTCTGAAGCCAGCGAAAGGGGTAGCGCAAGGAGATAACCAACACCGCTACCAGTTACTGTAATAAATTAATGATTAAAATATAGAAATACTAATATTTTTTTCTGTTGGATTACATTATTTTCGACATCTTTATTTTTGACACTGCAAACTGCACTATTAATTTACTGAAATGACGTCGAGACAAAATTAAAAGAAGAACTACATCGTAAATACCAACTCTTCCTAGTATTATTATTCGTGGGTAATTATGTGAGTGTATACCTACTTACTACGTATCTATCGGTTTCTTATGAGAGAACGATCAATCTTTGCTGTGGCTATATTAAGGATGACTTAGTACTAAATTAACGCCATTTTAGGTATCGCAATTCTCGGTATGTTCTGTAAATATACATCGTGGACTTAATTCGGTGTGGAGGGACTTAATTACGTTGTAAATGAAGTTGGTGTCAGGCAAATTGTATAACAGGCACATACGCATTCCGACGCGAGGACTGAAATAATATGTCTGGTCCTCAGCTCTAATTGTATCAATACAATTGTTAAGTAGATACCTAATACATTATATTGAGGAATAAATTGTTGTAAATCTATACCTCAATACTAATATTAAAAAGAGGAAAGATTTGATTGATTGTTTGTTTGTATTGAATAGGCTCTGAAACTACTTACCAGATTTGAATGATTCTTTCACTGTTGGAAAGCTGCACTATCCCCAAGTGACATAGGGTACTTTTGATCCCGGAAATGTAGGGGGTCATTTGAAATAAATTACGTGCGGGTGAAACCGCGGGCGGAAGGCTATTGTCAATAAATACATACAAATAACGTTAATCAAGTTCGTAAGCTCGATTAGTCCGGATGATTTAAAAAAAAGAATAATTGCTTATCAGTATTGTACTTCTTTTGAAGATAATTTGTTTTAAACCAACAATATGATTGTTTGATTCTATTTGAATTGAAGTTAATGTTTGACATAATCCTTAGAGCAGTATTCTCCATTTTTAAGTCAAACGTCATCTTTATATTACAAAAACTCTTCAAATCATTAACAAAATGATGACTTTATAGTGTGCGTAATTATTGTCGAAATTAATATTAATATCTTAGATTTTTTTTTGACTCTGGTATTTTAGCTCCAGAGAGAGCCTTAGAAGACAGAACGGGGTTAATTAAGATTGAATATTAATATGTAGAAAAATAAATTTAGGTTACCTTTCGCTAATGTATACGACTAGATATCAAAGATTCAACTTCTGCAAAGTTTTAGAAACACTGGTTCGTCTCATAATAAATGTGGCATTGTGTAAGACAGTATCAGCGTTCGAGGCGCTACTTATTGAACTAACGCCCTACTTACCTAGCCCTCGTGATTCATATTCCTCGGAAACATAAGTGTGCGCTTTGTTTTATACATTGATATTTACTTGAAGATAAACCTTCAAAGGTTATACTTAAATGTATCATTGGTCCTGATTATAGAGTAGAGATATTGAATAAATAGCATTAAGAAGGAATTCAAATCACTAGTGTTATATGAATCAGGAACAATGTTGTAATCATTGAGAGAATTATTGGTAAAACTATCTTTCGCAATTTTGCGTGTTATTACGTCTAGAAGTAAACAACTTGTGATACCTTGTTCTACACTTTTATTATCCAGGTTTACTGTAATTTTTAAATCATTTGGAGATTCAACTTTTCAGATTGTGCCTCACGGACAAAGTATACTCCCAGTCATAACTACATAGCTCAAACATTCAAATTTAAGTAAGATTCTGCTCTTATTAAATACGTCTTTGTTCTTAGTAGTTAAAAGTTATTGGCGATAGCTGACCTCACTTATAATAGTAACTACTTTTAGAAACTACTTTTATTCAACAAAACCCCACGAATCATCTTTTAAGTCTAGCGTTTGAGCACACAATTTTCAGATCATCTTACTACTGATTGATTGATCAAAACTATATAGCGCAATTATAGCAGCAGAAATCACAGCAACTTTATTTTTAGACTTTGAAAAGGACCTTGATTAATGCGAATCTAAGTTTGTAGGTCAGAACATAATAATTTAACACTGTAAATGGTAACAAAGAGACAAATTTTGGAGGACAGCAGACAAATCATAATATAAGTGTTGGTAGTCTTGTAAAGTTTCTCACACTGTATTTAGTTTAATGCTATGCGTCTTGTGTCGTATCACGTAAGTTACAAAACTTCTGCTACTGAGATCCTGACACGTTGGTTGACTATTAATGGGAGTATTTAAGGTTGTTGCGTTTAACCTAGTTATTTTGTTTTGACAAAATATAAATACTTAAAAAGTTACTACTTTAGCAGTGTCCTTATCCGGTCTGAGGGTTGACCTGCGGGCGGGGGTAGCTTCCTAACGTCCGCATTGCACAGGTCGCCCGGGCCAAGTCCAAGGGTCACCTTGTTTCACGGGTAGCCCTCCCTAGGCCCCAACCTTGACTTGAGGCCTCTCATGTCGGGGAACCCTGGGATGGGCTGGTCAATAGCCACAACGGGCACCGGCTCGTCCCAATCAGGTGTGAAGGGAAACCGGGGGAGTTTAGTGGGTAGTGGACGCTTTCGTCTCGAGACCCACACACGGCCGCAGGTCTAGCTAGCCTGCGGTTATGGTGCATAAAAGCAATCTCCTCCGAAAAAAGAAGATGGGTACCTATTTGGTTAAATGGATTTTATCCTACAGAGTTAAATATTCAGTCATTGTGATCAAATAAGTGTAAGATAATAATGTTGGTGGGTTAATACATTATTCCTTTCTATCCCTTTGGCACTCGAGGTCAACTAATGGAAGAAGATTTTCTTTATCTTTTGCGGCTAATATTGAGAACAATATGAGTAACTTAAGTAAACCTTGCCGACCGAGAAAAGAGATTACAGAGATACATTACCAATATAATGTTTGATCTAATGGTAAAGTTATTATTATGGAAAACAACAGAGCCGTAACAAGAGATACAACATAAAAATAGGTATGCTTCCGTATGTGTTAAGTAAAGCCTTTTAATGTCCCGCTGGGCAAAGGAGTACCATATAGCCACATATTTTGACTAAGGTGCAGTTGTGTAGTTAGGCCTTGTAGAGTTAGGGTGTGTAAAGTTAGAAGCTTGGCTCTACATAACAGAGCGAGTCATAAATGGTCTCGTCTTGGCAACATCTATAATATAAAAATGAATCGCAAAATGTGTTGGTAAGCGCATAACTCAACAACGCCTAGACCAATTCGGCCAAATTTTTTTTTAAAATGTTCGTTGGAGTTCAAGGATGGTTTTTACGGCGAGAAAAATTGAATTGATTGATTGATCAATTCCCACGGGAACGGGAACCACGCGGGTGAAACCGCGGGCGGGCCGCTAGTTTTACATAAAAATGTTTTTGGTGGGATTATGTATTTTGTGACAAAGGCCTCCATTATTGAAATTACATAAGTCATCATTAAAAATATTAGGTCGTGACTTTATCAAATCGCTTGCTTAAACGATACCAATCTTTATTCTTTCTCTATTTTGATCAAAATCTAGACTCTTTAGTAAGAAAACTAAAAAAAAATCTGCAACAGACCGCCTCCGTGGAACAGTGGCTAAGCCGCTCGGGTATAAATCCCGGAGGTCGTGGGTTTGATTCCCGCCTTGGGTCTGGTTGGTAGGACCTTTTCAGAGTCCAACTGGCTAACTACTACCACAGGGAAAATCTGCTGCTGCTGTGTTCCGGCTATACTAATGTTGGAGCCAGTAGACTTGAAATCTAAGGCTCGAAGATCAGAGGCGTCTACAGGGTGGCAGCACATTGAGCGACACTTTCTGGAAAAGTGCCCCTCAATGCACCAATGAACGCAGTGACCGCTAACCATTAGGTGAGCTGCGTGGCTGTCTGCCAAGTGACCAAGAATAAAAAAAACAGCCTTATGCTCCAACATGTTTTTATACAAGTGCAACCTCTATTTTACTCTAAAGTTATGGGTCCGGAATTATGAAAGCTTACGTTATTCATGGGGTATAAAAAAGGTTTTCATCCCATAGTTACACTTGTGAATAGAGGGTTCGTAAAAATAATATTATGTTTTCTCCCATCTTTCATTAAGTAAGGGTTTTCACTTAAAAAGGTTATCATTGCCGGATGATTAAATTTTGAGAATGTTGTTTTTAAGGATTACTAAAGTTGTTTTATTAATAGTGACTTTTGCCCGAAGCTTTGCCCGTGCGGACGTCTATGCCTTGATATCGGGGTTCTGGGTTTAATTCCCGGGTCGAGCATAATGGTGCATGGTTCGGTTTTTTAGTCAGCGTAGCGCAGCGGTTAGCGTAGTAATTAAGTCAATATCTGTCGGTATAGCGATTTGATATAAATAATTCAGGTCTATGTCCAGTCTTTGTCCAGTTAGTGTTGGTATTTTATATGACGATTGCATAACATTCAGATGAGGGTAAATAAGTGTCAAGGCGGAATAAGGTTCACATAGCAATTTCCCTACAAATTGTCTTCGTAACAACCACATCGGACAAGGCTGCAACAGCGACAAAAACTTGCCAGTGAACTTGACAGTCGCGCTGGCTCAATGAGGTGACGCGTCGGCGCGTACGCCGCTCTGATTCGTGGTTACACCTTGTACGAACGACTAAGGTGCGTCGTTGTACGAAATTATTGTTGTGCCATTAAGCATCAAATAAAGATATATATTCATTGCTAATTAAATGGTGTGCGTGGCGAACATTTGCAGAGACCTACGACGTCCAGATGTGGACTGCAATAATGATGAAATTAATTTAAAAAACATTGATCTAATCCTATCAAAATTGTATGGAGCCTAACACTTGGTGTATGGGTATCAAAAATACTAAGATACCACAAATATACATAAATAGCAGCCGCCCGCGGTTTCACCCGCGTGGTTCCCGTTCCCGTGGGAATTGATCCAAATCCTTTCTCAGCGGATGCCTACGTCATAACATCTACCTGCATTCCAAATTTCAGCCCGATCCGTCCAGTGGTTTGGGCTGTGCGTTGATAGATATCTATGTCAGTCAGTCAGTCAGTCAGTCAGTCACCTTTAAGTTTTATATATAAGATTGTACACTTAAACGCAAACTAGTAAAAAAAAACACTTCATCACATCATGTGAGTGTTTATCCTGGGTGGGATTAACTAACTAAGACAATGCTTGTGACTAGATAAACCGATTTTGTAAATCTTAAAAACAAGCAAAGTAACAAAATTAACAACTATCAATTTTTTATTACTACCGCAAATGTGAGGTGTAGACAACATACGCACCTGTTCTTAGCGTATATACTATTTAACTGGGCAATTTATTAACTTGTAGTATATTGTAAAGGCCGATGCGATTTTACAAGTTACGTGCAAAAAAAAGATTGTGCCCATAATCATGACTGAGTCATTCATCGGTCCATTGTGTTCGTGACCACAAGTAGAGAAAAATTGGTGTTAACTTTATCATTATGGGAAGGCAATCAAAATTATTAAATAACAATACCAATTTTGCCTAAAAAACGTCATTGACACGGGTATAAATCATATAAGTATATAATATTAAGTAGAAGTTGACCTTTACTAGATTGGCTTGTTGGTGTATTTGGTAGTGCCCAGACCCTGCTCGTCTATTCCCAGGACACCACCATCAGGCAAGGAGGAGCACTCCGGGGTTTAGTGGGTAAACTCCGCCCTTTTCAGGGCGCGGGAGTCCCACACACCACCCTCCCCCCCCCCCCCCCGAAGGAGGGTGACGGTACGTAAAGTATTCCCCGGGTAAAAAAAAAAAAAAAAAAAAGTGCCCAGACCCTATGTGCTAGGGTTGGTGGATGTTAAAGTGAAAAGGATAATTTATGAGTTCCCTTTTCCGATGGGTCACCCTGTCGCAGTGGGGGGGGGGGGGGGCTTAGAATCCGGCTTGTAGCTTTATTTTGCTCTTTGGTGTCCTAAGAGTGGCCAAGTGGGTTGACAATCATCTAAGACGGTCTGCCTGCTAAACAAATCCAGCCATCCATCCTATAAATAGCTAGCAGAAAACATGTTGTTACTGAAGTGGCTATTGTTACAAAACTTAAAAGTGAAAGCATCCACCGTGTAAGGAATAGAGTATTTACTGGTCAATACCGTATCTTTATTGGATTCGGACAAATCCGGCTGAACACAATTCAATCAAACGGAGATATTGGGCACAATCAGTTGTAAGACAACATTGTATCTCTTGTCCAATACACATATTGAAAGATTTCGGAAAAGTTATTGGAAGAGATTTGTGTCACTTTTTTCGACCAATAATGGTCAAAGCCTTCGATTGTATGAAATAATTGGAACTAGAAAAATACTAAGGGAATTTGTTCAGTGAAAAGATCGGGTTTGTGATCACCAATCCGCATTAGGCAAGCGTGTTGAAGACGTGTTTTGGAGGATTTTGCCTTGCAGTGGGATATTAATTGGTTACTGATTTTGATAGAAAACCTTATTGTAGTTATTAATTATGCATATAATATGTAATTTCATCCATATGTAGATCAGGAAATGCATGCAGTCCTAAAAATCCCAACGCAAACATTGCCTCTTCTTTATGCGCTTCAATGTGTTTGCTAGTAAAAAAGCTTCAATGGTCTGTGAAATTGAAGTAAAAATCGAATCGGTCGGTTTATCGAAAGGTCCCGGTGTCGGACAGGATGCGAGTGTGAATTGGTATCGAGCAGCGGAAATGGTATATCGCTCGCTTTGTGCCTTTAAAGATTTCAGAACGACGGCTAAATTTACTTGGTACCGGTCAATTTACTATTGTATAAAAATCTGACTCCAACCAGTCGCAAAATTTTCTTAATACTATAAATATCGGATAACGTCGCATACATTGATCTGACCCCAAAGTAATTAGCGTAAGCACTTTTTTTTTCTCGGAGAAGAATGCGTTTATGCACCATAACCGCAGGCTAGCTAGACCCGCGGCCGTGCGTGGGACTTGAGACTGAAGCGTCCACTATACCCACTAAACTCTCCTGGTTTCGCCTTCACACCCGATTGCGACGAGCCAGTGCCAGCGTTGTGGCTATTGACCAGCCCGAGTTGCGTAAGCACTTGTCGTGTGTATCAGAAAAAATGAAGGAACCATAGATGTGTGTAATACCAATAAATATCCAGACACATAAATCTTCATCTCATGAATGTTGGTCCTGGGTGGAGTTGGAACCCTCAGCCTCTGGCGCATAGGACAGGGTCACTACCAAATGCGTCATCGGGCCAGTCGATAAGAGTACTATTATATGTATAGAACTTACAACATTAATATATTGCATGATTATGCGAATTATATCTAATGCAATACGGAAGTAATATCTGACGATACAGAGAACAATAAAAATGAATTCGTGGCTTAGTTTCCTAATCGAAAAAATCGGAGTTCAGCTGGATTAGGTATATTATTATTATGTAAATAAGTGGGTGTTAATTTCGGCCATTATTTTATTATTAGGTACCAAGGTTGTATTAATTTTTGATATTTTTAAATTATTTGCATGTCTAACAAAAAAATTCCAATATGTATTTCAACAAATAAATATTTGACTTTGACTTTCATACTATTTTATTTTTTTGGAGCTGTGCAGCCAAATGGTTACAAACGTCAGAGCAGAAGGTCAATGGGTCCAATCTCGATGCTTGCTTATGGTTTTTTTTTGTGAGTATTTTCCACTAGCTCGGCTGTGTCACCATTATCCAATCGGTCTAGTTAAGAGGTCGTCTTTAGCATCGGTAGGTTTAGCTTTTTTGGGCAAAGTTTTTCTATTATTAAATGCTTGTGTGTTTATTAAACAAAATTAAGTCACTACCAGAAAACTTTATAAGTGAATTATGGCTTTGGATAAATTGCCCGGCCTCGCACGAACTGTTTATATGTTGAGAGCATTTAAGTTGTCATATAAATTTTGTTAGTTTTCAAAAGGGAACGTTTTCAATTATCAACTAATATCATGAAAGCCACTTAGTTGCTCCTATTAAACTAGGTATCCATTTGATTTATATAATTAAAATACATAAAGTACAATCTCTTGATCCAAAACGCCGCTAATTATTTACTAGAACGATTTAACATAATTAGATATTTTTTTTGCAAATATAAAATATAAATCCTCGGTTTATTCACATAGTTCCTCTAGACTCAACGTAAGCATAACTTGAGCCAGACAACTTAAACAAAAAAAGAATTTCTCCGGCACTCTCACAAACCAGTCGAAACACAATTAAATAGTAGGTAGTCACTATTATTTCACGCTGGTGTTATGTGAGTCCCCGGACGAGCTGGCACATTCGCACTGTAAAACAGCATGGCTCTACCATTACCGACACTTTTACTTCTCGGTCTCAAAAACCTCTCGACGGCCTATTGCTCATGACCTCAGAGTCCTGGGTTCCCTTTCCTGGTCGGGCATTGTGAAGGATTTTTCGAACGCAGCCCGAGTTTTTTATTACTAAGTGTGGTGATTATGCCAGTATGCATCGTTGTAATTTAATGATGACTGATTTCAGATAAACTCTTTGCCCTATAGATTAACATTAAATAGCTTTATACTCTGTTTCAGTTACAAAACTTTATCTGATCCACAGTAAACAACAGTATCTCATAATTTTCTAATGGAAAGTTATGAGATGATGTAACTAACAAAACATATATCCTGCACGATATAAACCAAGTAGAAATGATTTGCAACCCACAGTGTGTTCTTGCAAAATTACTAACATAACTGCAGACTACCACTCGTCTATGACAAAACTACTTAATAGGAGAGATTAACCAACGCAGCAACATTAATATCTGTAACAAACACTAACTTCAGATTTCCCGCAAAGTTCACAATCTAGGCAGTGAGTCAACTTGCCAGCAGTTCTTATAACTATCAATTTGTGCCCACTTATTGCAAGTAATTGTAAGGTCGAAGCGTCGGAGTAGGTACTTACTGACATTTCGTAGGCGGAATGGGAGAGACGTAACGAATGATACATTGATTATTGTTCGATAGATATCAGGATCATCTAGTTTTTTACTTAGTAGGTATATGCCGTGGCTAGGTGCCAAATCACGGCTGTTTGACTTGATGGCGCATTTGGAAGTGACACAGCCCTAATATGCCAGGAGTCTGAATTCGAATCCCACCCAGGATAACATGCATGTCATGAAAACTTGTGTTTGTTATGTTGTGTGGTAATGTAAGGTAATGTTTCTTGTTTGTCTTTGTCCTTTTGTTACTGAGTTACCAGCTTGTTTTGTGTGTCCTTTATCATCTATCATGTGTATAAATGTATATTTGTATATAAGTATAAATGTGTTTTTTTCATTGTTTCTGATACCCGTAACACGAGTGCTTAAGATACTTACTTCGGTGTGAAAATTAAAGTCATCTGCAGTGTGGCAGCCTGGCAGCCTCTTGTTGAAACTTCTGGTGCATACAACTCAAAGAATTCGCCATTATTTTTCGTGTAATGAAATTTTTATATACCTAATGTGTTTGCCAATGCAATGCTAAGTATGTGCTAAGAAAATGCTATTACTGCTTGAATCTTACAGTGAGACATAGCGTAGAATCGATTTTACAAAATAAATTGTCCAAAGCTTTTTAAAAGTTGGTCGAATTTTGCACAATTGATAAAAAATGTTGTGAACTTTAATGATACTTTCCCCACGCATGTATAGATCTTGTTTCTGTATTTGATGTTGATTAGTAATATTGCCTAACCACATTTGCTGATATTATAACCCGCCAACATGTAGTTAAATCCCACCGGCTATTTGCAGGTGTAACGCTAACGACTAGTTTATTCTAATCACAAGCAGATTGCTTTGCGTGTCTTTGCCAGTTATTTGTATGATAGTTATTAAATTAAAATTTTTAATTTAATAATTAAAATATACGACAATATTTCAACCGTGAAAAAGTTAAGCGTAAGGTGTGCGAATTACCACAAGTATATTAGGTACTACTTACACCTACTTGAGATATTACAGTACCCAACCTTAAGATTAGATAGGTACTTAAATCTACATGTTTGCACACCAATTTGCCCTCAATAGGATAGGAACCCACGACCCATATGAAATCCACGTAATAATCAGCGTCCGTCAACAGCGCAATGTCGAATCTTTGAGCTCATCAAGCTTGTCAAATTTCGCAAAATCGTAAGTAGGTACACAGTGTCAGCGAATACCTCATTGTGAGGCACAGAAGTGTGGTAAGCGAAATAATTCAATGCTTGATTTTTGGTAATCCTACAGAACTAGTGCATACAGTCATGCATGACTCAAACTCAGTATAAACAAATCGTAATAACTCCTACTCGTACCTATTGTGACTCAATGCCATCAATAATAAAATTTATAAGTAAGTATTTTACACTACTAAATTGAAGTATCCCAAATTTTTTTTCTTTAAGTTTTTATAATAAGTATTTTGGCTCCTCTATTAATACTGCTGTAACACAGCTAGTGCTGAGAAATAAGGCTAGGTAGCCACTTAATACTATTCTAAAAAAGATCTGTTTACAACTAAAGAACACACGGGAACCGAACGCACTTTCCATTAGTTTAGCCCCATTAAGAAAACTCGTTTGACCAAGATATTATTATTTTTACTCCATAAAATACATGCATAATTATATTTATGTGTTCTCCTAGGTTTTTATTCTGGTTTTAAGAGTCGATAATCGGCATTGCCGTTCTCACTCTAAAGGCGTTTGTGTAAAAAAACAGCAAAACAATTTGGTGAAATATTTGTTATGTGTATAAACTTATACGAGTATTAAACACATTAAGCAGACATTCATAAACATATTTGAAAAGGGATCTACTTAGTTACTATGACATTTGGTTGACTACATACTTATAGGTAAATTAAGATAACAAGAATATCCGTATCAAAAATATCAGTGTTTGCCTCATAAGAGAACCAAGCAAATCAGCCACTAGATAAGCATTATAAATTTGCCAACTGCCTACTAAAGCCTACTACTAAATGTAGTTTTATACATATCAAATTCTTTACAATTTAGATTTTAGAAAGATTTGATGACTTCGCATGGTTTTCTCGATGGGCCTTAATAACCCTATGAGCTAAGAGTTGTGTAAACCAACTCCATTGTGTCTGTTCTGTAAGGTAAATTAATGTCCCATTTCATGGCAAAGGTCTTCATAATTTTAACTAAGTCATCGTGACCAGAAACCGGAGCAATATTCGAAAAAAAAAAGTAAAAAAAATGCCCCATTCGGGAATTGAACCCAGCACCCCAAATGGGCCTGGTACTTAAATCTACTAACGAGGCGTTGTGAATCTATAATACATGTATAATATTATAAAGAGGAAATATTTGATTGTTTGTTTGTTGGTATTGAATAGGCTCCGAACGAAACCACTGAACCGGTTTAAATAATTCTTTCACTGTTGGAAATCTACACTATCCCCGAGCGACACAGAGTACTTTTTATCCCGGAAAAGTGGGGGGAAGGGGGGATATTTGAAAAAAGAAATTACGCGCGGGCGAAACCGCGAGCGGAAGGCTATATTACATAAAGTTTATTTGAGGAAGGTGAATAATGTACCTACCGAAGTTCATTGATTCTGATAACCATAACTTACTCAAGACAGGTGCTTGAACTATAGGTTAGATAACGTTGTATAATTTCAAAAAACCGCTATATCTCTTCGTCTTCAATGACGTAACGTTTAAAGGCATTTTCAAAGTCGTGCCTAGCACGTGTGTTTTCAAAAATAACAACACAACTAGCCATAAAATTTTGTCCACTGTCCAACAAATTCGACAATTTCATAATTAATTAAACCTATCAATGTAAAAAGCTTAGGTATTTGTTTTCATTTTGAGATAGATTTAGTCAAGCCATTTGGTGTAATGGTTGAGAAGTCGGCTATTACACCAGTCGGTCATGGGTTCGATCCCCGCACGGTACAAACATATGTGTACATGAATATGTCTGTTTGTATCCGTCTGGGTGGTTCTATCTATACAAAAACAAAGTATTTAAGTATGTAATGTTTATCCGTTGTCTGGCACCCATAGTATGAAAGTTAATTGAGTTAGTTAGTTAAGTTATGATTAAAATACACAATGTTACGTAGCTAAACATTACATGCATTCATTCAAAGTATTAAAACAATAAAATTGTATTAACAGTTCGTTGAACAGGGAACTAATGTCGTTCACATAAAACCTATGTCGATCTACTTTGTCAAAGTGAATAAATTGAGTCAAATAGTGTTCTAACTTATCTTAATGTGGGCAGATGTACACATTATAGATAAGCAGTTTACTTATGTACAAGAACATTAACCAATTAACCAACATACTTTGTTAAATATCTACTTTTTAACTTTGTTGCGAAAAGAACGTCTTGAACATAGGGTACTTTTTATCCCGGAAATATGTGGGGAAGAGGGGATATTTGAATAAAGAAATTTCTTGATATAGACTGCGTAAATAGATAGTCAAGATGAATGAAGAAACGTAATAGCAACGAACTTTTCAAAGAATACCTAGCCGGCAGTGTCACAGAAAACGCTAGGAAAACACCTGGTCTTCAGAAAAATTCGAAACGCTACATAATAATTATGTAAAAGAAAAACTGTTTCGTTATCGATGGGTGGGTAGTTTATAATTCATCGATGTTCAAATCGCGATACCGTAGCGGAGGGTAGTTTTGGATACAACTACCGTGCCGTACGTATCTCGTCACAATTCGGAGCGAGAGCTTGCTGCGAGTGGTCATGTACGGTGGGATCAAGAACGCGACGCGCGCGCCCTCTGTCGGTCGATATTAATCGAAGCGATATACCGCGTGTGCGCTTGCGCTTTCTAAAACGGACTCGAAAACCTCTGTGAGTGATTCTGGAGCGCCGCGGGTGGAACCCTCGAGAGCTGGAGCAGTCCAAGGTACGTACGTGCACTGTATCTGTTCCGGTTCATGCGAGTTTTTGAACATCGTTTTATATCGTAATCGTTTTGTCCCAAGGGTAGCATTTAGCCACTCCTATTTCGGCTTGGTGCGTATGCTACATCCCTTTTGTGGTGCCGAAACCCGGGACTTTCACCCCTAACATCAGTATGCTTATGGTATTAATGGTCAATCGTAGGGCATTAGCTTAAATACATAGGTAAAACCATCGGTCAATGTTCATTGAATCTCTCGTTACCTACTGCATTCTAAGTTATTGCATCATCTTTTTGTAAAATCATCGTACCTATAATACTTAAGTGTATGTATATCGTAATGTTCTAGAATAGTCACCATCGAACAGAGGTTTTATTTCTATAATCGAATCCCACCATCGGAAATTATTGTAAGATCTAATTGAACAATCTCAATCTATTAATATCGGTGTTTAATTCTATCGGCTTACAATAATTTCATCATACAAATCGTAGATCATATTTATAATTGTGTGAAGTATCTAAACATCTATTTCGTAACACTTAAATAATCGATTAAAATCATAAAACTACAAAGATATTCCATTTCACAATAATTCTTAAAAATCGAAGGTAGATCGGAAAGAACCGCCATCGAACATTCCATCGCCATACAAATTACAACGTTTCATTTTATTCATATTTTGTTCAAACATAAAAACGCAACGTGTACTAAGATTTTTCCGATCCGTTCCGAAGAGTTCCGATCTTAGTATTGGTTCACTCATTCGTTTGTGTTCGTTCGTAATTTATAATCGAATCGTTATACGTTAAGGAATAAGGTCGATTTTAAAATTGACATTATTTTTAAAGTTTTTTTTTGTTGTGACTTGGAATTTTATTGTTTTAGGTTTTATTAAGTTTTACTGTACTGAACGTTTTATAACTTAGTAAAAATGTCGCTTCTTCGGAAACATTCGGCTCGTAAGATACCGAGTCTTAGGGCGAAATCGAAGTCTATAGATGTTGATGAATATACAGTTAAAGACTTATCGTCGTTGCGTAGAAAACGTACTATCGCTTATAACCGGTTAGCAAAGGCTTTGGAAATTGGAACTTTATCTTTAAAGGACCGTTCACATTGCGACTTGTTCTTATCTTATCATCAGGAATTGAAACAAATAGCATCGAATTTTGAGCATGCGCATTTAACGATTTTAGAATTAATAAATGATTCGGATCATGCGGATAATGAACTACAAGATCGTTTTGATGAGATGTATTATGAAGTGTTATCTATTCACCGTAGGTTAACAAGGGATGAATCATCTCAATCTCAAGGTAGTTTCACATCGAATATTCGGTTGCCAAAAATCGTATTGCCGAGTTTTAGTGGTGACATTAAGCAATGGCCCGAGTATTATGATACTTTTAATGCGTTGATACATAACTCCACCCAGAGGCGGATTATCCTAAAGGCAAAGTAGGCATGTGCCTAGGGGCGCGACGGTACAAAGGGGCGCGCGGGTAGAATTGTAAAATAAAGAAAAAATATACAATATAGCATAAATTAATTGCGCCAGTAAGTAAGCCACCTACTAAGACAATAAAAACTATTATTTTTGCTTACAACCTCAATTTGCTTCAATTTTTATTTATAACAAAAGATTTTCACTAATGGGACTGATTAAAACTTACACCTACAAACAACCTTGTCGATGGTGGTACATGGGGCGGGAGCTAAACGGTCAGGCGCAAACGAATAAGTGGAGAGTGTCACGACTTTCAACTTTTTTGTCGTCGGTTCATCGGTCACTATTGTATTGAGTTTCACTCTGTCCTGTTTGAGGGGAGAACTCAAAAGGCGTGGAGTAGGAGTGTGGTAATCCTGTTCTTCAAAGAGGGTGACAAAAGCCTGTTGAAGAACTATCGACCCATTTCCCTTCTAAACCACGTCTTTATGCTATTCTCTAGAGTGATCACGAACCATCTTTCGCAAAGACTCGACGAGTTGCAACCACCGGAACAGGCTGGGTTTTGGAGCGGATACGGCACCATAGACCACATCCTCACTGTGCGGCAGATTATACAGAAGACCGAAGAGTATAATCAGCCTCTGTGTCTAGCATTTGTGGACTATGAGAAGGTCTTCGACTCGGTTGAAATCTGGTCCGTTCTAGAGTCCCTGCAGCGTTGCCAAGTAAACTGGTGATGTATCTAAGTGATGAGATGTCTATACAAAGCAGCCACCATGTCCGTCCAAGTACAAAATCAGCAGACAAATCCTATACCATTGCATCGAGAAGTGAGACAAGGGGATGTCATTTCCCCGAAATTGTTCACAAATGCAATGGAGGACATGGTTAAGATGCTGAACTGGAAAGGATGCGATTCACTTGCGATTTGCAGATGACATCGTCATAATGGCGGAGACGCTGTAGGACCTACAACATATGCTGAATGACCTGGCTGATTCTTCTTTACGCATCGGCCTACCGATGAACTTGGACAAAACCAAGGTCATGTTCAATGAACATGTTTTACCGGAACCGAATGCGATTCACGGCGCCGTCCTTGATGTTGTTCAAAAATATGTGTAGGTACCTTGGGCAGTCGTTGCAGTTGGGTCAAAAAAACTTTGAGGATGAGGAGGAGATTAGAAGAATTCAGTTGGGTTGGGCAGCGTTTGGAAAACTACGTCGAGTCTTCTCATCGCCGATTCCACAATGCCTAATGACGAAAGTCTTCAGTGCGTCCTACCCGTCATGACATACGAAGCCGAAACGTGGACACTTACGGCACGTCAAGTCCGCAAGTTTAAAGTCGCTCAGTGGGCTACGGAAAGAGCTATGCTCGGCGTTTCTCTGCGGGATTGCATCCGAAATAAGGTGATTCGGCAGAGAATCAAAGTCACCGACGTAGCTCGCCGGATTAGCCAGCTGAAGTGGCAGTGGGCTGGCCATATCAGCCGTAGAACCGATAACCGTTGGGGTAAACGAGTTCTAGACTGGAGACCACGTCTAGGTAAACGTAGTGTAGGACGCCCTCAGGTCAGGTGGAGCGATGATCTGCGCAAGATGGCTGGCACTGCAGGAGTTGGATACGAGTGGCCGAGAATCGATCAGCGTGGCGAGCATTTGGAGAGGCCTATGTCCAGCAGTGGACTGTTACAGGCTGATGATAATGATGACAGTACGAGTTATTTTTAATATAGGGGCGCCGATGAGATCCTTGCCTACGGCGCTCTCAACGTTTAATCCGCCTCTGACTCCACCTCTCTTTCGGAAACTGAGAAGTTTCATTATTTGATTTCTTCTTTGACCGGCGACGCATTATCAGTAGTCAGAGCGTATCCCATGACTCACGAACATTATCACGATGCGTATCAATCGCTCGTCGCGCGTTACAAGTGTAAACGTACCTTAGCTTTTACTTGTTGGAAGGACATTATAAACATTGATTTTAAATGTAACAATGCGCGCGAGTTTCAAAAATCGCTTGATCATTTAGAAGAGAATTTGAGTATTTTAAAAACGATTGAATTGCCGGTTGCCAACTGGGACTTTGTTTTAGTTTATCATATTTTATCGAAACTTGACAAAGACGTGCGCCGCGATTTTGAAGAAAAGTACTCGGATGTCGAGTTACCTTCTTATGATCAACTTAAGGGTTTTCTCCGATCAAAATGCGAAGCTTTATTGCGTGATACACATTTTACCGAATCTAACAAAGTGAACAAGTCCGCGTCCAAGTTTACACCTGCGCCTTTTCAATCCAAACGGGTTATCATGTCTCACGCGTTGGTAGCTTCTTCTGATCAACATGATCAACGTGATCAACATAATCAACATAGTCAACAAAAGAATATAAGTGATAGTAAAATCAATTCTTATGTAGGAAAGTGTTCTTATTGTAATAAATCACACTCAATTTCCGCGTGTCAAGATTTTCGTAATAAATCGCTTGATGAACGCATGAATATCGCAAAAGATAAAAATTGGTGCTTTAATTGTCTAAAATCATCCCATCATTTAAAGGACTGCAACTCAATCTTTTCGTGCCGCACATGTAAACGTAAACATCACACCTTACTCCATCACGACAAATCTCTTATCGCATCTAATCACATCGGGTCGTCGTTGGTGTCAAGGTCACAATCGAATACCACCGTGTTGCTGGCCACAGCTATCGTGCAGGTCCAGGATGCTTCGGGCAATATGCAATCGTTACGTGCTTTGTTTGACACGGGTAGTCAAAGTAATTTTATTACCGAAGCTGCGGTAAATCGTTTAAACTTACAACCGACTAAGACAATCGCGAACGTTAGCGGGCTCGGAGAGGCGGCGGCGCCTATCATAGGTGACGTCACTTGCTCTGTAGGTACGAACGGTCGAGTCTTATACAAACTCGACATGCACGTCATTTCCAAAATATGTGGCGACCAACCACTAGCGAAATTTAACACATCGGGGTGGTCACATATTAAATCGTTACCCTTAGCTGACATTGGATTTGACATACCGAGCCCCGTCGATATTCTTCTCGCGGCCGACGTTTTCGCTGACTCCGTGTTAAATGAACATATAAAAGGAGATGTCAACCAACCTACCGCGTTCAATTCTCGTTTCGGTTGGCTTCTCTTAGGTAAAGTGAGCCTATCTTCTAGTAATCTGTTGCATACGTTGCCAGATATCGATAATGAATTAAATTCATTAGTTCAACGCTTGTGGGAACTCGACTCCGTGCCGAGTTCATCGATGTTAACACCGGACGAATCGCTTTGCGAACGCAAGTTCATCAGCGATCATACTCGCGATTCGTCTGGAAGATACACAGTTCGTATCCCGTTCAAGAACGAGACTGAACCGATTTTCGAGGGATCTCGCGATGTAGCATTGCGCCGATTCCACGCTATCGAACGTAGACTGTCACGTGACCCTGATCTTAAATCACAATACGCGGACTTCATGTCCGATTATGTCGAAAGCGGTCACATGTCCTTGGTACCTGCTGATGAGATGACCACCGGTAAATATTACATACCTCATCATTGCGTCTTACGTCCCGATTCTTCGACAACGCGACTACGTGTCGTATTCGATGCCTCCGCGAAGGATTTAAATCATCATTCGCTCAATGATACGCAACTTACCGGTCCGAAATTACAGCCAAACATTTTGAGTATTCTTCTGCGCTTCCGTGAACATAACGTGGTGTTCATGGCAGATGCACGTCAGATGTACCGTCAAATTTTAATCGCGCCCGAACATCATGATTACCAGCGCATATTCTGGAGAGCCTCGCCTCACGAGGACCTTCATGAGTACCGCCTTAACACGGTCACATACGGATTATCTTCGTCTCCCTATCTCGCTTGCCGTACTCTGCGACAGCTCGCTGAGGATGAGGGAGATGCTTACCCGCTCGCGAAAAATATAATTTTGTCGGACGTTTATATTGATGACGTCACTACCGGATTTCCATCATTAGAAATCGCGCAAGAAGCAAAATCACAAACCGTTGCTCTTTTTAAACTCGGACGTTTCGAATTAAGAAAATGGGCTAGTAATCATCCGCATCTCTTATCAGATTTACCTCGCGAAGACTGTCTAACCGGTTCCGTATCGCTCGACAACACGGAAACTCCAACGTTGAAGGTTCTGGGTCTCAAGTGGGATCCCACATCGGATTCGTTTCTTTTCGAAATCAAACCTTCAGATCGGCCATGTACTAAACGTTCGATTCTCAGTGAAATCGCTCGTATCTTCGACCCGTTGGGTTTTCTCTCCCCGATCACAATTCAAGCGAAATGCTTAATCCAAAAGCTTTGGATCCTCGGTGTCGGCTGGGATGAGACTCCCCCTCCTGAGATCGTTCGTACATGGAACACATATCGAAGTCAATTATCGTTATTGACGGAACTTAGAATACCTCGTCAACTTACTTGCCAAGACGTTAAATCATGCGAATTACACGGATTCTGTGATAGTTCTGAGATCGGGTTAGGATGCGTGCTATACTTGCGTGTTACCGACGCCGTCGGTAACATTCGTGTATTTCAGGTATGCTCAAAGGCTCGGGTTGCGCCTCTCAAACGTACCTCTCTACCGCGACTCGAACTTTGCGCCGCTGTGCTCCTCTCGGATCTGTATAAATTTGTATGCGACACCTACCTTTCTCGCATTAAAATTGACGCGCTTTTTCTGTGGTCAGATTCCACAATCGTCCTGTCGTGGTTACGTTCCCATTCTTCGCGTTGGGCCACGTTTGTCGCCAATCGTGTCAGTCACATACAAGAACTCACACCTATCGAGTGCTGGCATCACGTATCGTCAGGTGACAACCCTGCGGATATTTGCTCGCGTGGTCAATTTCCTAGTGAAATTCTAAACAATTCCTTATGGTGGGCGGGACCATCATGGTTATCAGAAAACCGCGAATCATGGCCTATAGTTAACGCAAACTTATCGAGCGAGGATGAGATTATCGTGCAAGCCGAAGCGCGAAAACAAATCGTATTAACGTCTACCGAAAACGCGAAAGTTGAACCTACAATTTTTGATAATCTGTTGAGCAGGTTTTCTTCTTTGCCTAAAATCGTCAACGTGTTAGGTTACATTTATCGTTTTATTAAAAATTGTCGTGACAGAAGTCAATCTAATCGTAACCTATTTCTTAACAACGTTGAACGACATAACGCACTATTGTGTATCGTTAAACACGTTCAAAGTAATTCATTTTCGAGTGAAATTAGCAATCTAAAGTCAAACAAACCGTTATCGAAACCGTTTCGTAAACTAAACCCTTTCCTTGACGAGTCAGGTATACTCAGGGTGGGCGGTAGAATATCTCGATCTGGTTTAGAGTACGAACAAAAGCACCCCGCTTTTCTACCGTCCGATCATCCACTCACGGTTTTAATCATTGACTTTATACATCGTAATTACTTGCATCCGGGTATCAATACTACGCATTTTTTGCTTTTGCAACAATTTTGGATCATTTCCGCGAAACGTTCTATTCGTCGTCGCATCGAAAAGTGCATTCAGTGTTATCGCACGAATCCTAAGCCGCTGCAGCCGTTTATGAGCGATCTTCCGGCATATCGCGTCAACCAAGTCAAACCGTTTTCGGTGGTCGGAGTCGACATAGGTGGGCCGTTCCGGGTAAAGGTTGGAGCACATCGCGGTGCTAAAATCGACAAGGCATATCTCTGTCTATTCGTCTGCCTTGTTACGAAAGCGGTGCACCTTGAGGTGGTCTCCTCGCTTTCAACGGACGGATTTATAGCAGCGCTCAGACGCTTTGTAGCGCGCAGGGGACGTTGTAGCACTTTGCATGCCGATTGTGGACGCAACTTTATCGGTTGTAGAAACCAGCTTGCGTCTCTGATGCAGCAGGCTTCTACTTCGGAGAAGATTGAATTTAAATTCAACCCTCCGTCGGCTCCACATTTCGGCGGTGTGTGGGAAATTCAAATCAAAGCAGCAAAATCCCATTTGTACAGGGTAGTCGGTGACCAGGTCTTGACCTTCGAGGAGCTCACGACTCTGTTCGCTCAAATCGAAGCCGTTTTGAATTCGCGCCCACTATGTCCAATCAGTTCGGATCCTAACGATCTATCAGTTTTAACGCCAGGACACTTTCTAACATTAGAGCCTTTGACCGCTGTTCCCGATGAAGATCTCACCAATGTTAACGTAAATCGGCTTCATCGGTGGCAGTTGTTACAAGCTTTTCATCAGAATTTCTGGTCCAGATGGAAACATGAATATCTTAATTCTTTGATGCAACGCGCTAAATGGACCAAAGATTCTAAACCGTTGCAAATAGGTTCGATGGTGATTATCAAGGTTGATAACCGCGCGCCTCTTCAATGGCCTTTAGCCAGAGTTGTGGATCTCTTGCCTGGTGCTGATGGAAAAGCTCGGATTGCAGTAGTTAAAACCGCAAATAATCATACTTTTCAAAGACCGTTGGTTAAGCTATGCCCTCTACCTATAGAGGACTAACTTAAATCGTATGAAATCAAATATTGTAACAAATAAGTATTTTATAACGTATCACATAGCTTATCGTATCAAATCAATACTTGTTTGTACTCTATCATGTTAGTTTTAGTCGTTAAACTTATGTATCGTATTTAGCCTAGTATCACGGTCATCTTGATCGTTGAATCGTTATCGTAAAATGTACCTTCTCTTATTCTAGTTTTATGTATCGTTTGTATATCGATCCTGTTCACAAAATGATCGTTTTCTTTTTATTTTTTTTCTGACCAGAAAATACCATAGGCATTTTGGTGGGCGGGATGTTTCGTTATCGATGGGTGGGTAGTTTATAATTCATCGATGTTCAAATCGCGATACCGTAGCGGAGGGTAGTTTTGGATACAACTACCGTGCCGTACGTATCTCGTCACAATTCGGAGCGAGAGCTTGCTGCGAGTGGTCATGTACGGTGGGATCAAGAACGCGACGCGCGCGCCCTCTGTCGGTCGATATTAATCGAAGCGATATACCGCGTGTGCGCTTGCGCTTTCTAAAACGGACTCGAAAACCTCTGTGAGTGATTCTGGAGCGCCGCGGGTGGAACCCTCGAGAGCTGGAGCAGTCCAAGGTACGTACGTGCACTGTATCTGTTCCGGTTCATGCGAGTTTTTGAACATCGTTTTATATCGTAATCGTTTTGTCCCAAGGGTAGCATTTAGCCACTCCTATTTCGGCTTGGTGCGTATGCTACAAAAACAAAACTTTTAATTTACTTTTTATTACTGTCAAACTTTTGTGGCACTATTGCCAGTGCTCCTTTAAAATAACTATGAAGGTTAAATCAAATTAATAACCAAGCAGGTTAAGTTTTTAAAAATTTAATGCTGGCTAAATTATTCAGAAAAAATCTATACGCCATTAAAGAAAAAAAAAATTTAATTTACTTTTTATTGCTCTCAAATTTCAGAAGCATTGTTGCCAGTGCCTCTTTAAAATAAAGAGAGTTAACGTCTTTTCAAAACTTTTTGATATTCCCTTTAAGACTGTTGACTCCGTCGATCGCCGTTTTGACTCAAAATAGGCAGTTTTCAACGAGATATTTTCTATGAAAACGTGATCTAAGAAACATGCGACTCACAAATTATTATAAACAGTATCTTTGTCTAAAATCGTAGCCCATACCACTTTTCTTTCTATGGAGTATTTGTGAATACTGACAATTTACCCGAGCAGTGTTTTATAAACTTCACTTTTAACATCGATTTCGAAGCTCAATTGTTTTAATACCATTGTAAAAATAGGACATTTTACTTTATTATGCAAGTCTACTACGCAAATAGTTAGATGGGGTATGAGTTAAATTTGAGATTATTTTCATACGAAATTCAAATCCATTTACAGCGAAATTACAAAGAAATCACTGTTGTAAACATGCAAAATTTACCATTAATTTCTTTAATTTACACAAAGTTTTTAGTCTAACTTAAAAGAAGAACATATTATCTTGAGTTTGAATACATAAAACCTATATAATGATGCACAATTTATTTTATAGACATTTTTTTAAACTGCTATAAAACACTCCGCGCAAAACATTTCAAATTAGTCAGCCGCCGGGCTCTTCAGAGGCAGGACGTATGTCGCTCGTACCCAGAAACGGCTGTGCCGCAAACATCGCTGATTTGCGTAGCGTGGTACAGTTTAAAGCGCAACCGACACTTCTTAGTACTATGTTGAGTAAATATTTTATAAGACTATGGTTATGAATTTATGTTAATATTATATACACTACATTAATTGGATAAAAAATGTAATATCTATATCTATATAATATATTATATAATCTTATTATATAAAAGAAAGTTGGGCTAGTTACACTATTTATAACTCAAGAACGGATAAACCGATTTGGCTGAAAATAAGTGGAGGGGTAGCTTAGACCCAGGAGAGTGACATAGGATACTTTCATGGGGGAAGGGGGGATAGGAGGAGGAAGGAGGATTGGGAAGGGGGGATAGGACGGGGAAGGGGGATAGGAGGGGGAAGGTGGATGGGATGGGGAAGGGGGATATTAGGGGGAAAAGGGGATAGGAGGGGGAAGGGGGATATGATGGGGAAGGGGGATATGAGGGGTTAGGGGAATAGGAGGGGGAGGGGCGATAGGAGGGGGAAGGGGGACAGTAGGGGAAAGGTGATATGATGGGGTAGGGGGGATATGAGGGCGTAGGGGGATAGGAGGGGGAGGAGGATATGATGGGTTAGGGGGATATGAGGGTGTAGGGGGATAGTAGGGGAAAGGGGGATAGGAGGGGGAAGGGGGATATGATGGGGATGGGGGATATGAGGGTGTAGGGGAATAGGAGGGGGAGGGACGATAGGAGGGGGAAAGGTGATATGATGGGGTAGGGGGATATGAGGGGGTAGGGGGATAGGAGGGGGAAGGGGGATATGATGGGATATGAGGGGGTAGGGGGATAGGAGGGGAAGGGGGATAGGAGGGGGAAGGGGGGGAAGGGGGGGGAGTTAAAAAAGGAAATTACGCGCGGGTGAAACCGCGAGGGCAACCGCTAGTGGGAAATAAAGCTAAACTACAATGGAATCCGTTTATAATGACATCGATGGGAATTGACAAACGCGTCATAATAAGTGGACGTCACCCAAAGCGTTTTGTAAAAAAAAAATATTTTTTTGTTTCTCATGATTTTAAAACTACATATTTTAAGAATTAATGCGTTAATTTCTTGTCGCGGTTTTCGAATCGTTCAATTTAAATGTTTTAAAACCAAAAGGGTTCAATGGAACGATTCCTTGATGCGGTTGTATGAGTATGATTCTCCATCTTTAGGGTTCCGTAGCCAAATGGCAAAAAACGGAACCCTTATGGATTCGTCATGTCTGTCTGTCTGTCTGTCTGTCTGTCTGTCCGTCCGTATGTCACAGCCACTTTTTACCGAAACTATAAGAGCTATACTGTTGAAAATTAGTAAGTAGATGTATTCTGTGAACCGCATTAAGATTTTCATACAAAAATAGAAAAATAATAATAAATTTTGGGGGCTCTGCATACCTAGAACTGAACTCAAATTTTTTTTTTATCCAACCCTTACGTGTGGGGTATCTATGGATAGGTCTTTAAAAATGATAATAAGGTTTCTTATATCATTTTTTTCTAAACTGAATAGTTTGCGCGAGAGACACTTCCAAAGTGGTAAAATGTTGGTCCCCCCCCCCTGTAACTTCTAAAATAAGAGAACGATAAATCTAAAAAAAATATATGATGTACATTATTATGCAAACTTCCATTGAAAATTGGTTTGAACGAGATCAAGTAATTAGTTTATAAATTTTTGGGGCTTCCCATACTTAGAACTGAAACTCAACATTTTTTTTTCTTCAAACCTTTACGTGTGGGCTATCTATAGATAGGTCTTTAAAAATGATAATAAGGTTTCTTATATCATTTTTTTCTAAACGGAATAGTTTGCGCGAGAGACACTTCCAAAGTGGTAAAATGTTGGTCCCCCCCCCCCCCTCTAACTTCTAAAATAAGAGAACGATAAAACTAAAAAAAAATATATGATGTACATTACCATGCAAACTTCCATTGAAAATTGGTTTGAACGAGATCAAGTACCTAATTAGTTTTTTTTTTTTAAAACGTCATAAATCGTAAACCGCAATTTTCCTCTCATTCAATCAACTCAAATATAAAAACGTCGATCAAACTTACAAAGAACTACAAGAACTTTTATATTATGACGATACTTGCTGCTACGGAACCCTTCATGGGCGAGTCCGACTCTCACTTGGCCGGTTTTCCCCCCTCAATTGTAAATGTTTTACAGCGTTGAGATGACATTTTTTTCACAGGATATCACTAAAAACAATGCATGACCTTCAAGTGTCAACTACTCACTTGGATTTAAAACAAAAACGAGCCGCGTGCCAAACGTCGTCGGGAATCAACGAACAATACGAATCATGTCGGTCATTAAAACCGAACAATTTATTAAAAATAGGTCATAATAAGCGACATGTCACTGTAAGCGAAGTCATTATATCCGACATTTTAACAAAGATTTTATATGAAAACCAAACTTCTTAGTGTAATTACGTCATAATAACCGATTGGTCCCGTGGGTTGGTCAATATAGGCGGAGTCATAATAAACGGATTCTACTGTATTTAAAAATAAGAAAAGGAAACGAAGAAATGAAGAATCCTTAGTTAAGGCAAGAGCTGAATGGTAAGTATAGTATTGATTTGCGGTTGCAAAGAATATTGTAATTAGCCCCCGAACAAACAAATATACATAGCAATTTAAAAAGGTTTTTTTAATTCTCTTGCTGCCTGGACGTCCCTGCGTGCCTGGGCCTGCCTACGCCCTACGCCCTACCCGATCCTACATTATTACTACCTAGTGCTTTCGTATTTCGTTATAAAAATGGTATTCTGAAATCGGTATTTTATTTTTAAATTACGTATCGAATGGTCATACTTAAATAAAAGACTTACATATGTCAACACTTTTCATTAGGTAAGTAAGTATTTACACACATATTTGGGAAGGATTACTTTATTAGTATTAATTGGCTACTCTTAAAAAATCTAGGTACTTCATGTAAACAGTAAGATATTGTCAATGTTTACTACATTGATAAATATTTTACCCATTATATTACAACACACACTTACTTCTGCCCTGTTATGATTATGTAAGGATAAGTAATATAATATAAAAACTACACACTATTTAGTATATTATTTGAAATATTGACATATATAAATAGTAAAAATAAACAATATTTAAAATTAAATCAAAAGTATCAAAGTGATTACTTTGACTACAGCAAGACATTGCTTATCTTGACCTGGCGCGCATGCGCGAAACCCGAAATTCGAAAACTCGACGCGACGCATTTTTGATTTACCCTCTTAAAAAAAGATTTGCTTTTTATTGCTGTCAAATTAATCGTAACTCTGATGCCAGTTACATTGAAAAAACCAAGCAGGTTATTATGCAATTTTTTTATTTGATGCTGGCTAGATTCTTCAGAAAAAAATCTAAACGCCTTTAAAGGAAAAAAAAACAATTATTTTCTTTTTATTACTGTCAAAATGTAACTAGCGTTTTTAATGATCCAAAAAAGGTTGCATGTTATTTGAAAAGAATGATAATGAGATACAAAAAAAAATTATAATCGACTACTAAAATATTAGTATTTTAATACATACATAGTCGAAACAAAATTAATATTTAATCATCGAAGCTACATACTGAACCGATTTGAAGAATTCTTTCATTGTTGGAAAGCTAAACTATTCTCGGGCGACATAGGGTACTTTTTATCCCGGAAATGTGGGGGGAAGGGAAGGGACATTTGAAAAAAGGAATTACGCGCAGATGAAAGCGCGGAGGCCGCCGCTAGTCTATGATAGAATAGATTTTTCAATTGAATTTGAATTTCAGACTTAAAGATATTCTGAAAAAACGGTTCTAATTCTGCATCATCCCGGAATAACAAAGTAATCTATGTCCTTAACCAAATTCTTGGCTATGTTTGAACCAAACACCGTACACCAAATGAATGGCACACATCACATTAAGACCTACAAAGTTGGTTAATCGCTACTATATAGCCAAAATTCGTCTGACAGCTGTTATTACTGTCATGTTAGCCTTAGATTTCCGGGAATCGACATGCTATGCGATTCGTATTTGCGATAGCAGTTAAATTGTGGGTAAATATAGGAAGTAATTTCTCACAATAAAGAGGGAAACGTGTAAATTAAAACATTAATTTCCGAGTGATTTATGACTGGATGTTTTAAATGAAGGAACACTAGTATAAATAACTTTATTATACAGTGTTTACGCTCAGGTTAACTACCTGAGGTCGTGTATTCGATTTCCACCTTGGGATTGGGACTATGCAACTTAAATACTTGTAAAAGTAATCCTTTCGGATGTTGTAGTACCTATAATAATACCTATTTAAAATTATAGTACATTACTTCAACATCCGAACTACTATACGAAAAGTACCTATACTGCAACATTGAAGAGATGGCGCTGACGTAGCGTAAAATCAATACTACAAGAAATTCAACGGCTCCGCTTAGGTCTCGGTAGCATAGTTGGTAGTGCACTCGCCTGGACAGCAAGGGACGTGGGGTCGAGTCCCGCCTGATACCTGAACAAATTGAATTTTTTCTAATATATTTATATATTCCAAGCTCAGACATAAGTGTGTAAAAGTTGTTACACTAAAGTCTAGTACTTACTTCACTTGGATACGAGTACGAAGAGACGAAAAGCATTTTGGCAAGTTAAAAAGCCTTGCACTAGATCTACTGTTTTTTAAAAGTCGTAGATCTTAGGAGATCTAATTGTTCTTACTAGTGGAAGATCTTCCTCTGAGTTACATTGACTGCTCAGAGACCATACTGCAATATACTGTCTTTGGTGTGTCCTTTAGAAGCTAGTGGGCGAGAAATACTTTGCTTGCGCGATCTAGGATATCATACTGATTTATAGTCAGTACTGTACTGTTTTTTTAGCTTCATCAATAATAATCAGGTTAGTGGTCAGTGGTCAGTGGTCACCATAGGCTATAATGCACTAGGTCAAAGAGAAAGGTGGGTGTTAGAATTAAACGACATTGAAAATGTATCAAGGTCTTTTTACCTCAGGTAGGTAATCTCTGTAGAATCTCTACAGGATCAACTCACACCCCACATTGTTAAATACAAAAACGCATTATATTTTGGTGAACTATTACTATAATTCACCAAATACTATACCAGAATAAATAAACTTTCATCAAGGTGTCAGGCGGGTATCAAACCCAAGCGATAACGATATTTTAGCAAAAATACCGATACGAAAAGGAATTCTATGAGTCTGTATAGGTCTTGGTAGTATTAGGAAGTGCACTCACCAGAAAAGTGGAGGCGTGGGTTCGATTCCCGCGTAATACAAATTGATTTTTATGCCATAATCAGTTGCTACAGAAACCGCTTGAAAATATAGCTGTTAAAATATCCGCGAAAATAAATAAATAAATAAAATGCTATCGGCTGGTTACGTCTTTGATACCTACTAAAATACTAGGCTAATGTGACACAAATTCAAGGCAATAGGTAGAAGTAATTAATAACGGAGGATAAAAAAGGATAAAATAACGATCGATGCGATAAATAAATTTAAAACAATTTATTTTAAATTAGACATTTAATTGTGGCGACAAGATAAACCTAACCATTAATGTATCATTATGGTAATTCATCTGTCACCAGAAGTATAGTTAAATTGTTGAATCACTGAAGGGTTCTGGTGTGAAATGACCCATAAACAGATTAGTTCTTTTTTTGTATTGAATTATCTAAAATCAATAGGGCTGTAGACGCACAACTTCTAACGATCTGTCAAAACAAGATATTTTAATATGGCATTACTTTCAACTGCTGATGTTCTCAATATTTGGTTTTGTTTTGGCCTTTAGGGTCTTTTGTAATACGTTTTAATATAAGTTTAAAATTATATTAATAAATTAAAGTGTTGCGGCACTAATATATGGCTTTATTAACCCTTTCAACGCCAATGTCTGATATATCAGACAAACCATTTTCGTGCCCACCACGCCAATGTCTGATATATCAGACAAAAAAACATGATCAAGAAACGTTGTATTTTTACTTGCCTGAATGAGTTGAGTATAACCTAATAATTTTTTGGATTTATTTTTTTAATGGTCGTGGCGTGGGGGCACCATTTTCGGAAAAAAGCGTGGCGGGGAAAGGGTTAAATAGTTTGGGAAAAAACTCTCAGAGAAAGAAAGATCGGGGCTCTACAGGACTTTTTTATGGTACCTATTTAAGAATGGTAAATATTTATGGTATCTTTGTTGGTATCAATTGGACATTTCCAATATTGTTTTTATTAAATCCGTTTCATCACCGAACGGCTAGACTCAGGCAAACTTCATCCGTATGCAGTCGAGAACGCGCGTGCGGACTAAGCGATTTGTTTCGCCTTTTTTGGTGCGGACTGCGCGGGAGTCTCCACTCTATGAGCATAGCTATGAGAGTAAAATAAGAAAGCGCGCTCCATCGTAGACCGCATAGTTGTTTAACATCAGGCAACTTTGTAGTCAAAAGCTCGCTAAGTTCAAATATATAAAAAAATAACCTAAAATAATTCATATGGATTAAAACACCCCAACTATGATTCTACTGTTAATAGTCGAAGGTACAGCTATTACCGTTACTACGATATTGTGAACTTCAAAAGATCTTCATTGTGAAGCATTCATGGTAGGTATAAAACCATGTTATGTTGCGAAGTATTTTATAGAGATGGGCTGAGTACTCGGTTAATACTCGGTACTCGGCGTACTCGGCGGGTTTTTTAATACTCGCACTCGGTGATTAACTCGGTTTAAAAGCCGAGTATACTTGGTTTAAGTAAAGCAATATATTTTGGTAGTTATAGTTGAAACAACGTGTCAGTCGTGTTAATCAAATATTATTTATTATTAATTTGGGAAATCTTTGACAATCTCTATTATGATAATGAATGAATGAGTAGTAATGAGACAAAATTAGGAAAACTTATGATAACAAACAAAGGTAAATTATGACACAGGCTCTGCGCTTTCTAGTAACAATCTGTTCCTATTTGCTTCTTGCACGTTACTAAGCGCTCGCGGGCGCGGTGGCGGGCGCGGTCGCGAAATATCAAACATAAATAATATGGCGTAGTATCGAAGTGTTCACGTCAACGATAATATAATTCGTTGGTTCACGTACAAACGCGCACGCGGGCTATGTAGCGAGCACCGCGCCCGCGCCCGCGCGTTCAACGTGAACAAGCACTAAGATAATTATTATAATCGCTTGAAACAGGAATTGATTGAACCGAGTTACTCGGCCGAGTACTTAGAATTAAACTGAGCAAAACTCGGTACTCGTTACGTGGCAAAAGTGCTACTCGGTGCATCTCTAGTATTTTATATAGTTTCCAAAATATATGAGTGTGTTTTTGTTACCAACCAGAAGGGATATTTGCTCAGTATAGAGAAAAATCTTGCTTTGTACATACCGTCGAAGATAAAAAAAATACACTTTCTTTTTTTTTCTACTTGTTACATTCTGAATTAGATTTTTTATACTATGCACTGTAAAAATATTTCATGCAAAGTTGATGTTACTAAAAACTTTTGTGTTTAAAAGCTGTCCTGCTAGAATCCTTATTCCTGGATTTTCATTAGGAGCATGGTAAATAGTAACGATAAATTAATTTCTACAATTCAGTTTGTTTTAAGATATTTTAATATTTTTTCAATCGTGTTAAACTAAAAATAAAATAGATATTCATTATTTTTTAGTTTTTTTTTTTAATATTTAAAAATAGACTCCCATCCTTGGGTCTATATTTAAAGTCGACACGTTTCTAACGTTAGATATCAATTAGAGTTAATAGATTATAGCCTGTGCCACTTATGTAAATTAACTGAAAATTTATGAGATGTATTGTATCCATAAAAGGATTTTAGTTCCTTGTAAAAAAAAAAACAATTATATAACTGAAAATATACGAGTATAAAAAACGCTGGCGGTCCGTTTCTTTTGATGGTTTATTTCATTTAGATTGAAAACATTTTAGGTATTTGCGTTTTGATTTTGTTATTTTTGTGGCTCCTCGATATTAGTTTAGATGAACGAAAGTTGACTTTTAATTCAGATGGCGTTTCCATATTATAAAAATAACTTGATGTTCGCATGAAATTGAAAATGTTGTATAATACTAAACTATTAAATTTTATCTTTCAATATCGTAAGCCCCCAAAGCCTTTCGAAAGAATTTGTATGGTCATTTATTATTATTGATAATATAATTTATTTCATAATTAAATTTGAAACTGATATATCTAATATGATAACTAAATTAGTAAAAATTAACAAGCAAGTAAGAATCGTCAACTAAAACGCAAAAACGTTATCATGTTAAGTATTACTTTTGGAATTGACAGTCAATTTATCGCCGCGTCTCCGGACTGAATATAAAGCCGTATGTTTTCACTGTACCCACACTTTTTATATTAGAGTACTTTCGTGTTCCACCTTCATTCGTGGTTAGGAACAACCATGGACAGGATTACCTTTACTGTGAACGGAGTCAGGTGCCATGGTGAGTTTCTTCGACCTTTCCTTGTTTCCTATAAATTATCAAATATCTTAAAAACATTTAACTGAACTGAAACCGAAGGTTAGTGACAGTGCTGTGACAGTAACAAAACAAAGAAAAATGTATTGAAAATCTTAGGAAATAAAATTTAAGTTTCTTATTCTGCACGGACCTGCCTTTTTGTGTTGAGTGTTTCAGAGCTCAATTTATTTTTGTCTGTTTGCTGGTTCCCTTAGTATAACCAGCAATAAAAGTAGATAAATAAGTATTTGAAACACCCAAACTAAACCTCTAAGCACCCAAAAAGAGTTGATATAATAAGGTTACATATTAGCACACAAGTTGTGCAGCTGCTTTTTTGCTGACCGTACAAGGTTTCTACAATCGCAACATGCAAGCTTAAAAGAACCGGGTCTCTGGATATCCGTGGAGTTCCAATGTATACTGAACGGAAAACTATTGTGTACAACTAATGTACATTTGGTTTAAAATTTAAGAGGAACTTTATTTCGTCTGTCTGTTACGTTTGGTACAGACGATAAAAGAAATAAAAAATGTTTTTGTTTGTTATTCTCTCACATCACAACGGAGCCATATATCAAAGTGATTTTTACTATAAGTAAAGTTTAGAAGCTAAAGAGTGACCTAGGCTATTTATTACTCCCTAAAAATACTAAATAAAAGTAAGGTGGTGTCGTCCACGCGGACGAAGCCGTAAGTGGAAACCTTATGTACAGTATACATGTATGACATGTATTTACATAGTGACTACTACTATTGGCCTCTACTTAAAAAAGCGCGGCACCGGTAAGGTCACTTACACTCACTGCAAAAAGGACACCTTCTACGTTATCATATTGTATAACCACAGCTGCTCAGGTGGTAACAAATATCACGTTTGACCAACAGTGGGCTCTGAGGTGAGTTCGGACGTGACGTTACTGGACTACCTGAGGAACTACTTGGGTCTGCGCGGCACTAAGTATATGTGCCGTGAGGGTGGCTGCGGAGCATGTATCGTCACCGTAGTACAGGCTCGCGGCCAGCCTGCGGGATCGGTGAATGCTGTAAGTTCTTTATTGTTTTTAAAAACCTCTTTTTCGTATTAATAGACATTTATTTCTTGTGGAGAATACGGTGTCTGACTCGCGCCGCCTTATCAAGGTTTTCTTGTACAGATGAAGGCAGGGATCCAAGCACAAGAGCTTAATTGGATCGATAATTCCAAAATCTGAACTAGATAGAAAGATATTCTTTATTTCACTTAATATAGCTATACAATATCTTATCGGATCGGATCGGACTTATCACTAACAGCGATCTCTTCCAGTCAACCATAAGCTTTTTCGATAATTGAAATCTGATCGTCGTGTTAAAGTTAATAATTTAACTATTGGCGTGAATTTTGTAATTTATTTTATTTTTTAAACGAGTCACTTTAAATAAATAAATAAAATAAATAAATAAAAAAATGAAATTTTTATAAGATTATTTAATTATAATATACAATGTCGCAAGAATATGATAAAAACAGGGATTTGGTCAATTCCCTAAGGGATTTGATTAAATCACGGAAGATGTTAAAATAACAACACGATTTTATCATTTCCTTAGACTTTAGTGATTTGAACAAATCCCTAAATTGGTTCAGTGAACTGACATAATTATAATGAAAACAAAAAAGGTTTTCAGGGTTAGCCTTCTAACCTGTATCCATCCGAGTCGATTACCCCTAGTAGATTAGTAAGGATTAGTTATTTTGGGATTTGTTGAAATCACTAGATTTGTTTAGGGAAATGATAAAAATCGTGTTGTTATTTTAACATCCTCCGTGATTTGAGCAAATTCCTTAGGGAATTGATCAAATGCGACATATACATATGCCGCTTCATACTCGTATGTTATCGCTTCATATTCTTCAATTACTTTTTATATTAATTTAAACTGTAATTTGCGTACTTAAGTGTAGCGTTATAATTTCAGTGTTTAGTGTCTGTGACATCATGTCACAATTGGGACATCACGACCATTGAGAGCCTTGGCAACAAGGTTGACGGCTTCCATGCCATTCAGAGAACCCTTGCTGACCATAACGGTACGCAATGTGGGTACTGTACCCCCGGGTGGATTATGGCTATGTACAGGTAAAACAGGTTAAAAATTATTTCTATTATGCGTTTTCAATCGTCACTATTTGACGAAAATTATGATGCTATTTTGGGATCGAAATTTTAACATTATGTACTCGTATATTGAACTAAATATTAATATTTACATGAAATCATAAAAATCAATTACTTATCAGTGCCACGAGGTCAAAGTTTTCTTAGATTGAGACTAGATGGCGCTGTGTGCAAAATGTTCGGGGGTACTTTATTTTTATGTTTAAGGATTTTTAACTAAACAGAACTTTGAACTATGTATACAAAAAGCTATTTAGTTTCTCTAAAAAATATACGAAACCCCTTTGATGACACCAAAATATCGCTCTTACTTAATTTGTGTAATTTAATTTACTTCAACGTCCTTCGTAAGCACATGTCGTGTTTTGTGACAATTTTTGAACAATTCTTTACTTCTTTTCAGCCTGACAAGAGGTCAAAGAAACCCAACTATGTTGGAACTTGAGAAATCATTTGCCAGTAACCTCTGCAGATGTACCGGATACAGGTCTATACTGGAAGCCTTTAAGACCTTCTCACCAGATGCTCCAAGACGTGCTAAAATAACTGACATTGAAGATGTTAATAAATGTAAGAAAAAAGGCTGCGGCAAGAACAGCTGTTGCAATGATGAAGACGAATGGTGTATGGTGGTAAAGGAAGATATTCCGAATATTTTGGAAATTAATTTGAGTGATGGAAAGTTTTGGTACAGAGTGTCGACTATACAAGATATATTTGATGTATTACAAAGGACGGGTGATAATTCTTACATGTTGGTTGCGGGAAATACAGCGAAAGGTAAATTTTATTTGGCACTTATTCCTAATGGGATATCTATGCGGATATAATCTCCGTGGTGATTAAGCATTTGCCCTGCAGTAGAACACTAATAGGCTGATAGTTGTCGCATTAGTTTGCTCATTTGATTACTTTTTAAAGGAAATTTATATAGCAAGTGACATCCTAAACTAAATGGTTCGTTTTTTCAGGCGTTGTTCCTATCGAAGAGTATCCAGAAAGGCTGATCGATGTAAGCGGAGTGGCTGAGCTAAAGGGATCCTCCAGGGATCAAAACTTGGTCATTAATGCAGGAAACACTCTTACTGAGCTCTTGGACATTTTGCAAACGGCGAGCGCAGATGAAGAATTCGCGTACTTGTCGAGGTTCCATGAGCACGTTGAGTTAATAGGACATCTGGGTATTAGAAATGTATGTTAAGAAATATATATAAAGACATTTTCGGTCTACTTTAAAATTTTATAAATGATTATGACTGGGACTTCGATCGTTGTTAAAGGCTCACATTCCAACGCAACGACTGTCGTTTGTCTTAGATCTTGGTTTTAATCAAAATGTATATGTACTTGAATTTTGATAAAGTAGGCAACTAAGATGCTTACCTAAAATATTTCAGGTTGGAACAATCGCCGGAAACTTGATGATCAAGCATGCGAGCCCAAACTCTGCCTCAGATATTTTCTTATTGGTTGAAACTGTCGGTGGACAGATAGTTCTCCGTAAGTATTCATCTCAGTGATATTGATATTTGGAAGACATATTTGAGAAACATGAATTTTTGAGATTAGTGTCGGGCCGTTTAAAAATGCATACCTTGTATCAATTTAAGAATTACAGAATAGATACCAACAAAATGCATAAAACGCATCGTGGCCATTAGATTACTAGGAGTAATTGTATAATACTATACATAACTTGATTTAATAAATCAGATGGCTAAAATACTCGTATAGATGACATGGTGAGAGGGATCTCACCGTGTTATTTTTTTTTTATAATTTCATGAGAAACAAAGTATATTATGATAACTATAATATATTCTTCATATTATCTTCCAGGAGACAGAAGTGGAGAGCAAACAATAAGTATGCCAGATTTCTTAACCACTGACATGAGAGGAAAAGTTATTGTGAGCATCTTATTGCCACCATTGGGCTCCGACTACAGGCTGGTCACCTATAAAGTAAATATTTTCTAAAGCATCTACTACAATTAAGTTGCAGCAAAATATTAGGTAGTCCTGAAAATATAAATAATAATAATAATAATAATAAATATTCTTTATTGCACATAGAACAGACAAAAATACAATAAAAAAAATAACAAAAACGCACAATATAGGCGGTCTTATCGCTATAAGCGATCTCTACCAGACAACCCCGAAGTAAAGGATAACTGAAAGAATGGGTATAACTATGCAATTTGAATAATAATAACAAAGTTAATATTATTTAATTAAAAATTAAATAACAAAAAAAATATATATATATAAATATATATAATATAATATTTTAAAAGTGATATTAATTACTTAATTTTAAATTCAAAATTAGTTTTGTGAGCAAAAGTATTTGTTTCTGCGGAGTCTACATGCTGGTGACATTCCTGCCTAAGAAAACATATTATTATTATAAAGCAGTTGGCTCTGCGCCTGATTTCGATACGATTTTGTCAAATTGCTGGGAGTAAGGGAATTTAGCGAGTGCAATGCTTGTGCGCTTACTTGTGGACTATGATGCTGGAATTTCTCTCGAAACATATTATACCTTTGTTGCAATGACATTAAGATAAACTTACTTACAGATCATGCAACGGGCCCAAAACACTCGCGCTGTTGTAAACGCTGGCTTCCTTTACCGACTGGAGGGAACAGAAAATATTGTTAGAAGCTGCAGAATATTATTTACTAGCTTAACACGCCCATTCACCCGGGGTACTGCCACAGAACAGTTCTTGATAGGGAAGAACCTGTTTACAAACGATACTTTACAATCTGCGGTGAGGATATTAGACAGTGAGATTCAAGTTGGTGACAGTCCACCAGAGCCTTCGGGTGCGTTTAAGAAGCAATTGGCCCTGGGATTATTCTACAAGGTAAATTATTGATACATAATTAAAAGGGGTTTGAAACGGCCGCTTCGGACCCACCATAACACTGGTCATACCCCTAGTGGTTCTTTATAAAATTAAAACAAGTGAGTGAAGTGAAAACAAATGAACCCGCATACCTACTATCGAACTAATATACTATCGAACTAATATACTATCGAACTAATATACTATCGAACTAATATACTATCGAACTAATATACTATCGAACTAATATACTATCGAACTAATGAGCAATCGCTGTAGGGTTTTTCGCAACAAGATTTTTCGCACAAACGTTACATCGCACTAACAAAACATCGTACAACTGAATTATCGACACAGCGAGTTCGATATAATAAAAATCGAATCAGTCACTTTCGCTGACAAATAGGGAACCCAATTACGAAGTTATTTTATGTCATCTCTTATTTTTACCTCTATTCTAAACCAGTAAACCTTACTTCATACAGATGGGGTACCAAATGAACCTATAATACAAACCAACCGAAAAAAAATCGTTCCGTGTGTAGATAAAAAAGTAGAAAATCAGATACCAACTTTTACCTTCTTTATTTTCTTGGTGATCAAAATACTCACTGCATACGTATGTGTACTCAAAATCTTGATTTATTGATATTTCAGATGTGTGCACAGTCATAAAGATACCACTAAATAAAATGGAGATGTTGAAATTCATATTTTAAGCCATCCTGACAAATCGTATTTTTTATAAAGTAGATAAAATAATAATTTCGTGTGTTATGTTCCAGGCTTTATTGTCACTCTGTCCAGCTGATATGCTTAGCAGCCGTTACAGATCGGGCGCAATAGATTTGCGCCAGACAAGACCCGTATCAAGCGGGCAACAAGTTTTCGACACCAACTCTGAACTGTGGCCTTTGAACCAGCCGGTACCGAAAATTGAAGCACTAGTAAGTTCCTCATCGTAAGTCCACTAGTTTAAGTACTTGACCGTTATATCAGGGTCTTGGGTTGGGTCTTAATTTGTTTCTGTGAGAGTTTGTCAACCTAACCAACCCATTTTCCTCAATCGTGGTGACAGAATTTCCAAAAAATATAGACGTGATGTGAATACACTTATTACTATTATTTTGTGAAAAGAGCACGTGAACACAGGTTAAAGCTGAATAAGGGTACCAAGATCTAGCTGTATATTTGTGTATTACAAAATGTTAATCCATTCATTGTTTTATCTACATCCATACCATAATATGTCTATTTTATATTCAGGAGCGATGAGCAAACGCCCTACATTTAGATATAAGTATCTGTGGCTGCATTGAAATGTTTACATTTTAGTGTCGGTAACCGACACTTTAATTACGTTCAAATTTCGAACGTCTTCTTTAAAAGTAAAAATTAATAGGTTTTTTCGATTATCGAATTAGTCGATTAGTAATTTTATGTTCCATTCCTATACATTTAATTCGATGCTGAAATTATAACAATCGATTTGAGAATCGAAATCAACTCAAGTCTAGATTGTTTATGGATTTTAAAAACTACATACGTCATTTATTCAAATTGACCTACAAATTATGACATGATTTTGTACTAATTTGCTCATCGATCCTGACTATAAAACAGATATATTATCGTATGAATGAAGATAAAGTTATGTATGTGACTGTACATAATTAGTCATTAAAATACTCATGTGATTCTTTTATGAAACTCACTTCGTTCGTTTCATAAAACCACATTCGTATTTTAATGACCCTCATTATGCAGCAGTCACATAAATAACTATTTTAATGTAGGTATAATATAATTATAATGTAAAATAATAATGTATAATATTTGTAATATTATTTTTATCTTAGGCAAAATAATAAAGATAATTCTGTTAAGTATATAAGAAATATATTAAGTATTAAAACTGTCATTCCACAGAAACAATGCGCAGGAGAAGTCCATTACACAGAAGATATGCCTTCGTTCCCACATGAGGTGTATGCGTCTTTCGTACTTTCTACTGTAGCTAAAGGAAACATTGTGAGCATCGACGCTTCAGACGCTTTGGTAAGTAGGTACCTATATCCATCATTTATTATGGTTTAAATATACAAGACTATTCTCGTAATCGTTAATCTCGCCCGGGTAAGCATAAAGTCGCTCTCTGTTTGTATCTCTAAAATGATTGATATCTGTGATTATGATAAACTTTGTATATTGATTTCTATATTCAATGTTTCAGAATGAACCAGGAGTAATAGCCTTTTATACAGCTAGAGACATACCTGGACTTAATTCATTTACACCTGCTGACTACGCGTTCTATTCAGCAAATGAAGAAATATTATCAAGTGGAACCATTGAATATTACAACCAACCATTGGCTATCATTGTTGCTGAAACTCGTCACATAGCCGATAAAGCGGCAAAATTAGTTCACGTAACTTACAATCATACTCAAACTCCTGTCATTGATATCAAGGCTGCGAAAGATATCCCAAGCAGGGTCACTGAGTACTTGTCGAATGATGCAACGAACAGAGGAAGTGATGTAGACAGAACTATATCTGGTGAACACGCGATATATGGACAATATCATTTCCCAATGGAGACACTCGTATGCGTGACGCATCCTTCAGAAGACGGTCTTGAAGTGTATAGTACAACGCAGTGGATGGACGGGACACAGATCATGATTTCACGTGCACTTAATATTGATGCAAATTGGTTTGTAGATCCAATTTTTGTTTACAAATTCCTCAATACTTGCTTCCTCAATGCTTTTTTTTACTATTGTGATTAGTAGATTGCGATTAATGTATTCCGTTATGACAAGAATGTGCTGCTATACTTTAATTTTTGATCTTTAAGAAATTTACTTCAAATGTAGGTACCAATTCCCCCATTATGACAGTGAAAGTTATTATTGCGGCAGATTTAGCACTAAACTATATATCAACCACTCTGTGAAAACAGAAATTGCAATTTGAAGCCACGAGTTTCGGCTGTTGAGTTGCTGAACCAAAGTTTAAATATTAACTATATTCTTTTAGCATCGACGTGTCCGTTCGTCGTCTGGGTGGTGCGTATGGAATCAAGATATCCCGCGCCACGCAAGTGGCTGTAGCTAGTAGTCTTGTTGCGTGGAAACTGCATAGACCCTGCAGATTTATTCAATCTCTTACTACCAATATGAGGGCCGTTGGGAAAAGGCTTCCGTCTCTAAGTGATTTCCAGGTAATTCTATCAATATCTTTGGTTTACACAGCGCCATTGTAGCCCCAAACTAAATACTTTTGTTTTTTAATAATCCTGTGCTATAAAAGCATACTAGCGGCCGCCCGCGGTTTCACCCGCGTGGTTCCCTTTCCCGTAAGAATTGATCAAAATCCTTTCTTAGCGGATGCCAACGTCATAACATCTACCTGCATGCCAAATTTCAGCCTGATCCGTCAGTCTGATCTTCAACTTTAATCCTTCTAGCCCCGGATTACTAGACACAATAGAAAATCTATTGTTATGCGGCACCCGAGTGCCGGTTCGGCGTTGAGTGGTTAATTAATTTTAACTATTATTTACAGGCTCAAGTTAACAGAAACGGTGTCATTCAACATGTTGATTACCAAATATATTTAGATAACGGATACAAAATGAATGAGTTATTGTATTTACTCGGAACATTAGTGTATCAAAATGTCTATGATGTATCGCGTTGGACTTTCAGGGGATACAATGTACTAACGGATACTTACAAAAACACGTGGTGCCGAGCACCAGGTAAGTCATTAGGTACATTAGTATTCGCATTCCACGCCTTAGTATACAATTATAATAATTTATGTATAATTATGTACATTTTAAAGTAAGTAGTTAAAGCACCCATGTCATAAAATGGAGCTAGCAATCAAAGTCCTGCACATTTCAAGTTGTCATAATTTATCACTTAGGCACTTTTATTTATGTAAAATGCTTAGCCAGTTTTTAGTGCTGATTGTTCTTGAAAAAGTAAATGAAATACGTAAATAAAGAGACAAAAAAATAATAATTTTAATATTTCTTATTTTTCTTACAGGTACGCTGGAGGTTATTTCTATGGCTGAAATCATGTTAGAACAAATTGCCTACGAACAGGATGTAGACCCTGTACAAGTTCGCATTGCAAATGTTGATACTACTAATTTCAGTGAAATAATAGAACTATACAACAATCTAGCACAAAGATCAAACTTCACAGAAAGAAGAGCCGCCGTAGAAAGATTCAATACCGAAAACAGATGGAAAAAGAGAGGACTGAGAACTGCTTTCATGAGGTGGGAGCCAATGGGAAGCCAACGTTTGCAGTTCAGTTTATCCGTATATCATAATGACGGAACAGTTGCTATTCAACATTCCGGTATAGAAATGGGACAAGGCATCAATACAAGGGCGGCTCAAATTGTTGCGTATATGTTAAAGGTCCCTCTTGAGAAAGTATTGGTGAAGGGTAGCAACACAATAGTTGGACCAAATGCATTTATTACTGGCGGTGACATGGCTTCGACCAATATTACTATTGCAGCCCAGAGAGCATGTAATGATTTAATGGAAAGACTGCAACCAATCTATGATAAACTCCCCAATGCTACTTGGGAAGAAATAGTTAAAAACGCATATGATGAGGATATCAATTTACAAGCTCATGGATTCGTAAACTTTAACGATACTGTAGAGTATACTGTATTTGGCGTGGCTTTCTGTGAAGTCGAAGTTGATATATTGACAGGGCAGCATGAAATAATAAGAGTTGATTTGATAGAAGATGCTGGAAGGCCAATTAATCCTGAAATTGAAATTGGACAGGTAAGAACTCAACAACTTTGCCTGTATTGTACCATTCGTACGAACGTTACATTACGCCGAAACGCTCGAGGTAATGTTGTAGTCTATACTCACCTTTAAGGCTAAAATTCATTTTTTATATGAATACTTTTGTAGATTGAGGGAGCATTTGCGATGGCCCTTGGATATTGGACTTCAGAAAACCTGATATTTAACCAAACCACTGGAGAGCTTCTTACCGACCGAGCTTGGCATTACTTCATCCCACAAGCAAGAGATATACCGCAAGACTTAAGGATTTACTTGAGGGAAAGATCATTCTCTCATGATGTCATTCTTGGTGCTAAAGGTAATTTTTTATGTATTGTAATAAAAAGAAGGGACAAAACAGATCGGAAATCATTTTCAAAATGAAATTCATATTTTTGTTTTAGCTACTGGTGAGGCACCGATGTGTTTGGGAGTTGTGGTCACATTTGCTCTTCGGGAAGCAATTGCGGCCGCGAGAATCGACGCTGGCAGACCTAGGAATGAATGGTTTAATATTGGTATGTATATTAGTCTTAAAGCGTTAATATAAAGGGCAATAAAATGACGCACAATGTTCTTTAAAATTATTAATAATTAGTCTTGATTAAAAATTAAAATTGATGAAAATTTGGGTATTTTTGGAAATGACACCTTAATGATTGAATTGATTGTTTTTTTTTCAGATGGACCCTTCACACTGGAGAAAATAGGCTTGAATACATTGACTACGATCGACCATTTCAGATACACATAAACGCGATTATAAACTCTTCGTACTTTCGCTGAATCTTCTTCATGGACCCGATTGGCATAATATTGAAGTAATTTAACTTGTTAATCATTGTTATTTTAAAGTTTTGAAGTTGAATAAACATGGTAAATCCCTAGTTTTTTTTAATTAAGGGTAATTCATTTTTTGTCTGTAATTTTTTGGTTATTGGAATCGATATTTTAATATTTATCTGTATTATGCTACCCAAAAAATTGAGTAGAGTATATTATGGCCTCTATTAAGAGAAGTATAATGGAAGCACAAACTACTACTTTTCTTATAGCCACCAAAACGATTACTCCTAACTCTAAGGCTACGTCCCCAGTAGGCAAACTGTGAGCGGCAAACTAAGAGTTTGACAGTTTGTGGCTTATCGATTTAGTACGCCTTTCCATATATTATAAATGGAGTGTCCACAGTTTGCTAGTTTTGCGCTCACTGTAGAGCGGCCGACTCCCTTTAAAATCACAGCTGTCACTAGTGATGAGGTGCAGTCGATTCGCAATTAGACGAACACCGATTTTGGATCGTAAAAATTGTTTTTTTCCTATTGTCTATCAAATATGATTCTATAGTTTGTAAAATCTATGATGATACCTGCAACATGTGTTACAGTAACATTTCTAGAGACGTCGATTTCGTACATTGTGATTTCTGGTGGTAGTTATTGCTTCACTTATATAATGTTACTGGTTTGCTTATCAACTACATTATGTTTCGAGATGATTAAGTACTTAATTCAACATGATTCGTTTTTGTAAGAATGAAGAAGATTTGTTTTTTCTTTTCGATTGTGTTTACGTTTAAGGTACTGGTTTTGTGTTAGATTAAAACGACTATTTAATGGACATGATTTTTGTTTTATTTAAATAAAATTATTATCTAATTTAGATCCTGACAAAACAGTTTTTATTTTTCTGATAATTTGTAACATGAAAAATTAATATGAGTCCATGGCTCACTACATCAGGCCGGGGCATCTAATGATGTGCTGGTCAATAAAAAAAAGGATTGTGTAGCTACCGATCCCCAACAATGACAACGAAAAGTAAATACAGAATAATATTTTGAATATGTAAACGTTTTCAATTATGTGTTTATCTAACAAATGTGTTTCAATAGAATAAACTTTTGGAATAACATATTTACTATTCAAAGTATATTTGCACAAGTGTGGTTTAATATCTGACACATTTCACTATTATCATAAAAGAGGGGTAAAAATGTACATAGGTACAATGTATACATTAAACCATTATTGTTACAGGAAAAAAGTTAAATGTGTAATTTGTTTGTTAGATAATGAGACTTTGTGAAAGTAGACGTATCATTTTGAGTCATTACTACACAATATATTTTAAATAAGTTTATTTTCATTCGATGAACTTGTATTTTCAGAGATGTAATAAATAAGTAGGTTAAAAAAAAATGCAATCATTTTTAATTCTGACTAAATTCCGAACTTGTGTAAACGATTTAATTTAATTTATGTTTTTTTACGTAAATTAAGTATGTAGGTACAGTCGACATCAGACTACCCTAATGTCATATTTCTACAATCGATTTTCAGCTTAATTCACTTCACATAGAGTTCTCTTTCAATTTAGAATTTTTGACAGATTAGGGTAGGTTGATCTGCTGCCGTCCGTACCATATCATAGTAATACTATGTTGATTAAATTAAGGTTGCCCATTTGCCATCAAGTATTTGATGGTAGTTTTGTTCTATGTCGTAGGATGGAATAATTTTGTATTTCTTGGGTGGGATCCGAACCTGGACGTTTATTTGCAGTTTAGTTTATATTCATTGTGATCCTTACCTTCGTTTTTTCCGATAACCATAACACAACTAATAAAGCTACCTTACTTTTACTTTACTTGGTCAGTAAAATTTAGTGATGTTTTCCAATATGTATTAAGTATTAATTTTTTCCGTTTATGTGTAACAAAAAGTCTTGCAAACCTCTTTAGCATACATCTATAAACTTCGCTTTATTAGTTGTTAACAGCCGATGTAATTACTTCACGTGTCGGTTAACGTTTCAACCATGAATAATATACTATTACGTACCCTTAAAATAAACAACTCTTCTCTTTGTCAAATCATAAAGAAGTGGAACTCGTTTCCGGAATAATAACATGTGTTTGCACGTTAAAGCATAACATTATGCTTGCGTTAGATCAAGCGGTGCAATTGGACTTAGGCTTCTACCTCGAATTTCGCGGAAGCGGGGAGGTATCGGAAGCGGTAAAATGTTTTGTATAAAATCCCTTAAAACCGATCTCAAACACAGCGGAAGTGGAAGCGGGAGCGGGACAGTACGCAGGCGCACTGCCGTCACCGCTTCACAGCTTCCTACCAATCGTGACAGCTTGTGACGGTCCAAGTCAAGCGGTAATCGCAGTGTGCCTGCGTGCGCTCCCGCTGCCGCTACCGCTTCCGCGAAATTCGAGGCAGAGGCCTTACGGAGCCACTCCTGGTCGGTAGAACCAGATAGGATTGTCAGTCTTTCCTTCCTACTAAGAGGGTTACCGATTCATATTATATTATGGATATCTTTAGCGTAGTCTGGGGGTCGGAAGGACCTCTGCGGGATGCACTCCCGAGCCGTTCAGTTGCTACATGCTTAGGGTCAACTATAACAAATGAACAGGTGCATAAAAATATGTCCGGTCTATCTATAAAGTACGCCTCTACTTGCAAAATTATAATTAGTATACAAATCTACGTTAATGAATGTTTTTTACAAGTTAAACAAAAACTACTTGACCGTTTTATAAAAATATTAGTACATAATAATAATGTTTAATCTTGTACGCAGACAAATCCGCGCTAATAAACTAGTTAATTTTTTGTTTCTAAGGTAAATTTATATTTAATGAATACTTTTACTAAATAAAATAATGTTATCTGAGACTATAAAGATAAAAAATGAAGTTTAAGAAAATGTTGATATTTTTAATGTAAACATGCAACTTCCATTTCGCTTTCAAATCGTTGCTTCTAAAACAACTTTGAACAAAATATCTACCTAGAGATACTACTTGTCGTATCCAATCGAACTAGATTTTAGTCATCATCATCCCAGCGTATTCCCGATTGCATCCAGTATGGAGCTCAGGGTCCGCTTCGACTATGATCCTAGATTTGACATGCCTGGATAATACAATGGAGCGATTGCCATCTGACCTCCGTAACCCTACAAGGGAAACCAGACCTACTTAAAACATAGTCGGGACCAACGGCTTTACGTGCCTTCCGAAACACGGAATCATCATTCTTTTCAGACATTCAGGTGATTCAAGCCTGTAATGTCCTAACCAAATTGGAAACAATCACACAAAGTGAGTGATGCTCCCCGTGGGATTCGAACCCACGACCTCCGGGTTTTAGAGCCTAACGCTCTAACCACTGTACCACGGAGAAATTAAACCATTTTAGTATCTTTTGAAATTCTATACTGCTTCAGTCGGCTGACAGGCATTTTAAATCACCATAAAATAAGCCATCTAGAACAGTTTTCTATTCCATTGAGAAACCCATCACCAGGGCAGGAGCATCGGCTAAATATGCTGACATATGTACATTCCTATCTGCGAGTATTTTATTTGAAATGGTAAAAACCATCACCCACGATCACCGAAGTACCTTTACCACTATTTCAATACAATGCAAATCATTTATTTCAGGTCAGGTAGCCCATATATAGTTCGTAACAATTTTTCTTAAAAAACACATGTTAGTAAAATACAGTAGTAGTCCTCATCCATATAACAAGGAAAAAAATTGCGATGGCGGACAGCAACTTACTCATAGTTATTTCGATTTGCATATATACAAATGAAGCGTAATACTTGTATGTTAGTTTTCCTGTTTTACATTTTGTTTTATTTCTTTGTACACCCATCACGTTGAGCCACTATCACCCAATAAAAGACGAAGACACGACACGACACGACACAGAATACACGACGTGTTATACTTACCGAAAACGATTTCTTAGGGGAAGCAGATGATACGATTAATATTTTCAAGATTTATGTTTTGTTTTAATACCATATCGGAATAACTGAAAACGTTACACATTTTGTGTGTAAAGAGTTAAAATATATTTTCCCTCAAGTAAAAATATATTTTAACTCTTTGCACACAAAATGCGGACTTCGGAATTCGGACACAGCTCGGGTTTGTGATTACCAATCCGCATTTGGCAAGCGTGGTGATTAAGCCAATACACATCATTGTAGCGATAACTTGATTTCAAGGATGGAGGCCTTTGCCCTGCAGTGGGTCATTAATAGGCTGATACTTTTTACTACATAGTAAAAAAGTGATAAGGTATACCTAATTTTACTAAGTAGTTGTAAGATCCATTTTGTCGCACACAGCAATGCCATGAAATCTTTAATTTTAAATAAAGTCAAGAATAAGAAATCTTTTGCATTCTTATTTAGAAGATTTATTTTTTAGACAAGATTATTTAGAAAAACACAAATATAACCGTAATGCAATCGGTAATCTTGCATTTTTGATTATTTTTACTAATAACAATTTGATAATTTAATTTGGCGGAGTTAGCGTGCGGTAATTACAAAGACGCCAAGTCCCTGTGCGGAATACACGTACGTATGTTTTTACCCTAATTCGGTGGTGGCTACTTTTTATGATAAGGCAGCCCGATGTTAACCAGTCACCTTCATACAACAGAGCCAATAAGACATGGACAGGATATACTTTTCCGTGAACGGAGTTAAATGCTTCGGTGAGTCTTTTGATTATCTGGATACAGCAGAATTGCAAAATAAAGTAGGGCTAGCTACGATAAGTGAGACTTAAACGGTAAATTGTTAATAACAGTTTTTACAGTTCAATGGTTTCACTGTATTCTACGAAATGTATCCTGTAACTGCTACATTTTTTTTTCTTTTTGTTCTTAAATTATATTAATACTCGACTTTGGTTTGGTAGTTTAGGTACCTGGGTATATTCAATCCCGGTATGGTCAAAATTTCTGTTGGTCATAGGTCGGGTTTGTGATAACCTGCATACGTAGTAATTAAGCCCTACTGGCGTAAACATTATTGCTAGCGAACACTTAATTTTAATGATGGCGGCTTTGGACTTTTTTTTAATAAATATCCTGGACACTATAATAACTGTAAGGGCGCGAGACCTGTGCGGCCTTATGTGGGACTCGTGACTTCTTTTGTCCCACTTCCCATTAAGATCCACTATAGTCGAGTAGTTCAATTATACAAAGAAAAATATACCTTACGCTAAACGAATAAAACTCAAGAAAACAACATCAGTTCTTATTAATACAATTGTTTATTTAGAAAATTAGACCTTACTCCTGATGTACTCGTACATAAGTAGCACTTTTCTTTGCATAAATGAACTGTCAAATGTGGCCTATTAAAATGACTCGACTATAGTTCGTCTAACCACAGGAAGGGGGAGAGCTCCCGCGTGGCCCATCCTCGGGTGCACCCGAGGATGGGCCACGCGGGAGCTCTCCCCAACCAACCAGGCCGGGCATGCCCGGCCTGGTTGGTTGGTTTGTTTAGATTGCGAACGCGCCGGGAGGAATCCCCGTTCGCAGGTTTAGGCTTTTACATTTGATACTTTGTTAATTTTAATTTGTTTATAACATAAATTTGTTAATAACATAAATTTTAAACCGACCATTTAAATAGTTTTTTATGAGTTATCTTTAAAACTACTGAAATGAAATTTAAATGTTTGTGTAGGTATTTATGTCACTGAACTAAGTTTTTATTTACGATTGCAGCTCACTTCCTTTCAGAGGGTATTTACATTGTTAAGATACACGTTAATTACTGTGTTTATGAAATTCAGTTTGTTGTGATATTTTCTCGTTCGAGTGTGAGGGAGAAACGGGGAGTTTAGAGGGTAGTGGGACAAACATATTTATAAAAAAATAATAAAAGATAATTTTGTCAGCATATTCATCCATAAATCTTTGTAAAGTGAAATAGATTTAAGACCTAAGTGGTAATATTTTTTTTTGTTTTACGCAGTCCAGTTTAAGTACGGACGTGTACACGAATACTTGAATAAATTCTTATTGTTATTACAATTACAAGCATATTCATCTTAATAATATAATATGCTGTTAAGCTTACGGTACATTTTAAAATCTGGGTCGTATGCATTTTTATTTTTGACCGCTAGATGTAAAAACTACTTACATGCCAGTACTCTCACCAAGTATAGTTGGCTGTCTGGCCAAGCCGGTTATTGGTTTACAACATTGCATTAGTATGATTTTTCAAAGCAAGATAGTGAAGTACGTATCTATTATTTAAAGACATTGAGTGACAGTGATATTTCGTTCTGCGCTTTGGGTGGCCGCACTTGAGCCATTGATCCACAACACGCCATTGATCTATGAGTATTTCTTTCTGTTTTCATCCTTTTTTTATGAATTTGCCGCACATGAGCGAGCTGGAGGTAGCTCCACGCTACAAGTTTCTAGCTGCTTTGTTCTGAACAAACCTTTTTTTTACTTCTCTTCCAAAAGAAGTCTCCTCCGCAAAGAAAATCCACAACTTTTTTTCCACTGTTTTGCCACAATCACAGGCTTGCGAGAGAGACCTGTGGCTGTGTGTCGGGACCGTAATTGTCTCTCTACCCACCAAACTCCCCCGGCTTCCCTTTACACCCAATGAGAGGGACGAGCCGGTTTCCGCCTCGTGACAATGGACAGTCAGGGCACACTTGCACCATGTTTCAGGACTCGGAAAGTCAAGTTACTAAAGTCGAGTAATTTTAATAGATCACATTTGACAGTTCATTTATGCAAAGAAAAATATTCCTTACGCTAAAGGAATAAAACTCAAGAAAACAACATAAGTTCTTATTACTACAATTATTTATTTAGAAAATTAGACTCTACTCCTAATGTACATAAGTAGCACTTTTATTTGCATAAATGAACTGTCAAATGTGGCCTATTAAAATGACTCGACTATACGTTAGAGTGAATGCTATCATACGTCCGTAAACTTCAATTGGGGACGGAATCACACTTATCGAATCATGGCTACACATTGTTATCTGACTGCAGGTGACAAATACGTGGTTTTGGTCGATCAATTCTACTCTCTACTGGACATATTGTTATATGGCCGGGCAGATAATGAAAAGTGGTCAAACTCACGACATTACATACCTATTATTAAACAAATAAGGGTCACAAACAAAAATATAATTATATCTGTACCTACTAAACCTCTAAGTGCTTCCGTTGTTAGTACTGAGTCCTTTAAAGATATAAAGTTGCATTAACTCGAACCAGTTTTGGAGATAATGAACACGATATGATGTCAATAACCTTTCATTGGCTTTTTAAAGTCCGTATTGTGTTTTATTTTAGTTGAGCAAAGATCAGACACTTTATTATAACCTTACGGTTGGAAAGAGTAACTTAATTAATATCTTCTTTGATTAAATAACCTTAATTAGTAATAATTATAAATAGTTTCTTACGTTATCTGCTTCGGTTTACGTGAGACTAATAAAATCAGTAAAAGAAAGTAATAAATTAGCATTAAACTTTTTTATTTTCATGAAATTTTCTAACAATAAATTAAAAAAAGTCGACAGACCCTGTATAAGCGTTTGTTGTATATTATTAAAAAAAAAGTGTCCCCGTCATGGTATAACCTCCATTTATGTCATATATTTTGATAATTTAAGTTATAATTAAATCCACGACTCTTGGCGCGATAGGCAGAGTTAATTTAATTCTAACTTCACGTGAAATCGAACCAATTTGTTCAATAGGTGAAAATCCTACGAACCTAAGATAACCTTTGTTTTGTGAATAGGCCGATGCTTACGCCCGTGTAATATGACCACGCAATCCATACAGAATTTCCTGTCTTTAATTAGAAATTTAAACCGTATTTCCATGAACAAATTGTTCATTTACACCACCAATTACAGGGCCTCAGCATACACTGTATAATTTATGAAGGTACAAGGTAAAATTTCGGTAGGGATGTAATTACGCAATTGATATAAATTCGGCTACTACAAAGGTTGCGGGATCTTTTTCCGAAGCATTTGTGTACAGCAATGTTTGTACGAGTTATTTAATGTTTATCTTTTATCGAAAATTTCCATGGGCTAGAGTTGTGATTTATAATTGTAAAGGGAGAGTGCGATGAGTGTGTTTATTGGCCCTAACCCTTCACTTGCACAGCTCCCGATTTCTTAAAGTTCGCGCGCGGATTACAGACAAATAAGTATCTTTATAAAATTAAAAGGAATAATATCGTGGATAATGAAGTCCTACAAAAATATTGTTGAAACAGCTGAGCCCGCAGAACACACGCTACTTGATCGAGTCAATAAACACCGTAAGTCGTCATTGGTGCCATTGCGAATCTTGCATTAATTGGGACAATTTGCTTTATTTTGTAATTAAGATATTTATTTATTGATAAACAGCTTCTGTAGAATAACAGTGGTGCTTCTGTGTTCGCACCTAGCTGAAGTCCTAGTAGGTGAAAAGATTTTCTCTTCTTCTACTATAACAGATAGAGTATAATACCATAATTTTTTTATACAGTACACTTATAATATTAAACTTGAAGTTCAGGGGGGTGTACACAGTGGGACACGCTCCATACAATGGCGGTCATTAATAGTTTAAGTCCTATTTCTACCTATTTTTTTATTTTGTTAGTTCTTTTAGTTTGTAGAAGTAACATAGGAATCTATAAATGAAAAAAAAACATGTATTTACTAAAAAAAAAAAAAATTTGAAGAAAATTACGTATTATTTACAATATATTTTTACTACATTAATGATAATTATGAAAAATATGGAAAACACAATAATATTTTTTTAATGCAATTGAATTTATAATATTTTTTCTTTTTTTTTTAAATAATATTAAATATAAATTAGATACAAACTTATATATAATTACAATAAATGTAAAAATAAATTAAATAATAACATTAAATATGTAAAAATTCTATTACACCTTGTGACAGAGTATTTTTTTTCTGGGGGAAGTTTCCGAAGACTAGTATTATAAGGATCTGAATGTAATAACAGTCGTTGTATTAAATCTTGATTGGTAACTTCACGTGACATTTTTCGAATGTCATTTCGCCTATAAATTTTAATAAATTTATTTGTGGCAGCTTCTTCGGAAATTTTCCCGATAGATAACAAGGGAAAACTTATAATATCTGATCCATGTATGAGCACCTTATGGACATAATTAGGAAGATTATACTAAGGATATTCCTCGACCAGGTCGTACGCTGTTTCTAATGCATAGTCTTTAAACTTGCTTTCATTAATTTTGTATCCCGAAGATAACGCAACAACGATCTATCATAGCTTTATTTAAACATGTTATTTCAGCAGTTACAACTGAATCACTACATAGTATAAAACAAAGTCGCTTTCTCTGTCCCTATGTCCCTTTGTATGCTTAAATCTTTGAAACTACGCAACGGATTTTGATGCGGTTTTTTTTATTAGATAGACTGATTCAAGAGGAAGGTTTATATGTATAATACATGCATAATATAGTAGAGAAACACTGATAATTTTATAGGTTTTTAATTTAAGGTCGTAAATAAACACATTTTTTTGCGCTTACATTGCAAACGCTGGCTGAACCCTACGAGATAGATCAAAATAATGTACTACGATATTGTTCACCTTAAAAAGGTTTACAAAAAAGTCCGCGATGGTATATGTCTATCTATTAGGGATAACCCACAATAACCATTTTTATCCTTTACTAATGAGAAAATAAGGGCATATTTACGAAAAAGCGATTTTGAGCAATACAGTATTAATCCTTATCCAATTAAGTACCTTAAATAAATTGTGCATGTAATATAGATCAATATGGCCCTTTACAGTATGCAATTTAAATGAATATTTTTGAAGATATTACAGATTTAAAATGCAGGGATATAGCGGTTGCGGCGGTACCGACCGGCCGGGGGGCGCATGGATGATGGATGAACGTTTGTTACTTCTTCACGTAAAAACTACTGAATTGATTTTAATGAAACTTTACAATAATATAGCTTATACATCAGAATAACACATAGGCTACAATTTACAAGATATTCCCGCGGGATAACGTCCTATAGTTCACGCGGGCGAAGCCGCGGACGGGCCGCTAGTTCATAATAAACTTTCTAGCCGTGTTTCCGTCGTTCGACGTCCCGCTTCCACCACTTCGCGGTTTGTCAAATAATTAACCTAATCGTTCCCCAAAACTGGGACTGCACATATTGTTTTTTATTTGCTATCAATTGTTTATCACTATCTGACCTTACTTGCCATTTCTTAATGTCTGATCTATATGACAGATGAATAAAATATTCGAAGAAATGTATCCAAGAGGTCAACAAAGTTTGTAAGACGTGACGATACTTTTCAGTGTCATTGCTTGTATTCACAGATAGCCAAATTTCAAGAATATGGATTCTTGAAAACGAGCATATATATAAATTACCTAAAACAAAAAAAAAACAGTTAATATTCAGTCAGAAAATCAGAATCTAATTTCGTAGCAAAAGCTACGAGAAAATCTATCAACCGTAGCAGCCTTCTCGTCGGCGCAGGGGCAGATAGGGGCAGATAAATTTAACTTCCCCGAGTTTTAGAAAGTCTAAACATTTTATTTCAGTATACCTCAATAGTGGGAACGCGTGGGAAACTATTTAAAAGTTAACTCAAACTTTAGAAATATAAAAAAACATACTTAAATAAAAGTCACCTCGTAGCACGTGCTTAGTACATAAAATATTTATTAATATATAACAAAAAATATAAGAATAATTAGTGCATACCCTGTTCTTGGATGTCCATTGCAAAAAAAAACACTCACAGTACAAAATGGTCTAGAAATGATAATAGAAGAGGTCACGCGTTTTAGTAACTCACTGATAACAATGTTTACGTATTGCGATGCGCTCACTTTGAATGCACAAAAGATAATGAAAATGCATTCTAATTACTGACCTATATATAGTTTTAGAAAGTACATTAACTATTTAATGTAATGACAAGTAAAAATATGTAAATCTCGAGGGTAGGTTTTAACGATTAATGACCTATGGGTGTCCCACAGTGCAACGTAGCGATACTTGTATATTTTTTGTAAAGTAACACTAAATGGGCGTAGTGATCGCTTTTTATCAGTTTATGCTTCAATTTAGTCTGCTAACATAGAGAATTAAAAAAACACCAACACACTAATGGAAACGCCATATTACTCAGTCATTCTGAACTTTTGTCGTTAGTACTAATTAATTTGAAGATAAAACGTTTCATCAACTTGAACCAGTTTGAAGTCAATAACCGTTCATTGACTTTTTGAAGTACTGTTTAGAGCGACTAGACCACAAGACTAGACTAACATTTGAAAAATGATCGCGCGAATGATAAGCGTAACATAATGAATACTTAAAGTCTTTCAATGCCGTGATTATAAGAAACTATACTTATTTAGTATTTAGTAAATTCTTCTTGTGTAAAAGAAATTCAGATAGATCCCTCTCGGCTTTACAAAGGATTTATCAATAAAAAAATTATACTTTATATAGGTATTTTATCTAAATATAGAACTTTCGAAAGAAAGTATTTACTTTATTATTACATCAAGTGGCGAGCAAACAAAAAGACATTACTTATTACTAGTATAAGCATTTTTATTTCTAGGAAGCATGAATTATGGGTCTCCATACTATTGAGTTTAGACTACTCGTGTGAGATTGAAGATACTAGTGACCGAAATGTAGATACACGTAAAAGAAAAAGCTCGAAGTTAACTGGAGCCAATATATAATCCTTTTGAAATGGAACAGTTTTTACACAGCACCATCTACATTTATTGTTTGTACAATACATACAATACACAGCAACACGCAGACCGATACAAACAGACATATTTGATACCGTGCTGGGAACGAATCCACTCATTGAATAATAGTCGTTTGCTTTAGTATTGATAGAGCCATGCTGTTTTACAGTACAAATATGCCTGCTCGTCCGGGGAAGCACCACCCTCTCACATAACACCAGCGTGAAATAATAGTGACTACTATTGTGTTTCGTCTGGTTTGTGAGAGTGCCGGAGGCCCACACCCTCCATACCCCTATATATGCCGGCAACGCAACAGTGATCCCTTTGGTGTTGCAGATGTCCATGGGCGGCAGTGATTGCTTAGGGATCTAACAGACGAACGACCCATCGTCCGCGACCCTCGACGACTGCGGTGAGTGGCTGTCGTTCGGGGCCGACGACTCTCGACGACTGTCGACGACTGCCGCTGACGGTCGACGACTGCCGCTGACGGTCGCCGCGACTCTCGAAGGCAGTCGCCGAGGGTCGTCGGCTGTCGTTGCGGCCCCGAACGACAGCCGCTCACCGCAGTCGTCGAGGGTCGCGGACGATGGGTCGTTCGTCTGTTAGATCCCTTACCATCAGGTGACCCGCTGACATAAAAAATATATAGTCAAGGAAACTATTCTAGCAGTACTTCTTTAATTACAGTGAGCTGTGAAGTGAGTTCCGATGTGACCCTTGTGGACTACCTACGGGACTACCTCGAGCTGCGCGGCACGAAGTACATGTGCCGTGAGGGAGGGTGCGGGGCCTGCATCGTCACAGTTGTCAAGTCTCCCCATGAAGATCCAGTCGCTGTTAATGCTGTAAGTTTATTTATCTACATCCATACCATAATATGTCTATTTTATAGTCAGGAGCGATGAGCAAACGCCCTACATTTAGATATAAGTATCTGTGGCTGCATCGTAATGTTTACATTATAGTATCGGTAACCGATACTTTAATTACGTTCAAATTTCGAACGTCTTCTTAAAAAGTAAAAATTAATGGATTTGAAGCTAACATATGTAAGCAAAACATCTTGATGTATTTTCAAAGGTACCAGGAGAGCATAACCGCAGCGTAACTATTCATTAAAACAAAGAGTTTGAAAGACGCGAGCTAGCCGCAGCCGGGGCCTAACTAGGTTAACAAGCGACTGCGCCGGTCCACACTAATTAGTAACGGGCCAGCTTCTTGTTCTTCTCTGCTCTCCTGGTACTACGGATTATATTCCACGCGGTTTCACATCGATCCTGACTTTAAAATAGACATTTATCGTATGAATGAAGATAAAATTATGTATGTGACTGTACATAATTAGGCATTAAAATACTCATGTGATCCTTTTATGAAACTCACTTCGTTCGTTTCATAAAACCACATTCGTATTTTAATTACCCTCATTATGCAACAGTCACATAAATAACTACCTATTTGTTAACTTTTGAATACTTTTGCCGGGGCCTGTAGCTCCAATCATAATCATAGAAAGCTGAAATTTTCTTTGTCTGATGGCCCGGATTCTATTATCATATTTATTTTATAAGCTATTTTGGTGGCATTTTTTCAGCTGAGTCCAGTCTATTTGTGAAGTTGAACCGATCCGATTCTTAAAATTATTTTTTACTAATCCTAGTCGAAACTAATTGTCAATGGACTGAAACTTGTTTTTTTTTTATTTATTTATTAGTCTTATCTTATCAGAGTTCCAGCCAACTCTTTCTAAATAAATGCAAATATCATTGTAGTATCGAAAAAATACCGGTAAGTTGTAAATAAATATAAGGAAAAAGGACGTCAAAATACAAAACAAAGAACATTATGAGATAAACATAATTAAAGCATTGTGTTTAAATAATTGGGTTTTATATAATTATTCGGTTTATATAGTATTTAACGGTCATTTGTTTTACTTTATTTAGTTAGTTGCGAAAAATAACGTTTTGGTGTTTATGCACGGGGATAGAGTAATTTTTTATTACTCTATGTGCACGGGAGTCGGAATTTTTAAGTCATTAGAATTTATTCAAACCCCATGATGTCACAATGTCGTCACAACATACTAAAACTTTGTCTAAACCTTGACAATTGCCAACACAAAAACTTATTTGTATCGTTCTATTCAATGTAGTTAAAGTTAATCCTTGTGTTGTTACTTCCAGTGTTTGGTGTCAATAACATCGTGCTACAATTGGGATATAACCACCATAGAGAATGTCGGGAATAGACAGATCGGCTACCATCCTATACAGAAGACTTTGGCTGAACATAATGGTACCCAGTGCGGGTACTGTACTCCTGGATGGGTCATGGCAATGTACAGGTAATTGGGTTTAATAAGAGAATAGCTTCAAATAATTTCCAGAACAGAATTTTTAATGTGTGTGAATCGTCGTATCTTTCGGGTGTGGTAAAGAAACTTAAGAATTGTAGATAGTGGGTAGTGTAGTGTAGCTGATGCTTCCTTACTTAACTCTTTCACAGCCGGCCATTTTAAAACAAGACTCATGCCACCCGTACCCAGTACTTGATCGGCTGTCAGTGCTAAAAGTAAAAAAAAATGCCATGCCATGCTTTTGAGGGTTCACTCGGCTGCAGCTGTTTAAATTACTCATAAACTTCAAGATAAAAATTACAGTCGACATTGTACGTTCAGGTTGAAATGAGGGCATATCCGAGTGGCGAATATCAGAGTTCATTTTGATCCAATTACCTCGTCAGCGACCGGTCATACCGGTACTTTCACTGTGACACTGATAATAACATAGTAGAAAAAGTAAACAGTATGTTATTTTCATACACCGCACCGCGCTCAGCTTGTACGCAGCTTGTTTGTTAAGGCCGTACCATCCATCGTCGTCGTCATTTCATTTTAAAACACCAACAAATAGGTAAATAATCTTTATCTTAAAATTCCTCGTTTAAAATTTCTGTTCATCGTTATTTATAACTACGATAACTGACTTTGGAAATACGTCTAAAATAATAGATTTCATGCATCGTCTTCTAAAGTAAACGTTTTTCTTTAATTTGGCTGGCGCCAATCGATTGACAATGAAGAAAACTATAAAGCAACCGCAAACGGATTACTATTCATAATTTCGATCAAGTTTGGACCGCCCATTCCCCTCGCGCGACTCGCGTGGACTCTCTCTCTACTATGACAATACTGTCACCTACATCTCTACAATATATGTACATTCTTTCGTGTGTGTTTGGCGGACATCATACCAAAGATACATAAATACATAATGTTATTGACAATTTGTACTTTAAACAAAGAATAGAATATATTAACATGTTTATTCTAACTGTAAACCTATACAAAATAGGTATGTATATTATTAGTAATAGACATACAGCAAGGCTTTTACATAAATGCTAATTAGCATAATTATTTACAATATAACCGTTTCTAATGTTGTATATTGAACGTCATTGATGTCAGGGGAATAATTTCTATAGATGAAATTCATATCCTTGGACATCACTGTCACCTTTCGAGTCTTCAAAATATGATTGTAAACATATCTAATTCTATACTAATATTTTAAATAGGAAACATTTGATTGTTTGTATGTTTGTATTGATTAGGCTCCGAAACTACTGAACCGATTTGAATAATTCTTACACTGTTGGGAAACTACACTATCCCCAGGTGACTTAGAGTACTTTTGATCTCGAACATAATGAGGGGAAGGGGGGATATTTAAAAACAGAAATTACGCGCTGGTGAAACCTCGGGCAGAAGGCTAGTTACTAATATTTATTACTTGAATTATGGTTTGTTACAGCCTATTAAATAGCCAGACCAATCTAACGATGAAAGAGATCGAACAGTCCTTTGCTAGCAACATCTGCAGATGTACTGGGTACAGGCCAATATTAGAAGCCTTTAAAAAGTTTGCTAAAGACTCTCCAAACCCAATCAAAATACTAGATATAGAAGACCTTCCGCGATGTAAAAAGAATGGTCAGATTTGTTCTAAACAATGCAGTGACGATGAAGATGAATGGTGTATGATTTCTAAAGAAGAATTACCGAATATACTTGAAATTGATTTGAAGGACGGGAAAACGTGGTACAGAGTTTCAACTATAAAAGACATATTTGATATATGGTTCAAAAGGGGAACTGATTCTTATATGTTAGTTGCAGGAAATACAGGAAAAGGTATTCTATCATCTTAAAAGATTTCTTTTTAAACACATTTTTAACACTTATGGCTTTATTGGTGACCAAGAAGTTGTTTTGCTTTCAATAAAGATACTTCGTGGAACAGTAGTTACACAAACCCGCAGGTTCATCCCTTAAAAATAATTGCTCTGCCATAAATTTTAGCTGTTTATCAAAAGTATATTTTATTATTAAAACAATTTGATTTTCAGGCGTTATTCCTATTGAGGAATATCCATCAGTACTGATCGACATAAGTGGAGTTCAGGAGTTGAAAGGCTGGGGACTGGATCAGAACTTGATCATTAACGCAGGAAATACTCTCACTCAGCTCTTGGAGATATTTCAAGAGATTAGCAAAGATCATAATGACTTCGCATATTTGAAGGTTTTCTACGATCACGTCCGATTGGTAGCCCATCTTGCAGTCCGAAATGTAATGCGTTTTTTTATTAAATTAATTTACAATTTATGGTGGCTCTCGAATCGCAAAAAGATTTCGTGTTGCCCGTCAGGTCAATTTAGGAATTAGTTTTCTAATAATTATGGTTTTGATCTGTTAATAGTGAAGTCTTAGTACCCATAGTAAAAAGTTTACGGTATTTCGAGTCGAACTATAATATGGTTTCAATTTACCCCATTGCATTTGTATTTCTTCTGTTATTATATGTGCACAGGAAGTGTAGAGAACGAATTTATTTTCTCAATAGAAAAGCAAACCCAATGCTATAGCGCCTAAGCTCAACGATAGGAATACTCCGAACCTATAGTGCGAAAATGGTTGAAACAGTACTCACGGCCTATGCCTTTATTACACCTAGAGCCTAAGTGCCATGGCTTTACGTGCTTTTCACAGAAACTGAGGTGTTAGCACCAACAAATTTTCTTACATTATGTACGTTAGCCTTATATCAGTAGTGTACGCACAAATACACTTGTAGACCCGCTTCTATTGTGTATACGTCGTAATCTTGTATTTGACTTACCTCTCATTTACCCAGTATTTGGAGTGAAACGTTCGATAAAAATCTTTTTAAAACATCACTTTTACCCATTGAGCTAATATTACTCATAATATTTCTATGCTTTTACTTAACTTTTTATATAAATAACAACAAGAGACGAGTTTGTTGTACAAACTAAGAATATTCTATAATCCTGTTTACATTTTTTATACTTTTTTCTGTATTTTTAATAGTACCTAGATCTACTCTTTTGGCTGCCAGTTAAATAGTGAAATGACAAATTATCTGATATTTTGCGGCATTTCACAACACTGATATCATTAAATTAGTGGTAATAAGTGGCGTCTCGCCCCGCTCTAATACCACAAGAACCTACTCATTTTATGCACCTACACATAATATGAATGATTTATTTGACTTTTTCAGATTGGAACAATTGCTGGAAACTTAATGGTCAAGCATCAGAATAACGAATTCGCTTCAGACATTTTCTTGCTGTTAGAAACAGTTGGCGCTCAGATAACGATTTGTAAGTTTTTTATAGTTGACTTCTTCGTTTAGACAGAAATGTAACAAATGGTTATGTTTCTTGTAACTTTCTATAATGTTAAATTGTAACATTCCTTATGAGCCTCCCTTTTTGGGGAATAATTACTTCCACTTATTTATTTGTTTATTTCGTATATATATCGACCGCCTCCGTGGAACAGTGGCTAAGCCGCTCGGGTATAAAAACACGGAGGTCGTGGGTTCGATTCCCGCCTTGGGTCTGGTTGGTGGTAGGGCTTTTTCAGAGTCCGACTGGCTAGCTACCACCCCCACAGGTGAAATCTGCCTCCATAACAGCTCTGGCTGTGTTCCGGCAATATTAATGTGGGAGCCAGAACACTTGAAATCAGAGGCTTGAAGATCAGATGAGTCTACAGTCTGGCAGCACATTGAGGGACGTTTCCAGGTGAAGCGTCCCTCAATGGAATAGTCCGCAGTGGCCGCTTACCATCAGGTGGGCTGCGTGCCTGTCTGCCAACTGACTTAGTTTAAAAAAAAAATGTCTTTAAAGTTTGCATAACTAAACAAATCCATTTAAAAACAGCCGGAAGATTGTGAAATTGGCGGTAAATGCCCCTTATCAACCCTTCATTGTAAATTACATAAGGCACTACTAAGTCGCCAAGACTTTGAATTATAGAACTACCTCTCCGTTCGAGACCCAAGGTTGCGTTGCGTAATAAAGACAAACAAAAACAGGACATTAGGAGGCATATTTTTAGTTATATTTTTAATCTCCCATGGGAACTCAATAATATTGAGGATAGTAAATATTCTGTGTAAAGGGTTGCCGTAGCTAAACCAAGAAGATCCTCGTAGATTACAATTTTGATATTTTCCCAACGACTTTTTTACACTTCAAATCAAAACGTCAACTCTCTGTCTCGCGTCGGCCAATCGCGTGGCAGTGCTGCAGAGCGCTGCCGCAGTCTATCATATAAACGCGCTGCGATTGGCTGACGCGGCACGGTGCGAGCGTGGCACGCTGCGATTGGTCGAGGAGTCGCGCTAGGTCTCGAGTCCCTATATAACGTGCGTTACATCTGTCTTTTCCGAATATTAGTGTGGATAACAGAAATTAACTATCTGCATACTTTAGCCGTATTAAGCATCTGAGTCCCAGTTGGCACTTCAGTGGACCACATCTGTACGCGGAGTGGGGCAACGAAGCGAAGCTAGGGAGGAATATTAACCTACAGGATTGCGAGATTTTAAGTAATCCTATTCGTAAGTCTGCTCCGCTGCCTCGCTTCGTGTCCGTAGATGGGAAGCCTTAAAACAGCATGAAATTGTCAGGTTGCGACCTCTAGTTCTCAATATCAATATTTATGTGCATTTTGCAGGTCAAAGCCATTACTTTTTAAATGTACCGACGGTTATGACTATGCAGCAGTTTTTAAAAACAGATATGAAAGGGAAAGTCATATTGAACATATTACTGCCGCCGCTGAATGATGAATATAAAGTAGTCACATACAAGGTAAGATTCTCTTAGAAATTAAGTTTAACGTTAGTGGTGCATTTTGTTGATGGCTGAATTTCTTGTATAGATTGGTATAACTGTGTTATAATAACGTGACTGTAGTTAAGGTTGTCAGCTTCTTTTCATTATTTCATTTTGCACATCTTAAATTGTAAATGGTTAGAATAGATTCGCTTTTATAATGCAACACTGCTTAAACACTAACAAACACCAAATAACCTACATCCGAGCCTATTTCATAAGAATGAAAGATAATTACAGCGTATGTACATAAATTAATGTACACAAATGTTCTTGCGTTCCAAGATAACAACTTTAACCGCCTTTCGGAAATTGGGCTATCATTATCATTTGGCATTTATCACTGTACATGTGTTTAATTTAGGTAAATTAATATTTGCATTTAATATCCTTGTTGGGTCATAAGTATGGAAGGGCACGGGAAATGCTTCGGTAGTCTAGTGGTTTAAGATACGGTGAGCTCGGTACTGGGTTTAATTCCCGGGTCGAGAAAAAAATGTGTCGGTTTTTCTTGGATTTATCGCTCCTTTGCGATAACAACGTGACATTTCTCAAATCGCAATTTTTCAGGAGGCCGATTTTTAACATTCAAAATCAAATGTTTATAAAATCTATTTAAGTTATTTTACAGTACAATTAATTTGTTAAAATGTTTGATGGCCTTCATGAAATAGCGAAAACATTATAGGTTTTAATTTGAATGTTAAACCGTTTTTATGAGATGTCATGTTGTTCTCGTAAAGGAGCGTTATATTTCATTCCATCCTAATCCACATTTGGCAAGCGTGGTGATTAAGTCAGTACCATAATTATAGCAATTAGGTATGATTTAAATGATTGCATATTTTTCTGTTTTCTGGACGATACTTTCTATTATTTTAAGGCTATCCACGATATCCCAATTTTTCAAGATAGCTGTGACGAACCTTGCGAGATTCGCATGAACAAATTGTAACTTCCAATTTTGTTTCAGATAATGCCCCGAGCTCAAAACGCTCACGCAGTTGTGAACGCCGGTTTCCTTTATAGACTAAAAAAATCTGATAATACAGTCAGACAAACCAGAATAACATATGGCGGTCTATCATCCCAACCGACCAGGGCTACTGCCACCGAAAGATACTTGTTTGGCAGGAAATTGTTCATAAATGACACGTTGCAAGGTGCGGTAAAGTTATTGGAAAATGAACTTGTCGTTACTGAGATGCCGCCCGAGCCTTCAGTGAAGTATAGAAAACAATTGGCTGTAGGATTATTTTATAAGGTATTTGAACGAGTTTTTATATTACGTTCGTTTAAAAGAAAGGATTAATTATGAAATTAATCCAAAAGTCTTTATACTTACTGCATGTGTGCATGTCGTATGTGTATTGGGAAAAGTGATTTATTATTTTTAAAAGTCTTTTATGTACCTTTAATTGCCTTGCTTGTTGGCGCATTTGGTAGACAACCCTATCAATCGCTTCCGTATCATTGGTCTTTGTATGGAGCGAAAAAAGGGAGCCGAAATTGCCATGATAACTGATATTGTTTTAAAAATTGTTATATCTTAGATTTCTTTCTTATTGTAAAATCAATTGATATTATAATACAAAATAATAATAATAATAAGCTACATCCCTATTACCGGAAGTGACTCGAAAGTGATGAATGTGAAATTTAATGAAATCTGTAACCGTATTATGTTTTATATTCTAGGGTTTGTTGTCTTTATGCCCTAAAGATAAACTGAACAGCCGTTACATATCTGAATGCACGGAAATACATCAGACTAGACCAGTATCAGATGGCCGACAAATCTTCGACACGAACCCTTCACTGTGGCCATTGAACCAACCACTGGAAAAAGTGGAAGCCTTGGTAAAGTATTTAGTAACTAGCCTGAAAAGTGTTTACGACTATTTTGACGACCGTTTTGTTTTGTGCTTGAGAAGTCATTTGGAGCTAAATTTTGCTGACACAAATGATGCCCTCATAACTATGTAGTAATTGTTCTAATAATTACTTCTATGTAGTAATTTTTAGAACAATTACTTCACATTGTCTTTTGTTATGATTGTTTTCAAAGCTTTAGATTATACTGAGCGGCAGTTCCATTAGATGTAAATTATGATCGATTGGATAGATAACTAATATTTTTAAAATTCATTTCTTACAGAAACAATGTTCTGCTGAAGTTAAATATACAGAAGATGTGCCTTCATTGGCTCACGAAGTGTTTGGTGCTTTTGTGCTGTCTACCGTGGCCAAAGGAAACATTGCTAGTATGGATGCATCAGAGGCATTGGTAATTGGTTTCTTTTTAATTTATAATGATCTATGAGTATTGACGTTGCTTTTCTGTATCCGTACTTCATAACGGAAAAAAAGAATCGTTTCTTAATTATTGATTATTTAGTTTCATGAAATTCATGAAATAGCTACACTAACTGCCTCCGTGGTGTATCTAGTGGTTAAAGCGTTGGGCTCTAAAACCGAGGTCATGGGTTCGAATCTCACGGGGAGCATCACTTTGTGTGATTGTTTCCAGTTTGGTCAGGACATTGCAGGCTTGAATAACCTGAATGTCTAAAAAGAATGATGATTCCGTGCTTCGGAAGGCACGTTAAGCCCTTGGTCCCGACTATGTTCCAAGTAGTTCTGGTTTCCCTTGTAAGGGTTACGGAGGTCAGATGGCAATCGCTCCATTGTAATAACCAGGCTTGTCAAATCTAGGATCATAATCGAAGCGGACCCTGTGCTCCATACTGGATACAATCGGGAATACGCTGAGATGAAGAAGATGCTAAAGTGGCCACTACTTTTTATTTTATTATTAAATTCCATTGTGTCATCATTTTACGATGGATGTTTTCTTCATGTTTCAGAGCCTTCCAGGAGTTATAGCATTTTATACAGCAAAAGACATACCCGGCCTTAACTCTTTTACACCTGCTGATTATGCCCTTTACACATCTAACGAAGAAGTATTATGCAGTGGCGCTATTGAATATTATAACCAACCTGTAGGAATCATCGTTGCAAATAGTCGATACTTGGCTGATAGAGCAGCTAAATTGGTACATGTCAGTTATAAAAATGTTAGACCACCTGTCATTGATATACTAGTAACAAAGAACGACCAAAGTAGATTAAAGGAATTTGGGTCATCTGAAGCTACTGATAGGGGCACTAATGTAGACAAGGTGATAAAAGGTGAACAAGGTATATACAGTCAATATCACTTTTCTATGGAGACTCTGGTATGTGTTACTCGACCCTCAACTGACGGATTGAAAGTAAACAGTGCTACGCAATGGACTGATGGAATACAGATTATGATTTCGCGAGCCCTAAACGTGGATATGAATAGGTTAGTGATTGAATGCTATTACTACATAATAATTTTAAGTGTAGAAACAAAAACTTTTTTCTAATTATTGTAAAAGATTTTTTTTTAATTTATATTGTGAATCTTAATAAAATTTACGAAATAAGAGATTAACATACTTGTTTGTATATTTATATATATTTTTAGCATAGATGTGTACGTTGAACGCCTTGGTGGTGCATATGGCATCAAAATATCCCGTGCTACACAAGGCGCTGTAGCTAGCAGTTTGGTGTCATGGAAATTGAATCGACCTTGCCGATTTATACAACCACTGACAACGAATATGAAGGCAGTTGGGAAGAGATTGCCTTGTGCTAACACATTTGAGGTAAATACTATCTACTTTCAAAAGTTTCAAAAGATTTTGCCTAATTATTTTCAGATTAGCAGTGTTTAATTTAAATCCAAATTCATGTAACGTTTTTAGGTAGCGGTTGATAAAAAAGGGGAGATTCAATATGTAGATTACAAATTGTACGAAGATAATGGATATAAACTCAATGAAACGCTATCTTTGCTGGGTCTTGACAGTTTTTATAATGTTTATAACAAGTCTAGATGGAATTTTAAAGGATATGATGCAACAACTGATACCCATAAAAACACATGGTGCAGATCACCGGGTAAGTCTTATATTGTTACAACAGCTTTGGTTTTGTTACAAAGTAATTTGTAGATTAAAATTATATAATCAATTTATCAAAATTTGAAAAAGTCAAATAATATTTTTAGGTACACTAGAAGCCATTTCTATGGCAGAGTTTTTGTTAGAAAGAATTGCTTACGAACAAGACGTAGACCCAGTTCAAGTACGTTTAACAAATGTAGACACTGCCCACTACGATGCCATATTAGAAATGTACAATACACTTGAAGCAAACTCGAACTTCAAAGAAAGAAGAGCTGCTGTAGATAAATTTAATAGCGAAAACCGATGGAGAAAGAGAGGATTAAGAACATCTTTTATGAGATGGGTACCAACAGGAGGCCAACGCCTAGATTGCAATGTATCAGTGTATCATGGAGACGGCACTGTGGCTATTGTACATTCTGGTATAGAAATGGGTCAAGGAATAAATACTAAGGCAGTTCAAATTGCCGCTTACATGTTAAAAATTCCTGTAGAAAAAATCAAGATCAAAGGTAATAACACAATAATAGGACCAAACGCATTCATTACTGGCGGTAGTATTGGCACACAAAATGCTGGGATTGCGGTCCAAAGGGCGTGTGAAGATTTACTAAAAAGACTAGAACCGATTAAAACAAATATGCCTAATGCCGCTTGGGAAGAAGTTGTGAAAAGCGCATACGATGCTGACATTGATTTGCAAGGACATGGATTTGTAGGTTTTAAAGACGCACAACAATATACAGTGTATGGTGTAGCGTGTGCAGAAGTTGAGGTCGATATATTGACAGGACAGCATGAAATACTAAGAGTGGATTTAATTGAAGATGTTGGACGACCTGTTAACCCAGAGATAGATGTTGGACAGGTAAGTCACACATATTATAGTCTGTATGAACGTCTAACTACCATTTAACTTGCTTTTTGCTGAGCCTATAATATACCAGCAGAAATATATGAAAAATGATACGGAAAATCTAAAGCAATACAAATAGTAAACCATAACCTAATTAGCAGATACCACTGTCTTTGTAGCTAATTGATTCTTCCGCGTATAAATTATATGAATTATATTATGGTGGGTAAGAATAAATTACTTAAAAGTTTTATCTAAATAGGTTCGTTGATCGCTTCGTTCATATTGTGCGTGTGCGTAAATTAATTATTTACCAAAATTAATCAAAATATTATTAATACTAGTAAGATAAAATTTAGTGTTCTGATGTTCATTCTAGATGATTATATAGAATTTTGTAATTTTATCTTACACAGGTCGAAGGAGCTTTTGTAATGGCAGTGGGTTATTGGACTTGCGAAAATATAGTATATGACCCTAAAAAAGGAGAAATATTAACTGACCGTACGTGGAATTACCACGTACCACAGGCAAAGGACATACCGCAAGATTTCCGGATTTATTTTAGGAAAAAATCATATAGTACAGATGCCATTTTCGGAGCAAAAGGTACGTACACTAAATGAATGTAGGTATGTATAAAATATTCAACATTTTTAAATACGAAATCTAATTCCGCATACACTGACATGGTGACGTCGAACACTTTGAAATCATTTCTGTACCGAAAAGGTGGTCACGATCTTGGGGTAGGTACTGGGTTCAATTGCTGTGTCAGACGAAATATAATGTGATGGAATTCTCCGAACATTTTTTTTTGTCACAATTGGTAGGCAATAGAAATGATCAAATGTGTGTGTCCCTGACTTATGCGCCAGGCATCGTGGGTTCGATTCCCATTACAGAAAAACATTATATTTGTTGAAATTTTTGTTTCTAATACAACACAAGTCAGATCACTGTATGTAATATATGTACATATTATATATGGTTATCTATTTACCAGGTGGTAGGTTCCTGTAATGGACCGTCTAGGTGGGTACCACCGCAGTGCCAGATATTTTCCCGAGAAATAGAAGTGTGTCAAGCACTTCTGCGTTTCGGGGAAAGGGCACTGAAGCTAGTGAAGTTATTGTGTATATGCGACCTAATAACTGTCGTCTCGGTGCAGCGGGTGCAGGGCAGTGCCAGACAGTAACTGCTTAGTTACTGTTTGGTACTGAACTGTCTAAGGGCAGACGTGGCGCTAACCATCAAGTGTACGATCTGCTCGTCTTGTTACACATTGCAATAAAAAAAATGTAAAGTGGTTCAGTACGACATCAATAGACTGACACGTCATATTATTTAACGTTTTAGCTGTGAGTGAGCCACCGATGTGTCTTGGTGTCGTGATCGCCTTCGCTTTACGTGAAGCAATAACAGCAGCGCGAGTTGACGCCGGGAAATCAAAGACTGAATGGTTTGATATTGGTACGTAAAATATAATCCAGATTGTTTACATTGTAAATATTGTATATCAGCTGCCGTACGGGTAGTTGATACTCTTAAAAAAATTACCTTTTTGAAAGTTATAATTATTTATCCAACCCTTAGGTATTTTTTATTTGTCAGTTTGTACAAATATCATTGCAATTGTCCATAAAAATGACAATAACCTTCAAATATTTAAAAATTAATTTCGTCCCACTGGTGCAGTAGGACGAAGCTTGGTGGGACGAATGGAAATTGACCATAATTTTATTGTTTTCAGATGGACCTTACACTTTGGAGCAAATATGTCTTAATTCGTTAACGAAGACTGAGTATTTTAAATATAATTAATCGTTATGTTGTTATACTTAGATAAATGTTGTAGGTTTTAATTTGATTTAATTCAAGTTATAGGAATAACTTCGTTGTGTTGTTTTGCTTTGTATAAAATACAAGGAATTCAATTGTTTTTGTTCTAACTTAAAAAAAAATTAAATATTGAAGGTCTTCACTTGTAATAATAATAATGTAAAAACTTATCTTAGCATATTCCCTTAGTCTTATTCTTTAATGGGACAGAAATCTGACTACGTTCTAAAGAGAAAAGAGTTTGGTGTAGGATTACTTTACCTCTAAGGACCATCTAATAACAGAAAAATACATTTATCTTTGAAACAGCATTTCCCTTCGGAGGATTTGTTTAAGCGCCATAACCGCTAGCTAGCAAGACCAGCTACTACACCACTTTTTTTTTCTGCACCACTGACCCAACACACATAGATACAAACAATCTAATAATAAACATTCTGAACTTTGGTAATATTGTTTCATTTCCGAACCCTGAATTTGTGGCGAATTCTAAGTATGTTAGGAAAAAATAAGTCTAAAATAATTCTAGAGATAACTAATAGACAGTTCAAAAAAAGTATGAAACCTGAATCGCGAATAGAAATCTAGACCAGAGATATTTATTATCTGCACGTTGACCAATTTTAATTTGATGTGTTTCTATATTAATACAGCTATTAGCCGTTACTTTACTTGCAAGATGCAGAAATATCATACTAAGAACATTTGCATTGTGCTAAAACACTTGTAGACAATTTAACTGAAACATAAATACCTAAATAATAAATAGTCATAAAATATGTCTTTTTAACTTATCAGACCTAGAATCAAAAACAATAAAATAGTTATCGCATAATTATTTTTATGCTATGCTATTATGAAATTCTTCATATTTAAAGATTTCATGTATGAAACGCCTGCAGTCTCTTTTTATAGCAAAATTGCCTGGGATCAAAATGTCAAAACAATGAAAAACTTATCATTTTAGGTGATTTGAATGCGTGGGTTGGTGTTAAACGTGATGGGTATGAAAAGGTTCTTGGTACATATGGGGACGAAAGAATAAATGAGAATGGTAGATCTCTGCTAGAGATATGTCTGGAGTGGAATCTTCGCGTGACAAACACAATGTTTGCCCATAAGAAGATCCACATGTATACTAGGGAAGAAGGAAGTTCGAGAAGTATGATCGATTTTATTATTGTGGATGAAAGGCTTAGACAGAACCTTGTTGACACCCGAGTGTACCGCGGAGTCTCCATTGATACGGACCACTTCTTAGTAATATCCCGTTTAAGAGGTCTGTTTAATGGTTGGCGGCATTGGGTCAGAAATCAAACAAGTGTACAGGAAAGAATAAAAGTAGAAAGTTTGCAAGAAGAGGAAGTAAAAGAAAAATATCGTGAAAGGTTAAAAGAAAAGTTTGAGAATGCTAAGATGAATGAAGTGAACGATATAGATGACTTATGGGCTTCATTTAAAGATGGAGTGGTCACAGTCGCAATAGAAGTGTGTGGGAAATCTAGAAGACGAAATGGAAGGAGTGACAAAAAAGTATGGATGGATAAGACTGTGCAAGAGGTTGTAAATAGAAAGAAAAAAGCTTGGATGGACTGGTTAGCGGTAAAAGCTAATCATCGAATGCAAAAAGCGACGAAGGATGATATGATCACAGCGAGAAAGGAATACAAACATTTGAAAGTGTTAGTTAAGGCAACTGTAAGTAAAAAGAAAGAAGAGCGAAAGGACGAGTTTGATAAAAGACTGTCGGAAGATTTCAGATCGAATGTTAAATATTTCTGGAAATCGATCAGAATGGCCCGAGGCAAAATATCAAACTCAGGGTTGACAAAAGTTAGAAGTGCGGATGGAAGCGTAGTGAAAGGTGAAGCAATTGTGTTAAAGAGATGGAAGGAATATTTTGAAAGTCTATTTGAAAAAGATGATGTGCCCGTACAATTGACTGGGTCTGATCAAGAGAGCGAGAGTGACAGAGTAGATGATGTTAGCATAAGTATGAATGAGATTATAAATGCTTTGAAAAGAATGAAATTAGGGAAAGCTGCAGGTTATGATAAAATATATGTAGAGATGCTGAGGGCTGGACAGGGAGTAGTAGCTAGTCAGCTGCACCGCCTTTTTAATATGTGTTGGGCTAGTGGCCGAGTACCGCAAGATTGGTGCAAGGCGGTGATAGTGCCACTGTATAAAGGAAAAGGGTCGCAACAGGACTGCAAAAATTACCGTGGGATTAGCCTTCTCAGTGTTGTCGGAAAGTTGTATGCAAGGATATTGATTGAAAGGGTTATGGAAGTTACAGATGGAAAAATGTGGGATGTACAAGGCGGATTTCGAAAGGGTAGAGGATGTACGGATCAGGTCTTTTCCTTACGATGCATAGCCGAAAAATTTCTGGCCAAAAATCAGAAAGTCTATTGCATATTCGTGGATTTGGAAAAGGCCTATGACAGAGTGGTGAGGAATGAATTGTGGTTGGCATTGTCTGAGTATGGGGTGAACGGTAGTCTGATACGAGGGCTAAAGTCTCTCTATGAGGGATCAAGTGCTTGTGTCAGAGTTAACGGGATGTGCACTGAGTGGTTTAACATCGAAAAGGGTGTTAGACAGGGATGTGTTGCGTCCCCGTGGCTGTTTAATCTATTCTTGGATAAATGCTTAAAGAGATTGAAAGAATGTAACAAAGGTTTGAGAATGAATGAGTCAGTTGTTCAGTGTCTCCTTTATGCAGATGATCAAGTCCTGCTTGCTTCGTCTGCTGAAGATTTGCAGGAGATGATGACTGTGTTGGATGAGGCTTTGAAAGAGAAAGGGATGAAGGTGAACGCTAGTAAGACGAAAGTTATGGTATTTGAAAGGGATGAAGATATGACAGTTTGTGATATTGTGATCGGAAGTGAAAAAGTAGAACAAGTAAGAGAGTTTGTTTATTTAGGATCTAAGTTTACAAGTGATGGAAAGTACGATAGCGATGTTGAAAGGAGAGTAAATGCCGGTAATATGGTAAACGGTGCTCTACACACCTTTGTGAACAGTCAGAAAGTGTCTAAAAAGGCACGTCTTGCGGTTCACAGTGGTGTAGTGGTACCAACATTAATGTATGGAAGTGAAAGTTGGGTATGGCAGAAGAAGCATGAAAGCAGAATAAATGCAGTGGAGATGCGAGCACTAAGAAGTATGCAAGGAGTAAAATTGAGTGATAGAATAAAGAACGAAAAAATAAGAGAACTATGCGGCATAAAACAAGACGTAGTGACAAAAATCGAAAAAGGTATGCTAAGATGGTTTGGTCATATAGAGAGGATGGATGAAAGTAGGTTAACAAAAGAAATATATAAGGGGAGTGTGAATGGAATCGTTGGAAGGGGAAGGCCTAGAAGGACATTCCAGGACCAGATAGGTGACGTCCTGAGGAAAGGTCAGGTCAAGAGTACCCTAAACCGACGGGCATGCATGAAAAGACTTATGAATGTGGAGGAAGCAATAGTTGTGTGCCAGGATCGTAGCAAGTGGAAGGAGTTGGTCTCTGCCTACCCCTACGGGAAAAAGGCGTGACGGTATGTATGTATGTATGTTGCTTAACTGGGAAAACTTTAGAAAACATTTTAACAAGGAGAAATAACAAGTATATTGTGTTGCTCGGGTGGTGATCCGCGTATAGCCCCAACCTCAGATCAGAGAAACCCTTCTCTGATCTGAGGCCCCAACGTATGCATTGCACAGGATCACCTAAGCCATGTCTGGGGACCACCTAGTATCTCGGGTGGGAGACCCGAGATACTAGGTGGTCTAAGCGCCAATTCGGCTTACAGCACCAGCCCCCCTAGACAAGAGGCATTAATGACGATCGTTATATGTAGCTCAATTTGCGATAGCGAATGTCAAAAGACCCCGGTACCGGGGCGGGGCACCGGGGTGGTTGGTACCTACTCACTTTCATTCATACGTGACTTTTCTATGGCATCTGTCAAATCCATACAATTTAAAGTTAGCGAATTTCGCCAGCTATGAAGCGATGTCATCTTGTCTAAGCCCCCAGGTCGGGCAGGATAGCGGGAATGAACCAAGTCAATCGCCACTAAGTGAGTACCGGCTCGTCCCACAAGTGGATAGTGGAACGACGTTAGACCCAAGTTAGATTCACGGCCTCAGGTCTCGCTTGCCCGGTCAGTCACGACGAAAGACTCGTTCGTCCTTCTTTAAATGTGAAGGGAACCGAAACCGAAAAGGGAAAAAGGTAAGAGGAAACACTAGGGCCATTTTTCCATACAAACGTATTCCCCTGTTTCCTCCCTGGATAATGACAGTAGAGAAATATATTTTTTCCAAAAATCTATGACCACTATTTGTATGTCCTTATGTTTTCCTTTTTTTCATAAATTTATAATTAAAAGAGTTATGAACCTTCAAAAACCTAAAAAAATTACCAGATTTTCCGCTGTGCTTCCGCTAGATTCAATAAAAAAAGGAAAACATAGGAACACGGACAAAGCCTTTAATTAATTTTTGATGAAAAAAGTAGTTAAATCGGTCAAGTTTTGGAGAAGAAATCAGGGGACTACGAAACGTTGATTTTATAGGTACGAGTATTATTCGGTCCTAGCTGCAGTTGTCTCTATCGCGCTCTGAGGGGAGATGTTCGGGCACTGCGCGACAGCAATAGATTTTACAAATACCTATTTTTCAATTCTCTCGCCCTTAGTGTTTCCTCTTAAGTGGGTAGTGGAACGAAGTGGTCTCGTGTCCCATACGGCTGCTGTTTCGCTATCCTGCAGTGATGTTGCTAAAAAGCTATAGTGCTAATGAACTATGTTTAAAACTACGAGAACCGTAAATGGAATTTGGGTATAAAATTGGGTAGGTATTCAATGTTATTTATTTTAATTATTGTTAAAAGCCTTTTTATAATAACGATATAAACATGATTAATTCCCATACAATTTTAACAATAAATATTAAGTGACGCTGCAGTAGACAGTATTGTGTTTGTAAAGCTGGCAAATAACATAGAAATATTATTTAAATATGATATAAAATATGTCATTACAAAAAACACATACTCGTATATAACAAGAAATAAAAACAGACCTACAACACGAATTGCATTTCATTTAATGGGGTTCCCTATTCAATTTCGAAAATCATCTCATCGAATTACAATTCATCGATGACAACTAGTCGATTATTTGTTTAAACGATGCGTTATTTACCCGAAAGTTGTTATGTCGATGGTTCATTTCTTCGAATGTCTTTTAGTCGACGGTTTAAATGATCGGAATACTATAGGTCGACATAAAATTTCCTCGATGGTTCATTTCATCGAATGTCTTTTTGTCGATGGTTCATTTCATCGAATTTCTTTTCGCCGATAGTTCAATTCACCAAATGTCTTTTAGTCGACAGTTCATTTCATCGAGATCAGTTGAGCCTACAGTCTGGCAGCACATTGAGCGACGCTTCCTGATGAAGTGTCCCTCAATGAAATCGACCGCAGTGACCGCTAACCTACGTGTCTGTCTGCCAAATGATGTGACATAAAAAAAATAAGGCGTCGATTTATTGGCATTCGATCAAATGAGGCATTGACTTGTTGGCTTTCGATCAAATGAGGCATCGACTTGTTGTCTTTCGATCAAATGAGGCATCGACTTGTTGTCATTCGATAAAGTATTTTTCGATGAAATATGCCATCGGTGGAAAGTATTTAAATGAAGTGTTGCATCGATCAAATAGTCTTCGAAATAATGAGCAGTCGATTAATTTAACGTTCGACTTATCATACTTTCGACGAGGCGTCATCGACGAATTGTAATTCGACGAGATGAATTTCGAAATGGAATAGTGAACCCCATTTAATGTGCAGCTGGTGTTCTTTTTAGAGTCGGTATCGGTAAATAAGTATTAAGTGACGCTGGTAGACAGCTGTTTAATCTAAAGATATTGTGTTTGTAAAGCTGGCAAATAATCTGTATCTATATCTATATATATAAAACTCAAAGGTGACTGACTAACTGACTGACATAGATATCTATCAACGCACAGCCCAAACCACTGGACGGATCGGGCTGAAATTTGGCATGCAAGCAGATGTTATGACGTAGGCATCCGCTAAGCAAGGATTTTGATCAATTCCCACGGGAACGGGAACCACACGGGCGAAACCGCGGGCGGCCGCTAATTCAATCATATGTCAAGACAAAATACACTGTATAACAAAAAATAAAAACAGACCTACAACACGAATTGCATTTCTTTTAATGTGCAACTGGTGTTCTTTTTAGAGTCGGTATCGGTTACATTGGTACATACGTTGACGGATAGAAATTTGTGGCAAGGCATGAAAGGAGGCTACGTTGAGCAGAGGAGATGGAGTGGTGGGCTGTTGACTTGACTTGACTATCAAATAAAAACAACCTTTTTTATGTTTGAACTAAGCTAGCACTTGACCATAAAGTTGCCTGATGTTAAACACAAACAACTATGCGGTCTATGACGAAGCGCATTTGCTTAGGACAGGAGAGACCAATGTTATATTGTTTAGGAAAGACTGATCCCAGCAGAGAATTCAACTCCCATTAAAAAGTTATAAGGTAATATAGATTTAACCTTACTTATTGTCGGTTATAATCTAAAATTCTCGTCTAAAATCAAATAGAAAAAAAAGGTATTTCTAATTTTTTCCAAAAAAAAATTATTTTAAAAACAAAAGCGACCAAAGGTGGCAAATACCCTATAGTATTCTATAGTTATACACAGAGTGGCAACACATTGAGCGATACTTAAATTCCCTAAATGAAACAGCCATAACTGCTTATCATAAGGTTTTCAATAACGTGATCAACGAGGTTTTAAAAACAGCAATCAATTTATGTATATGAAATAATTTGTATTTAGGCACGTGATCTTTCTTTGACATTGAAGTGAGTCAGTATAATTGCATTTTTGTGATGCATGGACACATGAAACTAATATGTTTATAACATACATACAGTCATATCACATTGCTTATTACAGAGCCTTCTATAATATTATTATGATTAATAAGTTTTACAAGAAATAATCAATGCTGTTGCATTGTAAAAAAAAATTGATAGAAACTTGTAAAAATGATGACAATCATAACAAAATCATAATAATCAAGGATGCACTTATGAAGTGACAAAATACCTATATTGAGTGACTCTACCAACGGCCTTGGAATGTTGTTATTATATTATTATACCTATCGATAGAAACGGCAAGAAACTTAATAGCTGGTTACCCTTTCCATTGCCAATTTTTTTTTACAAAATACCATTTTGTTTCATATAAGAAACACAGATTTCTGCAAACAAACGTTCATAATATTTTTATATATAGGTACTAGAGTTAATGTGAAACATAACGGAAATTATGACAAACATCACCGGATATAGGTATTACGAGTATATCCGGTGATAATATTTGTAAACATTTACAATTGATTGTTGAAAGATATTGTAAAATTTAGAAGACAAAGGTCCGTTATACCCACATCCTTAATTAAGAGTATCAGCCAATTTAATATCCTACTGTAAGATAAATTCCTACTTAATTGAAATGAAGTCATCGACAGAAGAACCAACTGGTTTAAGCACCACATTTGCGTAATGTTTCTTATTAAAGGTGTTTAATAGAAGAAATAAGTATGTAGTTAAAAAAGAACAGGGTACGATTCCCTCTTTGGTTCTGGTTGGTTGAACACTTTTCCAGAGTTCGACAGACTAGCTAACTACTACCGTCATGAGTTTTTGGCATCATTTAACTTTGTTGTGTTTTAGTAATAAATTCATGTGGGAGCCACTACACTTACAACAAAAGGTTTAAGGATCAGAGGATCTTGAATAGAAATAGGATGCATTGTCCAATTACGAGTACCATTATTTGGGTTGCGTCGCTGTTTGCCAACGAATATAAAATATAAATAACATAGTAAAATTAAATTATAAAATAAACGCGCGTAGACCCGCGAGCTGCGGCTAGTATGAATGATGCGTGGATTCCAATAATATGTTTTAATTTCACATAATTATGCAGCTACGAACACACTCATTACAGGCGGTAACTGACTACCGAACAACGTCAGCTATACGCAAGGCAAAAAACACTCACTTCACCTTCACACTTCCAATGATTTTATGCAGTTCAATTATTTGTTTTACCAGTTAGTGTGTAAAAATTCTATTGCTTAGTCATGGATCGGATACAGTTTAAAATAAATGGGAAACAATATTTCGGTAAGTGTTTCACTTAAATAATTAATTTTTTTTAATTTTTAAAAGATCAGATTTATTTCATTTGCAAGCGTTGTCCTGTTAATAACAAAAAACAACTATTTTGGTGCAGTCGTTTTAAATCCGCGTTTTTTTAAATGCTAGATCTGTTAGCAGACGAAAATGCCATCATACCTGATGGTAAGCGTAACGTAGATAATTGCGTTGGTTTTCATACAAAAATTGATTTCAGTTGGCAAAAATGTGGAATCTAAACTGACTCTACTAGAATTCATCCGCACCAGAGCCAAATTATTAGGCACAAAGTACATGTGCTTAGAAGCTGGTTGCGGATTGTGCATCGTCAGTGTCATGAAGTGCCCAGGAACTGTGCCAGTTGCTGTCAATTCAGTAAGTAAATACGTTATAGAAGCGATTTCCGTGACACTTCTACTAAGGCATTTGAGTGTCACTGTGGATTTTGGTGAATATCTTATAACCTTTAGGATGTGCTGGTCTCACTTTGATTTGCTCGATGGTGCATTTAGGAGTGACCTTGTCCTGTGCTCCAGAAATCGTGAATTCGAATCCCACACTGATAAAATATTTATTTGATGATTATTTGGGTTTTGTTCTGTGTAGTAGGTTATTCTACACAAAGGACGTTCCTCCTTTATGTGAGAGAAATCTGAATAAGGTTAATTAATTCAACTAGAGTTGGGTCGGCTTTTAGCCCTCCCTTCTAATATTCTACGCAGTCAACGCAGTGCAGTGTGGCCCCGCTTACGAGGTACCGGTCCCCTTAAAATGGTTGCGCACCGCAACCCTCACCTCGCACATGAAGGCGCACACTTGTGGTCCGCTGGCCCCCAGTTCCTTCCATGCGATGCCATAACCCAGGGCCATCGTGGCTCATCCTGGGTCGCCGATACGCTTTGGGACTGGCACCCCCGAGAGCGCGCTGAGCAGACAGTGGTCAACACGCTGTCCCCTCGTGTCGCAGTCAGACCGTTTTTACCAACGGTCCGCTTACTTGGCCAGTCTCGATTCTCCAGAGCCCACCCAGTTACCCATTTTAATTAATTATTATACTGATGTAAATATTCAAACTTCGTAAATATCGTTCAATTGTCAAAAAAAAAAAAACAATACAATGTACACCAAAAACCAACGATAGTGCCAATTTTGGTAAAATGAGTACAAAACACAAATTCAATATTTGTCGTCATAGTAGGTTGAAATTATTTAATTTCTATGTAGAAAAACGTTTTTCACGCGTGTTTTCTTATATTTTTTTATTTATATAGTTAATAGGTTATATATTCATCTGCCTACTACCGTAACTAAAGGGTTGGTACCGGTTTTAACTGACTTGAGTTGGCAGACAGGCATGCGAGCCAATAAATGGTAAGCGGCCACTGTGGCCTATTTTAATAAGGGATACGCAACCAGGAAGCATTGCTTAAAGTGGTGACACACGGATTGAATTGATTGGTAATCACTACTTATTAATTACGCCTTATTTAACATTTTTTATACCACATCAGTTGGCAGACAGACAAGCAGCCCACTGATGGTAAGCAGTAACTGCGGCCCATTCCATTGAGGAAAACTTGCAAAAAGCGTTGCTCAATGTGCTGCCAGACTGTAGGTTCATCTGATCGAAGATTTTAATTTTAAGTTGAAGTTTTGAAGTTTTATTACTTGGAATAATAACCTCTATTGTTCTAGGTAGTGAAAATTCAATTTTTTCCTGTTGATCTGTTTTAATTTATGTTTACAGTATATGATATTGTGTTCTTTTCGTACATCATTCTTTATTTTTCATTTAAAAAACTAAAATTGTAATATTAGATTATTATATGTAGTATCCAAATATGTAATAGTGTAATGTAAGCTCCTGATAGCTCTATGTTGAACCTTTGTGGTTTTTTGATGTTATCAGTTAACATTAATTTGTAAAAAAACTTTTTATTATAACTTTTTATATAAATAAATTAAAAAAAAAAAAAAAAAGTGTACTGGCTCCCACATTAATTAATATTATATTAATACACAGCCAGAGCTGTTATGGCGGCGGATTTTTCCTGTAGTTACTACTACCAACCAGACTAAGTGCCGGTATTTCAATGTAACCTTATCTTATTGCTTAAGTTAAGTATAACATTTAAGATAAGTATTACTTTTGAAAGGTAAAAGTGTATAACTTTAGGTGCCGCTTAACTTTAATCCTAAAATGAAATACACTGAAGTCATATTTATTATCAATCCCGGATTAAGATCAAGATAAGTATATTATATTGAAATACCGCCCCTTAGACGGAAACAGAAAGGCCACAACCTCCGGGTTTTATACCCATGCGGCTTACTCACTGTTCCACGGAGGCGGTCAAAACATCATGTTTATTTTATTATTTTAGTGTATGGTGACCATACTTTCGTGCCACAACTGGGAAATAACTACAATCGAGAAAGTCGGAAATAGATTGGATGGATACCATCCTATACAGAAAACCTTGGCCAAATACAACGGAACGCAATGTGGGTATTGTTCACCTGGATGGGTCATGTCTATGTTCAGGTAATAAGAATTGTATTTTAAATGTGTATGTGACAACCGATTTTGTGAAATGGTTGAGAAAATGGCTATTACATCAGAGGTTCATTCCCCGTACGGTTAAACATTCATGTGTCCACTCAACGCCGCAACCACGCACTTATAATGTTGCACAGAATTATAATTTTGACAGTTGTTTGCATGCGAAAAGGAGTACAAGATATTATACTAAAATAACAAAGAAACCGACGGAGAAATTAATGTAAAAAAATATTCGAAAGAGAATATAATGCATTATTAATTAATTCAATTTTTTTTGTGAAAATATAATTTAAAAAAGGAAAACTAATAAAGTAGTAATGCCCGATGATTGATGATTCACTATGTTTTAAATGTTAAATAGCCTCCTTGGCTTTGTTGTAGCCCCCTTTTCTGTTGTTTAAACAATATTATTTTACTTTTTGCTTTAAAGGACATATTCTAGGTAAATAATGTGTGCCTCATTTAATATTTGTTAAGATTAGAGTTCACAATTAACCTTAACCAAACTACTCTAATTATTTAACGACTATTTGATAGTATCTTTCCGGTAGAATCAAATTATAAAACTGGCTGTGTATATTTTATTTAAATTACATTTTGATTAACGTTGTTCATAATTTTGTTTATGTGATTATATAAAAAATATATGCATTTTTTACCAATCTTACGATTCGAAATTGCTTTGCATGATAGCTTGTTTTTAAAAAGAGGTTATTAATTTGACTTTATTTTTTTATGCGTGTTGCCCAATTTAATATTATTGGTGTTGCCTCATAACTTCCTAACTCAGAGCAGTTGGTTTACTGCTCTTAGCTTCCTACTGAGAAGAGAATTTTAAGCTATACTTAATAATGCTGATTAAATTGTCTTCTACGTTGATGATTGTATTGAGTTGTTTTACTTGTCGACGTGAAATAAAAATAAAACAAACTATTTAAAAAAAAAAGAACCGACTTCGAACACAATGCACTAAAAACAATAACAATTCACTTAAGTTATTTTTAAAGTTGTTATAATTATGGTCGGTACGTTGGCTAGTCTGACTGGCAATGGTACATTTATTGCTGTTATCGCGTAAACATTTGAAAATAAGAGTGTAGAGCGAGGGTTCGATTCTCGCACGGTACAAACAATTGTGTGCATGAAAATTTCTATTTTTATCGGTCTAGACGTTCCAATCTATCAATAAAACATGAATTTACAAACAAAAAGTGTATTAGTAATAATTCTCCGTTACCTAGTACCCATAGTCCAACCATACTTAGTTTGGGGCTAGATGGCGCTGTGTGAATAATTCCAAGAATATTTATACAAGGCTATATATTTTTTTTCTAGTCTCTTAGAAAGTAAAAAGAACCTGACAATGCTCGAGATTGAGAAATCATTCAGCAGCAACTATTGTCGATGTACTGGATACAGATCAATGCTCGATGCTTTCAAATCATTCGCCATCGATGCTCCCGCATCTCAAAACATTTCTGATATAGAAGATGTTTCCATCTGCTCCCGTCCCTGCAAAAATGAACCTAACTGTCAAAGAAATAGCTGTCATGAAGACGTTGATTGGTGCATTGTAACTGGTCATGACATTGAAGATTCGAGTACAAGAGAAATCATTTTAAAAGACGGAAAGTATTGGTACAACGTTCAGAGAATCAAGGACATATTCGATGTTTTAAGAAATAAGGGGGACGATTCTTATATGCTAGTTGCGGGAAACACTGCTAAAGGTTAGCTTTAATATAAAATTATGCATTTATAATAAACATTAGTACTAATAAATATTCTGTGTTAAACATTGAATAATGAGTAAGTGTACTAAAGTTTTTCCTATAGTTATGTTGTAGATTTAAAATGTTATTTACTTCAACGGTCAATTTTGTGTGATGGTTGACAAGTTGGCTATTACACCAGAGTTACTGGATATTGGATAATCTGCAACACACCATTTAAATATCTCAAATGAAGCAAAACTAATTACGAGTATTATAAGCGTCAAGGTATGGATATCCTCATACGTGGTAAATGCATTTAATATCTTTAAAAATAATGGATATTAATACGCTCACAGTTTGTTCTACATTTTGAAACACGCAATCGGTATCGTATCGTTATCGTATTGTAGCTCTTACTATCAGTATATCCACACATAACATCCTACAAGATCCTGGACCAGCTACAACAACACAGGCTCTTCATTGCCCTTACCCGAAACATTTTCCCTGAGTAAAAAAATAGCCAACCCATTCTTAAGGTCTTGTCTATGATTATACTAAATTTCATCGAAATTGGTTAAGTAGTTTAGGCGTGAAACAGAACAGATAGAGTTAGAGTATGGGTTTATAAATATTTTAGTGATTTTATGGGTTGTTTGGCGCTAATAAATACTCGTACAAGCTCTGCTCAACTTGGGATTCGACAGCTTGGTTTGATTAATAACGAGGGATATTAATTATTTGCTTTATAATTCACAGGTGCATATCCAATTGATGAATACCCACGAGTATTGATAGATATAAGCAACGTCGGAGAACTGAAGGGTTTCCTAATTGACCAGAACTTAGTGATACGCGCTGGAACAACGTTGACTGAGCTCTTGAACATATTCGAAAAATTGTCTCGAGCACAAAATTACTTTCGATATTTGAAAAGTTTCCACGAACACCTAAGTTTAGTTGCTTCAACTTCAGTAAGAAATGTTAGTAATTTAAATACATAAAATAAAAGAAGATCTGCAAAATTTACAAGCACAGTAGTAGACCAATATAGTGTCAGTGATGAGTAATAATAAATATTCTTTACTACCTACCTTAACTTATTATGCGAATATTTTGAGCCATGTAAAAGAAATAAATAGCAAGCGTGTGTAATTCTTGGTTTGAAAATTTATTTGTTAGATTTAAGATGATGTTTTGTTATCAAATTGAATTATTTTGTTATTTTTTCAGATCGGCACGATAGGAGGGAACTTGATGGTAAAACACCAACACAATGAATTTCCATCAGATATTTACTTGCTATTGACGACAGTTGGCGGACAAGTAACAATATGTTGGTGAAAAAAATATTATTAATTTTTAAACACATAGATTTTTTTCGTAATGTGATGCAAGATGACAATTCGCCAGATTCGAATGATTAAGTTCAAATGCGTGAACTTGATGATTCGAACATCAGTGCGCATCTATGGAATTATATGGTGACGGAAAACATCGTGAGGTAACCTGCACAACGAATGACTATGTAGTGTATAGCCATGATCAAATTTGTCTCGTTTTCCTGTTAATGATGAGGTGACCCGTGTATTCCTTAAGTTCTATTGTATATAAGTTGTGGTAAGAAGACTTATTTTATTTTTCTGCAAGATTTAAATCAACACATAATTCATATTATATAGTTTAGACCGTGACTTCCCCACCGTACCACCGCCTATACACCCAGTGGTACGGTGGGTCTAAAACCGTACCACTAAACAAACAGGGTTGGGGGCTGTTGTGGGAATTGAAAAGTCAATATTTTTCTTTATTATTTGACAGTTTTTTAAATAATATTAAAACAAGTGAATGTCGGAAAAACAAGTGAAGGTCGGAAAAACAAGTGAATGTCAGGAAAACAAATGAATGTTGTGGAAACAAATGAATATTGACAAAACAAGTGAATGTCAGGAAAACCAATTAATGTCGGGGAAACAAATGAATGTCGAGAAAACATTGTTTAATGATCTGAAGTAAAAAAAATAGGTGCAAGCGATTTTCAACCTAATTGACATTTAAAATTTCGTAATCGCTTGTTGACTAACTTTGCTGGTTCATTATGCTCCCACAACCCTATTTGTTCAGTGGTACGGTTTTAGACCCACCGTACCACTGGGGGTATGGGCGGTGGTACGGTGGGGAAGTCACGGTTTAGACGAGCCATCTGGTGTAATGGTCGAGAAGTCGGCTATTACACCAGAGGTCGCGGGTTCGATCCCCGCACGGTACAAACATTTGTGTGCATGAAAATGTCTGTTTGTATCGGTCTGGGTGTTTCTATGTATAATATGTATTTATTTACAAGAAAAAGTATATAAGTAATGTTTATCCGTTGTCTAGCACCCATAGCACAAGCTAATGCTTAGTTTGGGGCTAGATGGCGCTGTGTGAATAATGTCCAAAGATATTTATTTATATTTTTCAGTAGGCAGGGAAAACACGAAACAAGTTGTGACAATGGAAAAATTTCTTGAAGTAAATATGAGAGGAAAAGTAATTTTTAATGTACTGCTACCACCACTGAGCGATGATTGCAAAGTCGTGACTTATAAGGTAAGAACCAAATTACAAACTATGAATAATATTTTTTTTTCTGATTCCCATGAATTAATTAATGCAAAATTATATATCTGTAAATCTTAACTTCCAGATAATGCCCAAAGCACAAAACGCCCACGCGATTGTAAACGCTGGATTTCTATATAAATATAAAAATACATATGATAAAGTGCTTCAATGCAGAATTGCATATGGCGGCCTATCCCCGTCATTTACACGTGCGATGTCTACAGAAAACTTTCTACTTGGACGACAATTGTTTCGAAATCACACCTTGCAAAGTACTTTAAGAAGTTTGGAAGCCGAACTCGTTGTACAAGAAAATCTACCAGAACCTTCTGCAGCTTATAGAAAACAGCTTGCTCTTGCTTTGTTCTATAAGGTATAGTTGATTTGACCTCTGAAATTATAGGGACAGGGGCTTTGGCAACCCATGTAAAGCTGAACTTCCACACATAACTTGGTCTCGCTTGAGTAATTAGAGTTTGAAATCATACCTATCATCATTCTGTAATTCCTTAAGCAAAGGCAAAGGAGAGAACGTAAGTATTTTGACTGTTCAAACTACGTTCTCTCTTTTGCATAGGCCTTCTCAAAGGATTTCCATAACGATCGGTCCTACCTTCCTTTTCTTCACCAGATTGTCGATCTTCTTTGTAGGCTGCTTGTTCCATTGCAATCTTACCATATTAAGCTTTAACTTTTCTGCACCGGCCATCGGTTTTTCGTGCCTTGAATCTTCACGCCACTGTTACATTTTTCATTCGTTCAAATAATCGTGCACTTGTATGAGACAAGTCTTGGAGTACTTATAAATGTAAAATTTATTGCAGAGTCTTCTATTTTTATCTCCTACGGATAACGTCGCCCCAAAACTGCGGTCTGGAGCCATCAAGTTAAACAATACAAGACCTGTATCACATGGAGAGCAGAAGTATTATCCAAAACCAGATTTGTTTCCTTTTACTCAACCTATTCCAAAATTGGAAGCATTGGTCAGTAAACATTCTAGTAAAGATAACTTTTAATTCATTGCGTTTTACTAATGAATACCGGAAATAAAAAAAGAAGTAAGTGCCAAAAACAAAATGTGGAGGAATTGTTTATTAAAATATTAAGTCATCTTCATAATCATATCTGTTTTTTTTAAATGGAAATACTAATATAACGATATTATAATCTCTATAAGTAGAAACAACAAAGTGTTTTACTTAACAATTAGTACAAAAAAACTTACATATTAATAATTGTCAGTCTAAAGAAAACTCCAAGTCCAATTCTCACTAACTTAAATTAGGCTCTAAGTGCCTAGCATTATATTTTAAAATAAGTTCCAAGTTCGTTTTGGTATTGGCACTTAGGCCATTTGAACACACAAAGACTAGTGACGTGACATTTGAAATGCATTTGAACACACAAAACTGCCGGGTCAGATTTCGATGCCCCTTCGCACATGGTTGTAGTTGAGGTATCCCCACATAAATACCACAACAGTATCGCTATTGGTTCACAGACAGTGACCTAAACGTTCTTCAAACAAAAAAACAAAAAAAAAATTTTCTCAAAACTGCCGGGTCAGGTTTCGATGCCCCTTCGCACATGAGTTTAATTAAGGTATCCCCACATAAATACTACAACAGTGTCGGTATTGGTTCACAGACAGTGGCTTAAATGTTCTTTAAACAAAAAACAAAAAATACTTTTTTCTCAAAACTGCCGGGTCAGATTTCGATGCCCCTTCGCACATAGGTGTAGTTGAGGTATCCCCACATAAATACCACAACAGTGTCGGTATAGGTTCACGGTCCACTTTTTATATAAATGTGCCCAGTGTCCTTTCGAGTAACAAAATCAACATATTAAAATATCAAGTAAAAATATAATCAATACTGTTCAATTTAAAATGGCTTCATAATACCTTTGATGGTCTTTGTTTTTGAAATCATTGCCAATTTTTTTTCGGAATTACTTTACCACCTAGTATCATCCTTTAATGCTTTTTTAACATGCTGCAGACTTTTTGTACCATTTTTACGCCTTTTTCTTACCGAAAACCGGTAAAAACAACAGGTGCTATGTCCGCCATTTTCATAACACTGGCGGCTCGCTGCCAGGGATTTAAACCCTTTTAAAAAACAATGCGCTATGCGTCCCGCTCCCCCGTGTTTCTTATAGATGTAAGTACCGAGAAAAACACTACACTAGTCACTTAATGCTTATTTTAAGTTATTGACGATGGCACACATTTCTGGGATAAAATAAGTTTCTAATGTTTTAGCACTTACACCCTTTTTTATTTCCGGTATTCTTTTGTCTTAAACTTAGCAGTGTGACCACTGTAACTTGTGTAACGGACACCCACGATTTTATGTTTGTAAATTTTAAAAAAAAATTGTTTGTTGCCTTTTCCTGCAAGCTCAACATACATAAGTATTTAACAGTTTAGAGCTTGCTTATATATGGTTTAGATACAATGTGCGGGGGAAGCGACGTATACGGACGACACAATTACCTCTCCAGATGAGATCTTTGCAGCGCTTGTCCTAAGTACGGTGCCAACTGGCAAGATAGTGTCTATTGATCCGAGCAGAGCTTTGGTAAGTCTAAAAAACTGAAATGTAGATTTGATACAGTTCCTTAATTATAATGATTATCTGATATAGTCACTTCGTTAATAAAACTTGGAGATCTTAGATGCTGCGGGGACTCAACCTTCGACTTCTTAGTGTAATGGCCTTGCTTAAACTCGGTAGTCTTTATTGAAAACTGACAGCTGATATGATGACGTTAAAGAAGTTGGAGAAAGGCTTCACAAAACTGACCATAGAATGCTTAAAAAGTGATAACGAGAAATGTGGTTATTTTCAGAAACAACCAGGGGCAATAGCATTTTATTCCGCAAAAGATATACCTGGATTAAACTCCTTTACTCCAATTGAAGATCCAATGGGACTTTTAAACGAAGAGGTTTTTTCTAGTGGTGAAATCAATTATTACAACCAGCCTTTAGGTGTGGTTGCAGCAGAAACAAAATACATTGCAGAAAAAATAGCTAAAATGATTGACGTAAAATACACTGCCATTAAGCAACCTGTCGTTCAAGTAAAAGAAGCGAAGGAAATTCCAGAGAGGAACAAGTTATTTAAAGAAATTAATGCAAGTGGCGGAGGTAAAGATATTGACAAAACTATCACGGGTAGTACGACAGGTAAAGGACAAAGCCATTTTACATCAGAACCTATAGGTATTGTATCACGCCCAACAGAAGAAGGTTTAGAAATTTTCGCTACATCACAGTGGTTGGATGCATTGCAAACAATGGTTTCGAGAGCACTTAATATACACCAAAGCAGGTATTCGCAATTTTGTAAATAATTAAAACATTTTGACTGATTCGCTGGCCCCTTAAGTAGTTTTTTGCTCTATACGCTAAGGGTCTTGGTTTTGGATTCTACCTAAGACTAGCATTCGTGTTGAAAAAATTATTTTATTCTGTCCGGCTTTGTTCTGTTTGTTGTAATACTACAAGCTATTACTTTCATTTCAGAATTGACGTCTACAATCGCCGCATCGGTGGTGGTTTTGGCTTAAAAATATCTAGAACCATACTTGCAGCGGTGGCTTGTAGTCTTGTAACATTTAAACATAATAAGACTTGTCGACTTATTATGCCTCTTTCTCATATTACTCGAGCTTTTGGTAAAAGATTTCCTTTTTCGGCAAACTATGATGTAAGTATGAACTAGCGCGTTAGCGATTTTAGTTGACGGATGCATATAACCCGATTTTAAGCGATAATCATAATATTTCGCGTTTTTCAATAACATTCTGAAAAAGTTGTACATTTGACGATTGCCTTAGTATTATATTTTTTATACAGATTAGAAATATGTAATAGGAATCATGTATAATTTTTTTACAGTTGGCCGTAGATTCGAAAGGATCAATTCAATATCTAAATTTAAATTTGTATGAAGACAATGGCTTTACGGTAAATGAACTATTGCAGAGATTGGCTGTAAGAGATTATAGCAACTGTTACGATGGGTCACGTTGGAATTATTATAATATAAGTACCATCACTGATACCGCTAAAAATACATGGTTTCGGGCACCAGGTTGGTAAAAAAATAAATTGTGATAAGAATTAAAATGAACAAAATAGCGCAATAAAAAAATCTTGCGGTATGTAATGTGTGATCAGCCTATACATGATGTCAAATTAATGGGCAACTAATAAAACATCTATGTGACTAACAAACAAAACTAATATTTTTATTTTTATAGGACATTTTGAAAATACAGCAGTTGTAGAGGAAATCATGGAACGAATTGCTTATGAACTGTCCCTCGACCCAATCGACGTTCGCATAGCCAATCTAGATAAAGCCACTTCTTCTGATACATTAGAAATTATAAGTACGTTAAAAGAAAGTTCAAGGTACGACGAAAGGAAAGCTGAAGTTATGAAATTTAATACCGAAAATAGATGGAAGAAAAGAGGCCTAGGTACTACTGTGATACAATGGATTAATGATTTTCCACTGGCTTTCGATGTTATTCTTTCCGTTTTTCATGGCGATGGCTCAATTATAATAACACATGGTGGTACAGAAATGGGCCAAGGTATAAATACAAAGGCTATTCAAATAACCGCGTTTTTATTAAAAATTCCATTAGACATTATTCAAGTGAAACCTAATACTACAATAGTTGCACCCAACGCAACAGTATCTGGGGGAAGTATTACAATTCAATACATTACTATTGGTGTGCAAAAATGCTGCGTAGAACTTTTGAAAAGACTTGCTCCCGTTAGAGCTCAAATGAATAATCCAACATGGGAAGAACTGGTTGCGAAAGCATTTGAAATGAATGTAGACTTGCAAGTTCATGAGTTTGTTGGAGCAGAGTATGTACAAGATTATAAATTGTTTGCCATGACTATAGCTGAAGTCGAAGTTGATGTACTAACAGGAGAAAGGCAAATTTTACGCGTCGACATTTTGGAAGATGTAGGTCTAAGTGCAAGCCCTGAGTTAGACATCGGTCAAGTACGTATAATTAGGGATAAATTATAAACCACAATATTTATTTTAAGAAAAACAAAATGCCTCGAGAGCTTAAAGTGCAAGACGCCCAGGACCGCAAAATATGTTTAGATTGGCGTGCGTTTTATGCGTCGTATGAGAACGACGCTTTGATGTCAAGCAAATGTCGCATCGGTGTCCGATTTATGATATTTGTATTCTCTAATTAAAAGTTAAGTGGATAAGGTAACAGTAGATTAAAATGAGTATCCTTACGTTGCATTATTTTTTTATATATTTCAGGTGGAAGGTGCATTTGTCCAAGGCATTGGGTATTGGTTACTCGAAAATTTGGTATATGATCAGAATAGTGGCGAATTGTTAACGGATCGCACATGGAATTATTATGTACCTCAAGCACTTGATATCCCACAAGACTTTAGGATAGCTTTTCGTAAAAATTCTTATAGCTCTGACGTCATTCTTGGCTCTAAAGGTAAATTACTCTTTATTTGTTTCACCTTGAGAGTGAAACTTTATTTAGACTTGATTTCGACTAATCATTTGAAAGGTTATCTTGCTCAATGCGCAAGCGCAGCTTTGATTAAAAAAAACAATCAAACTGTACTCATTAATTATGAAACATTAATATAACGCATATAATGTTTATTTTTGTCGAGTTCATAATGCGTATGTATCCAGTGAGAGCCTATCTACCACCAAAGAGACAACAAATCGGCATTTGGCAAGTGAGAGATAATTTTTTTGATGATTAAACCAGTACCTTTTAGTCTAAGATCCCGATATAAAACGACCTTCACCGAGATGTTTATTTCACGAAACGTATTTTATTTATTTAATTTAATATGTTAATAAATAAATTGCATATGGGTTGCCTAAAAAATTTTAGTCAAGGGTATTTTTAATTAATAATTGAAAAAAAAATTTTTTTTAGAGAGTCACTGCAGTAATGACTCTTCCATCACATATGGCATACCGCAAGGAAGTACTTTAGGCCCAACTCTCTTTCTGGCTTATGTCAACGATCTCTGTAACCTCGGACTTGATAACGGAAAGAGTCTGGCGTTCGCAGACGACACAGCTCTGATATTTGAGGGGGAGACTTGGGAGCACGTTAAGAGGTCAGCGGAAATCGGTCTCAGAAGCGTTATTAAGTGGCTGGATAATAACCTACTCACTATCAATATCCCCAAAACAAAGTATATTTGTTTTAGGGTATCTAATGCGACCTGTCCGCCGTCCAACTTTGCGATCAAAGCTCACAACTCCCACTGTGATGTGGAAACCAATTGCGATTGTGAACAGCTGTTAGTAACCGATAGTCACAAATACCTGGGAGTAATAATTGACAGGAACCTCAGTTGGCGTCCGCACATCACAGCACTCAGCAAAAGGATCAGGAAACTTCTGCCCATATTCAGGAACCTCCGAGAAGCGGCGGACCCTAAACTTATTAAAAACATTTATCTTGCCCTCTGTCAGTCACTCCTGACATACTGTATCACGGTGTGGGGTGGAGCTGCTATCACTTTTATTTTAGAACTAGAGAGAGCTCAAAGGGCGGTAATCAAGGTGATGACTAACAAGCCCCGAAAATATCCCACAAATAAGCTTTACGAAGAAACTCAGCTTCTTTCGGTTCGTCAATTGTTTGTACTTCAATCTGTTATACGCCACCACAGATACATTGACCCCACTCAGCTACCATACCAACGCAAAAGGCGAGTCCGTACTCCCGTTCCCTCTTTTAACACATGGTTTGCTAGACGACAATCATATTGGACTGGCCCTTACCTATATAGGTACTTCAACGACTTGCTCAATATCGCTAATCTTAATAGTAACTCACTAAAACCTCTTTTAAAGAAAAGTTTATTGTCACTAGACTATAATAAAACTGAAAGTGTCTGTAAATACAATTAATAAAATAAAATAAAAGTAGAAAAGTAATAAAAGTAATAAGTAATAAGTAATAAAATAAAATAAAATAAAATAAAATAATCATAATGGTAATTAACTGGTATAATACATGCACATACATATTCAATTGAAATATAGTAAACACTCACAAATGATTATTACAAGCTCCACATGCCCACAGAAATACACATCAAAACATAAACTCCTTCCGATGCCCCCGCGCTCGCATTCTCGCTGGGCGCTATCCGCTTGGACCACACACCACACGCCTATTCATAATAGCTGCTCGGGCACTAAACATGGGGCATGGATAACTCGAAATCTACCCTCTCACATATTCGTGTGTTCTTTGGTGGGTATGTGTAGCTAATTTTTAACGCATAGGCTGATTAATGTTGTTACTCGCACATTGTTCTATTGTTTGAAAATAACAGTAATTTAAAGAAATCCTGTAATGGTACGGGGTGGAGGGTCGACGACCTGAAATACAGGACCAGTCCTAGTTCAGGTGTCGATCCGCCATAATCTTGTAGCAATGCCATAGATTAGAATAATTTATTAAATATTCTGTTGTTTAATTTTAAGATAGTTACCATAATTATATTATTGTAATAATTAAGAATTTAAATATGCCTGTAAGATTATGGTGAGAAATAAACTATTATTATTATTTCTTTTTCTTTTCTTTTTCTCTCATTTCTGAGGGTATTTTTATTTCATCTCACGCGGGCTTGTCACCAAGCGTGAAATGAAGAGTACGTAGAGATACAATTAAATGTTTGAAATGCGAGCTGTTGATAAAAATTTTCGGGTAATGCGGCATGTATTTAATATAACAACTTTTTGTATTAGGTCTAGTGTATTGTGATGTATTTGAAGAGTGTCTAAGTTTTTCTTAAAAGTATGAGGTACTACTCCAGTAGATGATATAACTAAAGGTTATTATTATTATTATTATTATTCCACCGGTGTGAATATTAGATAAACTATAATACCAATCGAAAGTATGAAGCCCATAGAACATGCAAACGTTAGGTTGCCCTTTTTTTTCCGGTCACAACTATCGGGTAGCAAGGTATAAACAGGTAAATATATACTAGCATTTTGCAACGGTCTGCTTATTGAATTGAACTTAAATAAAAATTAAAGATTATTTAATTATAAACACGGTGGTATAGGGTTGCCTGCGAAAAATCAGTCCCTAATTCCGGTTGTCGAATTTTAAAAAGTAAAATATCGCTGAGGTAAATCTATACTAGCATTTTTCAACGGTCTGCTTATTGAATTGAACTTAAATAAAAATTAAAGATTATTTAATTATAAACACGGTGGTATAGGGTTGCCTGCGAAAAATCAGTCCCTAATTCCGGTTGTCGAATTTTAAAAAGTAAAATATCGCTGCGGGTGAATGTCAACTTTAATATACAGTTTTTAAAAGTTTCATCATTAAAATCAATTATTTCGTCATCCGAATCACACAAAAAACACTTTTTGGCCATGTTTTCCAACAATAAATAGGAGCACGTTTTTTCACTTATATCTATAGCAACAATCTATTCCAAAATGATGCGCAGCATATACGCGTCTTCGTCTATCGCTATCCTTTTCATTTTCAAGCACAAATAGCATGCGCACTCTCTTTCTTTAAATGGGCGGACCTTAATCAGCTGCTATGCTATGTCCTCTTCTATCGCATGGGATGGTTGGTTGGGACCTCTCAGTCGCAGACATTCACCCGCAGCGATATTTTACTTTTTAAAATTCGACAACCGGAATTAGGGACTGATTTTTCGCAGGCAACCCTATACCACCGTGTTTATAATTAAATAATCTTTAATTTTTATTTAAGTTCAATTCAATAAGCAGACCGTTGCAAAATGCTAGTATAGATTTACCTCAGCGATATTTTACTTTTTAAAATTCGACAACCGGAATTAGGGACTGATTTTTCGCAGGCAACCCTATACCACCGTGTTTATAATTAAATAATCTTTAATTTTTATTTATGTTCAATTCAATAAGCAGACCGTTGCAAAATGCTAGTATAGATTTACCTGTTTATACCTTGCTACCCGATAGTTGTGACCGGAAAAAAAAGGGCAACCTAACGTTTGCATGTTCTATGGGCTTCATACTTTCGATTGGTATATAGTTTATCTAATAATCACACCGGTGGAATGTTTAAAAAAATTTTTTTTTCAATTATTAATTAAAAATACCCTTGACTAAAATTTGTTAGGCAACCCATATGCAATTTATTTATTGACATATTAAATTAAATATAAAATACGTTTCGTGAAATAAACATCTCGGTGAAGGTCGTTTTATATCGGGATCTTATGCTATTTGTAGCGATGGCTCAATTTCAATGATTTAGGCCTTTAGCCTTTGCAGGGTTATATTAATAGGACGATAGTTAATGTGTTTTTTTCTTCTTATTCTTACGTAATAGGTACTATAATTTTTCAATAATTATTTTAGCTGTTGGAGAACCTCCAATTTGTATGGCAGTATCCGTTCCACATGCTATAAGACACGCTCTATCCTCTGCAAGACTGGATTCAGGAATCCCCACAACAAAGTGGTTTAATATCGGTAAGGTTATTTCTTCACTAAATGAAAATGAAAATGCAAGCCTATTTCAAATCCCAAACATATTTTTTTCTATTTTATTTGTTGCAGATGGAACTTATACGTTAGAAAATGTTTGTTTAGCTGCTGAAAACAAATTGGCAGACTTCAAATTTAACTAAAATTCTTCTTATGGTTTTATAAACTGTAATATTAAGTACCTGTTATAATGAAGTACCAATTAATAACTTAAAAGGATGATGTTTTTACTCTGCTCCAAGGGTTTGAACTTTGAAGACCTGTCCTGTGTATTTGATATAAATTTGAACTTGTAACTTCGTACCTACGCCTTATTACCCCTTAAGTAAAAGATTCTTGACAGTCTGACAAGAAAGGGATCCTAGAAATCTATCTTTTCTATTGATGAAGGAAACCCTGAATTACACAACTTACCCCTGGTCTATATAGTTTTTCGAGATGAACTGATTTAAGAAAGACATAATAAAACAAGTGTTTATGAATAACGATGTGCGAAACAGAAAATGCAGAGAAATCGTATTTCCATTTGACAGTGTGATGTAGAGAAGCAATTTATTCTAACCCGTGAGATTGCTGACGATTTCTCATTTTATTTCACATAGAACTACCAGTCTTTTCGCGAAATATTATATGTGAGAATTTATTTTAATTGGAATGTCAGGAAGAAGCGCCTTGTGAGACTTTTTGAAATACTATTAGTTTTGCCATGGCTTTGCGAACGAGAAATACTTGACGTTATATTATGTACTGTAATTGAAAAAAATTGGGAACCGCTGTTCGTAACGATTCGTCGCCAAAACTGTTTGGAACTTATTTAAAGAGAATTTCCTTTACTACTTTATGATTCCATTCAGCCGTTGGATTGCAGCAAATACTTTGAAACATTTTTCCGATGCCTGAGTTACAAAGAGTAAATATTCAAAGGAAATATGATATCGCCGAATCCAAAGTATTGCCGTCTTTTTATTGTTCTTGTAATATTTTCTATACTTAGATAAGTTATCATCTGTCATTTGTAACTTATCTAAGTATAGAAAATATTAGCTAGTACAGAACTACAGAGTTGTTACGACATACTTTATATGAAGACAATGGCAATCTATGTATTTAAAGGACATATTTGTACTTCTTTAATATATATTTAAAGTCAAGTCATTTAAGCAGGTGTATCATATTATTATCATACAGTAAATTAAAAGGTATTCACGCGAATGCTAAGAAGTTACCATTTGAATGAGTTTAATTATAAATTATTATTTTTTATGAAATACTTTGGAAGACGAAAAATGAGTCTTATGGTACGAATGTGGTCTTAAATGCTTTGTCCACTTTTTGGAAAATGATATAGAGTAGAGTTACAAAACAGTTGGTTAAAAGAAGTATAAAAGTCTGGAATGAAAATCAAATAATTCTCTGTCTTGACCGCAAATACAGTGAGCACCTCCATGGGGAATTTCGGGATCTCCGTGGTTTAAGCCCATTTAGTTGAACAGAGGATTTTCCGATAAGGGACATTTAACTGTTATTCAAGCGTAATGAACATTTATATCAATTTTAAAACGCTTAATGTGCTTTGCACTCTTTGTACTTTAATATCATTTATTGGTTATCAAAAAGAAGTGACCACAGCGTAAATAAATTTGGACGTTTGAAACGCAATAGATCTTGGATGAGATTCTTAAGACTTTAGTTGCATTTTTACCGACTTACAAAACTACTTACTTTAGTCCCGATATTAATTGCTTACATACTCCGATGGCTCAGCAACCCAGTGTGATTTGGCCTCCGGCCTGTGTTCTTGCACGCCAGTCGCCAGCTTGTAACTAGTCCCGATATTGAATGTTTTAAAATGTTCATTCCGTAGCTTTATATTCTGGAAGCTTTGTATGAGATCGAGTAATTTATTTGCAATGACTCACAAATATTTATGGCGTATATTTCACTAATGATATGTAATCCATAATAAAATTTAGTTAAATGTTTAAATTTCACACTTGTCTGTTAGCGAGTATAATTTAAGCAAAGACACCATAGTAGAATTTATGTCTGACAAATCACAAAAACTGACTGACGGTTAAGAAGAAAATCAAAAGTCTGTATTAATAACAATACATAATTTATTTCTAAAATAAGGAACCGATGTCATAAAAACTAATCCGTAGGTGCTTCAGGCATTTTACCAAATGTTGACACAATTTCAACGCTGTCTACTTTTCTTTGAATTTCTTCCAACTCCTTGAGTTGTCTTTCGCGATCACTGAGCCATTCTTGTCTTTTAAATCTACCTTGATTAGACTTTAATTCTTCTAAAATCTCACCTGTATCTGCTAGAGTAACCTTAGGTACGGCTTCTATGCCTTCTTTTTTTACGCCTTCTTTTAGTTCACCAATTTCCTTAAAGAAAAGTACAAAATGTTAATTAATTGATCTAATTTGTATTAGTAAATTAACTGAATAACTATAAAGGGCAAGGAAAACTACCGTATTGCAAGGATAACAAACTGGAAGATTTTTAGTAATTTAATAATTTTGTTTAACAAGTACTTTTGTTATATCTACCCATTTATTTCATCTGATTAATGCCAAATAAACAATTTCATTGTATTTATTCATTAAAACTTTGAAGATATAACAAAATAGTACGTAAATAGTACTATAAATTAGCTCAAATATAAAAGTTAGACTTTAGATATAAGTATAAAGTATTAAATTGTTTTAAAGTAAGCAAATTGTTATTATTATAAAAATTTAGAAAAAAAGATCTAGACTAGAGTACACTTTGATATTATAATCTATGAAGTAATATGAGAAATAAAGTGTTATTGTCAATAAAACGATATATTTTCAAAATCATATATTTTTACTTACTGTAGAAAGTTCATTCAATTTATTTTCCTTTGCTTTCTTGGTTGAACAATTGAAGCAAAATAATTTCCGCTTTTTAGCTTTCTTAGGTTTTCCTGACTCACTTTTGTTATGGGAAAAAAACGGGATTTTCATCATTTGTTTTAAAGCACTGAAATAAATAAAAAGTAATTGTTAATATAAACTTTTCATTTAGCTATTACTTATACTTGTGTCTTTTATTAAAAGGAAAAAAATATATTACAAGGTTCGGATCAATTTGAGTAGTAGTAGTAAACACCAACTGCTTCGATTTGTTTAAATCCTGAATAATTTAGACATAATATGAGTACGTCTTATATCACACTAACAAAAAATTCTGGAAAGATTCTACATAAACCTGTGTTTTTACTGTCACATTTCAGTCTCAGACTAACAACAACATTTTCCTAAAACACGACACCGCTTCTACTGCAATAAACTAAGTTATTATTCTTACCATTTCTTCTCAGGATTGTGGACAATATTGCTATCCGCATCATAAAGTGCACGCTCATAACTGCTCGTTGCCTTGCCTCCAAGATTCCGGGCAATCTTTCCATTATTCAATCCGTGTAAAGACAGCGAGTCTAAATTCAAATGTCGCGAATTTATCGTGTCTTTGTAAGGAAACGGATTGGGACCTAAGTCGAACGGCTTATCCGTGGCAGGGTTTTGATAATATGGACGTTTGTTGTTTCTTTTTACAATTTCGTCTTCGGAATTATACTGCGATAGGGAACCGTAGTCGTAGGTTAACTTCGAATTGCTGAAATATGAATAATTTAGATAAGTGTCCAGGAATATTTATTTTTTTATTTGATTCCTCATACCACAACCTCATACATTCTCAATATATTAATATAATAATCTTCTGCATTAATTAAGATTTTTATTATTATATAAGATTAAGACTTTGTGAACTATATTTTATCCACCAAAAAATTTTCTTTATTAAATTATATTTATTGGTAATAATAATTGTAAATTAAACCTACATCATTAGTCCGCTGATAATGTTATGATTTATTTAAAGAATTTATTTTTTGGTGTTGTATGAAGAATGTATTTTTTAGAAAATTTAACAATTCTAAGATCTTTAAGCTTAAATCGTATTGAATTATTTAGTAAATACCTATGGGATTTTGCATATTAAAATAACCATCCTGGCTGTGTTTAAGGAGAGCCACGCGTCGCTTAGATGTTTTTGGAAAAATTTGATTCATAAGTAAGAGAGCATGACGACTAGTATTGGACTAATCACTCGGAAAACTAATTTATTATCTCAAGCGCTCAGTTCAAGCGTCACGTTTAAGTAAAGAACAACACTTTACCTCTTTTTCGTTGCACCATCGTACGCGTGTTCGTCAAAGGCAAATTCGTCAGGTTTATGTATGAAACTAGCAACATCAATTTGTGCTATGGGTTCCTTATCCTCCACCAACTCATATTCTTGATGTTTCTGATTAACATGTTCGGCCTGGTATCCAGGTTTGTGATGTTGCAGTCTCTCTTTCTTGTTGACTCGTCGGTCGTGCTTATGCTTTAAATTGTGATTGGAAATATAATCATAACAAATAATGCTTTTCACTGCAAGAAATAAACAGAATAAATAAAAATATCGTTTCATGATTGTGTGACATGGCCGTCAGATTTGATTTATAGATGATTTTAAAAATTTCCTGCCAGCATATGCAAGAAGAATTAAAACTCCTTGGACATTTAAATGAAAGAGTATTTAGCTGATACTGATATTATGTATATGAATAACCAGAAGCGACTTTCTTTATAACTTTTATGGTAATATTTTGATTTTATGGCCAAAACACTTTGGATGTTTTCGGTCTTGTTGCGTAAGCATCTCGTTTTCATCATTTAAAAGCGCTCATTAAATCAAAGATACTGTCATATGCACTTAAAAAGTACGCAACTGTGATCTTTCAATTTATTATGGGTAAAATCTTCTTAAGCCTACGAATTTGAGGTAAACAAGCGTTTGATGTATCCCACCTTTAAGTAGGGGCTTGTTCAGGCGCCCGGGTGTAAGTCTCCTTAATTTATGTTAGCCGTTTGTCGCCGCCATCCTTCCCAGATGCCCCTTGAGATCGCAAGGGTTCTAGGTACGCGTAAAGGGCGTTTTAGATTCACCCGATACGGTAGGAGTATTAAGTATGGGCTATGTGTGGAGCGAACATGGGTTCTACATATAAAACGAGCTCTCATCTTAAAATAACTTGCGGAGGTTGAAACTTTCGGGTACATTGTTAATTCATATAACAGATTCAATTTTCAACCTTAAAGAATTAATTTTTTATTTCATAAAAAAACTAGCCTTCCGCCCTAGGTTTCACCCGCTCGTAATTTCTTTTCTGCCCCTTCCCCCACATTCCCGGGATCAAAAGTATTCTTTGTTCACCGAGGATAGTATCCTTACTATACTCGACGATCGATCGATCGTCGATCGTTAAGTCACGCGTAATACATAAAACGTACATAATTATGATGTTGTGAGTGTCATGTGGCGTCGTGATTGCCTTCTGTTAACAGTTTTGTGCATCGTACAGAAATGCTTATTCCAGACGAGAAACGTTGCTTCATTAATTGGTTCCTCCCGACTAAATGTCCCAAAGGACCTTTTACACTTTACGATTCCGATATTTAAATAAATTTTATATTATTTTAGAAACATACATATTGTGTCATCTGATATTTCTACTTATGTATACATATAAGGTATCGACCAGCTGAAAGTAAGGCATTTTTTTCTCCCAGTCATAATTCCAAAGCGCTTTAAGTTATTTATAATTAAGTTGTGTATTAGTCGTTTATTTATTTATTCTAGAAAACCAACCGTTGACGTAAAACAAACAAATCAACTGTGATAACAAATGGTTAAACTAATACGAGTACTTGGTTTTCCTTGAATTATGATGAACAACAAGTAACAACTCTTATAGGTCACATTATATTGCATATATTTTGAGGTAATTACATCTATCATCAAAATATGTAATTAAATATGTGTATTTCAACTAAATAACTGCGTTGTACTTTTGTGTTCAATAACATATTATGCCGACCTAAGACGTAACAAAAATCGTATAGAGGTTTCCATCGTGTCTTTGATGCTAAATGCTCCTAAAATCCTATTAACAGTCTTGCAAAGTATCCATGTGTCGCATTCAACCGTTCTTATTGGACGTTACCGCTTAGCTTCCTTATAGTTAATTGCGCGAGCGGTACTTATTGTCTGAGCATCTTGCTTGGATAACGGAATTAAATAAACTGCTACGGAAACTGTGAAGCAGGAGGTTAGTTTGTATTTAAGTATCAAAGTATCAGCCTATTAATGTCTTACGACACGGCAAAGACTTCATACATTAAAATAACGTTATTGTTACAATGATGGGTTCTTGCTGTGTACGAAAAAACAGACACATAAATGTAGCCCGACCCGGGAACAGAACCCAGAGCTCAAGATTCCAGCCCGGTACTTAAATCACTAGACCATCAAGTATTTTTTAACAAGGTATAACTTTAGAATAAGGATTTTGTTGTGCTAATAAGGCAATTGCAAATTCACTTAATGAATTTACACAACATATCACAAATTGACTTTACCCGAAAGTACGGCTGAGCACTTAATTATGTTGATAGGTATCAAAAAAAGTAAGGTACAGTCGGCCGCAAAAATAGCTGCACATTATTATTTTCATGACACTAAATCAATTTGAAACCGCCAAATGTTATGATAATTTTGCGGCTGACTGGACCTCATACTATCTTATATACAGTTTATTAGTAGGTAATGTAGGTATAATACGATTCAACTTAATTGGCTTGTCTGAACATCGTGCGAGAATCTGCGCAGAACGCAAATGTAGGTATCAGAGGGGTGCAGGCGCGCCCCGCTCCTGCGTAAACGACGCTCGCAGCTAACTTCAGACACGCCAGTTAAGTTGAATCGTATTAAATGTAATAAACAACCAGACACAGAAAAAGACAATCATCACAATTGACGATTAGTCCTGGGAACTATTTGAACCCTTAGTGCACCAGCAATTAAAAGATTTTGTGAGGTTTACTGTACAATGAAGGCACGCAGACACCGCAACTAGACAAAAAATCATCGGTGAATTTATGCACACATGACACTTATCCACTCAAACGTCCGCGCGCGTTTCGCTAGGTTGTCAGGACAGTCCGCGAGTCACGTGATACGCGCAAAATAAAATCGATAGGAGACGTATGCTAAATAAATGCTTATTACTCAGTAAATAACTCAAATATCGCAAAATGAAAAATACTAATGAAAGGCTCATTAGTTGACGATTTTTAGGCAATAGTTATGTTTGATTTTAACATTATATTCTATTAATGATCTTACAGTGAACTTTAAGAAATGCTAATTTTGTCCTAGTTTTCAATTTAAATATTTTTTTTTTATTAGATATTTTTGACGTTTACAATATTAAAACAATTTTGGGTTTTAGGTAATTTAATGGCCTTTCATTTGGAACCAAAATCCCATTATAAATCATCTTAAAAATATTACAAATAAAATAAAAACTACAGCTACATGATCTGTGAAATCGAAGTTCACGTATGGTAAATTGTCTAATCCAGAATGAAATATGGAATATTTCAAGAAAGTATGGCAATAACCAGGCTATAATATTAATAAGTTTTCATATTAAAACATTTAATTACGATATAATATAAGAACTTTTTTAGATCTTCCAATTATTCACTAATAAAAACACAGAGTCACCGACCTATTTTTAATCCAAATGTTTACTTAAAAACTGACTGGAATCGCACATAATGTTATAAAATATGAAAATATGTAAGATTATAAATATTTTGATATACAAAACAATAATATTTTATTACTTACGGCATGATTTCTCGAATAAAATAGCTGGAGTCACTCGCGCACTGATCCACAAAAACAACAAGCAACTTGACAATTTATTTTTTTTGTAGCCATGAGCCGAAGTTATGTTCCACTTGAAATAAGGTGTGGTACATATCATAGAGCGTCAAAAACCAGCAACACTACAGACTATAAACATCCACAGCGATAAGAAAAAGAAAAAAACAATCGGCGGGCGCGAATTCTTAAAAATGTAACTGTAGTTACACGGACTGTCCTGAGGTATATGGTCTCTGTAACTGTGGTTACAGTGGACGTATGAGTGGTTATATTATGCAATAATGATTATAAAATGTAGGTCAGCGACTGCAAATCGCAGCGACTTCGGCCTTGTATGTTGGTAATTTAATTAAGACCTATCGTAATATTTATTTTGCATACTTAACACAAATAACAAGAGATATGTACTAGTATATAATGAAAAAACTAACGTACGAACGTTTATAAACCTATAAGAGTCTGTTTCAAAGGTCACACACAAGTGCTTAGCACTTTTGTAATAGGTATTAGAAACAACTAAGGTATACAACAAATAAATATACTTAAATACAGATGTGAATGTTTGTCCTGGGTGGAATTCCAACAAACCCACGACCCTTGGCACTTAAGGCAAGGCTACTACCAAATAAGCCATTCGGGTCAGTCACAGTTGGTTTGAGATAATAATCATTGTTACATTCAGTATTGTGCCTAGGTGAGCCTATTTCTTCGACTAGTATCCACCAATATTCGTTGCCGTAATAAAGTAATGTAAACTACACCATCATAATAAAAGTGAAAATTGGAATAACTACCACAGACATAATAAATAACGAAGACATTTCTTCACTGTTAATTTCCTAAACTACTACCGTTAATATGAATTAATGATGTTACAATGAAAATGAATGCGATAGCAGCCGGAATCGTCAACGTGAGTTAAGTATGGCAGTCAGTAACTTTATCAGTATACTTTAAGGCTTTTTTATACGACGCCGGACTAAATGTAAATGTGCGGTTAATTATATTTGATACTAGCTGTGCCCGCGACTTCGTCCGCGTGGAATAGTGACTTTTCGGGCAGCATATTTTAAATAACAAATACCGTCCTTTGGGTAGCTAACAAATTGAGTGTTTACCCGTGGTCCCGTTGGGTCGACCCATTAACGGGTCCACGGGTAATTTTTATTCCCCGTGGTCCCATTGCATCAGGGATTGCTTTCCGGTCTTATGATTTTATCGATAGAAAATAAAAACAGTTAAACACAAAGTTTCAAATAAAAAAAAAAACATTTTTAGGAATATTTATTTCTATAACCATGAATTACTTTACAGTATGCTTCTCTGTAGGTATACGATATGTGACGTATGGCCATCGGGAATGAAAGCATACAGGCTCCTAGGATTGCTAACCCGTGTCAGAGCCACATACAACTGACCGTGCGAGAAACAGCTGATACTTAGATCTTCACCCACAACTTTCATCGTCTGACCTTGGGCTTTATTAATTGTCATCGCAAAACATAGGCTGACTGCAAAAAGTGTTAAGATGTGTAAACTAAACGTACAAATTTTATGAAACAAAAGAATTGCTAGAAAAATTAATTAATAACCTGAGCTTATAAACTTGTACTTAAATAAAGAAAATCAAGAAAATAATTGCCTAACCTATACCAAATACTTATAAATTATTCATATATACAAACCCTAAATAAAAAATTAAGATAAGTATACCAAAAATCAAGGAAAGAAATGCCTAACCTATAACAAATGCTTACAATAGGTATTTATTTACAAATTTTTAAAGAAAATTAAGAAAGACAACCTAACCTACAAACCCTTAAATATAAATAAATGAAATATCCAAACTGTCAGTATTCAAGTAAATCGCAATAATCGAATGCAACTACCTATTCGCCATACTCTCAGCGCGCTTTATATACGGACGCGCAGCTCAGGCGCGAGGCGTGTACCTTTATATTGACATAACTTTTTTATTTATGAACCGATTGACATGAAATAAACACTAAATGTTAAGTGAAGCTTACCACAATATATTAGTGAAAACCGCATCTCAATCGAATAAGCCGTTTCTGATATTAGCGTGCACAAACACACAGACAAACAGACAAACAGACAAACAGACAAACAGACAAACAGACAAACAGACAAACAGACAAACAGACAAACAGACAAACAGACAAACAGACAAACAGACAAACAGACAAACAGACAAACAGACAAACAGACAAACAGACAAACAGACAAACAGACAAACAGACAAAAAAATTTTTAATTACAATTTCGGGTTCGCTATCGATATAATAACAACCCCTGCTACTTTTTTTTAATATATCCATTGTACAGACACCACTTTTCTACAAATTTATTATATGTATAGATTTTGATCACTAACTAGAGTCTAAAATAGGGGTTTTATATAAAGCTATCAAATAGGTTATATATACATAAATAGAAAAATACAATATAAAATGATTGAATACAGTACTTGTAACTCAATGTTGAATACTACAATTTCTAATCATTCATCTGGCATCTGTTTCGATTTGTATTATACATAAGATGAGTAGAATTATAATACTATCGACCAGTAGGTATGTCGTTATCACAGAAATCTAAATAATTAGATTTCTGTGGTCGTAATAGTAGGTATGCTTGTGCGTTGACATAATAAATTATTTACTGATTCCAAAAATGTTATACCCCATTTGTCAAACGCCACCTACTGTTTTATTCTACACTGTGACTACTGCGAACGGGCCTAATCCATATATGTCGTTAAGTTAACAACCGCCACCTAATTCACATAGATTATGTCCTCTTTAATTAAATTAAATTTAAGTGCGAATTTACTGCGTTCTCCTATATGCTTTAATCTAGTTGGCATTCGTATAACAGTCGGCCTAATAATTATCTAATCGCCCAAAGTAGTCAAAATGTCTGAAAGTTCAAAGGAAAATGAACTTTATACCTAAATTATTATAAAGGCACGAAGCACAGCATAATATACTATGGCAATACATTGAGCCATGCTTTCTGGTAAAAATGGTATGTTAATTATTAATAACTGAGACGGCATAATAAATGGACTGATGTACATAGTTGAATGATAATATGCCTTAATCTGATTAAAAATGGCTTTAGTAAATTACGCTGTTTCTTTATTCGCCGAATAGAATTTTTTTAAAGAAATTCGGTATAAACCTTTTTAGCTAACTCGATTACTAAAAACGCTATCGTCGTTATTTATTTTTTCTCTACTAGGGCCCACCATGGCCCACACTAACAAGATAGTTGTTTGTCTTTTTTTTAATTTAGTATCAAGAAATAAATCTAAAATGATCCTATTCGTGCCCTATTTATAACAAATCTAATAAAATCCAGTGAAGCAACTGACACGAATCCATTCCATTTGATAAGGGTTAGGGCAAATGAGCAGGGAACTGACTAGACCAAAAAGGATTGACATTGATGTATTAATATGAATATAAGTATCAAAAAATAACATCTAGTTGGTCAAAACGGTACAATAAGTCCACTTATATAATGATTATGGTCGAAATAAGCAACATCTTATTTTTATTAAAATACCTATTAGTGATTAAACTAAATATGATAACATTAAGGAATGACGTATTGCACGCACTATCAACGCTGTATAAACGAGTATCTACAGTAAATACAAGTATTTTTAATAATGTTTAAACCTTACCTTTTACAAAACTGTATTTATATTTTTATGATATTTTTTTATCCCCAATGAGTCACCAAACCAATTGAATTGTGATGAAATCTTCTAGCAATGCAAGTTCTTGTATAACATTTTTTTTTTCTAAATAGCTCAATTATTTATAAATAGAAAGCTTATATAGATATAGCCGGCCCATTTAAGTTAGTAACTTTGCACTTTGCGCCACTCCAAAATAAGACGGAAACCCAGCTAAGCCCTACTACATTTTTTGCAGCCAAATTTCAACTAATGGTGAGTTCCACAATCAGTGAGAGATGACAAACTCAATTCCAAGAAAGTTTTAAAAATTTCACAAAGTTTAAAAGAACCTGTCCGTGTTTAACTTCACAACAAAGCAAAGTTTAAATGTAATTCAGGAAGGTTTTATGTATTCTGACCCGCCGTATTTACATCTTGTGGGAAGTCAAACTGTGACTCTGATCGAGTTGTGAAACATGTACCTGTTCGTACTGAAAGTCGATACAAAAAGGAACGTGCAGTGGAATTGCTAGTAGGTCGTATAGCAGCATTTTGATATATCGGTGATTTAAATTTGAATAATATAATGTTATAAACAGTAAGAAATAAAAACATTTATTGACCACCAAAAGCCATAACAAAATGTAATACATACATAAAACATAATATAGAAAAAAAATAGGCACTGCGCAGAAAACAAAATGGTTAAATAATATATTGAGGCATATTAAAATTCAATCATGTTCCAGACTTAGCATAATTTGGTGCCCAATTGAACATCGCTAATACATCGTTCAGTGAAATACTCTAAGGCTTCCCTTGCGTCAATTTTAAATAGTAATACAAATACTGGCATCTTTACTAATACATAATAAATAAATTGTCGTTCTCCAGTAATGAACAGCTTTCATAGTTGCATGCAGTAACTGTCAAAAGATGATAATACATGTTCACTTAAACTCCTAAAGTTCTACAGACTCTTTATAAAATGCTCTTAAAACCAGGTTTATAAAAGTTCTTCTACTTGTACAAACCTGGTTTTAAAAGCATTTCACCAAACGGACCACCCGTGGGAAATTCGTCGCGCAGAGCTCTGGAAGCTGATGCTATTACAGATTGTGACAAGAGATTAGATAGCATTTGTATGTACATTATACAATGTACTAGGTAGGTATGTAGGTCCTGCATAAACGCTGATTTAATTTTGATATTGGAATTGTAAAAATTGTAAAACTTTGGCGAATCAAAAGAGTAACTAGCGAGCAACCGGCAAGAAGCCGTTTCTTCTCGTTAGATAACAACATTCCGAATCCGGTGGTAGAGTCACCTTGATAATTGACGATTCATAAGTGCATTTTTGAGGCCTACATGAATAAAGAATATTTTGATTTTTGAGGAATTTAAAGGAAAATAAACATTCAGCTTGATGTTATTTGTTTGCTGGTTAGACATTTTTGATTTTATAAAATAGAGTAGACTTTGGAGAGTAAATAGCCAACTTTTTATTTCAGGATATCCATGCCAGTTGGCATGAGAAAACAGAAATAAAAGTGTTTATCCTACTTTTATGTCGCAACGGAGCAACGCATCATCATATTACGGCACTGGGTTAGAGATAAATATCTTTTATAATGTACTTCTTAGTTGTAACAGCATTACACTGCACCTTCACTGGCAAAACAAAACAAAACACAAACGCGTAATAAAAGTACACTGAGGAAAATAAAAGAAACAGACGTAACAAAAGTAACAAAATAATTACAGTCAAGATACAGAAGGCAACATGGAATCCTTTACATTTCCCGACCACAACTTCAGCACGTGTAAAGCTGAATCAAATTAAAAACCGGCGCAGGTGCCGGTAATACCCGAGGCGCTGCCTCCGACATAGTTGTATGTAGTTATTAGTTCGAGAACTACATCCTTTAGTTGTTCGACATTCATTTAAATAAATTTAAGTTTGGAATGATGATTGTAGTCGAGTTGAGCTCTTGCTTATTAGTTTGAGATATGACTTGGGTAATAAATCACTTGGTGTCTGGTGTCACTATTTTAGCGTTCATTGGATTGCCTACCTGTCTTCTTATCGATCTAGAATAAAAAAGCTTAGGGATTACTTAAAATAGGAATAAAACTTTTCATCCCACCATCTCGGAAAGAGTATTTTTAATCTTCAATATCTGAGTGGAAAAGCCGTTTTTATTCTCTAGAGGATAAAGTAAATTGAATTTAGAACATCGTGTGCACTAAGTTTGTGAATTAAAAAAAAACATTAAACCTATTTACTGCTACCTCTATGGTGCCGAATATATCATACAACTTATTTTTAATTTGTTAAAAACTCAGACTCGGAACCCTCTTGGTGTTCTTTTTACCTATCTTGTGATTGTAAACGTTGTTTTTTTTTTTGCATTTAGTCATTTCCTCGCTGAGGTGGAATGAAAAGTTACGTGTTGCACTCGAGTGCAAAGATTTTTCACCTCGTGCTCTTTTGATTCCCTCGCTAACGCTCAGGATTCTAATTTTGAATCACTCGCTGCGCTCGTGATTCAATTTTAGAATCCTTCGCTTGCTCGGTCATCAAAATTGAACACGCGGTTAAAAAGCAACTTTGCACTCTTGTATAACAAATAACTATTACACCTTATATGCGGTGTGGGTAAAATTTCTAAATTAAAAAATAAGTGGTAATCCAGTTTGCTTCTAATCTTGTCTCCGTACCAAAGTACATTAGAGCGTAGGTGACACTTTAAAAAATATCTTCACGTAAAGGTTCGACGAAATAAAATCTTTGCTTCGTGACTGCTGAAAGGATTTGCTCATATGCTCAACTTCAGTTGTATGAATGCCATAGTCCATTTCAATAAACTTTGGAGCGGAATTCAATTAATTAATTCCTCGTAATTCAGTACTAAACTTTTTGGCGGACCGTCTAAAGAATGTTAATCACGAAAACTATAGACTGCTCAGGTATATTTATTTCACTTAAAACAGAGAGATCGTCTGTTTTAAAGAGACACAAATCAATTTTCTGAAGATTGTGTTGTTCGCAAATTGATCGGGATACCCAAAAAATTGGGTTTAAATCACTAGTTATGATTCTTCTATTTATCAGAGAATTAATTCTTGCGCCCCAAATACGTAGGTTTTTACTAACACCAGTAGTGAAATATGCCTCCAGAATAGCTACTTGGTTCACGTTCCGATCTGGTAAAATTAATCCAGAAGCCAGATTAAAACATTGCGTTTAATGAACATTGCTTATGTTTCCCAGTGACATCATTTCATGCGCATAAGGGCCCATCTATTTGACTTTCTTGACCATACTTTTATTTAAGTAACTCTATGTACCGAAGGTCATAGGTTTCAATATTCCCTTGGAAAGCTACTCAACTAACTCGTGCTATGAAATATTTAGTAGTGTCTAGGTGTTCATGTACATTTCTGTAGTATGTGTGGTTCGTTGATTTGGATACACATTTAACACTTAGCTATTTACTTTAACATCAGACTATAAATATTAGTCTGTGTTTTGTGTGAGCCATGTACAAAATTACATTTACTTTAATTCATTCAAGTCCAAACTTTTCGTGGTCTACCACATTTCGTCTACCGTTACTTTTGAATAGGCGGGCACGCATCCGTTCCGAATAGTTCCTCAGTTAATTCAGGCTGGTAATTCAACGTCCATTAAAATTTAAGTTTAGTTTATAGTAACTCGTGGCATTTTGTGGTCCTTCTAGGGATCGAATAGTTTAATGTCACTCTAATTACTTAGGCGTGTTATGGGTCCTATCTGCTTATTTTTTGTAAGTTTGTGTGTAATAATATTAATAGCCCGCTGTCAGCTGTAGTATTTTTATCAGATACCAATTTATGGTTTTCATAATTGACAAAACAGGCAGCGTCATTGATATCTGACAGATAAATTAAAAGGAACTTATGTAACTTTATAGCATTTATTGCAATGTATTAGGCAGTATGACTAAGTTCTTTAACAAGAAATAGCTCAGTTATTCAATAACGCCTTTATTTAAAAAATATTTACAGAAAACCTAACCTAACCATTACCAAAATGATAATTACTTAATGCTACGAGTATATACAATACATATAGGATGCAAGCCCGCAAACTCTACCATAATAGCCTAGTTTTATACTAAGCCTTACAATTTTTAAGAGACAACTAGAATAGAAAACTTGGATTCCTAACTAACTTAAAAAGATTTCATTGTTACAAAGAAAAGAGATAGAATTCTCAGTCCAACCTTTAATCCTAGCCTAGAACACTATTACCACTTAAAATTTCAACTTGCTCTCTTATAGAACTATTGTAGGAGCCGAGAATGGCCCACGAAGATATCTTTATTGTCCGTTTAACAACAATGCTTCACAAAAGAAAGGTGGGGGTATTCAGTTCGAATCTTTCGCGACAAATATTGAATTTACAATGAGATCTCGACAAAGGACGGAGTTTATTAAAAAACCTATTTACTGGGCCGCTTTCTACGATCCATTTTAAAACTGGCTTTCAGGGGCGACTGAAGGAAAACCAGAATTCGGATAATGGTTTTTAAAATCTCATTCTATACGTTGCTTTGAAAATAATTTAATGAACGCGTAGTAAAGTACTAAAAATATTATTTAATGAGCTTAGAAAATAAAATATACCAAACCAAAATGGTCGCGTACTGTGCGTTTTGGGAGAAACTTCCTGCCACGTACGCTAAGGTTGTGGAATGAGCTCTACAGTATTGGGTTCTTCAAGAAGGGCGTGAAAACGTTTTTATCAGGTCGGCAATGCGCCCGCGATACCCCCTGGTGTTGCAGGCGTTCATAGACTACGCTAACCGCTTACCATCAGGTGGGTGGGCCGTAGGTATGCTTGATTGCCAACTTTATGGCATAAAAAAATACTGGAACCGCGATACAGTACCTATGTGGTTATGATTTTGGAGACTTACTCCGAGTGTGTCGGGGGGGGATCTGAGCCATTTTAAATGCGAATATGTCATTTAAATTGTGTTTTAGTTTATTCAAAATACATCTCAATGATCTAGCGATGAAAGTACCAGACGATGATCTCGGCGTCCTGGGTTCAATTCGCGGATCGGGCAAAATGTATGTCGGATTTTTCGTTCATTATTGAGTACAACATCATTAACCTATACGTTCCCACCCAATGTGCTGGGACACAAGCCTTATCTCAATTGTGAGATAGTGCGGGTCATACTCCACCACGCGGGCCTAGTGCGGGTTAGTGGAGGGGTGCGTAAAGCAAGTGACTAACCTTAAGGCCTTTGACTAGGCTTGACGACTAATATCTACGTTATAGCAAATATCAGCCGAAACCAACAGCTTAATGTGCCTTCCGAAGCACGGAGACGCTCGAAACAAATGTCACTAAATCTGGTCAGAATGGTCACCCATCCATTAACCGACCGCGGCGTATGTAGCTTGACTTTCGTTATCACTAACGAACCACTGTCACAGCTACGCCACAAGCACCTCAAACGCTGGTATTTATTTAATCGTTTGTCCTATCAAGTAAAAAGTCCCCTCTCTCATGAAAGAAGATAAACACTCGCAAAAAGTATAAAGATCCACACGTCCCCACTCCATTATCCCTACCCCTAATTACACCGATTACGAGTGACCAATAACCATTAAAATCTTGTTAGGGAGACGGCCTAAGTCAACAAAGTTGTTGATTTTGCGTGATTGTCCTGAGGCGAGTGGCTCAAGATTTATAAGTACTAAGTTTACTCGACGATAATTTATGTCAAATATGTGCGAATAATGGATATTAATGAAGGCTTTGCGATTAACTTTGTCTTTTGCTGAGTTTGATAGGCTTTTGTTTATTTTTAGTCCAAGAAGATGGGATTAGTAATTTTTAGACATAGGAACCAGTTTGTTTGGAAGATAAACAGGGACCTTCGCATTTATTAATCAATCATTTTGCCGAACCATTTGGTGCAATGGTCGAGAAGTCGGAGAAAAAAAAATCGAAAAAACAGTGAACATTTTGATCATTGTCAAAGATTTAGCAAATTCATTATTTAAGTAATGGGCTACAGGTTTATGTTATGGTGAACCTGCTGTCGCCTGTCAACCTTCTCAAATACATATAGGTGATGATACAAAGCTGAGCGTAGTTAGTCAAAGTCAAAGTCAAAGTCAAAGTATTTATTTTGCAATTTGATTTACCAAGAAATTCTTTTGCACGTCATAAACTTTTTTTCCTACCAGCACTTCGACGTGAATGAATGGCCTGCTGTTGAGAAGAAGTGCCGCAAGAAACTCAACAGTTACATATGATAGCCTTTTTTAAATCATTTTGTTTTGTACAATAATAACTTAATAATAATATAATGTCAAATTAATAACAATATAATGTCAACTTAATAATAATGTATGTAATAAGTACAATAAATAAGCATAAGAGTAGATGTGCAGAGAAGCAAATGTGTTTCATGTCCACAGAGTCTTGTCATTTAAGTAATCTTCTACTTTATAGTAACCTTTCCTCATAAGGTAATCTTTAATTATGACTTTAAATTTATTTAAAGGTAATTCTACAAGACGTTGTGGTACTTTGTTAAATAGTTTAATGCTCAGTCCAACAAATGACTTTCCTGTTTTATGAAGCCTGACATTAGGAACGGCAAGTCTGTGCTTATTCCTTGTGTTAAATTTGTGACAGTCGGATTTTTTTTAGAAAATTATTGTAATTCTTCCGAACATACATTAAACAATCAAAAATGTATTGTGAAGGAACGGTTAAAATGTTAATTTGTGTAAAAAGATCTCTGAGCGAGTCACGAGGTCTAAGGTTGTAGATTGCACGAATAGCTCTTTTCTGTAATATAAATATAGACTCGATGTCAGCAGCAGAGCCCCACAACAGTAGACCATATGACATGACACTATGAAAATAACTAAAATAAACCAATCTTGCCGTTTCAACATCAGTGATATATCTTATTCTTCTTACTGCATAAGCAGCTGAGCTAAGTCTTGCTGCTAATGCAGTAATATGAGGACCCCATTGAAGTTTGGAATCAATATTAATTCCTAAAAACAAAGTATCATTAACTATTTCTAATTGCTCATCATTCATAGTAATGAATGTATCCATCTGTTTTACATTAGGCATCATAAATTTAACACATTTCGTTTTCTTTGCATTTAGTAATAAGTTGTTTGTGTTAAACCATTGTGACACTCGCGACAGAGCCCTGTTTACCTTGTCAAATGTTTTTTCCTTTCTATCTGTTTTAAATATCAAAGAAGTATCATCAGCAAACAGAACTATCTCACAGAGGTCCCCGGTGTAGTATGGTAGATCGTTTATATAAATCAAAAATAGCAAAGGGCCCAGTATAGAGCCTTGTGGCACGCCCATTCTCAGTTTAGCACCACACGAATTAATATTGTTGATATTGACTCTTTGTATCCTGTCAGTGAGATACGATTCAATTAGTTTCATGGCAGCGTTGGAGACACCGTAATGTTTTAATTTATTAAGTAATATTGTATGGTCAACACAATCAAATGCCTTTGATAAATCACAAAAAATACCTATTGCGTTCTGTTTACCTTCCCAAGCATCAAGGATATGTTTAATAAGTTCAATTCCCGCATCGGTTGTACTTTTGTTCTTAGTAAAACCATATTGCTTTTTATGAAGTAAATTATTGATGTTGAAATGTTCTAGTAATTGATTAAACATAATTTTTTCAAAAATTTTACTTAAAGATGGTAAAATAGAAATTGGCCTGAAGTTGGATGGGTCACTTTTATTGCCCGATTTAAATAAAGGTATTATTTTACTGTACTTCATCAAATTGGGAAATTGACTTTCATCAATGCATTTGTTAAAAATGTATGCTAAATGGGGTGAAATAACATCAATTACTGTTTTCATTATATCAGTAGAGATGCCCCATAAGTCTTCGGTTTTTTTCATGTTCAATTCTTTGAACGTTTTCATAATTGTGTTTGGGTTTATATAATTAAATTTAAACGGAATCTGACATTCAGCTACACTCGAAGCTAATAAAATTTGAGCTTGGTGTGAGCTAGAATTTAATTGACTAGTTGTTATAATAGGTATATTTGAGAAAAAAGTTTCAAAGGCATTAGCGACTTCTATATCAGATTTAAGGATTTCATTGTTAACTTTTAAGGAATAGTCGCTTTCGTATGGCTTTAATTTACATGTCTCTTTATTAATTATATTCCAAGTAGCTTTGACTTTGTTACTTGACTTATTTATTTTGTTACGCAAGTAAATAGATTTTGCTTTATAACATACTTTCTTAAAAATCTTGGAATAGTTTTTAACATATTCTATGACCTTTGGATCTTTAGAACATGCTTTTAAACCATACAGTTCATATAATCTATGTCTACTCTTATAAATACCTGTAGTTGCCCAGTCATTGAATGAAGCTTTAGAATTATTCGTTTTTATTGTCTTTTTAGTAAATGTTGAGTCAAACTCAGAAGTTAGCAAGCCAAATAAATTTCCATAAAGAGTATCTACATCACCGCCATGAAGAGAAATATTAGATATTTTTCTATCAATGTTGCTTTTAAATTTATCTTTACGTCTTTCAGTGACAGGCCTACAAATGATTTCTACAGATTTAGAGGCAGCACAGTGTTCAAATTTAACTTGCTGGCCACTATGGTCCGATTGGATACAGTTAATAATTTTCTTATCAATTACCTTATTATTACAAAATATATTATCTAAGCAGGTGGCAGAAGTGGGTGTGATCCTGGTAGGTTCAGTAAAGAGATTTACTAAATTGAATGATTTAACCACTCAATCCCGAACCGGCACTCGGGTGCCGCGTAACAATAGATTTTCTATTGTGTCTGGTAATCCGGGGCTTGAAAGATTAAACAGGTTAACAAATCTTACGGCCAATTGTGAACCTTCCAGAATATTTACATTAAAATCTCCACATACAACAACTTTTTTATTTGACATACAGGTTTTCTTGAGTATCTCCTCCATTGTGGTTTCAAATAAACTATAATCTGAAGCCGGGGGTCTATACACACAAACTATAATATATTGTTCTAGCTCTGCACATGCTACTTCTATAGTTCGCTCAATTGAAAGTGCTACTATATCTTTACGTTCTTTACATTTTAACTTGTTATGTACCAATAAAAGTGACCCACCACGAATAGCAGATTTTCTCATGAACGAACTAATTAGCCTAAAATTATCTATACTTATTAAACAATTTTCTTGTCTTAACCAGTGTTCGGTTAAACATAAGACATGTATATTCATACAGTCTAAGAATAAACCTATTTCAAGTTCCTTACCAGAGAAGCCTTGTATATTTTGATGAACTAAATTAAAAAAATTACAAGACTTATCCTTCGTCACTGTAATAGGTTTGCAAGAGATGTCCTCTTTTGTCTTATGATTTAATTTAAATTACTTGGATTAAAATCCAAAGTCTGATTGATGTCAGATCTACTGCTCTGCTCAATAGAAGCAGGCTTGTTAGCCAAGTTCTTGGCTGAATTAATAATAAAATAAGATAGCGACACAGCTATCTGTCGTTTACAATAATTACTAGGATAGTATTTATCCTTTGTCGCATGTATACTATAGTTTTTAATTATTTTATTTATGTCAATTAAATGAAATTTTTCATTAGAAAATGTCATAGTGTCAAGGCACATATTTAATTTATATCTTAGGTCGTTTTCTACTTGTGGCACACCTGATAAATAAGGTAATGTGAACAAAATAATTTTCTTTACATTTAGAGAACATAAGTTATTAAAATGATTTATTAATTTTCCTTTGTTCAGATTACCCCTGTTACCAATTAATATTATTAAGGTTGTATTAGGATTAAATTTATAATTAATAATTTTATCAATAATATAATCATATGAAGATTCTGGTGAACAGTAATTGATAACAGGCTCAATTAATTGGGTACTTAAAAATTGGCCCATATGTTTACCAACGTCATCACTAAACATAACATAATTGGATTTATTACTATCCAAGTTAAATGGATAGTGAGAGGATGATGACTCATTTTCTGACCGAGTACTCAGTGGACAATTGTTTTTACTAATATTATGATGGTTTGAATCTGAATTGTCCATGAGCTTCTTCAAGGCCAAAACATGTTCCTCATACTCTTTTTTATTATAATTATATCTACTTGTAATTGTTTCTAATTTTTCCTGAAGGCTGTATATTTCTTGTTGGAATAATTTTACACTTTTTTCATGTGACACTTTATTATTCTCTAACATTATAGAATAAACATCTAATTCATCACCTAAACGCCTCCTCTCATTAATATATTTTACACTTTTAAACATACATTTTTGTTTCTTGATTAATTTTTGTGTTCTTTTTATAAACTTATTGATTTTTACATATTTTTTATACTTGTTTTTGCTGCATTTGACTATTCCTACTGAGGGCAAGGAATTTAGTTTTGATTCATTTGTTAAATCAATTGTAGGTATGTCAGTAGCAGCAGAAACCAGGCTGGGTGCACTGTTAACTAATTCGCTGAATAGGCTCTGGCTTTGGTCGACCAGGGCGTCTGTCTTCTCGGACTCCATGTGCGATATGTGGTGGTGGGCCTCCTGTAGCTCATGCTCCAGCATGGTGATGCGCCTTAGGCCACGCACGTAGTCCTCGCTGCACTCGCCAAATTCGTCAACTATGCCTTGTAACCTATCCCGGTCGTCAATAGCTAGAATGTACTGTGTGTGCAACTCAGCCATCTCTTTTTTTAAAACAGTATTTCTGTTCAAAACCTCTAACATTTCTTTCTCATTATCGTCTCTTTCCTGGTGAAATTGGTCGATCAACTCCTTAGACACCTTTAATTCTTTTAAAGCTAGGTCAAGTTGGCGAGCTAAGGCACTGCGGGTCTGCATTTTGGTATTTATTTACGTTAAAACGAATCGCAAAGCGGAATGTAAACAAAGATTCCCAAAGCGTCGATCGAACAACTTATGAAGGTATTTTGTAATAAAATTAACCTTTGCGCGTACGACTATCTGAGATTTAACGAAATATATTGATCTATAATATTTTATTTTAGTAATAATATACAATGTTTACCTGAAGAGAAGATAATGATTAACAATTTTCAAAGTGTCGAAATAACCGTTAGGAAATTTCGTCACCTTTATTACACTGTTTTAGTAGCACTGACACTCAACTTACGCACTAATTAACATGTATTATAATTAGTTATACACTTAGTTATGTTTAGTGAGCGTTATTTAGCCGTAAATATGCGAAAAATCTAATTATTATTTAATTTAAATACGGGAGCACAGCAGATCAGCTGTCAACCCGAGTGTTGCCACAAGCGAAAAAAGTTAGAAAAATTGGAAACATGTCGACCCGGAAACTCGACAAAGAAAGACACCAGAAATTTGCATGTCACTTAACCGAAGCGTAAGCGATTAGGTGTCAAATAAAATATCCTTCGACATTCGAGTACCGTTGATATTCGTCGCAGGTGCCAATCCAATATCTCCACCGAGGTGCGGTAACGTATCGGATGCAATTTACGCCTTTGCACCGCACGGGTGCATTTCTTTGGGTTCCGTACTGGTTACGGCTTTGCGGATGAATATTTTATGCATGCGTCATAAGTAACTGAAATGTGTTACGGTGATGTGAGATTTTAAAAAGTATTCTATTTTAAGAGAATATTTTTATTAGTGTTTACGACTGCCTGCTACGTCGCAAAAAATAACACAGTACATCAGAGCATAAATGCACCTATTTTGGAAGTCGACATTATAATAAATACATCTGATCAAAAATGTCAACATAATACGTTTCTTTTAAGCTCGGCAAAGATTTCGACAAAAATTATGGTTATAAGTCCGTGATCTATTAAAATAAATAACAATATTATTTTATTTCATTATTATTTTAAAAAAGAACATCGTCGCGTCGTCTTAAAAATATAAAAAAAAAACATCAATAAATTGCAGTTAGCTTAAAAATATGCAAGTATTTGCAATGAAAGTCAAAAATTTATTAGTAAGCAACATGACTCTTCATACTAAATTGAATAAATCACTGGAAATTTTTTCTATCAACACCACCGACGCTCACAAAGGCAATTCCATCGTAAACTCTACTGAAAGCCTACGCCTATGACGCTACCTAAAACCTAAAAAGGTTTTAGGTAGCGTCGTACCATTTAACCCTGTGGTTTCACAGATACTATCTATATCCGCCAATCTACATTAGATCCGAGAGTGGAACATGAATCCCTTAGCAGGCCCGTTAAGGCATCTCACGCGTTTGCTCTAACATAAAATGGGAAATAATCGTTGAATATAGATACCAAATATTCGTTACCTTTTATGAACGCTTCTAATCAAACGTGGCAATTCGTGAAAGTAATAGGAACAAAACAGCCGTGGAACAGTGGCTAAGTGGTATAAAAATACGGAGGTCGTGGGGTTGATTCCTGCCTTGAGTCTGGTTGGTGGTGGGGCTTTTTCAGAGTCTTACTGGCTAGCTACCACCCCCATAGGTAAAATCTGCCGTCATAACAGCTCTGGCCGTGTTTCGGAAATATTAATATGGGAGCCAGTATATTTCAAATCAGAGGCACGAAGATCAGATGAGTCTACAGTCTGGCAGCACATTAAGCGACGCTTCCAGGCGAAGTGTATCTCAGTGAAATAGGCCGCTGTGGCCGCTTACCATCAGGTGGGCTGCGTGTCAGTCTGCCAACTGGCCTAGTATAAAAAAGAAATAAAAAAAATCACATCAAGGTAAAGTTTAAAGTTACGTTTCGTATTGTACACTGCCCTCTAATATGCAGTAGCTGAACTTTGTTGTAAAATGAAGTTAGTTTGATCAAAGTTTCTAAACGTCGCAAATACCATTATGCCTAAAGCAAAGAAAACTTTATCTGTTAGTGTCAAAGTATACTTTTGCTGCAGACTTCAATCATTTAGGCTATTTTGGCGTCCGGTGATTCATTTTTATTTAAATAATAGCCCTCAGCGCTGGCATAGCCCGCAGTGGCCGCTCACCAGGTAGGCTGCGTGTCTGTCTGCCAACTGTACCTAGTAACTGTGCCTGTTGTACCTAGCAATTGAAAAAATAGTTGCTACTTGTACTTTTCTTAATCTCAAGCGTCCCTTATAACTATAAAGGAAATGTGGCCCTGAAATCCCTGTACACTTAGTGGAGATTCTCAGAGTAAGCCTCGGTCGGCTTGGTCTGAACTGCATTCTTGCGGCGTCTGTCGGGTATTCCGACGACTTCCCAGGAGATCTCGCCCGCATTATGCTGGGCTAACTTGCTTGTGTATTTATATTATGCAATATTCAAGGCATTCATGCTCTTGTGCAGGCGCTCAAATGTATTTATAACCGAACATTAGGCACTCCAGTTGAGATTCTCAGACGGAGGATGATATTTTGGTGTAAATCTCAAGTATAAAGGTGGTCCTTTTTATGTTTTTAAATTGATTTTTTTTCTGTAGTGTCATTTAAAATAAAACTCTCTCTTTGATATTGTATCAAATTGTTTGGGAAGGATTACTATGAAACGAAATATTTAATGGCTACTTCCCATTTGGTAAACCTTAATCTGTGCCTACTATTTAATACGAAAAAATCACAAACACATAATCTTGTTATTAGTAAAGATTTTCATTCATGCGAAACTTATTTTAGTGCTAAAATGATATATTCTTCTGAATTTAAATTCTTAACAAAAATACTAAGATTTTGCACAAAAACTTTAAAGGCGTAGGTATGTGGATATTTCACAATAATGAGGAATTTCACTGGATAAAATGATTAGAATAAGCAAACGTTTCAAAAATCTGTTCTAACCTCTGCAGACTTAATAGCCCACAAAATGTATGCGTACCTTCTTTTCCTCTAAACAGAAATCTACCAACTAAAACATAGTGTTTCTAAAAATAACAAGAGACAAGCTCGTCCTTCGTAAAGGTGACCTTATTCAAGCATTCTCAAAGTCATACATTAATAATCAGAACAAGGCAATATCCCGGCGAGCTATTGACTCTCTATAGAATCAAACACGCCCGTTGCGTGTTATACCTCCTCGAGGGGTCACTTTGCAATAATTTCGACCCGCGGGTTGAACTGAGGAGTAGCGGGTTTGCTTGCTGTCCTCTTTTCGTCTTAATATCTTGATTTGATATTGTATCAAGATTAAACAAAATCTCGTAGTGATTTAAAATTTCTCAGTCTTGGCCTTTCGCACTCATATAGGGGACCCCGTTAAAAGTCTTCACAGAGTCTCTGGTCTGTCCTGTGCCTGTGAAAATAAATAGTTAAAATGTTTATGATAGAACAGCAAAACAGAGATGAATTAAAAGAAGAAGAAAAAAAATGGAAATAAAAAAGGAATGTCGAAGAAACAGCCTGATCATTATCTTCTTTCTTTGATCTAAGTCGGATGACTGCAATCTATTTTCAATAATCTAAAATAACTCCATATAATGTTTATATAGTAAATTATAATACTTTTTATGAATACTTTTGCATATTTATTTAAAAAAAAACTCACATACTTTCGACTGACATATACTATATTGACCACCATGTAACTTGACCAGTGGAGATATATTAATATTGAAAAAAAATAATACTTACAACATTGGGTGCATTGTTGCTGCTTTTACTAAGATCAAAGCTCGCTAGTTTCCAGCCCTAAGTCCGTCCCTTTCAGCGGAGCAAGTTGTTTACTAGCCCCCCGGGAGCCTTCTTTACGACCACTTCCCCTGGACGCATAATTGATAATGAAACGGAGTGAGGAGGATCATCTCACTCTTACTTATCAACTGTCCGTGGGTTTATTTTGCCGGATTACTTTTAATGGGCCCCTTATTGGGTCGAAGTTCGCGAGCGAGAGTATGTCTTGTTTTTATTAACAAACAAACACAAACTCAAGGTTTGTGTTGGTTTTTTGGGATACATCTCGGGTTTGCAAACACCAATCCGCACTTGGCTGGTTTAGTGATTAAGCCATTACCCCTTACCCATTCAATGATGAGGGCCTTTTCCTTGCAGTGGGACATTGAACTGGTTTATTTTGATAGTGCCAAAAACGACCCAAATTGTATGTGAACATAATATATATGTATTCTGTAATAGCTTTGTCATCAGGTCACTCTGACATCATTAAGAACATTATCTTATTAATAACTTTTCAAACGTCTTTTTCTAAAAGCGACGAAATAAGAAATTTTGACTGCAATTAAATAACATAAATAAAAAAAATAAACTGTTAATAATTACCGACCCAATTATGAAAAATAAAACAACATTGTCAAAAAAATGAGAACTTAATATATCATGTTGTGTCAGTACGTTCTGTTAACTTTTTTATAAACTTCATATTTTTACGTTAGTCATAATATTCGTAGTAAAAATAATAAAACAATTCCCTTTGTTAAATCTCGTTACCATTCCACCGACGTACCTATTGAATAAAGTTATTATGGACCATTTTTAATTAACAAACGCCCTAATATCGGCCGACAGTTTTCCTCGTTCGTCACGTCTATTTTGGCTATGAAGAGAAATTCCTTTATAGAGGGTTACTGGGTCACCCGCTGACTTATTATAAGGGTCCCTTCTGCATTTTAACTACGTGCCCTGATGAAAGTTTGGGGCCCCACGTGTTTTGAAACGGGCATTCCTGAATTCTGAATAAAAACTACGAAGTTTTTTATCTAAAACGTTAAATATTTAGCAGTAGTAGTTAAGTATATTTAAGACGGTCGCACACCTGTGTGAATGGAAACGTATAGGTTAGAAGAAAAGACCTTTTTTTGGCTGACTCAATATTATAAACATACCTTCCAATCAAATGGATGGTTGTTAGCTAGGTACGGTTCGTATAATCTTAGGATTTTGTAGACTAGACAGTAAAATTATTTCTAAGTAGGGTTCTGGGTCACAATTATACTAAGTGCTAGTTTCAATTAAGTTCCTTATTATTTATCTGTCAAATAAAGAACCGAGATGTTGTCTCATTTGTCAAACTTTGAACAGTTAGATGATGTATTATCAGAAAGATCAAAAAAAAACCGGCCAAGTGCGAGTCGGACTCGCCCATGAAGGGTTCCGTAGCAGCAAGTATCATCATAATATAAAAGTTCTTGTAGTTCTTTGTAAGTTTGATCGACATTTTTATATTTGAGTTGATTGAATGAGAGGAAAATTGCGGTTTACGATTTATGACGTTTAAAAAAAAACTAATTACTTGATCTCGTTCAAACCAATTTTCAATGGAAGTTTGCATGGTAATGTACATCATATATATTTTTTAGTTTTATCGTTCTCTTATTTTAGAAGTTAGAGGGGGGGTGACCAACATTTTACCACTTTGGAAGTGTCTCTTGCGCAAACTATTCCGTTTAGAAAAAAATGATATAAGAAACCTTATTATCATTTTTAAAGACCTATCTATAGATACCCCACACGTAAGGGTTTGAAGAAAAAATTTTTTTTGAGTTTCAGTTCTAAGTATGGGAAGCCCGAAAAATATATAAATTAATTACTTGATCTCGTTCAAACCAATTTTCAATGGAAGTTTGCATAATAATGTACATCATATATTTTTTTTAGATTGATCGTTCTCTTATTTCAGAAGTTACAGGGGGGGGGACCAACATTTTACCACTTTGGAAGTGTCTCTCGCTCAAACTATTCAGTTTAGAAAAAAATGATATAAGAAACCTTATTATAATTTTTAAAGACCTATCCATAGATACCCCACATGTAAGGGTTGGATGAAAAAAAATTTTTTGAGTTTCAGTTCTAAGTATGGAGAGCCCGCAAAATTTATTATTATTTTTCTATTTTTGTATGAAAATCTTAATGCGGTTCACAGAATACATCTACTTACTAATTTTCAACAGTATAGCTTATATAGTTTCGGTAAAAAGTGGCTGTGACATACGGACGGACAGACAGACAGACAGACAGACATGACGAACCCATAAGGGTTCCGTTTTTTGCCATTTGGCTACGGAACCCTAAAAAAGACACTACAAAAAATAATAGCCAAAGCTTATATAGAGCAGTAATTTTTTATAATTATACAGCGTGGAATTTTAGTCGTTGTTTTCCCGCAGTAAAATGATTCTATCTTAGTAGTAAAATACATTAATAAAGTTCTTTTTTTAGTTAAATCAAAAGTTTTACGATTATGATAGACGAAACTCGAACCAATAGTACTAGCTGCGTCACAAACGGTCACCGGCTGGGGTCATTGCCCTTCGCGTTTATCAAAAAAATGATTATTTACTATTTACTCACATTTAGTTTCCATTTTCCCATTATAATTTAAGAAAAAAATAAAAAAAAGTTTTAAAAAAAATTAAAAAAAAAAAAATTAAAAAAAAAATTACTAGCATAAATCGATAGTACTATTGAAGGTAAAGCATTCTGCTGCGGGAAATCAACGACTAAAAAAACACGCAGTATATTTATTTGATATGACATTTATATTACATCGTTCAAGGAGGTTATTTTTTTTATTTATTTAAACTTTATTGCACAAAAATAGTACAAAATGGCGGACTTAACGCCATAAGGCATTCTCTGCCAGTCAACCATTGGGCGTGACTGAAAGGAGCGATTGGTGCGGTAATTTAAAAGAGGTTGTACAATGTATGATTTTGAATATCATCTAATGGAACATAATATATCGCCGAAAGTGTATACTTAAGAAGCTATGAGCTATGCCCATTTATAATAGCTTTTTCTTAAATATTGTAAAATACATAATTTACTTCATTAGAATCCAATACCAATACGGTAGCTATACTTAACGTTAACTATAAGCTTTTTGAAACTGAAACGCTCTAAATTCCTCTAATAGGCTGCGGTGACGGTTACGAAGGCGTCTCTTACATATTATATTTGAGTTATTTCACTTTGTGTATCAGGTGTAGTAGAGTATGTATTTTGCCAACGTTTTATGTAGTAAAATTAGGTTTACGAATTGGCAAATATTTATAAGAGCTGTATTTAACTATGGTATTTATTCAGACGTTCAAAAGGATAGTTACGAACATTTCATTAATTAGATAAACAGCGTTTTTAGTTGACATCCACTCGTAGTTTTATCATGAGACAACTTTGTTGGAAATAATTTCTAGAGCTAACAGCATTACAGCATCAGCCTTTAATGAGTAAAAATTAGCAACTCATATTTGGAGTTACTTTATTTTGTACCGATGAGGTTAAATCCCCAGCTCGGACGAAATGTATGTCAAATTGTTTAAACACAGCTCGGTTTGATCACCAATTCATAACAATGTAGACATCAGTCGTCAAGCCTAGTCAGAGGTCATTTGGCGGCTTGATAACATCTGACATTGAGGTTGGTCACTTGCCTTACGCACAACTCCACTAATCCGTACTGGGCCAGCGTCGTGGAGTATGGCCCACACTATCTCGCAATTGAGATAAGGCCTATGTCCCAGCAGTGGGAACGTATATAGGCTGATGATGATGATTCGCAATGGGCTGCCCGGCCACGTCAGACTTTTTGTTGGAACCATTTAATATTTTATATTCTGTGCCGGTATCAAATGATCTAATATTCGTATCTAGTATGAAATACATGTCGAGCGTTCTCTATTTAAATTAATCCACAACAACATGGCAGGTGTCCTCCTCAGTGACCTCAAAGGTCCGGTCCCTGAATATTCATCCTATGGCTAAATAAATACGGAATATACTATGTAGGCTTTAGGAACCTTCGCACTGGGGTACCTTGTTAGCAAAACATACTTTGTTGAATTAGTATTATGGATTCTAGGGGTAGCAGCGCAGCTAGTTAAAAGGTTGGAAAGGCGAAACCGGGGGAGTTTAGTGTCGAGTCCCATAAAGGACCACAGGTCTAGCTAGCCTGCGGTTATGTTGCCCAAACGCATTCTCCTTCGGACAAGAAACCAAAAACCAAAGAGGTGGCACTTTTTAGGACACTTCTGGTATTCCAAATGTCCATGAACCATCCTGGTTAAGTCATACCTAATAAGTAAACTCGTAAACTCCCTTTAAAAAAATAATTAAAACCTTAAGTATTAAAATGCATGACACGACGTGTACATGGACGACAGAAAAAAAATAGATGACATTCTAACAACTTATGTGGAACAGAATGTACTTAATTCTTCAACCTACCTAATCTATTTTAATGACTATATTATCATAATTTTTTGTATTTGCCATATTTTAAAAGTTAATTCTACATTTCAAGGACTTTCATAAAATGAAGGAGTTCAAACTGAGGCAATGAGGGATTATAAGTAAATATGACTCTTCCACGTGTCGAAAAAAAAATTATAATATCTAGCTATACGGGGTGTCACGCGTTTTACAGGTAGGTAAGTTTATTTCTTTATTTTCTAAGTTGATAGATAAAACTATTTCCAAAGCATGGTACAACGATGAAGAAGGAAAATAAACTGACGGATAAAAGGAAAAAAAGGAAGTCAGAAAAATCAATAGCGCTGACTCCTCAGACTCCACTTAGTGTGGGATAAGGGCAAATGCATGATGATGACAAATGAGTAAAGTTTTCTGTCCAGGAACTCATAAAAAAAGTTACCTTTTCGTACAAAATAGTTTGTCGTGTCGTCTCAATATTTATATATTAGATTAACCGCCTCCAGTAGGTCAGAAATAGGGTCTTGAAATCAGGAATGGTTCGATTTTTGCCTTGGCTTTGGTTGCTGGTAGCACATCTCCAGGGTTCCACTGGCTGGTTACCAACCCTACAGGTAAAACCTGTTGCCATAACAGATCTGGATATTAACGTGGAAGCAATTACACACAAAATCAGGCTCCTTAATCAAGGGAGCGATACAGTGTGATAGCACATTGGGCGATGCTTTCTGGTTAAGAATAAGCCTCAATGGATAAGGCTGCAGTCAGTGGGCCGCTTACCTGATTATGCAGGCAACTATAAAGTTGGATGCGTTCATGTTTTCCAACTGATACGACATAAAAATAAATGAACAGGAAAATATCTGTATTCATAATACTTAATTATCCGCTAGAAAGATATTCGGTTTAAACAAATACTTTTTTATTTCTATCGTAAATTGCATCCGTTCCATGTCAGGGTGGGTCGTTAGCTATTGCATAAAATTATCGTTTTGTTCGTCCTTTATTTTAAATTGAGGAAAATTGTTCGTGAATTCAGGAATCATTTGTTCCTTTCATTCCCTCCGTAGGACAAATCAATAAAGAGAAAGATCATTACGTAGAAAATATAGTTTACAATCATATTTTTATTACTTATTGTCCCAGACAGTCAAGTATAAAATTATAATAAATTAGCAACGTAATTTTACGATATAGAGGTCACCTCAATGAAGAAATTGATTAAAATTGTCGTTACATATACAAAGCTCTTTGAAAACAATACGCGTTTTCCTGTTTATTTTCAATTTATTTTCCATCAAAACAAGCGGCGCCATGTTTTGAGGTTCAATGATTTTTTTCATTCGCTCTAAACGTTGGATCAATTTACAAGCAGTGAACAGAAGGTCCCACTTTAAAGAATACGGGTCGAACCGTACATTTGGACTAGGTCTTTTTTTGTTCAAAATAATACTTCGAAATCTGGAAGAAGGCAATCGATTCCGTGCTAGGAATCGAATGTAAAGCCAGTGGTCCTGCGATTGCTGTCCCACAGCTGTGAGAATCAGAGATAATGGAATGCCTACTACATAATATTATGTAGGTACTTACAAAAGTAAGTGTAATTTTGCACCATAATAAAATTGCACTCGATAGCACCGTAAGTATTAAGATCGCAGGAATCCACCAAATGAAAGTGGTACAGGACTGATCGATTTGAAGATTCTTTAAGGGCTTTCCATTCCTAGCTTCCAGCCGCGTGATTGATGTTACAATAAGATGTTCTAGCTAGAACTCAGCTAAGACAACATTTATGGCAGTTCAAGTCTCTTTGTGAAACAGGGCCTCACTGCGGTCCCATATTAACCAAATATTGCGGTCGCTATTAGCATCGCTGGGAAGAATTTTGCATTTACTTTGACGGCAAAGGAATCGTACAGGTTAATATTCAAATAGGACACATTCCTCCAGCACGGGAAATAAAATATTTACGAATTATGATTAATGTTGACCATTCTGTGGTTTGTTTGAAATAAAAGACATATTTTTAAATATTAATTTTAAGTATTTTAAGTCAAGCCTGCCTTCGCGTTACAATTCAAAGACTATTGTCAAACAAATCGAGTCTTATTAAACAAAATAATACTCATAGCGAAGCAAACAAAAAATATCGTATTCTTATTCAAAATAATGAAGGTTTTCTGCCAAATTCTAGCAACCTTAGTAACATTAAATGCCACTGGTTCCTAGTAAACCTATGCTAAAAATAATATCCAATAGCAAAATTCATAATATCAAACACAAATTAAGGAAAGCTGTATGATTACGAAGTACTTGTAACTCAATGTATGATAATAATATCGTCTTTCTCTAAATGAATTTAGCCAGTACAAAGAGAAGCAAATTAAACAGGCAATTAGAGTACAAAAAATACAGTTACAAACGAAACGGATTTGCGATGCAAATTGCATTTTGCATTTTTGAAACAACCCCTGTGTCGCTTGCAAATTTTAAGCAGAGACTAATGAAACGAATGACTTTGACTGTTATTGCCTACGATTACATACTCGAGTTTGATAATTAAATAAAAGGTTAATTATACAATCAGCAGAAGAGAAAATACGATAAAAAAGACAGAGAAGAGGTATCTCAAAGAAGTATCCAGAAAAAAAAAGATTTCTTAGTTATTTTCTATACCTCAACGATATCATGTACATTTTCACTAAGTTGTTCCTAAACATTGATTCCAAAAGGTTTTCCGTCGAGTGGCATAGAATACAAAATATATTATAATTACACTCTCGTGGAAGAATTATGCACAAATAACGTGTAATCGTACTTAAATATACCGTTTAACGTTTTAAATAGCACCCATGAGTCCCTCTTATCGCCCCTATGATATATGAATGAGACAATTTGATAAGGAGCAAATTTACGTTTCTCCACACCGATATTTTAAAATGGCTTTTGTTGTTTATTCAGACTGAACAAATGAGACAGTTTTGCGCCACTCGTTCCGGAAAATAGGGAAAGTACGTAATACGTTGTCCGATTTTGTATGTAAATTATACAGGGTGTATTCAGTGTGATAGTAGGTGTGACAAGAGTGACCGCATCTATTTGGGAGATATGTTAGGTTGTTAGAGTATTCGTGTGCTCTGAGATAATATCACTATGTATATTTAATTTTGTTATGATAGCTTTGAAGTGGATTATCCAGTTCTATGTTCAACCTCGGAAGTTTATTTTAAGTTTATTGTTCGTTTTTGCGAAGTAATGATAAATGTATCATTTAAACACCAAAACCGCAGGCTAGCGAGGCTGTGTGTAGGACTAAGAAAGAAAGATGTTGTTGGCAGAACTTTTTAGGCGTCCGAACGATGGCTTCGCTAAGATACTTGGATACAATCTCAGTACGGGCTGAAAATTTGTGATTGGGTTTTGCTGTTCGGAAAATAAACGATCACAATCTGGATTACAGAAGTTAATGGTGTAAGATTTTTTTTAAATAATAAAAAAATATACCTAACTTTTATTGGTCTCCAGAGCCAAACTTTAGTTCAAAACTATTAATTTACAGTCAGTATCAGTTTTGAATAGATAAACCTTTCACGCAACAGACCTGGTTTTTGTTCACTGTCTAGACTATTTGAACTGATAATCTACACCCAAAAACCCTTATCAATACCTATCGAAGGAGTTGAAACAAACTGCCACAAACAGAAACCTGATTGATTGTATTTTGAATACCTAAATTATAATTATTTTTATACTGTTAATACAAAACTAGTTTAAAAATTAATAAACGTTATGTGAATGTTAAAACAGTATTCCATTTAGATTTTCATTACGATAGTAATTATCTCATATCCTACTAATATTATAAATGCGAAAGTCTGGATGTTTGGATGTTTAGATGTTTGTTTGTTCCTCGATCAAGCCTAAACGGCTGAACGAATTTAGATGAAATTTGGTACACGTATAGTTTATAACCCGGATTGGGACATAGACTATAAAATTCCTACGGGAAACGTCTCATTTCCGCGGGCATAACAATTTTGAAACTACTGAATCGATTTGAATAATTCTTTCAGTGTTGGAAAGCTACACTATCCCCCGTGAACATAGGGTACTTACTAGTGATCCCGGAAATGTGGGGGGAAGGGGGGATATTTGAAAAAAAAAGATTCGGCGCGGGTGAAGCCGCGGGCGAAAGGCTAGTAATAATATTATTATGCGAAAGATGACTAAATGCAAAGCAAAATTTACGAGAGTATTCCAAAACAAGTTGAATTTACGCAGATAGTCTTTTACATAAAAAAAAACCTTTATAAAAAATGCATTTGCTCTTAGTCCACCATCACTTAGTCATCATCTAGACACTCTGCAGCTTGTGTCGCATCATACTTCGTCATATTAATTAAAATCAATCGTTCCTCGCTCCCGTTATTAGAAGTTTGTCTTCATTCAAGGCAATACAAGCTCGAATTAATCACACGGCGACCTAACAAGGCATCTAATGAACGTGAGACGTGACACTTCGCTGCTAATTAAGGGTAATTAGCTATTAATTATTTGAATTTCGTAGCCTGACGGTATTTTAGACATTTTTTCGTCACTTTGAGGCATGTACCGTGTCGGTTTATGTTAATTTCTGCTCTGTCAAAATCTGCTCAAAATTGTTGGTCAACTCCTCCGGCATGTGCGCGGCGGGAGTGGGGAGGTTGACAAGCCGCACGGAGATGAGCCGCAGTCAGTTTGCCTGTCCATTGGTTATAACCCCCACCGTGCTGCGTGCAATGTGCATACTAAAGCACGGTCGCGAATTACGCCCGATCCGGTGCAAGCGAGATGGCAAATAATCACTCGACAACGACAGAAACAGATATAAAGGGTCATCGTACGAAATTCTTCCTGCTTCGCGATCGTGCTTTACAGGAATTTACTACTTCTTTCTTCGTGCATTGATCAAGATTTTTTCACGGAATATAATAATAATAATAATAATTTTATTTCAGAAAAAATCCAAATATTACATCCATATATTGTTAGTAAGAGTGTTAGTAACAATTTAACTTAGAGGCTACATTAGTATTATTAGTAAGAATTTATAACTAAGTACACTGGTTCAGCTGACATTTAATGAAATAGAGTCATTAAACTCTATTTCATCAAACCCGCTGCAATCAAGATCCAGTGCCTCTGAAAGGGGCAGTCTGGTCTGGCCGCAATCGCCTTCAGGATGGTGTTGTTGCTGCTCCGCAGACGCTGTAGAAGCGATGCTGCCTTTTTGCGCATTATTGCGTGGAAACCATCTGTTCTGTTTATGGCAAACATGTTTGAGGCGCTGCAGAACCGCGAAAGGCCCAACAACATCCTGAAAGCGTTATTGTATTGCACGCGCAGGGCATTGTAGGTTCGCTGCGTATATGCCACCCACAACCCTCCCGCGTAGAAGGACTGACAAAATGACTTAACCACTCAACGCCGAACCGGCACTCGGGTGCCGCATAACAATAGATTTTCTATTGTGTCTAGTAATCCGGGGCTAGAAGGATTAAATAGTGTCACCTTTACAGAGCCCGTACAACGGGAGAATCTGCGGGCGAGCATATTAGACCTCACCGCCAACGCCCTCCGCTCCCTTTCTATGTCACAGTCATCTTTTAAATCACTAGTGACTATAATATGACCTAGGTACTTGAACTTATCTACCATCTGCAATGCCATACCGTTGAGACATATGGGCGGTACCAAACGTAGTTTTTGTTTAGGCGCTCTGAAAACAAGTATTTTACTTTTTTCTGTGTTATATTTTAGGCCATGTACACACGCATAGGTCTCGCAGACAGACAGCAGCTTGTTTAGCCCCGCTATCGAAGGACTGAGCAGCACCATATCGTCAGCATAGCTTATGTTGTTAAAACAAGTCCCATCAATATGACAACCGACATGCGTGCTACCCAGCTCCCCGACCAGCTGGTTTATATAAAAATTAAACAGTAATGGTGAGCTTAGGCCCCCCTATCTCACACCGCACTCCTAATATGCTTTTAAGCACCATAACCACAAGCTATCAAGACCTGCGGCCGTGTGTGGGACTCGGGACTAAAGTATCTCACTACCCACTAAACTCCCCCTTCAAACCCGAAAGGGATCAACCCCTGTCTTTTGCAACTAACTGGTCCAACGACATAATAAAATATGTCCTGCAAAGTTGGTTGATTTTTTACTTAAGCCACTAATAGGATACACTGGCTTAAAGGAAGAGCCTAATTTCTAATATTATTAAGACTTTAGCATACTTTTAGGTGAATCTCTTTACCAACAGAAGCTAAATTACAAAAAGCATCAAGTTCCAATTTATCACAGGAGTGTTAGCAATGTTTTTTAATCCAGCCCTGAAGTTCTGAATTACCTTAGCGCAATAAATAAACTCTAATAATAAACTCTAGTATCTAGTTTCAACAGACTACTATCTAATCCCGTCTCGCTCATTACACCTTATATTTTCTCTTCATTACCTTCATATTTTGTTACTCTCCTCTTGTTACTGCCCGTATTTTTATGAGGTGCCTCGCGTATAAAATTTGTGTTAATTAAAATATAGCTAATTGAGTTCGCAGACAGTTACAACTGAGAGTATTTATTTTTGTTAGAATTAGTTGTTTATATCCTTCAAGTCTTTTACGTTTTAAATAATTATATTTGTATAGTTTTCAACGCCATTGTCTTACTTAGGCCTCGGCCTCAAATGACGCGGGCAGCGGGGCGGCAGCGGCAGCGGCGAGATGTTTTGTATGGAATCCCATCAACCCGTTCTCAAATACAGCGGGGCGGGAGCGGGAGCGGCAGCGTACGCAGGCGCACTGCGGATCACCGCTTGACAGCATCGTACCGCGCTCCCGAAGCCACCCCGCTGCCGCGAAATTCGAGGCCGAGGCCTTAATGTCGATACAAATGGACGATAGATTTTATGTAATGGTTGAAAAGTTGGCAATTACACCAAAGGTTGCGGGTAAGATCCTCGCACGGTGCAAACATCTATGTGCATGAACATCTCTGTATCGGTTTAGAAATTTTTGTGTATAATATTTTATGTATGGATAAGCCGAAAAGTATTTAAGTAATGTCTCCCTGCGTGATCGCATCAGAAATGATGAGATCCGCAGAAGGACCAAGGTCACCGACATTTCCCGAAGAATTGCGAGCCTTAAGTGGCAGTGGGCAGGACACATTGCTAGGAGGACTGACGGCCGTTGGGGCGGAAAGGTCCTCGAGTGGTGGCCACGTACCGGGAAACGCAGCCGTGGTAGGCCTCCCACAAGGTGGACCGATGATCTCATAAAGATCGCCGGGATCCACTGGATGCGGGTGGCGCAGGACCGATCGGTTTGGAGATCCTTGGGGGAGGCCTGTGTCCAGCAGTGGACGTCGTTTGGCTGAAATGATGATGATGATGATGTCTATTCGTAGCTATGCTTGGTTCGGGCTATAAGAATAATGTCCATAATGTCCAAGGATAATTATTTTTATAAGTGGAATCATTTTAATAGGTAACATTTGACAGTTCATTTATGCAAAGCAAAGTGCTACTTATCAGGAGTAGAGTCTAATTTTCTAAAAACATAATTGTTTTTTTCTTGAGTTTTATATCTTTATCGTAAGGTATATTTTTCTTTGCATAATTGAACTGTCAAATTACCTATTAAAATGACTCCACGTATAAAAACTTAACTTGTCACATGCTTAAATATTATTTACTTGGGTATTTCTGCAGGAAAATTCAGATTCAGTTACAGTCAAAATAGCCTCATCTAAAAATATAATTAGGTATGTTCCATTACTTGTTCATCGAAAAATGATTGGAACTTTATTCAAAGTTTGAATCTTTTCCAAGAGCAACATGAATTTGACTATTTTGCCATTTCAACGGACGTGGAAAATTTTAATTTCTTATTCATTTCTCGCTTTTTAACCGCGTGGCTGTTTTTAAAAGCGAACTAACGATGGAGGTTGGACGGATTTCTTCCATTTTCTCTGCGGTCGAGGTATGGAGCAGAATAGAAACGGCAAGTATTGTGCGGTTTTAATTGCACCTTTTAGGTACGGATGAAGGTTTTTATTCAAACGCCTTCGAATGGAAATCGAATTTTGGCAAAAAATTAGTTTTTAAAAAAGCTTTTAAAGGATTTTTAAAATTAAATCGATTGGTGGTTTTTTCTACACGATGTTTCGCACGGTAGACGTAAATGTATGATTTGAATTTTAATTTAAACTAAGTAAGCAGAATTAATTACCCTCAAAGTGTAAAATGACCTTCATTAATTGCGTTTTTCTTGCACACTTACGTAAATGGCAAGTACAATTATTTTATTTTATTTTTATTCCATTGATTGATTGATGATTCATGATTGTTTTCCATGAAAATTTTATGATATTTAAAAGCCTTTGTATTCTTTTTTTTGAAAGTATAAGGTAGTTGATGTCGATTAGTTAAATAGGTATTTTACGAGTATGTTTCCAAATATAAAACAACCTTTGCATTCATCTTTAAAAAAAAAGGGTTTCTACTGTTTGACTATTTTGTTTCCAGTTTTCAAATACGCGAAACACCCGCAGTATCAGTTTTACATAACGCTTGTACGATTAAATTAACCTTCCCTAAAGCAAACGATAAAGATAAGTTCCTCTCCTAAGTTAACAAGATATCATAATCCAATACATTTAGCACCTTCGACGCTACTTCTAAACCCAAACCCGGCGAAATGGTCATTCGATACAGATACCTAATCGAAGTTCCATGCACTTACAACTCGTTTCTGATAAAATTCTCGTAAGTACATTTAGTTTAACTCACAGGCGATGTCATCTAGGCCCTTTCTCCCGGGACAATATGGCCGGAATTGACTTCGGGATTCGAGACAACTCGACCATTATCCAGGATCGTTGCAGGTCAAAGGCATAGTCACAAGCGTTTTATAATGACGGTAAATTATGAAAGTTATTCAAAGCGAAAAGTTTAAGCCTGTTTTAACTTTGAAGAGTTTTCGTATTTTTTACAGTAGCTCATTATTATTTTTTATAAGAAAGAGTTATCAAAATTCTAGTTCCTCTCTTAAGGGTTGCGGATCAGATGGAAATATAACAGGACCTTCGAAACCTTGGATCATAACGCAAGTGTATTCTGATGAGATCAGGAAATGCTCAAAAAAATAAGATTGACCTTTCAAAAAAGCTGGCCATGCTATAAACAATTCTTATAATTGTCAAAAATACGATAGAAAGAGCAGCTGTCAAGTTTCTTGCTAGATTCTTCTTGACCAAAAACAGCATTCCAGACAACGGTAAAGTCTTTTATTACTTGATTGAAGTATTTATTTGCTATATAAATAAATTTTAACTATGAAAAATTAACTGATGTATTATCTTGATTCGTAATAATCGCTATAGGTTTCCAACTTAGACCACGTTCAAATAGAAAAGTAGAATCACCCCCGCACAACAGACGCTTTGTGACTGCAACAATAGTCGAGTTGTTGCCGGTATTAGCTTCTGACTGCGGCTCTCGTATGATCACCGGCGATATTGTACGCAATCCAACATCTTGCGAGTTATTATCTACCGTGTGATTCGATATCACATCTCCGTTGATTCGTGTGGCTTTTTAAATAGTTTTATCGATGCTCTTTTACACGATGACTCAATTTTGTATTACATTATAATATGTTCTTTTGAATTATATTAGCCACCTAGTACGATTAGATGTGTGATGCAAAATAAAAATGTTTTGGCTAACATATTGTCGGGCCTAATATCCGATTTTTAAAGTGTGTAAATGTGATGCTTAATTAGCTATGGCGCTTATTTTCCCCTTCGTTTTTTTTTCTGTTCTGTTTTGGTATATCGCACACCCGGTAAAAAAATGTCATAACATAAAAACAGGCAAATCTGGTAGAGTCATTTTGTTACTTAATAATAATTGACGACATAATCGCACACCCGCGAAAAAACTGTCATAACGTAGAGGCAAGGTTGGTCTCACTTTTTTCAGTAAAATAATATTTTTATAATCTCACTTTTTGCAGTAAAATAATATTTTACTGCAAGGGGTGAGATTTGCCTGTTTTTGTGTTATGACAGTTCTACCGGGTGTGCGATATCTTTGCAGATTGCATGACGTTATTAAATCGTAATAGAATCGTTTTCTTCTGTCCTTCCAATCCGACCAACTAAACCGACCAACTGAAACGGATCAACTATTTTTCTTTCCCAACGGTACAACTTTTCAGTTGGTCTGATTGGTTTTTTTTTTAAATTCAAATTTATTCCCATCCATACAACTTGAACGGATCAACTATTTTTTTTTCTCAACGATACAACGATTATTTTACCAAACCACTGTATTCGCTATTTTTGTCCAAATAAGAGTACTACTAAGACTTTTAAACGACTCAATTACTACATACTTAGATCAGGCATAAAATAAAAGTATTATTAATTAATAAAGTAAAATTGATTATTTGAAAAATAGCGACCTCATAACTTCAATGAATTGTGCTTCCAAGTGTGTCTGTCCAGTGTCCACCGTCGTAACACTAACAAGACAGAGAGAACAGGCCTTGCCAGTAGGTATAAAGTGTAAACTTTATTGGAACAATGCAGAAAATAACAAACTGTTGGTAGGTACTTGAAACAAAGTCGTCTGGGCGATACTGTCGAGCACAAAAGGCACTTTTCTACCTCTATAGAGTACAAAAAATTGTCGCTACTTTCTAAAGAAATGCTTGTGAGATTATGCTAATAATTTTTATTATAAATGTTCTGTTCTTGTCTTTCCTGCATGCATAAAAAACGCTTTGTCAAGAAAAAACATTTAGTTCGGTCTCAATTAGAAAAAAACTTCGTTTCGCCATCATTTTCAATACTGGCTAATGACGAGCCATTTGGTGTAATGGTCGAGAAGTCGGCTATTACACCAGAGGTCGCGGGTTCGATCCCCGCACGGTACAAACATTTGTGTGCATGAACATGTCTGTTTGTATCGGTCTGGGTGTTTCTATGTATAATATGTATGTATTTACAAAAAAAAAGTATATAAGTAATATTTATCCGTTGTCTAGCACCCATAGCACAAGCTAATGCTTAGTTTGGGGCTAGATGGCGCTGTGTGAATAATGTCCAGAAATATTTATTTTATTTATTTATTTATTTATTTTAAATAGAACTGGGAACCTTGTCCTGTCTCTAGTGTTCAGTTGGAGGAAATTATATATTATCTGTCTGTTTGTTAGGTTTTCCTAAAGTACTGAACCGAATTTTAAGAAAATATTCAATACACGAGCCATTTCACCTTTCACGTGTAAAATCTGTTTACTTATTTCATATTTTGACGACACATTTTAGTAAAAAAAAAACTACATTGTGCAGATAAAATCACATTTTCTACGAAAGAAAAGGAAATCTCAGAATAAAACTTGTACGTGACATGCATAATTTCGTAGCTTTCTAGGTAATGTCTCTTCTACGTAAAGTATAGAAAAAGATATACGTGACACTTTAGTCGCGACTTCTGAGGAATATGTGTTATGAATAGACCAAGATCCAGCGGAAAAGAAAACAGTAAACCTTAACACAGCGTCATGTACTTTTTTATTTCGAATTCAAAAGTTTTCACATTTCAATTAACAATGGATTAAATCTAATCGCAAACTTTTATGTTTTTCTTTTCGTATGTACAGCAAGACACTGATCAACCTTTGTAAATCTGTCAAACCAATTCCTGCAACCAATTTTCAGCTTAATGTCCATCGCATAAAGTTCTATTTCAAGATCGACTTTTTAACAGATTTGTAAACGTTGATCAGTGACTCACTGTAGAACTTAAACGTCTCCTTGATCTTGTGGACCTTGTCGTAATATCGAGGTCCTGGGTCACAGATCAAGCAAAATTGTGTCGGTTTTTTAGGAAACAGCTCGGGTTCGTCATCACCAATTTGAATTTGCCAAGTGTCGTGATTAAGTTAGTACATATCCTTTAGCAATGACTTGATTTCAATAAGAGAGGCTTTTGCCCTGCTGTGGGATATTAACGAGCTGGTACTTTATGTAGTTTGGTTTTTTCGGTTATCTATGTAACGTACAAAATTAATAAAATAGTGTTGTAAGTGGTGACGAGTTATTAAGAAAGTAATCTTCATTTATTTATTAATAATATTCCTACTTTAAGTAGTAAGCGTTTTTGGATAGTCTTATTCAAGGTATTATCAAATGTTTTCCGCCAACAATCGGGTAATGATATTAAGTGAATAAAGATAATAATTTAACGAGGCATTAGGATAATATTGAAGACCGAGTCATTACTTACAAAATAGGCATCCAGGAAAAGTTATATTTTTATGATAATGTTGTTCGCCTCTACATTTCATTTTCCTATTATACGGGATAGGGAAGTTAAATAAAAGATCAAATTTAAAAACAGAATGTTTTAAATCATCATCACAATTCCGCATAGAAAGTTAAAACACTACCTTACAAACATATTTTAACAACTACTCAACTTGTTACAATTCAACCGAGTACAGTAAATTACATTATGCATTATAATTTTTAGTATTTATAAAACATGACATTCGAAAAAGATCATAATAAAATACTTGATAATACATTTTTGATCTAGTAAGTTTTGTCACTCACTGTACACGCTTGATTTAAATAAATTAAAATCAGCGTTTGCACCAGATTATACCAATATTTCTACTTGAAAATGAGTTCCACTTATTGTTATATGTACAACAAATATTAAATAAAAGTGCTGACTAGTTTACACTCTTTGGCGTTTAATACAAATTTAGATACAAATACCATTGTTTTCCGAATAAAATAAAATAAAAAAAATATCGTTCGCATCTACTTAATTATTGACTTAGTTTATATAAGTTTTATTAATTTATAACGCATGTCCCTAATATTTCCTAAGAAGCCCGAGATCTTTACATATACACCATTCTATGTATTATAATATATTTGTATTAAACGAAGATCTATTTTTAAAATCTTTAAATTAAAATATCAGTTTAAAATAGGTATATAATATTCGTCTATGACTAAAACAAATTTTTAACATTCGGATTCTGTTTAGGAACCCTGTTATATTTTGCATTTTTACACAATTTTATTTACAGCTATACAAATACAATATAACCTCATTACAATATGACACAGACATACCTACGTAATATTTATATTATTGTTTCGATATCATAATTTTTATTACTGAAATATTGAACTTTGAGCAATAAAAAGGAATAGCGTACTTGTGAATTTAAAGTACATTAGTAAATTTTGAGCAAGATAAAAATCGAAACTGTATCATATTCATGATGGTATTTTTTGAGGCGGGTGATAAAAATAACTATGCCAGCAAAGGTTATTATTGTTTCATAGTAATGCTATCAAGTAGTAAAGATTTAATAACTAGTCAAAGTAGCAATTTATAATATATATTAATAATATAAATAAGAATAACTTGAGGCAATTTTTTTACATTTGCGGATTCATGTGAGTGAAATGAACGCTTTAAAATTTTTATTGGAATTATAAAACTGGATACTAAAAACGTTTTTAAAAATAAAAAATCTATCTTAATTTGTCATAATCAGTGCTCTATTCAATAATAATTCTTGATTTTACTCATTTTGGAAGATCATTGATTGCAACATCTAAACAGTTATGAAATAACATAACATTATTCTACTAAACCATATGATGCTAATATAATAATTTGAAAATATAATACAATATTACAGTTGATATGATCAAATTTTCTATTTGGCGAATAATTACATCTACCTTATTCAAATCACGCTGTGCAATTTCATGTCTCTGAAGACAATTCCAATACATACACTTTTAATACTGATATAATTTACCTAAAAATTATGAAACGATAATTATAAAATAAAGAAAACAGATTTTATGCATAACACGGACGGCAAGGCAAGAAAAAAATATCTACAGGACATTAATTATACCGATGATAAAATTTATTAATTCAACAATTCTAAGTGAGATACAAGGATATAATATGAATTATAATATTTTTATACTCTCTGTATAATACTTGGTGTTTCGAAATATCAATATTTAATAGCTTTAATATATAATTACACGTCATAATATTTTACACTGATTTATAAAGTCATATAGAACGTTGTACTTTTATTTACAAAATTTTGTAAATTAACATTGGGCTAATAAACTGTTTAATTAAAATTTAAAATAATCACAACCTTAAAATAACTAAAGCTTAAAATACCTCTATAGATTTGGCATAAACATTTGTAACAATTTGTCTCTATAAAATACTGACTGTTGACTAGAATATTTATAACCTTAAATACAGAAGCGAAAACAAATATTTATTATCAAGACTTACACGAAATTGTTTTAATACATTTTAATACTGGTAAGTACATTATTATCTACAGATTGATATGCTATAATTCTAGTACTAACATACATTATTGATTTATCACATTAAATAAATAATACCATAAGGTACCTAATTATTCAACGTTTTTAATATTTGGTCGTCTGTAGATCTCATAATTTTTATTTTAGCAAAGAAAAGACAATTTCGTTGTTATTTCACGTCTATTTGAAGACTCAATCCCGATAACTAACATTTCAATCAGAAAACAACATTAAAATTGATGAATAGATTTTAAATTAGGTATGTATTATTTTTGTAAAATGCAATAAACGAAATAGGTTCCCATCAAAGTTTCAACCTGTACCCAAACGAGTACAGCGGCGCTAAATTGGTTAAAAATTAAGCATATTTTTGTGTACCAAGATTTGCAAGTTCATAGCTTAGTAAAATCAGACAGTCACAAAAGTCAGTTAACAGTAGCAACTAGGAACAGTTCACCAGGTATTTTGGAACAAAGTGCTTATATATTTTTTCAAGTGAACAGTCTTTGAACGATATAAATATGACTCAAAAGAAGCCTTTAGTGCAACCAAAGTGCATTGCTTAAAATTGAAAACTATATAATAATTTTAAAAGGTGCATTTATTTTGTTAATAATAATTGTAAAAATGTTGAGTACTGCATTTCATAATTTTTTTTTAAATTTGTATGCGTAACAACAACTGTAAAGCCTTCTAAATGCAAACCTTCCTATTTTTGCAAAACAATACAAACTGAAATCAAAATTTTGACAATTGAGATCTACTGAGTGAAGACGACCAAATAATCTAAAGGCTAGGTGCCGCACTTGAGTATTTTTCGGAAGGCCTTCCTAAACTCTGGGTTGAAGATGGTGTAGATGACGGGGTTGAGGAAAGAGTTGATGTAGCCGAGCCAGGTGGTGAGGATGAAGGTGGTCATACCAGGGGCAAAGGGGAGGTGGAACTTGTCGCAGATGGCGCCGAGGACTGAACACGTGAAGAAAGGCCCCCAGCAGAATAGGAACACACCTGCAAAGAAAAGGTTTTGTCAGACAATCTATATTAGAAAATTTAAAAATAGTTTACAGTGTAGTAAATTTGAGGGTAATAATGGCTCCTCTCATGTACAAAACCTTGATGCTTTTAAGCCCCTTAGCCGTCGTACTCATTATATTATGTATAATGTGTTAAGCGTATAATTTAATTGCTCTGCGGCCGAAGGAATTTGAAAATTAGAATCGATTAATCTACCGCTTGATAATATATCCGAGATAGAAGTTAGCATAACTCGTATAATGATTTTTTTAATGCAGAACCCCCAGCAGAATGTGAAACATTGAATTCTAAACTATGGTGTAAAGATTATCATTGCGATACTAAACTAAAATAAACTTCTTTCAACAATAAATCATACTCTATTTTAAATTGTCCGGGTCGAATTAAAGTCGTTCGTCCCACTACGTACTAAACTCCCCCAGTTTCATCTTTTCACGCGATTGAGACGAGCTGGTTTCAGCCTTGTCTACACGAACCCTAGTTATAAATAAAACAGGCTCAACCATTAAATAGTTATTTATGTGACTGCTGCATAATGAGGGTTATTAAAATACGAATGTGGTTTTATGAAACGAACGAAGTGAGTTTCATAAAAGAATCACATGAGTATTTTAATGACTAATTATGTACAGTCACATACATAACTTTATCTTCATTCATACGATAATATGTCTATTTTATAGTCAGGATTGATGAGCAAACGCCCTAGTTACCAACATAATCTGTATGTAAAAGTTAGTTTAGTACTGTCATAATTAATGACTGACGTTTGTAGTTTTTAAAATCCATAAACAATCTAGACTCGAGTTGATTTCGATTCTCAAATCGATTGTTATAATTTCAGCATCGAATTAAATGTATAGGAATGGAACATAAAATTACTAATCGACTAATTCGATAATCGAAAAAACCTATTAATTTTTACTTTTAGAGAAGACGTTCGAAATTTGAACGTAATTTCGTATCAGTTACCGACACTAAAATGTAAACATTTCAATGCAGCCACAGACACTTATATCTAAATGTAGGGCGTTTGCTCATCGCTCCTGAATATAAAATAGACATATTATGGTATGGATGTAGATAAAAAATAATTCACTTTTCCAGACCCAAAATTGAATTCTTTATCCGAAATGTCACCCCATAGTAGTTTCCCAAAAATAATATAATTTGGCAATTAGAATTTAACAGTCACCAAGTTAGCAAACTTATTCAGCGAAAGAAAATTAATTCGCTCAAAAAACTGAACCACTTATATAGATTATACTAATTAGAAAACGTACCTAAGACAATTGCTAGTGTTTTTGTCGCTTTTCTCTCCTTCTTGGCTGAAGATTTCTCTCGTTTCTTTTTGCTCGCTTTATTCGCTTTGTAAATCGTGAAGCGAGCTGTGGCGGCGCTCGCTTTGCGCTCTTTTTTAGATGTTGACCCGTCCCTGATATCCAAATTATATTGGCTTGTTGTGTCTTGATCTTCTTCTGAGTGGATGGCTAGAGATACGTTTCTGTAACAAGAGTAACGTGTTGTTAGTTACTTTAAATAAAAATTATTAGTTACTTTTAATAAATTAAAAAATGTTCTTGAAAAACTATTTTATCAGATAAACATTTCACATAACAAATATGCTGACGCTTTCGTGCAAGATGTCAGGGAAAGTGCACTTGAAGTTATCAAAATAAATTCTTCATGGTCGTGGCAGAGATGGGTCAAAGTTTCCATAAAATACCTTAGTATTAGTATTTCTACTAATTATATTTTCATTTTAGATTCGATAATACGATGCAACATAACATACGCTAGTATATTAACGAGCATCACGTTAAAAATAATTCAAATCAAACTGTATTCATTTAAAATATCTTGTAATAATAATGTGTAAAACAGTAAATAGGTATACGCAAATTAAAAAATACTTTAAATATTTCACAGTGCAAGAACAACTCAAACAAAAGAACAATAATATATTCTAGCACTAAGCAGCAATAGAACTTTTTATATCATATACTTCTCGTGAGCAAACTTTATAATGGAAGTTAAAGTCTCATGGGATGACCTAGGCTCTAAAGTTGGGCTAAATTCATTGCAGTTTATATGGAGAGTAATAAACTCGCGTTATGAGAAATTAGGCTGTCCGCAGTTATGCCCACGAAAATGCAGTTTTTGGTGAAAAGTTTGACAAAGTTACAAGCAGCTTAAGAACTTTTTACGTCTTGTTATATTCAATTGTCCCGTAGGATTAAAAGTTTAACCTTTATTTAGACGCTATTAAATTAAATTAAGTAAATTAAAATAATAATTGAAATTCTAATTCTTATATTTATAATAATTATATGAAATATAATTTATATTATCTGTAATTTAACGAACAATAATTAAAATGAAATGATTTTACATAATAATAACTGCTAATATCACTATAACACTGTATGTGAATAAGCCTTTTATTCATATTGAAGGAGTACAATATTGACAAAATGGAACACCTACACTGAGCTCCCCTCATTTCACGGGTGGTATGTATGTAAGTAGGAATGTAATCCATCACGCTATAACCATTATTGGATGGGGTGTAGGATATAGTCATTTTCTCATTCCTGCTGCCTTAACATATAAGCGAAAATACGAGGAGCGATTTGATTATACGCGCAGGTACCATACCGCAAGATTAGAGAATATTATGACCAACGTTGATATTGAGTTGGTTCGCTAATAATAATAATATTATATTATATTATGATTATTTATCGGTTTTTGGGTGCGGTAATATTTTTGGATATAGTGTGGACTCGTATTAAGAAACATCTTTATTATGAATGGATAGACTTTGCTATTAAAATAATTGGTTACCTAATAATATATTTTTCTTGTAGTACGAGAGTTTGACTTGACTTGACTGGACTTACAATCAAGTAATAATGATTTATTCAAGAGAAATATTATACTATAAAGAATTGATAACTAGTTTAAGACGTGATTTTCGTTCTTTGATTACAATATTTTAGCAAAACATACGCCTTCTAAATTTTATTAGCAATGGTGCATGAAATTTAGATAGCCTGACATTATTTATAATAAATCTAATTATGACGTGATAAACGGAGAGTGAGAAATAAATTGTGGAGATGGCAGGCCCTGCCGGTATGAGTCCATCACTTGGCCCCAGCAGGCTACGACGCCAACGCGCGTTTTTGGGGCTTAGAACTAAAGGCATTCATCTCATTACCCACTAAACTCCCCCGTTTTCTTCTTTTCACTCAAAACGGAGATAGCCTGATGCCCGCCGAAGGTAATTGAGTAGCCATCCTAATATAAAATAACAAAGACAACATTAACACTTGCCTAGAGTCCGACGTAACTTTGGCAGTCTTTCCGTTCTTCTTCCACTTGGAGCCATCACAAGCCATGTTCTTCAGGACTGTTGCATCCTTCAACCCTGGAGAGCCTGGCGGTGTGGAGGTGTGCTCCCTGATTGTGTCTTCAAGGTTGGACGGTGCGTATCCTGAGTCGTTGTTCCCGTTCGGGTCTATTGCTTGAGACTTGAGATTCTTCTTGGGACTACTGAAAAGTGATTTTGAGTAAGTTTGGATTGTCAGAACATAGTATGAGCCTATTAATGTTTAACTGCAACACAATAGCCTCTATCATTAAAATAGCTCGAGAGTAGTGGCAGAGCCACGCTGTTTTACAGTACGACTGGGCCGGCTCGTCCGGGGAAGTAACACCCTCTCACATAACATCAGTGTGAAATAATAGTAACTACTATTGCGTTTCGTCTGGTTTGTGAGAGTGCCGCCCACACCCCCCATATCTACGCCCATAGGCCTGCAACGCATCAACGATCCCTCTGGTGTTGCAGATGTCCATGGGCGGCGGTGATTGCTTACCATCAGGCGACCCGGTGGCTCGTTTGCCGTCTCTGACATAAAAAAAGCCGACACAAATTTTCCTCGGGACTCCGAGTCAGGTACTAAAACCTTAGGACCAACAAGGCTTTCTAGAATTTCTTATGTATTGATCTAAAGTTAAAATAACAAATTAAAATTAATAACTCACTTTCCTGATTCCTCTGCTACTGTGGCTAACATGAATTCTGTTGACTTATCGTTAGGTATGACGTGGCATTCGTCGGCATCCGCTTCAAGATCTGCTGATCTTTTGTCAAAACTGTAAAAATTAACACTTTAAGTCGAGTTTGTATTTATAATCAAGATTATTTTATGAATCGAAATAAAAACGCTTCCTTCACGAACTCTCTTGGATATATACCGAACCGGTATTGATCCAAGGAATATCGAAGCATGAGGGCCAGCCCTATGCTTCAAATCCTAACTAAGAAAGTGTTTATTGAAAGTCTGGATGGATATACCAATATCCAATAATAAGTTTATTTTTCTTTAAAACCTCAAATATACCAATATTTGAGGTTTTAAAGAAAAATAAACTTTTGATAGATTCACGCAGCGCAATTATCGCGTGCACTGACCATGACACTATTTATATTAAAATGTATTAGAAAGTAAAAATATATTATTTGACAAAACAATATTTCAGTAGTTTTTTTTTTAAATAAATAGCATAATAATTATCATACACAGAAACATCCAGACTGAAACATTCAACATACATGTTCATCTACACAAAATGTACTTTTCAACCATCACAATCAAAACAGTTGTCAAACACAATGCCTTTACCGTAAGGTTTCAAAATATTATCAAAAACTTTCCTTTAAGGAAATCTACGTATTCTTATAAAACCTGCTATGGTAAAACTCTTACTCAATCAAACTTATCCGCGTCTCACTTGACAAGCCGGATCAAGTTGCGTGAGCGTAAAATAATGTTGATGCGAAAAGTAAATTTCATTTTACTTGTATTAGAAAAGTCTGCGTCTACTTCAGAGTATTGTATTACCCAATATTCGTTCTTGAAAGCTTAATAAGTTTCTTGATTTGTAGATTGAACGTATTTTTATGCGTATAAAATAAAAGAAAATTTGTTTTACTACGTCCAACACTAAAATAAGAATTATTTTTTTATATTAACGTCCTCAGACCAAAAGTCAATTCAATGAAGAAAATGAAATGAAGCCATGGATATTATAGAATGACAGATGCAGGTTAGATTATATATATTTAATTATGTACATAATTATTTATTAAAGATGATTGATAAGAATAATCCTAGTAATTGAATAATGTTTAAATATTTTAGCTTATTCATCGCGGTTGTCAAATACTGTTTAATGATTACAAACCCGAGCTACGAAATTAACCAATAAACTCAACGTGGCGTTAGAATCATGAATTTAATTACGATGATTACTGCAGAGTAATTTGAAACTTTAACTATCTACTTTACGCGTCATAAAATGGAGCATCTGTTAATTTGGAGGTAGTGAATTTAGTTCACTAAAGCCTGAATATAACGAGTATTATTAAAACAATAAAATAACCTAAATTATTATCAAAACGTTCTTGTAAACTAAAATATTAATATATACCTACCAAAGTTATATTTTTTTAGAAATTACTGATTTTACCTAAAAGCAGAATGTTGTTGTTTTTTTAAAATGTTTTTTAATATTGCAAGTCGCTGGAACCTTTTACTGTCAAGGAGGCTACAAACACGTCTGTCCACCAGGTAAATAAGTTTAACTAAAGCATTTTTTCTTTGCATCCATTGTTTTCCATATTTTTACATGTGATGAAAATTATTATTTTGTCATCTTCCTTTTTTAGTTTGTAAAAAAAATAAACAATTATACCTGTCTTCATGGTCGTCCTCATTACTGCCAGAACCAGTGTTAGTAGGTCTATCGTCATGCAGTGCAGTCTCAGCCAGTCGTCTCGTTTGCGCCACGTTTTCTATAACCACGGCTGCAGTGGCTCCTGTGGTGGGATCACCTGCTATTGGAGGCTTTTTAGCTGCTCTTTGCTTTTTCGCTCTGTTTCTTAATGCCTATATGGAAAAAAATAAGCATTGATTTACTCTTAATTGAAGGCCTTTGGTCAACTTGAGTTAAGGACAAGCATAATATTTTGATTAAATAGGTCACCTGTAAAACGAGCACTTGAACGACAGAAAACAACTTAGACAAAAGTAGCTATATCTTTTTTTTCATAATAGAATAGAACATCTCGACGCAAAAAAGCGGAAACGTAGTAACCCACACCCAGGCCAATTTTTTTTTATTGCAGATTCGGAATGAGAAAAAAATCCTCTTTCAAACGGTCTAATACTCCTTGCTCTACGACTAATAGAAGTTTATATACAGCATTGGAAATTAGCCTGCTTTTTCGAAAAAGTAACGGAAAGATTGATGTAAATAGCATAAAAAAGAGTGTTTTTTATCACTTTACATTTACTTCAATTCATATTTTTCAAATGACATGATCTCGGTTTGATTTTGGTAGTTACAGCGCAGTGAATATTCTGACCAATGTGGGTTACAGCGTTTTTGCTTATAAGTATTTAGTAACGCACCACGTTCACTACATTTCTTCGAAAATAAAATGGTTATTCGTGGCGGTTTACTACAATCCTCGCATATAATAATATACGAAATCGTCGGATACGCCAATTTAAAACTTCCTTAGTTTCCCCGATTTTGGTCGATTACCACGTCGTCGCTCAGTCACTGCGCGACAGTTGAGGGAGTATGATTTGTGTGTCGTAAACGATTTGACTGCGTGACTCGACTCGTTTACAATATATTGAAATATTACAATGATAATAAGGTTATGAATGTGTTCGTAATAAATGGCTTTGATTGGTTTATTCAATAATCATAATTTTATTTGACTTGTGACTTACAGTAGAACCAAAACGCACACAAGATTAAAATTAACAAATTACAAATATCACCCTACACACTAATTATAACAACACAAAAATCATTTAAAAAGAAAAAAACCAAACCATACAAATAGAAAGAAAAATTAAAAAATTAATAAAAATTATACCATGTCAACTAATCAAAAATGTCAAAAATGAATACTATGTCAGAAATAACAAAAACAAAACCATACAAATAAAAAGAAAAATTAAAGTATCAAAAAAAAATTATAAAATGTCTACTTATAAAAATGTCAAAAAGAAACAATATGTAAGTTAAGTCCATTCAGTGTAGTTGTTTACATAGATATATTTCATTTAAGTCAAAATGTAGACAAATAAATATGTATGGAACATAGTTACAACAAATTTGCTATAAAGGAATACCTTCGGTTTGTAGTCGCCTATACATTTATCTCGTTCATTTACAGCGTTTTTGCGTAACAGAAAAAAAGTGCTATTGCTGTAACCCACACAAACATAGATTAAAAGTAACTTCTAAAAGATTTAAAGTATTAGGTTTGATAAAAAATCCATAAATATATTTATGTTAAAAAATTCACATGTGTGGCTTTCATAGTTACGGAGATATCATTTTTTTCTTAAAATTTCAAAATGTTTTTGGCTCTGGTGAACACTTTGCATTTTGTGGGTTACTACGTTTCCGCTTTTTTGCGTCGTCTATTCTGTACTGATGCTGGATTAACATTCTTTGGCAAATATTCGTTGACAAATTTTTAAATAAATAAAACCTGCTATAATAAAAAACCGCGTCCAATTTTGTTATGACAGACTTATAATTTCATTCAGCTATATTTCTTTTTAAAGCTATATTTTGAACTGGACGAACGTTTAAATTATATGGTAATAAAATTATTTTATCTAAATAAGATGTCCACGTTTCAGAATAATTATGAGAAACTTTCATTATACCCCACGTACAGTAAACAAGCACAGGTTCACTTTCGTGAAATCAGGCACAAAACTAACAGATTTATGTGCTTTTCAAGACACGGGAGTGCTTTATTCTGTCAACTATCAGATTCCGGACGGTGATCGAATATATCCCGAACAAAACAACCACCCAAATCTTCGGTCTGTCCTGGGATTTAAAACCCCGGCGCAGGCGTTGTTTAATTTGTGACTTACTATTGGCAAAGTGACATAAATACAATACATGCGCCATATTAAACCAGTAAAATTACGTCAAAAATATTATAGTAAAGGAACTTCATCATGATAAAGGGTATGCAGAAAGATCCCAGGGATGAGAAGATGATGTAGTTCTGACTGTTGAAGAGGCATTCGTTGAAGTCACGGTCAAGGGTCTCATTGAAGCCAACGACGAAGGGTACGCCAATGGCTTCCGAGATCAGCCACCCCATGACCATGGTCAGAAAGTAGTAAAATCTACTTACCTTAAAAATACTGTAGTAAAGAAACATCATCATGATGCAGGGTATGTAGAAGGATCCTAAGGATGAGTAGATGATGTAGTTCTGACTGTTGAAGAGGCATTCGTCGAAGTCGCGGTCAGGGGTGTCATTGAGGCCGAGGACGATGGGTGCACCGATGGCAGCTGAGATTAGCCACACCATGAGAATGGTCAGCCAGACGCGCGTGTTGTTTTTATGTTTCGCGTATTTGATTGGCTGTGTTACTGCTATGTACCTGTGTGGGAAGAACGTGAACATTACTGTGGAGAACGTTAAAAGAAGTTCATAAGAATCTATATTTTTTGAACACAGCGCGTTATTAAATAAAAACTAGACGAAGCTGGTGCCTACATTGAAGTGTTAAAATTGTGCAATTGTTGTTGAACTTTAAAATCAAGTCATCATCAAGTTCGAAAGCTATTTTAGTAATTTATGAAGTTTTGTAAAGTCTGGTGTGTAAATTATTGTATAAAAACTACTTAGTCGATAGGAACAAAATTATTCGAATAAAAAATAATCAAACAGTCATTTACAATCATAAAATGTACAGGAATCGAACCCGTGACCTCTGACGCAATAACTAACGTCTATAACAATTTCCGAATGATATAAATTATTATTAAAATTTTGACATAATTCAGTATAATATGTTACTTTAGAATATATTGTTAAAATAATATATTAAAATAATAGACAAAATGTTTTGCTTCTATCACAGTAAAAATCATTCTAGAGGTACTACGCATGAATGCTTCAAGCTCGGTGACAACAAATACGAAACCTGCTTTAAATTATCTTATCTGCGCAAAAAAAGATAAGATCAGATTATAAAACTCTTTTTATAAAAAAAGTATTAGAGGACCGTAAAAGTAATATTTTAAATGTGAACAAATTGCACTTACCTATCAACTGAAATTGCAACTAAATTGAATATACTCGAAGTGGAAGAGGTGACGTCCATCGCAATGTAGACATCACAGATGAATGCTGGCAGCCCCCATGAGCCGTGTACCTGCAAGCAAAATTACACCTTCAGAACAGTACTTGTGGGTCCCATTTAGAATGGTGATGTCGAAAATTACTTTCAACCTTACATCGTGGTGGAGAAAAGTATTGAACTTAGATATTGCGGAATCCATACAGACGTCTTCAGGTTGGTAAATGTAAGTATTCAAGAAAAGGAGCGCATACTCGTATTTTAAAATCATTTCTTGGAAATGTTATTGGTATTTCAAGTATCTTGTGCACATAATTTTTTATGTTACTTTTAATGATTGCCAGTATTGTTATAACACTTGTTTCAAATATTTATTTTTCTGTCTATCATAATTATATTTGTGTCATTTAAGTGACCTGACATATGTCAGGGTCTTAGATCAAAACAACGAAGATACCAACGGAAAGGCGAAGATGGATTTATACTTTTCCGATAAATCTAATTTACGACATTTGATCCTGATCTAAATGATACGATATTTTGTTTGTAGCAGAAATTAATTATACAGGGTGTTAGGTTACCCGAGGGACATATTTAAGGAGAGTGTTCAGAATCCGATTTAGAGTCCAATTCGCTATAAAAAATATATCCTTAATTTTTTTCATAATTATCCTAATAATTTATGTATGCGTGAACTTCCTAAAAATCCCGTGTGCTGAGCGGCCGTTTACGCCCGAAACTCAAATTGTACGCGATTACAATTTGAGTCGTACTTGAACGAGTGCACGAAATAGGTACTGTGAAGGAAAGAGTGCCCGCACGTTACGCGGATTTTCATGTTTCGACTAAGGTTATTGACAGATATTTACCAGAGTTTTTATTGATTTATACTTATTTTGTTATATGAAGGCATGAACTATTAGGGGTTTAAATATGTCCCTCGCATTTCCTGTCATACTGTATATTTTAATTAAACTTTGTTTGAAGATAGATGGACAAAATATGGAAATAAAATCGGGAAATCCGTTATGGTGTTATTGCGTTTTATTAAAATAGGTATGTACTCGTATATGAGATTCATATGCATATGTAGTAATTAAAGATATATTATTTCTGCAGTTGAAGAAATTTTTTTTTTATTATCTTACAAAAGAAAAAACATAGTTTCATAACGCAAAGGAATAAAATAAAAGAAATAACTCCATCCTAAAGCTTCAACATTAAGACATTGTTTTCATTCTAAGGCGGAATGTTTGAAAGTACTCCACTTATTTTTCTGATTCGCATATATCATCATCCATATCATTTGCTTGCGCGGACTTGAGTCGATTCCTTCGAGGATATTGGGTTCGATGTCTCATCCGGAGTGTGTTTGAATATTTATGATATTGCCAATAACTTGTTTGGTACATATCTAGGATTCGGCTTTTCATGTTTTGTATGGAGGTAGGTAGAAAATATTGGAATCAATTTTATCTCTCTCTTTCTTACTTCTCTCTTTCTTGCAACTTGATATTATGTTGGATATAATATGAGATTTAGGGATCTTTTCTCAAAATATAGCCTGTTTTGTAATAGCATAAAATAAAAAAAAAATCCATACACATTCACCATACACCAACATTAGCCTAAAATTATATATTAAAAATACCCGTACCTACATAGAAACGCGATAGAAACCCATATTAAAAGACATGGTCATACAAAATTGTTGTACTGTGTGGGATTCACACGCAACAGTTAGTCGTTGCTGTTAATAACTTAACATGCTAAAAATGGTTGTAATAAGTTGCACTTCAATGCTAAGGTTGTTCCTCCAAGGTTTGGTAACCAAAATAATCTGAAAAACTCTCAGTTACATTCCGGAATCTAGAAATTGGCGGTGTTAACATGTCTCAGATAGCACGTTAAGCCGTATACTGCGCCTGATATCCCGGAAATTGCTGTCCCAACGGGCAATAAGAGTAAGAGGATAGTGGTTGAACCTGTGTTTGCGCGCTAAATTAAATTATGCAATATAATATGTCCTGAATTAGTCGGTTGAATTATCCTTGAGATTAGTCGCAGTGGCCGGAAATTTAGCTGGGGAACCTCAATACTGAATGATACTCATGGCTGGAATTGAGCAACGAACTTTAATACTGTATGCTTCTCAATGATGCCTAAACAATAGTATTTAAAATTGAAAGTAAAAAAAGTCTGGACATTTTTATATGGAAGCTGGCTTACTAGTATGTAAAAATTAAAAACGAACCGACTGGACCGTTGTCTGATATTTTTTCAAAACAGCGTTCACTTGAAATTTTGTCTGATGACATTTTATGTTTTGATTGAAATTAATTATTCATTTTAAAAAAATATCAAAATTGCGTACCACAAGTCCTTAAGTTTAATGCTACAAGAAAAACACTTATAAATTGCCAAGTTATAACTTCTACCATCGGCTTTGTAATTTTTTGTCTATTGGGAAAAATCAAATCTTTACAATAATATTTTTTTCAAATACATAATACGCTAGTTAACTTAAATACCACTTTTTGCAATATTTCGTTACGTTTTAAGTGAATAATTTTTTAGACTTCCTAAAATTAATCTAACAGATTAGTGTTTAAAATGTTTGTGTTAGTAGGCGATGTTCATTTTATCGACGGTACGTTTGTTTGAAGGTTGTCTGGAACATAACAAGTAAATCATTAGACTTCTTGATATTTTACTCCTAATGCACGAAGTTTTATTGAACTAAAGCGTGTTATTACGATACAAATCAGAGGTTACATCGTAATGGAAGTGATCAAGCTAATAAATTTCCTTTAGCGTGAAAATAAGAGAAATGGACTGTACGTACATATAAAACAATGAGACTCTATTTTGATTGAAAAATCATTTACTTACTCATAGTCAATATTACTTGGAGACAATGTTTCAAACAGATATAAACAAATAATAAAAAAAACTTAGAAGGAAAGGAACGAAAGATAAACAAATTAAACTAACATACATACTTGAACAAATTGTAAATAAATGTTGCCACATTATGTAAATAAAAAAATTTCCTTTGGATATATATATTAATAACTATACTTGTGAAACTTTTTCAATAATTTGGGAGCACGTGTCGCATCAATGTTTTTTGTCCGCTTTTATTTCTCATGTGATAATTTGGAATACAGCCAGATCCGCAACAATACGGCAGTATGTGTCGCAATGGGCCTGTGGAAATACGCACAACTCAACTGTCCAGAAAAGATGATGTTTGTTAGTCAGTTTGTAGTAGTTACTTCTTCAAATGATATGAACCTGATGGTACATACACCCGCTGCGGTCTACATTATTTATACATTTTATTATGAATCGTACTGCGCTGTTACTTCGCTCCAAAACTTTTGTTTTTCGAATCGTCGAGGAGTCAATTTAAGGTTTGTGTCCCTCATATAAGTATGGCTGGAAAGCAGCCATAGGTTTTATTATACGTAAGATTTTGTTTACTTCTATCATATGTTGGAGTATAGTATTCGGAAGTTCTTTCTTCCGTAGCTATACGTACGAGTAAGAGTTTTCTTTTAAAATATTCTTTGATCTGATCGTTGTTGGACCCAAGGTGGCAGTCAAACCCATAATAAGCAACCGTACTCTTTGACTTTCTTGACTAACTGTATCGCAGGAGCGAACAGCAAAGATCGAAACGGTTGACTTACGTCTCGTGACACATACAAACAGAACAATCAAAATTGGATTATACGCTTGATATCTTCTTAAATAATCGAATAAAGTGTGAAATATGTATATAAACAGACAATTTGTGGTATTAGTTAAGACAAATACCACATGAAAATGATATGCCATTTTACTTTGCTCGGTAAAGCGTTGTTATTTAGCTCCATTCCAGGCGATGGGCAAGATCTGTGAAGATATTCCTTTTAATTGCATGAGATAATCTGGACCGCAGCCAAGATAGGAATAAAATGCCAGCATGTAGCCCTGGGCATTTAGTAATCTGTGCCCTGGGTGCGTGATTACTGCTAGATAATGGCTTCCTTGTTGACCACATTCATTTGTATAGCTTATTTTCTGTATTGGTTAAAAGTTATATTAGTCCTAGGAGAAAGAAGTTTACGACCAATGAATAATTATAAGTGTCCACAGGTGCAAAACCATATTCTTACACCCATAGCACAGACGTTCTGTGCATTTAAAAATTCAACATAAATATCATTATATCTTCTAACGCGGACAAAAGAAACAAACAAAAATATAAAACAATCAAATTATTATGTACCAACACATTTATTTTGTTCAAAGGTTAACATCGATATCATTTATTACGTTTACTTCATACCCCTCCCTATTTTCGAACGTTGGTGCGCTTTGAGGAATAGTTTAGTTGCGCTTAATTTGTTGCGCTTAAAAATGATTGCGCTTCGAGGAATACCTCAAAAATGTGATAACAGTCATATTATTCCAAATTCAAAAAAGTTGATCCATTAAAAAGTATCGATATCCATGTTCAAACATATCCTTTAAGAAATATGTTGATAAATTGCAAAAAAAAATTGTGAAGGCCAGGATTTTTAATGATTATATCGTGCTTATTTGTATCCCCGTGTGACGTGTTTATATCCCCTTAATAATTATTGAGCATGTTTCTCACGGTAAAGCTGACAACAATACTCCATGCATTGGCTTTATGGGAATTTTCATTTGATCCCCATACAGCCTGACAGTGAACTCATTGTGTTATGATTGAGTTTTGCAGTGTATTGTGATGACTTTCCGGTTGCGTAGTGGCTTGTAGGACACATTTTACCGGAAAAAAAAGCCTAGATACCTAGTCCAATGATTATCCTAATGTTGAAAAAGGTTTTTAATAAATATCTTTTTTTATCCAGTCTTATTTAAAAGTTTTTCTAATCTGGAGTCCAGCTATAGGCAGTATTAGTGAGACCTTACGTCTGATCTACTCCCGGTGGGCTTGTTGATCACCATTGGGAAGGCATGGCTCACCACTCTTCGGGGGTGAAAAGGAACGAAGAAGTTTAGTGTGTAGTGGGACGTATATTCATTAGTTCTAGAGGTTATCATGCTTACACGCATTCTCTTCCATCAAATAAAGATGAGAACAGCGTATGAAGTGAAAGCCAGGAGAATTTAGTAGGTATTCGAACGACTATGTAGTCCCAATTTCCACATATGGTCGCAATTTTCGCTAGTCTGCGGGTATTGTGTTTAAAAGCATTCTCCTATGCATAAAGAAACTATATTCTTGCTAGGCTATGAGGTGAGGGAATAAGAAGACTTATATCTTATGCATGTGTGTGGTTTGCGCATTCAGTTGTGTATTATCCTGCGTAGGATTCATTGACGTGATTATTCACAGTATCCATTAATGTTGTGATAGATTTAGACCATAGATAATTATAATTATGAATGAATAATACATCCAATCCTTTTATTCCGATAATGCAGATACCAATCTGAGTTATCGGAATAAAAGTAAGGGATTATAGTAAACACGCTTATTATACGACTAAGTATCTGCAGATAAGCAGCGCAGTATGTACGAGTATAATGTACTTTTAAAAAATAGGTTCTGTATAATAAAAAACTTATAAAAGGACATCGGAACATTGAAGGGGTATAGACATAGCGTAGAATCTTCATTATCTCCCTGCCCTGTTCCCAATTTAGACATAGCATAAAATAAATTTGCTAAATACATAATTAGCTACGTTCGTGGGTGTTATACTATAATTTATTTTTTGGACGGTGAAAGGATTCGGTTCAGCCCTTTTCCCGTAATGCATACCTTTTGAACGAGCAAGGTAGCCATTTTACATTGGCCACTCTCCGCACAGGTTATTACGCTAACGACCGAGGACAAACAGACCGCCGACGATCCTCATTTGTATCTGTCAGTGTGGCCATCCCCTGGCGATGCCTGAATTGACCTTCGTCAGACACAGCATAGAGAAAATTTCAGTAAATCTAATAATACTCTTACATTTTCAATTGTGAATTCACATAATAATTGCTTCGATTAGAAGGGTGTCTTAAAACTGGTAAACTTTATTTTTATTTCCTATATATTTTTCCATTAATAAATAAATACGACCGAAGTTAAACATTAAGAAGTACATTCGAGTATTTGCCAAAGTTCATGATTTCAAGGTGTTTCAGGGTACAAACATTTTGTGTTCGAGCATGACGTGTATTTACAATAAAAATATGTCGTATTATTTGTTTCTGTTATTGATAGCCATCTTAAATTGTACTATTAATAATTTAAAATAGACTTACTGCAATTTTCCTATACTATGGCTGAAATAACGATTAAATTACAATTTTTACATGAAATGTATTTTTAAGTATTTTTACCTTCTATCGTACGTTATGTGGGAATTGAGGTTGAATCCAATAAAGAAGTCATTTTTAAAAGCAAGAAGCTTATATCAAATCAACTTCAGTATTAAAGTTTTAAAAACTTTCAAATATTTTACGTTTCAGTTCAAAACACTCTAAACTTAGACCCGCTACTTCAAACTGCAAAACTCGAGATTATACTTACAATGAAATCTTTACAACTTCGACTTAAGTAAAATGTCGCCGGTCGGTTTTTAATCTAGAACTTATCCCAGGTTATTCTGGAAACTGGACTTATCTCCAGCGAAAGGAAGCTTGTATCTGACAACATCCGGTGGCGCAGGCGGCTTCCGGTGGCCATTACGTGCGTTTTTTGTCCGCCATCTTTGTTTTTTAACCGACTTTTATTTAAAAGAGAATCTTACCAATTCTTCAGTTTATATTAAATATTTCAAGTACCATTCACTTTATAGTCTAATAGAATTATGACTACTTTGTTTTATGCATGTCCTTATTTATCTTCCGATTAAAGTGTAAATATAATAATATAAACTGAACACTGACTTTTTTTTATAAAACTGAGAAGCAAACCTGGGACATCTGTGATGGTAAGTGATGGATGATCACCATTGGGGTGATAACGAATCACCACCGCCCATTGTCAGTTCCAACTATGGTATTAGATGCGTTGGCCACTCTTGAGAGAAGAATGGAGAGAGGGGGAAAAGTATGGGCTATTGTAATGGAGAGAAGAGTGGGGAATGTGAGTCTCGTATCTCAACTCATCCAACAAAGCGTGCACTTAAAAGGTCTTATTCATACTCGTACATTCATACAATATGCGTACCTCGAAATAAAATTTTATCTATTATTTAACACTAGCCGCGGTTCCGCCCGCGGTTTCACCCGCGCGTAATATCGTTTTTTCAAATATACCCCCTTTTCCCCATATTTCCAGGATCAAAAGTACCTTAAGTTCACAGGGATAGTGTAGCTTTCCAAATTTCAAAATTGTTTTTTCCGCGGGAATGAGACGTTTCCCGAATTTTATAGCCTATGTCCTAACCCGGGTTATAACCCGGGTTATATTTTAAACAATAGGTGTGCCAAATTTCATCAAAATCCGTTCAGCCGTTTAGGCGTGATTGAGGAACAAACAACCATCCAAACTTTCGCATTTATAATATTAGTAGGATAAACAGTAAACATTGTAATATTAGCAACTGGTGGCAAATGTAATAAACTGATTAAATTCAAGTTGATTTAAAATGCTGAATTTAAATAATTACGAGCAAAAGAAGACATTAAAATCATTCAATAAAATAATATTGAGTCGCAAAAGAACTTAGTTACTTCGCTAAAGCGATAGCTAGGTTTCAGTATACCTAAAAAGTAAATTACCTTGATAGGTACCTACTAAGTACGCTGATGAGTATTAATTTTTAATGAGGCAAATACCTTCAAATGAAGTCATCGCCACAATAGTACTGGCTTATTCACCATGCTTACCAAATGCAGACTGGTAATCACGAACTCGAGCTGTGTCCGAAAAAAAACCAACACAAATATTTCTCGACCCGGGAATTGAACCTAGGACCCCAACGCGGCCTTGGATATAGCGGTGCACTTGGACAAAAAAAGAGCAGACCCGAATCATACTATTAAAACAAACATCAATTTATCATCAGATTATTCCCACTTACAAAAATGTTTTACCGTTTAGGTACCTACATTATATTTTTTCCAAAATAAAGAAAACTCAGCAAGCAAAAAGGATAAAATATTTGCGCTGGAACACAAACATTAAAACTCCATCTCGTTTAATTCCCATATCACCTCGGCGGCTCGTTTGTTTTCAAATTAGACAAAGCGGTGTGAAACCGTCCTCAGAGGCCTACCTTATGAAGAGTTTACGAGAAACTGTTTATTTTTCTACCAATTACCTACCAGTATACTGCTTTTATACTAAATTCATATTATTAATATTATAAATGTGAAAGTCCGTATTTTTGTCTATTACTACTGAGTCAATTTTACTGAAATTGTAGTTGCCCTGTAACGATGTAGTCCGTTTAGTTATACCGCTCAGTCCTACTAGTAGGAATAAACGGAGAAAATAATCCTTTTAGTCCTACTATCTGCTGTGTGAAATTTAATCGAACAAAACGTACAAAAAAGTTCTTTTAGTACTACTAAATTTTCTTCAATAGGACTAAACGGATAGTACTAGTACTAAACAGACAATAATAACCCCTCAATTGATGGCCTGCCTTCTAAAGGCAGCGCCATGATGGTCGACGTTTGATGGGCTGCCTTTAGAAGGCAATTCCTTATCGCCCGTATTTAAAGTCTGTTTTCGTTTGGTTGACGATTCGTTGTGTTTTATTAGTTTGTTAGGTTGGTAGAACAAACCAGCGACTAGCAAATGACAGCGCCCGGCGCGCGAACATTTGAAACCGATGGGAGTTTTGTCAATCTTTTTAAAATGTTCGCGCGCCGGGCGCTGTGACTGTATGCAGAAATTGTTGATTTACTTGATATTTTATTATGTAAAGGTGTGAATGTTATTTAATGTGTTTATTGCTTAATAGTAACAGGTTAATTTAAAGTGGACAACTAAAGCAACAAGTTGTTTATTTTTTTTAATTTGATTTTTTAGTTTTAATTACCCAATTTCATTCCACTTGTATTTTCCCTCGCATACAGTTCGAACACAGTAGAATATAATTTAAATTATATAATTTTAACTTGTAGACCATTTAATAATGACTTTATTGATACCAAATGACTGGTATTTGCATACAGGAAGGATTTAAAATAATTTTTTGAAAAAATTAAAAATCAAAAAATAATCAAAATGGCGGCCATTTTGTTTTTCCTAATCAAAATAAAGGAAAATGGTCGCCATGATGTCATCAATTGAGGGGATAATAGGACTAAATGGATACTAAAGATCACAAATACATGTGTGAAAATTCTGGAAAACAAATGAATATCGGGGAAACAAATGAATGTCGGGAAAACAAATGAATGTCGTTAAAACAAATGAATGTCGTTAATTTTTTTTTATCGATTTGAAGTAAAAAAAACAGGTCCAAGCGAATTTCAACCTTATCGACATTAAAAATTTTGTTGCTTTTTCGCAAACGCTTGTTGACTATCTTTGCTGGTTCATTAAAATCCCTTATTTTGGTAAATGTCGATAAGGTCGAAAATCGCTTGCACCTGTTTTTTTAACTTCAGATCAATAAACAATGTTTTAACGACATTCATTTGTTATAACGACATTCATTTGTTTTCCCGACATTCATTTGTTTCCCCGATATTCATTTGTTTTCCAGAATTTGCACACATGTATGTGTGATCTTTAGTATCCATTTACTCTTATTATTATTGTCCGTTTAGTACTGCTAGTACTATCCGTTTAGTCCTATTGAAGTTTGCTTTAAATTTATTAGTACTAAAAGAACTTTTTTGTACGTTTTGTTCGATTAAATTACACACAGCAGATAGTAGGACTAAAAGGATTATTTTCTCCGTTTATTCCTACTAGTAGGACTGAGCGGTAGAACTAAACGGACTACATCCCCTGTAACAGGTGTGTGTCAGAAAATTAACGTTATTCAATGAAAATAAGGTTTACAGTAAATAAAAAAAAAATGTTTGATTGAATTACCAATACCTAGCTGTAACATCTTCCAAAGGGCTCAAGTAATATTTCATTTTGGAAATTACTTCCGACCTTTAACCAACAAAAATAAATAAATAATACAAATTACGTTTTTGTTGTCTTAATTCTATACTAATATTTTAAAGAGGAAAGATTTGATAGTTTGTTTGTTTGTATTGAATAGGCTCCGAAACTACTGAACCGATTTTAATAATTCTTTCACTGTTGGGAAGCTACACTATCCCCAGGTGACATAGGGTACTTTTGGATTTAGGGTATGGAACCTGGAATTGACCTACTCATTTCCGGGTTCCCTACCCTAAATCCAAGGGGGAATATTTGAAAAAAGATATTACACGCGGGTGAAACCGCGGGCGGAAGGGTAGTATTTCATAAAGTAATTTATTGTCATTTGCAAAGAACTGGGCTCGCTTTATTACTTAAAAATTTTACAAACCAATCACATCTAACCTAATATGGAAAGTACACTGCGACATAATAATTATTATTTTATATTTTTAATTCTGAAAGCCTTAAAATAATTTTACTTTATTTAGACTCAACAACATGAAAATAATATTCATGAACTTTATAATTGCGAGGCAACTTATTTCCTGGAAATATCCGAATATGGTAATGAGAATGTGATATTTTTTTTTTAGTGGCGGGTAGGCACTAATTAATATTCAAGCGAGACTGGTGGTTGATGCAAAAACAAGTACCTGAGTGTCATTTATGCTACTGCGTCAAACTTTATTGTTATTTAATTTATTTTGTGGTAATTCCAGCAATTTAAATATCTAGTTTTGATAATATTGAAAGAAATTATGTTAACACGGTGTTATTATAAAATCAACAATGAAATATTCACCTGAGGTTTGTAAGATCTTGTATTGCATCATTCGCAGTTTGTAGGTTACGTTTTTTATGTGAATAATTTGAAATTACTAGGAGTCTACTAATTTGGAAGTACAACAGGGCATTATGTTTTTTAAACTAAATATTATAATTCCATATTCATATCTAAGATACTAACATTTTAAATCCTTAATACAGACATTTGTGTTTGTATTGGTCGGGTATATAGTACAAGATAATAAATATTCACAGTTTGGACTTGGTAAGCGCTGTGTTAATAATGTCCAAGAATTTACTTATTCTATACTTCTATACTAATATTATAAAGAGGAAAGATTTGTTTGTTTGTTTGTATGGAATAGGCTCCAAAACTTCTGAACCGATTTGGAAAATTCTTTAACTTTTAGATAGCATATCCCCGGGTGACATTGGGTATTTTTTATTCCGGAAATGTGGGGGATGGGGGATATTTGAGAAATTACGCGCGGGTGAAACCGTGGTGGCGGCTGCTATTTATCACAAATAAATAGCCATTGAGTAAACGATTAATCTAATTTCTATTTTTCCCAATGTTTGCACCCTGCAATCAGATGATATCAAATGATAATGAAGGATAATACTCATGTATTAATTGTATAATTCATTATCATTAATTCCTCACAGGTTTTAGTTCACTTGTGATAAAATTTATTTAACGATTCCTTAGTTAATTTGCAACCGGAGATCGGTGTCGAACGATGAACAAAAACATTGTCTAATCAACTTTTTTCTAGTTTATCTTATATCTTTTATTTCATAGTTAATCAACTAGTAGATTCGTACATAATTTATAAGATACCATCATCCAATTACAATATTTTCATATCGCAAAGCGACTTCCTATGACGTAGTATGTACGTAGGACGAATACAAATAGTGTAACTCAGAATAACAATGTGTACTTTGTACACAAGGGTAGGTATGTGTAGATGAAATAGGTTTAATGTAAATGTTTATCGTTCAATAATTACTTCAAAGTAATGACGTCTTTAGTAGCATTATAAACGCGGTGATAATATCTGGCCATAAATAAAACTTGCATCATAAAAATTAAAAAATAATATTTTTTTAAATATTTTTTACTAAACTCACCAGTCACTTTAGATTTCTACAAATTGAAATTTAGAACACTAAAAATATGTCTCTTCCGAGTTTGATCGACTGTAGGTGTTATTGGTTTTTCGTGTTGTATTAATAATACAAATACATGTTTCATCAAATTATAAGAACTTTACTTGCGCGATGTAGGATTTTTTTTAACTTTAAAATATGTTTTAGAAACCTAAATAATTTATGAATACCTACAAAACGTTCTTACAATAGTAGAATGAAAATCAAAATATATCTTTTACTTAAATAGTTATATATAGTAAAAATAGAATTCGCTAAAAGCGAAATGATTCTCCTCTAGCCGACCACAACATGCACTAGCGGATTTAGCTTTACCCCATATAGCAAAGTTTTCAATTCATTGTTCGTATGTTTTATTTACGGCCACGTAAAAACTTCCAATGTTGGAGGTTTTGGTGAAATAAAAAGGCTTCTCATCCATTTTATTACTCGACTTTACTTATTACTTTGCATTTTATTTTATTAGAGGACCTCGCCTTCGTATAGCCTAAACAGAAAAGAAGATAAATTGTAAAATTTATTTATAGTACGAATAGCCACAAAAAAAGTAAGCACCATCTCATCACTCATCGCAGTTATGGTTTTCATTTAACTCGCATAAATATTTGATTAAAATTGTGGCTTACATGATAAATATTATTGTATATTTCATACATCACATTGATCTAATCCCAAAGTAAGTAGGTTTAGTATGTATGCTAAGATTTATCAATTTACCAACATCTATTTATCGAATTGAATTTGACTTGTTCATTTACCTGTTGTCGTAAAAAAAACTTTATTCCCTTTTGACAAAACAAAGACATCAACTGACTGTTACTTTAATTGACCTTTACATACGTACCTACTTAGCTGCATTAATCTGCATTATTATCTCTTGAATACGAATAAATTTTATTTCAGGCTTGCTGCGTTGTTTGCCAACTAGTATTTTGCTGCGCAGACTGCCGTCGGAAGCACGAGAAGTCTGCTCACGATCTAACTTATGAGTGTCCAATTTGTCGTGGATATTCATTTCTCTGCAGACCTCAAGAACTAAACAAAGATTTTATAAAACATCTATCCGACGAACATTTACCATTAAAGTGTAAGAAGTGTAACAAACAATTTGCCGGAATGGAAGATCTCGCTGCCATCGAAGAATGTACTAGCATTTCAGAATTGGTTAATAGAGAGGTAGACCCAAATATAACTCAGTTAAAAGAAGTTGATGAGAAATTCGATTCGATATACGATAAAGCGAAGAAAGAGGAAATAGACAATTTCGAAGCAATAGTATCTGTGAATAAGTCTAGTAAAACAGCAGTCATAACACCTATAGTGAGAAAGAAAAATATAGTCGATTACGATTCCAGTGACAGTGAGAAGGAAGATTCTAATTTACCAGGCATTCAGACACCTCATCCTAAGTTAGAGCCAAAAACGCCAAAGATAAAAAGACAACGAGCCGCTACACCGCATGCTAAGAAGATATTGGGCTTAATGAGGCAGAAAGTTGTAGAAGAGTACGAAGAAACGGTAAATGATGACGATTATGATGGTTCACCGGTAACAAGAAAGACGACTCCTTCAAGGAACGAACACTGTGCTGGTATGTACATAATTATAATGTTCACTTTCATTATAAAATGAGTCAAAAGTGTTTTGTTTATTGTTTTTTTTATAGTAATTTACTTTCAAACTTTTTTGTTGTAATTTTTTTAAATAATTTTTATACATATTTTAATTGTACGTTTTGTAATACTATATAAATGTTTTTTCCAAAAAAAACAAAAAATTTAAATTAAGTGCCTCAAATTCGTTACTTCAAAATTCAAAACTTAAAAATAGGGGGACTACTTTTGTCCAATTTTTTTTACTTACTACTTGTAGGAGTAAAGTATTCTCAGGGAAGTCTTATATAAATAAAATCAAACTAAACTCAATCGAGGTCAACATTGTTTATTCTAGATTGTGGTTGAGACGTGAGAATATACTTCTACATACAATGAATAATGTTTGAAATTGTTAAATTCTAGTTCCAGATAATCAAAAGGAAATGACCACGCCGACGTCTCATATACAGCATGTTCTGAAGCTAGCTCAAATTGTTACCACGAGCACACCTACACACCCAGTTGTCGGAGGCTGGTCCCTCTTCCCAGAACAAAGTGCTGACTCTCCCCTATCTGAAATTGAAAATGCAGAAAGCCCTGCCCAAAGTATGGACAACGAGGTAAGCCGTAAGATTATTTAATTTTATAGAACTAAGCATGATATTTTGATAAAATGTTTTAAACAGTTATGTATGTCGCAATCATTGATCATTGTCATGAATAAAACAATCAATGAAGACTGTTTCTATACATAATGTAATTACCAAAAAGTATAAGGCTGCGTCTTCAGTAGGCAAACTTTTAGCGGCAGACTAAGTTTGCGGCTTATCGATTTAGTACGCCTTTCCATAAATTAGAAATGGAGTGTCTACAGTTTGCTAGTTTTGCGCTCGCTGTACGCTGTTTGCAGCGTTACGCGCGCCGACTATCTCAGTGAGTTTGCAGCTAACTCAAGTTTCAGTTCGCCACAAATTTGCGGCTCACTCAATCGGCCGCTGACAATTTGCCTACTGTCCGGCGCAGCCTACAAGTAATGTTTATGCGTTGTCTGGCACCCATAGCACAAACTATGGTTAGTTTAGGCCTAAACAGCGATGGGTTAATAAATGAGATTTTAGGATTCAGGAATCATTTATTATTATCATTAATTATAAAAGTTAGTTCCAATTTGCGTGTGTATAGTTTATAAATTAAAAAAATACGTAAATAATGCTTTGACGTTCCAAATAATTTCATTGTAAAGCAAAATAAATACTTTAACTTTTGGCTTTAAATGAATTGTTGTTAAATGTAATGTTGTTAAAAATATTTAAACTTGCAGGCTTCAAAAGCTGAAAACATAGCACCAAAATTAAAGAGCATCATTGTCACTGGAAGTCGTACTCGACTCGGGAGTCAAGATAGTTCAGAGAAGCATGTCACTTTTCAAGATTCAGTGAATAATACTGATACTTCTTCACTGAAAACCAAAAAAGTCAAGTTTGCTGAGGACACTGTTTTTGAGCAAGACAATAAATTTAAAAGAGGTATTACAATATAACCATCCTATATAATAATAAAAATAAGCCATTATTAAACTTTTATTTTATTCATCATTAAAAGTAATTATGATATTAACACTATATTAAAATAACTGGATTATTATTAGCTTTTAAAATTTTATTTTTATTAAATAATGATTTATGATTTCAGTATATAGAAAACCAAAACGCATGCTCACACCAGGCCCTCAAAAACCAAGATTCTGCCTCAATCCACGTTTCCAAGCCCTTATCAACCGTTTTGAAAATCAAGGTCAAACTGTTGCTAGAACACCTGTCAATAATAGAGAAAAAACACCTGAATGTACACCAGCTCACAGCGAAGGCCACATGCCAGCTCGAGCCATTAATTTTAAGGAAGACAGTCCGGTTGTTGAAGCAGGAAACTATTCAAAAGAATCAAATGACCTGTTCAAAACATGTGTCGATTCACCCACTACAACTGGTATCAACACTGCTATAACTGCACTTACTACCAACATTGCCGGCTCTTTACAAAATTGCCTTAGCACCGTCCTACGAACTACCGAAGAAGAAACGGAGATACAATTTAAATTCGTAATTACTAAGAAAAAAGTCAGTGTTAAGAGAATTGCTGACGATGGTGAGGGAGTTGATGAAAGAGCAACTGAATATGATGAAAATGCTGAAGCGAATAAAGAAAATATCTGGTCCAGTGTAGCAAAAGCAGTTAAAAATGTATTTTGGGGAGAACAAGGAAGCTTAGGTAAATATCATACTTTCTAATTCTAATGAAATATTTGTTTAATAATATCATTATGGTACACATTTTTTGTGAGTTATTCTTATAAGTGTCAACCGATCTAGAAGTTGAAGGATTTTAGATTTTGTCTGTATTCAAAAAAAATGCATATTGTCATTATATAGGAATTTAATATTATTGGAACTGTTCCAACAATCTTTGATAATCATTTATATTTTACATAATCTGGAACATACCCAACAGATAAAAGATTAAATAAAATTCAAATAATTAATCCTGAATAAAATTGCATCCTCTGGTGAGCGTGAGAGTGATTTCTTTATTCACGAGAACACTTATTTCAATGATTTTATTCTTTCAAGAAACCGAGCTTGTACAGGGTTTTTAGTTTCACTCTTTGATTGCTACTTTATATATTTGAAAGCATTTTAGCTTGAAACGTACCGCGGAATGTGGAGTTTTTGAGATTAGCTTCCAACTTTTCCGATTTCGATGTTACGTAGGTATTTTACAACAGAATGAAAATATTGTAATAGTCTTGTACTGCTTTGTTCGAACTCTGCATACGGAACGTTGTTTACATTTTAATGAGTAACTTTATTTTCTGTTGCTTTTGGTAATATTATGTTTGTTTATTCTTGACAATGTTTATTTTTATTATTGAGCTTGCACTCGTGGCTTAGCTGACGTGTAGGTACTTTAAACACTTTTATAACATTAGTCGGTCGTATAACTTTGCTTATTATATTTTTATAAATGTAATCTTTGTCACTTATTTTATCTACTTCATCCGAAATTATAATAAATCTTCCTTATTTCACATTAAACAAATCATTGAATTTCAACGTAGGCACGTAGGGGCATAACACCGCTGCAAATTTTCGTGTTTACATGCAGGTCAAAAATTAGTCAATCTAAGTATATTATCTTATTCATTTTCAGCAATAACAACACCTTATACATCTTGCAACTCCAACGACTCCTCCTTATCCTCTGCTTCAAAACGCAAATGCGATGAGATGTCAGACCCTGAGATGAGTCCATTAAACCACAAGCGGCATAAGTACGATGGAAGGATCAAGGGAAGGCCACCTCTGCGCAGGTGTAAGACGTGGGGAGTATCAAGTTTGAGGAGTTCTAAGTCGGCAGAGCAGTCTTTATTAAAAGAGATGTCTGTGGTCCCCGATGATGCTATGAACCTAAGTTTCTAAAGAGGATTTGATCCATTACGTGCGTGGAAAGTGGCCTATAAATTAATAACGACACTGATATGGTAATCTATGTAAATATAAATTATAGTTAAAAATGACACTTTAATGTAACTTGAACAACATTTTTTGCTTTTGAAATTTCATATTATACCTACATAAATAACACAACAGTGTCGCTATTCGTTCATACACTACTTTCGCCAGCCCCGTTATATATATTATTTTATAAAAACCTTAGGATAACTCATTAATTTCAAATTGTAGGTTTGATAAAATAATTATTAAGCAATATCTGGATTAAGAAACTCCATTTGTCCCAGCATGTTGTGAAGTATATTCTGAAACGGTTAATTTATACAATTTCTGGTTAAAAAATCCAAAACACTGAATTCGATTTATAATTTTTAACAATTGTTTTAACCCTTTAATAAATAAGAGTAATAATTATGTAGAAATAAATATAACATTGTTGATATTGTTTTCATGATTACATAATTTAATAAAAAAACATTATGTTTTTAAGCAATAATGATGATGAATAAAAAAGACTGTAGTTTTTATCAAATAGGAATCATTGAATTAAAAAAAGCTTAGCTTTAGATAAAACTAAAATTAGGTTAAATATTTGGAAAGATTTATATGATTTGATTAAAAATTTAATACAATAAATCTTAAGAAATGGAAATTAATGTTGTTTTTGTGATTTATAATTAAGAATATTATCCTTTGGCAAATAAACGCCATCTACTTCCAAGTTCAGCAAAATTCGTACTAAAGAGTCAACCAACGAGCTGGTGCCCACTAATTAAAGCAACTAACTGGCACATTTGCCATTATAGTGACTCCATGCTCTCGGGGTTCTTTTTTTTTTCCAAGGAGAATGCGATTGTGCACCATAACCGCAGGTTAGAGTCCTGCGGCCGTGTGTGGGACTCGAAACTAAAACGTACACCACCCACTAAACTCCCCCGGTTTCTCCTCCCGATTGGGACGAGCCGGTGACAGCCTTATGGCTATTGACCAGCCCATGCGCTCGGGATCCTGAGTTCGAATGCCAGATAGGTCAAATTTTTATTAGATAAACATTTGTGTTTGCTTTTTGTATCGTATTCAACTATTTATATTTGTTGCATATTACAATACTGTATGTAATGTTAAACGATGTATTGTGTATTTATTTAGAATTAATGCAATTTTATTTAATATTTTTTTGATATTGTATGTATGACGTACAAGCTTTAATACTGTATGTTTGACGTACAAGCTGCAAGTCAGAAAATTAAGCACTCAATGATTGTTGAACGACTGTTAGGTTAAGTTAGTAGTTACATTTGTTGCGGGTTAAACCCTGTCGCGTGCATTGGGCTCACCGTCACTAATACAAGTCTTGTCAATCTGTCTGCGCTAATTTGCCAATCCGCGTCAACGGCACTCGTGCTCCGTCGAAAATTCCCAATCCGTGTGAATTTATCCATTAGTAGCTTACTGGCAATCCCAGATTATCCTAGTTCTTACCTCTGCATTGACAGTAGTACTGAAAGTTTTTAAATTGAACTGTTTTAACATGGAACATCATAGTTATTTTCAAGTTTAATTTTAGATCCTTTTTGAAGGTATTATATTATAGGCAAACACAGCATTGATCCCACAAAGCTATCAAGTCAAATTCCAATTCAAAATATTATCTAAGAACTCAATCAACAAAGCAAGTAGCAGAAACATCCTTAAATAATTTGCATATCAAATACTCAATATCGCGAGACACTCTGTAATATTCAAAACCGATTTCGTAGGGCGAAAGGAATTATTAAACAAACGTTCGAGTCAAAATGTAAACGAGAAGCAGTAAACCCTTACGCATGACATACTCAGATCTTTCATTCAATTATTTGTTGTGCCTGTGATAAATATCTAATCGCCTTGGGGATGCTTGTTTTAATTTAAGAGCCATAAACACGGAATGATTCTATGTATTTGCTGTGTACAATAGAAATTAATTTTCTCAAAAAAAGACTAAAACCTAAAAAAAACTTATATTAAAAATCGTTTTGAGTAGGTACTTTGTTTCGTAAGAACAAAATAAAAACAAATTCAAAATCACCTTTTTAAAATTTGTATAAAGAAGCGTTAATTTCTTATTCTTTTTAAATATCCATGGCGACAACAAAGAAAATAGGCCAAGTAAATATAAATTAAGAAACACATAAATATTGATCTAAGTCCAACACAATAGCAGCAAACAATTTAAAAATTACATCAATTTGCGTGATTAAGCAAATCCCTCACGCAATTTCTTCAAAACTGCCTCCTATTATGTATAAATAAAGATTATAAGTGACAACACAAATGATTATAGATTGACACCACAGTCGTTGAAAAGTAATTAGGTTAACCAATTTCATTGATGTATCAACCTTATAATTATACACTACTAGCTTGCGCCATCGGGAAATAATTTCTGGATTAGGCAATATTAGTGTCAGAATTAACAGCCTGATCAAGAAAATAAAAACCTGGTCTGAAGGTCATTAGCTATGGTTATAGCAACACTAGTTTGCTATGGTTACCGGAACAGTAAAACGGAGACGTGTGAACCGGGCGTTAGATTTTTTATTTGATTGTTGCCACTTAAAGAAATAAGTTCCAATATATTTGCGCAATATGGCGAGGAAATTGGTTTTAATTTTAATGGTCGGGCTATAATTTAATTTTTTTTTTACTTTTTAGATTAGGTTTGTAATCACTTAATCGCATTTGGAAAGCCTGGTCATTACACTAGTGCCTTATCATTGTGAAAAAGCCTATGGCCATGCAATGTGACTTTGCTATCGTTTTTCTACATCAAAACTTCATTTGATGAAAAGCAAAAGCCGACTACTTTAGATGAAAATGAATCGAATAAAGAATATGATATGTTCTGTATCAAAATTAACGGTTCCTTTAAATAAAACAGACGTAATGGAAAAGCGTATCATTCGATTAGTAGCGGTAAGACATAATTCATGTGGCTTCTATTAGAGGTATTCCTCAAAGCGCAACCATTTTTAAGCGCAACAAATTAAGCGCAACTAATCTATTCCTCAAAACGCGCACCCACGTTTTATTTTTGAATTCTATTAGGGTTGTCAAGTCAATTCTCTAACGAGACAAAAGCAATTAATATTATTAAAATCCCTGGATATTATTCACACAGCGCCATCCAGCACTATTTTTTGTAGGTACTCGTATATCCCCTAGGACCAACCGTTTATCCTTCAAAAATAGGTATAAGTATGTTTGTTGTATTTTATCTGAGACTGACCCGATGGTATATTTGATAGTGACCCTGCCTTTTGCGACAAGGGTCGTGGGTTCGAACCTCATACAGATTGTGTTTATGTTTGTCCTCTGTTGAGAAGTAAATTGTATAAGAATATAAAGTATATTATAGTCGTGGTATTGATTCTGATACTCATAACAAAAGTGTTTAAGCTACATAATTTGGGGTCAGATCAATGTGTGTAATTTTGTCCCATATGATTTGATACATTTTTTTTTAAATACTGTCTTTATGCATTATTAGCAGCTCTTATTGGCCATAGAATTATTTTTTAGCCCAAAATGCAAGTACTATTAATCATATTTATTATGCTTTGGTTTTACTTGCTTCTTGCATTTATAAACCGGCAAACTATAAATTAAACTTAAAAGCTGCTTCCGAACGGTGTTTCTAAAATAAGAATCAGTACGAAAAATGGGCGAGCGTCCGCAAAGCCGCCATGACAATTTATGACTGCAATATATCTGCCGTGTCAGGCGAATGTCAGTTAACTTAAGATACATGAGTTACGCGTAACAAGTGTTTTTCATGGTTTTTATGGGTCTTCTATCCCGTGTATAAAATATTATTTCATTATCTCTTACCGTTATCCCAAAAAATGCTTTAGAATTAATTACGATTGACTACGATATTATGGTTAAATACTGTATCTTAAGTTACAGACAACGCTTGACGAGTCGACAAGACGCGATTATGGCAAACTCAGTTAAGTATCTACTAAAATACATGACTTAGCCACGATAGACGGTCATGTTTACTTATATTTATACTGTTATGGGGTTTTTACTAAGACTTATGCAACTACATAATATTTAGACTGATTTAGTAGACCGGTAGGTAATGTTTTTGTTGATAAATGAGAAAGAAATACATTTTAGTTTATTTGAATACCATTTCCAGTCTTGTCGTAATATACTTGTTATTTGATTACACCTATGTTCCTAATTAAAATATGACTGATTAAAATTAAGATTCTTATTAAAACCTACTTTTATTCTACCTCTCTAAACAAAATAATGCAGAAATGCATGTATTATAAAATAATTCTTACTCAAATTGTCACGGCTAAGTCATGTATCTTAAGATACGGCCCTTCGCGTAACAAGATTTGTATGAAATTCCTATCACGCCTATCTCCGTTTTTGGAAAAAGCAAAGAAAATACAGATTAAACAAAAAAACTAATTACATGACAATAATATGTACATCTTTACAATTCTTATGATATGAAATAAGTTTGGAAAAATCTTTTGAAACATAGTTATAATGGCAATAAATGCAAAAAAAACTTTAGGAGTCGTTTACTCAAAACTAGGTTTTTTGAGATAACGGAAATAGGCCTGACACGGCAGATATGGCTCTAAAAACCCGAACGCATTCGTTGTTATCCTTGCATGTGACAAGTAGAGAAGGGCCGTGTAAAATACCACTTTCAATGCTTTTGAACATTTAAAAAAGTTGATTTTTTTTTTTTTTTTTTTTCGGACTGACATCGCTGTTAGCCGCGGATGGCCTCGACAGCTTAACCGAGCAATGTGGGAGCGGAAGGCTCCACCACCAATATTTACAGCGACAGCCAGGGGGTGCCCCAGAGGGCGTCACGGGCGTCGCTGGAGAAGCTACTACTAGCCTAATCTAACGTATCTTTGAGGAGAGAATCTACCCGGCACGGGCCGGTATCTGACAAAGCTCCCTACCGAAGAACGCGTCGCGCGCCCTCGCCGGCGAGGACGATAGGATGGTCGGTGTGCAGTGTTGCTAGTCGCGAGTTGCTCCGCTGCCGCGATGGCGAGCGTTATAGGGTCGTCCGGGTCGTTTAAGACGCTCCTCGGACGACGTCTTGCGCGACTGGCAGTGGAGGACGGCCCGACGTAGTCGGCGGCCTCCACTACCAGTGGATTCGGATGATGAGGGGTTTAAAAAAGTTGAATAAAAAAAATTGCTTAAATAATAAATTTACAGGTTTACGCCTCGGCCTCGAAATTCACGGCAGCGAGAGGGGCGGCGGCGCACGCAGGCGCACTGTGGTTACCGCTTGATACGGGCCGTCAAGAGCGGTACGATGCCGCGATGCTGTCAAGCGGTGAACCGCAGTGCGCCTGCGTGCGCTACCGCTCCCGCTCCTGCCCAGCTGCGTTCGAGAACGGGTCTATGGGATTCCATACAAAACATCCCGCCGCTGCCGCTGCCGCCCCGCTCCCCGCGAATTTCAAGGCCGAGACCTTACAGTACAGTCGTTTCAGTAATAAATAGCCGTTGTAAACACTTAGGCTGGTTTTAGTCTCACGCGCAGCGTCAGCGCTCACAGCTCAGCGCGTAGTTTGTCAGCGCTGACGTTTTAGTCTCGTGCTGACCGCCTTACTGTACAGACGACGACAAAAATGCGAAGTGTATTAATTTTACTGCTTTGTACTATCTATCCCAAAATAATAAAAACCGGCGACGACAAAGACTCCATGTTCATCCATTGATTGACCAGAGAGCCGTTGCAGGAGAATTTGTCTTGTTATATTGCACTTTGAGGGCTGACAAAAGTAAATTCTTTAATTACTTTCGAATGTCAACTAGAACTTTTGACGAATAACTGGCAAAGTTATCGCATGCATCCCACAATATCTTCCTCAAGTGTACCTCATCGATAACTTGACCTGTATCCACTTCGCGATTCACCATGACTGTACGCGCTGACGACGTTCGCTCCGCGCGACACTAAAACGCTCCCTGAAGCCAGAGGCGCTCGCGCAGTCGTCAGCGCTGACAGCTACGCGGCGCCGACGCGCGGCGCGTACGGCCGCGCTGTCAGCGCGCACGGCGGTCAGCGCTGATAGCTACGCGTCATTCAAAAACGCTCGACTACAAGTTCATAGATCTCGGCCGTCAGCGCTGACGGTCAGCGTGAGACTAAAACCAGCCTTACCATTAGGCGAGTTGCGACATGAAGTGACATATTTTAAAAAATCCTCATGAAGAATTTAATAACAAATACTACAAGTTGGAATATTTTTTATATGAAATTATTTTTTCTGCAAATATTTTCATAAAAATACTTGTGCCAACAAGCTATATGACATTTTATTAAATCATGGAATCCACAAATTTCAGTCAATCTATTATCATTTATCTGTTACTAAAACTGGTCATACCATTCGCTCTGTAACATTTGTACAGTAGTTACTGTACTGTACATTATGTGGAGATATTTGTTGTAATTTTCCCCTTTGCATTGGAAGCAATGTAAAGACCAATATAACTTACTACATAATACATAGGTAGAAGTTTGAGTGAATACCTGAGAAACCCAATGCCAGCTGTCTATTCTTCTATGTCGTCATTTACATACTTCATTTAACAATATTTACCCAGGAACTGTACCAGGATTTATCTAAGTTTATCCTGTTGATGAGTTGTAAAATCTGCGTAAAAGAGTTAAGGCGATGCGTGAAGAGATGAAATACTGAGCCCGCTCAGTGTCACAGATTAGAGGGCTTTAGACGGGAGACGAAAATCCTTCGTGCCATAAACCGCTGATATATTTTTTTGCACAAAATATGTTGGCAGTATTCTTAAAGCTTATACACTAATGAAAAAAGAGATTTTATTTTAAATATAAACACAAAAAAAACTGGACATAGCATCAAAATATATTGGAGGTTATAATGAACCTACTAAAACCACAAATACGAATTACTACTAAAACCTACTAAAACCATTAATACAACTTTAAAATGTAAACAATAATAAACCAACAAAAATAAACCATTATGTAAATTATGAGTATTTAATACTCGTAATCATTTTTTAAATGAAATAGTGCCAAGTTGCCAAGTGAAGTAGTTCTCATACATTTTGTAACGAAAGCTCCTACCTACTTTGATTTTTATTATTGTTAGGCCAATAAATACTCGTCTATAACCTACGTTGTTATTTAATCGTAGTAGTAACTCAAGTTCTATAAGGCTGTGATAGAGATTTATAAGAAATCATGGAGAGCCTACAATTTTTCCTATAACCCTGAAATCTTATGGATACAAGACAATTCTATTTATAAGTACTTACAACTACCTATAGTGTATTAGAGAATACTATATTCGATCGATTTGTCCATCACTATGGGGCGTTTTATCTTAATAATAATAATAACAATAATAATAACATTTATTTCTATTTAAATAGAATACTATCGATTAATTCGATTATAATCAATTATATTGGATAAAGTAGGATTACATCAGCGTCGTTTTACACTCTCGATTATCATAACGGTTGTCAATATTTGAGCTCCATTTGTACCATCGATTAATAATCGATGCACAATCAATTTTACGGCAACACTAGTAGGCAGTCGGATGATAAACATTAGAACTATTTATCTATTTATGAAAGATTTAAGAATCTCCTTTATTTTCTTAGTAAATGCGAATATCCGTGATGAACAATAAATCCATTTTTTAATTGTTTGTAAACAAAATAGGCCCTTTGTCTTCGTATGATTTCTTATAAATCTCTATCACAGCCTTATAGAACTTGAGTTACTACTACGATTAAATAACAACGTAGGTTATAGACGAGTATTTATTGGCCTAACAATAATAAAAATCAAAGTAGGTAGGAGCTTTCGTTACAATTTGGTGCCGTGACCAGGATTGTCATATTCTGGTTTTGAAAAAAAAAAAAACAGTGACTGAAACAATGTTTTGGTCACAATTTGTTGATCGTGTAAATGGAATAAGGTTGAAATGTGATGAGATTAAGAATTTGGGGGCGTAAAAAATAGGTATTTAGGTAAAGTCGACAACGCTTTGAATTTTTGATAATGCGTTTAGTGGCAGCAGCTTGTGGGCGTGGACACTTTTTATGGTGCCCCGCTGGCCTTTTAAAAAATGGCAGTAGGGATGGCGATTCTTTCCGAAAAGAAATCGATTTTTTTTGAATCGATTCGAATCGTGACCCAATGAATCGATCCACAAAGAATCGAGACCGAATTATCCGAAACCGATATTTACCTTTTGTAAGCGCTTTTGTATCGATAAAATCAACTTGATCGTCAAATTTAGTTTTTTATTATTGAATCAAATCGGGTGTAGCTATATTTACTTATTTTAAGGTGCTAATATGGAGTGCACTTTTGTATCAAAAAAAAAAAAAAAAAAAAAAAAAAAAAAAAAAAAAAAAAAAAAATTGGAGGTTTTGAATTTGACAAATTAAATTTTTTATAACAGAAATAAAGATGGCCTCATATTTTTCTTCAATTTTCAAAAGATTTTTATCATACGAATTCACAAATGACGGAGAAATCCTTCTTGAAGTCGGTTGTACCTTTTTGGTTTATACCAAAACCTAAAAAAAAAAAAAAATCGAATGTCGATTTTCAAGGGTGAAATATCGATTCACTGAATCGATTCAGTACTACATATCGATTTAAAAAATCGATCTTTTGGCTCAAAAAAAATCGATTCTTCGATTAATCGATCTCAGATCGCCATCCCTAAATGGCAGAAGGGTCGGACGGATTCCGGGGACGACTAACTTTCACGTATTCATTGAGAGAGGGTGTGCGCGTGCCTAATTCAGTGTTTGCAAGTGAAGAATGATTGACGTTTTGATCCATAGTAGATGTTGATAATGTTGATTTAATTTTAACTGTGTAGTGTAAACAGGGAGAGTTCTTTAAAGAAAGTAGGTAAAGGCAGCTCTATCGAAAGGTAAAGCTACCAAAGTGTCCATTGCCTATGGTGACAAAGATCATAATTCAAGGTCAGTGGTTTATAGCATTTTTTTTCCCATGTTGAGACAGTATAAATTAGTGATAATAGGACACACACAACGGATTGTGTAGGCGTGCGTGTGTGGGTTGATTATTGCTGTTGATTTCATTATGCAAATACGGCCGCTATTCTAAAATTTTGCCATATTTCGTTCCCACGAATTAGCTTGGATATAGAGAGGCAATTACCTATAACAAGTGATGTAAAAAAAACACGCCGTGATGTATTGCATTTCATGCGGTTCGTAGGAATGTCTCGAAGTCTTTAGTTTTTTTAGTAGGTGTAAAAACATACCAACTACTTGACGTTCTTACAATGTCAAATTTTAAAATGAACGACTTTTTAAGGATCAATCCACTCAATGTGTCGCCGGACCGATAAGAAAACCAGACGGGAAAAAAATTAATAGTTGTTATTTACGATCATGCGATAATGTATGTGGCGATTTTTTTTTCTTTAAATCAATTGTAAGGGGTGCGTCTTAGGTTAGTTAGTATGATATAGGTTCCCAACCAACGCGCGCGACGGGGACTAGTTGTGATGTGTTGTGAAACAAGGAAACAGAACAGGAAGTCTGCTCTTCATCATGACTACTTTGATACCTTCTTTGAATCTTGAATGAGGTTTAGAAATTATTAAACTGATGCGGGTGCTTTAGTATGTTAAAATGTACTTTCAATTGTACCGGTTGCGTTTGATTTCGGCTGTTAATACAATTCAGAATTATAATAAATTAATTTTGTTTTATGTCATCTGTGGTTGGATTTGAATGTGCCCTATTGTGTTTTTTTTTCTCTCTTATTCGACTCTTATCAATCGGTAAAATAATCGTTGTTTTGAGATTGCGAATGATAGATTACGGTTCATTAGGTTAGGCTTGAAAGTTGGTTGATAAGTAATTAATGTTTTATGATTGTTAGAAACCGGCATAAAGTATGATAACGATTTGTGCAATGATTAAATTACGTGACCAAGGAATAAGTATTATTATAGGGCTTTAGTGGATTTAAATAAAAAAAAAAATATCTTAAGAAAAACTTTGTTGTGGTATAACAAAGGGAGTGGGAATAGAAGGTTGTTCGTAAACAAAGTAAAAGAGTAGTAATTAATACAGTTAGGGAACCATATATATTGATCATCACCTCATGTGAGCATTGGGTAACTAAACTACCGACACAACGTAGTTATAGTAAGGAATCAATGAATAAATTATAGAAAAATATTTTGTAGGTTAAGGATTTCAGGTTATAACTTATAGATTTAGACTAGGTCAGAACGATTTCCTGGTATGAATGTAAATTGGATGAGGGATTGATTGACCGATAACCTATAAGCTGAGTATATTATTAGTCAAAGCTTTAGGAAAAAATCGGTCGTCTATGATTTGACCCCACGTGTTTTTTTTGTAGGGCCGTTAGGTAGTGGTTTTTTTTTTTGCGCTAAATGAGAAAGGGGCTGTTCGAATTCAGTCTTTTGTTTTTCAAGGAACGACTCTGGTGTTGAATTGCGGAACACGTGTAGGGTTGTCAACCATACTTTTTTTTTACAGTATAATACGGTTTTTCACTAAATTATACTTTTACAGTTGAACAAAAATAAAATTTACCAAAATACTGTTTTCAGTATCAAAATGCTAACACATTGTGTGTTATTAGACGCTCACATAAGTTTTATTTAGTCAAAACGCGCTCACTGCTCAGTGTAACGCAGCCACAAACAAATAACTTGTGAGTTTCTAAACGAATCTGTCATTGTCGAATATTCGAGTTTTTCAGTAATGAATGCTAAGTGGCGGGAGGATAAATAAATATATCTGGACATTATTTACACAGCGCCACCTAGCCCCAAACTAAGCATTAACTTGTGCTATGAGTGCTAGACAATAGATAAAAATTACTTACATACTTTTTTTAAATACATATTAATTATTAAACATTGAAACTAGAAACACCCAGACATATACAAGCAGACATGTTCATGCACACAAATGTTTGTACCGGGCGGGAATCGAACCCGCGACCTCTGGTTCTCGACCATTACGCCATAGGGCTCGTCGTAAAACAAAAAGTTGGCAACCCTATGCGTTTCATGACGCAATCCTGCAGACCAGATGTTGTATTATTAACTTAGGTACCCAAACTTTCTATGAAGATAAATGTTTTAGAGTTATGGGAAAATGAGCGTAGTTGAATAACGAAATTAACAGAAATGGCAAAGCTACCTACACCTATATTTATATACCATTGTGTTTTATTATCACTATGTCCGTCCCGCATAAATATTTCTAGGAAACTAGGATTCTTCCCTTTTTGTAACTTTAATAACTTAATCTATTTGTTAAATTATTAATTGATTTTATAAAGTAGAGTGGAAGGTGATTGCTGTGTGAAAATTTAGATGTTTGCGTGTACATTGATTGAGTTAAGTGATATTTTGTAACTTAGGAAAGTTCTAAATTACAAAGTTTATCTATGAATATAGTATATTATATACTTAGATCTTGTAATAAAACCATTTTGAAGTAATGTACAGAGATTGCATTCCGTAAAACACCCATAAAATTTTAAAAAAATCATATTTAATATGTAAAACTACTTAAACATACAAGTAGAGGCCTAATAAATTGATGTACTTAACTATGTACTTAACTAATAAAATATGTAACAAAGTTTAGATAGATATTATACCTTTTATAAAATTTATAGCTAAAAGTAAATAAGGAATTAATCATTAGGAATAAGTTAATTACATTAATGCATAAATATGTTAAAGAAATGAAAAACCTTTACAATAATGGGTTAATTTATTAATTATTAGAGATTCCAACGACATACGTTTCATATACACTTAAATTCGAAATATCATGATTGTAATTAATTGCGGAAGTAGAAGTGAAGGTAAACTCGGAAGTATTTTCACAGACACGTCATTTTTTTTTTCGAAATAAGACCACCACAGTTGAAGTGTTAAACGGATTGCATATCCTTATTATGGTTGTAGTATCCCTTTAGTAAATAATTGTTTATCCTTCAGTCAAGGACAGGTCGAATGTTTGAATCGAATGGTCATTAGGGTACCGAACCTGAAATCATTACAAGAAATTTGTTTAAGTACACAAATGTTGTAGGTGTACTGCGTTGCCCTCTATGAACAGTCGGCCGAACTCGACCATCAATCTGACACACACATTGACAGGGAAATCGATGTAGTTTGGTAGTTCAACCGCGTCACTCTAGATGGCGCTAGACGCGACATTTAAAACGTAGTTTGTAGTTCAACCACGATCCTTTAGATGGCGCTTATGAACAAATAGCATTCTATTACTACATGATTTATAATATTAAACAAATGCTATCCAATTTGCATAATAAGGTTGTATGTAAAGTCAATGCGTGGAATTTGAATAATCATGTTTAATGCAATTCGGAAGGAATTTACTCATATCTAAACTTTTTCTTGGGCTTGTATACCTACTCTTTACAAGAAATACTAATAATTGAGGTATGTGTTTGATGGTTGTCAAAATATTAGACTGCGAAATTGGAACGAGCGATGTAAAAAAATTGAACTTCCAAGGAAGTTTTCTCTTGCATAACTCGTTTTAATAAAATTAATTTACTACTATCACTGAAGCTTGTGCCTTCATAGTAAAAATATAGTATACAGACCTGAGAACCGCTCCGTTTATTCCGAAAAGCGAATTGTATTAAAGGCAATTATAGTTGAATTTAGTCCTAAATTCAACATAGATTACTTAGAACTTGATCAATTATGTGATTTGGATAGTGAAAAGTAACATCTGGTAGTCGCTAATTTCCTGTAAAGAAATATGGTTTCGAGTCAATAGATAAATTATATAACAATTAAATGGGAGGACAGGGGGCGGCCCGGAGAATAGAAATGACCGAGCGGCATTCATCTTCGGTGTGGAGTGAAGGGTGGCCGTTTACCCAGTTAGGTAGGGAAATTCTTAAGACAATGAAATGCGCAGTGAAAAATGATTGATTTAAATGTAAGGAAAATTGCTGTTCTTCAGGAATCACATCAATTTGGGGGCGAATGTAACAGATCAACCTCATTGGAACAAATGATTCAATCGTTATAATTTAATTTAATTGTACTTGATTACGATGTGATAATAGACGAGACAAAAAGATAGGGCACGGAGACTAGTTAAGATTGTTGCGATTACCTTTGAGTTGGTCATATTCCTTGTAGATATCCTTGGGAAATTGGTGGTACATCCTAATGCCTTCGAATCATTGGTTTTCACTTCAAACAAATTTATTTTCAAAGAAAGTTGTTGTTGTAATTATAATATAATACCTTTCAAAGTGTCACATTGACATTTGACATTACTTTTTATAATTTTGGAGCATCGTATGAAGCAAAGACTAACAATCTATGATGCCATAGATAAAATAATAGTGTTACCAAGATCACTTGTAAATAAATTAATTTTATTCATAAAAAAGTCCTGAATAATTTAGTAAATAATGTATTTGATAAAATAAACACTTAAGAGGTATAGGCGGGGAGGATCCATAGACAATTATAGAGTAATTTTGTTATTGGTATCTCTCGACTTAGCACAAAAAAATCTAAAATTAGTGTACATACATGTCATTGGTTATAAATATGAAAATACATTACCTATGATGTCGAATAGACTGAGAACTTAGGATAAAGAATTACTTTCATAATAAGGGTACTACGAAAGACCAGTGCGTTCATAAAAAAAACCAATACCTAAATATTATGTTAACTTGTCATAGATAGAATATCATTGGGATTAAATTTCTAGACAAAAGGGAACGGACTTGATGTGGTTTATGTATCTCTATGAAGTTTGCTAGGTAGGTTCATTTCATCACTATACAGAGTTGCCAAATAACAATAAAAATAATAACCGGCTAATTTTCAAGTAACATAAATTTAAGAAACTAATGACCATAATAATAAATATATTACAGACTAACATACATACAGATAGATAAATATACGAAGACAAAGGGCCTATTTTGTTTACAAACAATTAAAAAATGGATTTATTGTTCATCACGGATATTCGCATTTACTAAGAAAATAAAGGAGATTCTTAAATCTTTCATAAATAGATAAATAGTTCTAATGTTTATCATCCGACTGCCTACTAGTGTTGCCGTAAAATTGATTGTGCATCGATTATTAATCGATGGTACAAATGGAGCTCAAATATTGACAACCGTTATGATAATCGAGAGTGTAAAACGACGCTGATGTAATCCTACTTTATCCAATATAATTGATTATAATCGAATTAATCGATAGTATTCTATTTAAATAGAAATAAATGTTATTATTATTGTTATTATTATTATTAAGATAAAACGCCCCATAGTGATGGACAAATCGATCGAATATAGTATTCTCTAATACACTATAGGTAGTTGTAAGTACTTATAAATAGAATTGTCTTGTATCCATAAGATTTCAGGGTTATAGGAAAAATTGTAGGCTCTCCATGATTTCTTATAAATCTCTATCACAGCCTTATAGAACTTGAGTTACTACTACGATTAAATAACAACGTAGGTTATAGACGAGTATTTATTGGCCTAACAATAATAAAAATCAAAGTAGGTAGGAGCTTTCGTTACAATTTCAATAATAACTGCTTGCATATGGTAGCCGACGATGTCCTAATAGGACAGGGCTCTAACATAAATTGGTCTTCATTTCACAACAATTTTCTTTTAATTCACACAGATCACGTTTTTTCCGGCCTATGGACAACCCTAAACACGTCAACGGCCCGCATAGCCGGCTATCTCTTGGCGTATACTCATTCATCCATCACAATTGCACGCTGTAACTCAATATTATGTCATTTGTTCAGTCTTTCACGGGAAATGGATGGATCGGATAATTGTTACATATGATGGCTGCCTTTGTAAAGAGAACATATGCACTATTTTTCATATGTGCAAGATCAATCATACGAATTGATCTTCTATGTCAGGTTGTGTATGAGGAATTAATTGGATTTTGTTTTTCTTACTAATGGAGTTACGGGAAAAATCTCAATGAATAAATACAGATATCGTGTGAAGGTTTTTGTCACAGTCATGTTTTGATGTACAGCAGAAATACTTAGGTTTAAAAATAACTTAATTAAAGTATTTAAAAGATCTTATAAAAAACATACAATACACAGGTTGACTAAAAAGTTTAAAGATCTTAATTAAACAGATGTGAACTGTGTAAGAGAGAACCTAAACAGTAACTTCAACAGAAATACCTTTTATCGTCTTATGACAGTGTTCCGGGAAAGTTTACGTGGAAGTCAGAAAACTTTGAATGAAAGGTTCAAAGATCAGAGGAGCCTTAATTGTGGCAGCACATTGACCGATCCTTTGATTGGACCCTGATCCGTCATGACCCGCTACATAAATCATTAAGCCAAAAAGGCCTTAAGGATTAATAAATTAGGCTTTTAAATAGAAGGTTTACGATTTTGAACAAAATAATTCAAAGTAATTCATGGTATTAATTTTGCACAGGGAAAAGATATTGGGGAAGTCTTCGCAGCAAAAGCAGATTTGGATAATGCGATCATTTTGATCATATTTCAATTCATACAATCATATTATTATGTATATAATATTATTCATATTATTGATATGAAACATCTATAAAAACCATAGATAAAAACACAAGCAGTCACTATATACTATGCGAAAATTAATTCCGCAACCTTCAATGTATTGTAAACATCATTTAATGTACCATGTTTCATGTAAATAAAATATTTCTATTTCTATCTCGTAGTAACATATTTTTAAACCCACACCCAAACAATGGATTTTGTCAATTCTAAAAAGCTCTACTAATCTAATATCCGCTGTTGTTTCAATTTAATGTACCCTTAAACTCATTAATATAACATTGCAAACTAGCCTTGTCACATGCGGCTAAAATCATCTTCCTGACGTTCACGAGCACACAAATCATTTCGATAACAGTTAACAGCGCGTTTAATTAATTCACTTAATGTTTGTTAATCCAGGTGCATACAGTATCCGCGATGACAAACTACGTAGTTCATCTGAAGCTGATGAGCTCGGCATAAATTAGGTATGATCATATTTTATGCCTTGTAGGAAACACTACTAACAGGGATCACCTTTACCCAAGCATCTTTTAATCATCTTATTGCTCGAAAAAGGATAATATGGAATTCAGAAAAAAATATGTGTTAAGTTCAAAGATAACTCATAGAATTATTTTATTCGTGATTATAAGGGATGACCTATTTTTAAACCTATTAGGTTAACGAGATACAAATAAATGAACAATGCGTTTAAAAAAAAGCACCGATACAGACACATTTTTTTCTGTCTATATTCCTTTATTATTAAAGTATTGCCAACAAGCCTATAGCGTCTGCCACTAAATAGTCGTATTCATACAGACACCACGAACAGATCTGCCAGCTTCCCCACCCTCACGATCCGATTCACAGAGTACACACATTAATTCGGTGACAACGCGATCAAATTAATTCACATAATGTTTGTAAATCCAGGTGCGCGCGGTATTCACGACGATTACTGCGTCATTCGTCCAAAACTGACAAGTTCGTTGATTGTATCATTGTACACTCATATTACCAGATTTTATCTCTCGAATTAACCATTTTTTGACGACGTGCATTTAATAAGTTTAGTATTTTTAAGTGGGTAATATAATTTTTGGCTAATCGTGAATGTGACGATAACGTGATCTAGTAATAGAGACTGCAATCAGAATTGTTGAATTAATAAAGATATAGACTGTGGCATTTTTTTAAGATAATGCCTTTTGTTCCTCTAGCCACTAAGATCCGGGGGATCACCATCTCAACCGTTTTCGTCAACTTTTAAAATTAAAAAGATAGCACCAATGTTAAAAAAAATATATTTTTATCTGTCAGTGCTAAATCTTGTCAATAATCACGAAATAATCTGTCAGTACTAAATCTTGTTAAAGTTACTACCTAGGGAGCTATTTCAATGGTTTACGTTTTCCTTCAGTAGAATATACATCCCTATTTAGTGCAGTATATAGCTAATGTGGTAAGTGTATAATAATGGAGATATGTGTAGATGCTTATCTGTTAATTATTTCATCTGTGCCCAAGATGTCCGCCGCAATGCTTGTCCGTTTAAACATGCGGTTATCTGTGGGGCGACCACGATGAGTGTACCTTGTTAATGAACACTCAGCCTAATTGACTTGGGTTTAAACTAGTATTATAGAACTTAGTAATACTTTACAGGAAGTCATCTCGGGAAGTAGAACAGTGGATTCACTTTGCTGGTCGTACTAAGTACCTAAGGAGAATGTGTACTGAGGCTAAGTGTCCTTTTTAGGATGCCATGGCGACGTATCCAAGCAAATAATATGGTAATGTCAAAATTGGAGACGTTGCCAAGCTGTCGCCAAGTGTGAGTTAGGTCCCATATATTTCAATAATAACTGCTTGCATACGATAGCCATGGCGTCCGAATGAGTCAGAGCTCTAAGGCCTCGGCCTCGAATTTCGCGGGCAGCGGGGCGGCAGTGGCAATGGGAGCGGCAGTGGCGAGATGTTTTGTATGGAATCCCATAGACGCGTTTTTGAACACAGCGGGGCGGCAGCGGGAGCGGCGGCGCACGCAGGCGCACTGCGGTACACCGCTTGACAGCATCAAACCGCTCTTGACGGCCCGCGTCAAGTGACCGCAGTGCGCCTGCGTGCGCCGCCGTTCCCGCTGCCGCCCCGCTGTCACGAAATTCGAAGCCGAGGCCTAAGATCGCTCATTATTTAAACAATCGTAAGATAACATAAACACATTTTGTCTTTACTCAAATATAATATCGATACCAGAAATATGAATTAACGTAAGGGACATTTTGGCGAAAATGAGTTATATATATCATTGGATTCAGAATTTTCTGCTCTATCGATTGGTGTTATTGAAAAAATTCTATCGTTAAAAAAATGTCCCTTACAGTAAGATTTTTTGGCATGCGTAAAACGTTTTATGCCAAAAAAAATGATGTAACAGACGTTTACATTTTTTTTCACCCTTACCTTAAATCTCAAATCAGTCGACTCAAATAACATGTCCCTTACTTTAATTCGTGATAACAGTTTTTTTAAGAATTTAATTTGACCCCAGTTAAAGATAATTATCCTAAATGACACCGACGAACGGTGAAGATGGTGATGACAACTGATGACGATAACTAGATAAAATACTAAATAGAAAAAGTTACATATTCTAACCACTTCAGTTTCACCATTAAAAAAAATTAATTTACCAATAGTTATATTATCATCATAATCGGTCTGCCCATTCCTAATTATTTAATCTTGTAATCTATGTATTTAAAAGAAAGTGGTGTTATCCGTTATTGAGTTGTAAATAGTGTAACTATTTATAACTCAAGAACGGATGAACCGATTTGGCTGAAAATTGGTGAAGAGGTAGCTTCGAACCAGAATACGGATATAGGATACTTTGATGGGGGAAAGGGGGGATAATTGAAAAACAATTATATATGCGCGGGTGAGACCGCGAGGGCGACCCTAGTAATATATATTTCTAATATTAATATCACTTATACTTTTTTTATTCATTCATCTTTCAGACAAATAATATTTTTTCATCTGTCTTTCGTTTTCAGTACATTCATTCAGTTACTTAATAATTATGACTGTTTGATTAAGTCTGAGATTTTTTTTAAATTTAATTTCTGATTTTAAAGTCAATGAAACTTAATTATTAAAACTACAGAGTTTGTTATAGGGCTCTTAATTAAAAGAGATCATAAAGTCAAATACATAATTATTATTTTTAATTGATAAGTAAAAGGTGTCTAAGACTGTTAATAATTTAACATTGTTACTTTTAGAAATTTTTTTTAAACTTAACAAAAAGTTTAATAGACTGATTAGTGTGTTGAATTTATAATAATTACGCAGACTTAAAAGTCGAACATAAAAAAAATATTAATAATAAATCGTTTTTATTTTTTGTCTTCCTAAATTTCATTTAAATCTGCGATAGCTAGGCTGAAACTAACATTTAATCATGCAAATAACCTATTTACATGGTATTAAAATACTATAAATTTAGTAGATAATCTATAGTTACATCAAATTGCAACACTGTTAAAGTCCTTTACAATAAAATTTCGCATAATTTTTTAATCCTCTTGCTGCTTACGTTATGCTTGACGGTTTACAAATAAAATATTAGCAGCGTAAGGTACAACAAAACGTATTTTTTTAATGTAAGGGACATGCTATTTCTTAAACCACTGGGTATTTCTAAATTTTTCGTTCATAGCATTAAAGAAAAGAAAATACTAAGAAACTTTGCTCTAGACGCAATTAAAATTGGAGCAGACAGTAAAAAGTTATAGAGAGATTTAAAAAAAAATTATCGTTTTTTGGCTCTCCTGAAAAACAGTGTTTTGTCCCTTACGTTAATTCATATTTCTGGTATCGATATGACGGTACTTTACCTAAATACCGGTAAGGGAAAAGGCTACAACAAGATTTCGGATTATATCACAAACACAATATTGGGTGACACCTTCATATCTCAGGCGTCACCTGTCGCCCGAACCGACATTTGTCTCCTAACGAAAACGCAACAGATTCGAGCTAAATTCAGACCGTCACCCAAATCAATGTCATAATCCGAGGGAAAGGCGGTGACTTATTTTATTACAATGAAGCGGTGAGAAGACAAAGCGGTTATATGGTTAGCCGTAAAAAGTTAGTGGCTGGAAAGATAACCATTATGTGTTGATTTTTTCAACGTGTAAAATATTTAGCCTTTGAAGGAAAAAGAAAATAGATGATCGCTGGCACATATTTTAGGCTCTTAGGATTCTATGAGCTTGGAAAATAATCTTAGCTCATATTGGATTTTTTACGCTGCATTTTATAGTACAAACATCGTTGTTTAACAACAAGCAATATTGCAGTGAAGGCAAGTTGCTGTTGTGGATTGCCGGAAGTTCATATAAAACCGTCTGAGGGTGGCATTGCATATTGCTTATAAAACACACTTCTTTAAACTAATTGCACGAATGTATTTAAAATTCAGAAATCTCTTAGAAATTCAGTTTTAAAGATTGGGTCTTTCATTTCTAAGAGATATCTGTATTTAAAAAATATAGATTTATTATTTATGTACAAGAAAACACGTCAATGAACCATGGACCCTAAAAAAAAAAAACATTCGTTTCAATCGTATTGAAAATAAGGAACACATACATAATAATATTATATAAGATTACGATAGAGACGTTTCGTAACACACAAAACCAGAGCACACTCGTAAAAGCACTCCGTGCTCATAATGAGTTAGCTTAAGGCCCAGAACAGACGGCGCAACGCAACTGCAACGAAACTGCAACGTCTAGTTACTTTTGGGTTTCATTTGAGTTTCTGTCATAGACTTCTATGAGAGACCGCACATGGCGCGATCATTTCGAAACCGGTTTGAAACGCATTGCAAATCAGTTGCGTTGAAACCAGCGTGCAGGAAACTCGTGTTTGCGTTTCATCACTTGAACTAGACATTTTGCTGACGTCTGTTCTCAAAGAACACCGAAATGATTTTGTCGTGTGTGGAAAACGATTGAATCTGGTTTCAAACTAATAATTTCAAAAGGGTTTCGTTGCAGTAGTGTTTTAACGTCTGTTCTGGGCCTTAGATTTAAATACACAATTTCCGAAATCACTCAATATAATCCACATTCAATTCAGACATTATTCACACGTACCATAAATATCTTAAACACATTTTAAGCATCGCATATTAACCATGTTCTATGAAAATACACCAATGTTAGCACGATATGCAATTCCAGCCCGTTGGTATTCAACACACGCTTCTTATACCACGTGACTGTATTATTTCAAATTCAAAGGGTAAAAACCAGGGGCAGTATTAAAAAGGATGGCCCGCTGTAATGTAGACGCTCCGCACGGAATGACACTACTTCATAGCGATCGGTCGGCGCAATGGGAATTATAGACCTTGCTAGAATCTTGCAGCTTCGTTCCTTAAGATTAGAGCTCATTTTTGAGTCACATTATAAATGCAATTTAGACCAATGTTCAACCGCTAAGATGTTGAATATATAATTTTTTTAAACGGACACTGATAAAGATGACGATTAATACGTAGTTCTAAGATTAACACTTAGGGCCAGTAGGTATTACAAATGACAATACTTAAAAAAAATCGTTCGTGCATAAAATATGGTTGAAAACAATCTATATACTAATATTATAAAGAGGAAAGATTTGATTGTTTGTTTGTATTGAATAGGCTTCGAAACCATGAACCGATTTGAATGGTTTATTTCACTGTTGGAGAGCTACGAGAACACTATCCCCGAACGACATAGGGTAACTTTGATCCTGGAAATATGGGGAAAGGGGGGGGTATTTGAAAAAAGAAATTACGCGCAGGTGAAACCGCGTACGGAAGACTATAAAGTTAATAAGATGGTAATAATGTATCTGTCAAAACGTTTTTCTTTGGTAAAAAACTGGCAATATAATAGTGCCAGTGGTAATTATTCCCGAAAACTAATTATCTATATATATCATACAGTCCCTACATTATTTAACTTAGCTATTATTATACTATCCGATCTGAAGAAGCACAAAACAATATATAGGCAACAAATACGGCTAGTATCATTTCCATTAGTATAACGAACTGACAAACTGACAAATGCTGCAACTATATCATCGCAAATGATTGATATGGGTACTAATAACTTGGCCCAAAACATCAATCGGACTCTAATCGAAAACGTGATGTGAATGCCGCGATAATTTTATATAATCTGTGGCTCAAAGAGAAGAGGAAAACTAAAGTACGGTTACTTTGTTGAATTTCTCGGTTTGAAACTTACTTACGTCCAAGCCAAAATGGACATGTATCTGATGGTACGCGACCGTCTATTCCATTATGGACTCTTAACAAGCAAGCTTTTCATGAGGGATCATGTGCTACCATGTTCGTAGACATCTGATTTTAGTCCTAGAACTAATGGGTCCACCCACAGTGTAGATCAAACCCGTCATGTGTTTGATAACTTCAACACAAATTGAACTCAGGTACCTATCTAAGATTACGGCCCGGCGCATAGTTAATTCTAAAAATATAACTTAATATTCTTATTGCCTTGTTTATACAATACATAGGATTGTTTGGTACACGTGAAATTGAGCAAAACATTGATGCCGTGCAATCACTAATCGTTTCATCTCAAACATCAAAAATGCACGACCCACTTACTTCCTTTGTGTGGAAAGCGATTGTCGACAACCGTAAGATCTAATTCCAAGACAATGGTAGTCACAATTTCGCGGGAACAACTGGCCCGTCCATTAATTTTCTCTCTTATAAAGAGTATATAAGGTTTAATTGTAGAGTTGAAGAAGCGAAGAACTTTCCTCACAGCAGTGAAACTTGCTCTTTATTTTTTACTAGCCTTCCGCCTGCGGCTTCGCTCGCGTGGACTATACGTTATCCTGCAGAAATGTGATATTTTTTCAGGATTTATTCGCCAACTCCCAAACGTCATACGTATACTTTTTGTCACCGACACGTCAAGATAAGTACGGAAGGATAATACTTACTACCTGTTGTTCTTTTACCCGTTTTCCCGTAAGAATGAAGCATTTTCCAGCGGTAGCCTATGTTCATCAGAGATAATGTCCGCTTCTAATAGTAAAGGAATTTTTCAAATCGGTCTAGTAGTTCCGGAGCCTAATTAATACAAAGAAACAATCAAATCTTTCCTCTTTATAATATTAGTGTAGAATACCTACAACACGATAAGTTTTAAGATTACATACATTTAAAATATATACTTGTATTAAGTAATTGAATTAATAGGATAATTTTTATAATGTTTAGCCTTCTCATTTTGCAATAATATGTAGATATATTATATTTTTTCCTAAGTCAAAGTACGATATGTCCGATATAACTAGAATGCCGTTACTTACTATATTTTATTAAATGTAATGTAACATCCCACATAAAAACAAACATTGGATAGGAATAGAGTAGGTAATGTTCTTATTTATATAGTACATACATTTGTACAGAGGAACATTATCCTTTTACGTATGTATTCGCCTCTCGCAAAAACACAATATTATTATTGTTAAGACGTTCGTGACACAACATACATGACAGCTTTCAGACTGGCACATATTAAGGAAAATGAAATAACACTATAAGTTCTAATTTTATGTGGTAAAACGTAAAGAAAATATCAAAATACGCAATGCGATATCGTAGATATTTCCAGAAAACCTTTAAATCCAAGACAAAATCCTTTATTGGAATATGACGCGGCTTTAGTAGTAGTAGTATGGTGTCTTGAAAATGAAAATATCTTTAAAATACAATGCAGAGAAAGCTTACATGAGAGATATTATGTTCACGGAGGCGGAATTGTAATAAGCTATGAAATCAGAGTGTCCATTAGTAAATAACCATTTTTTCTTTTGAGGAGAATGCGTTTGTGCACCATAACCGCGGGCTAGCTAGACCTGCGGCAGAGTGTGGACGTCGAGAATAAAGCGTCCACTACCCACTAAATTCCCCCGGTTTTCCCTTCACACCCAAATTGGGACCAGCCGGTGCCAGCCTTGTGGCTATTGACAAGCACATCCCCGGGTACCCTGATTTGAGAGGCCTCAAGTTAGCATAGCGCCTTGGGAGGCACCCGAAAAACTAGATGACCCTCAGACTTCGCTCGGGCGACCTGTGCAATGCGGCGTTGGGGAGCCACCACCATAAATAAATAACCAATAATGTTTACCTAGCCCTGCACTTATGCAACTATTGAAGTTCTAGAAAGACGCTTTATTAATTATTAAAAAGTAAAGTAAAGTGCCACCACTGCAGGGCAAAGTCCTCCATCCTTGAAATCAAGTTATCGCTTCAATGATGGGTATTGGCTTAATCACCACGCTTGCCAAATGCGGATTGGTGATCACAAACCCGAGCTGTGTCCGAAAAAACCGACACAAAGTTAGCTCGAATTGAACCCAGGACCCCGAGATCTCGGCCCGGTATTTAAACCACTAGACCATCGAGGCGTTAATTATTAATAGTTTATAAGTTTTGTTGAATCTATAAAATATATAAAACTAAAAGGTGGCTGACTGACTGACTGACTGACATAGATAGCTATCAACGCACAGGCCAAACTACTGGACGGATCGGGCTGAAATTTGGCATGCAGGTAGATGTTATGACGTAGGCGGATGCCAAGAAAGGATTTTGATCAATTCCCACGGGAAGTGGAACCACGCGGGTGAAACTGCGGGCGGCCGCTAGTACTCGTATTTATATAAAATGTGGCAGGAAGGAAATAATGTCACCAAGTCTCATAACATGCTGAATTACCAAAATAATAATATAAGTGTACATAAATTATATTATTTATGTACACTTATATTATTATACATACAAACCATAATTAACTATTAAAGTAGGTATAAGATGTGGGTCTTGCTACGTAAAAAAATGAATGAATGATAATAAACGGTTTTACTTAAACCTTTTTTAATCTTCAGACTTTTTACACCGTAGTAGCTTTCCTGCTTTGAACAAATGAATAATATTTATAAACCATTCAATCTCATTCATTCATGATGACCATTACATCATTCATTCGTTCAGCATTAAAGTCTCATAATCTTGCAAGTATTTATACATAGTTTTGTGACATACTTTCACAGTCATACTTGTTGCTTGGAGCTCCGAATATCCCGCAGTCGCGTCCCGGTCATTTCCCCAACAACCCGAGAGTGTGACTGCGGCGCCACGGCTCGTCGCGTCTCTGATTGTTATGCAATTTTCCCTTTGTAATACTAGCTGCATCGAGGTTCTGTTACAGACGTTTGGTTTAGTGGTGGCACGTATTCTTTATCAAGTATTTTTTATTTACGGAATTTGAATGTTAGTTATAAGGAGAATGGTTGCTTAAATATCGTTAAATTATTACGCTATTAAAACTACCAGTTGATTTTTTTTTCACAGTAACATAGATGCCATGTTTTAATATAGTAATGCATGTACACTGAACAACGCGTCAAGCTTTCTTAATTGAAATAGAAATATAACTGAACATTGTTTGTGATTTGTTGTTGACAGATTAAAGAAGTTTGATGTACTCCTTACAGTATTATAATAATCGGCAAATTGGTATAACATACTTAAAGACGCACTAGTGGCCGCAAATCACGTCAGTATACTCCCAATAGAAGTTCTATTAAAAATGCAAGACAAACGAATTTTGTTAACTGTTTCTCATGGCACATTCAATAAGTAGTAACTTATATCCCTAAAATATTGCATGTTCGCTCATAACACCATTTATTCGTTCAGCATTTTCTTCACCAACAGAGACTTAATATTTTACATAAATATTTCCTGTAGAAAACATGTTTATCCACCCTAAGGTGTATTCAGAAAATCCGATACATAAATTCGCTCACATTGCTTATCATATAAAATTTCGTCACTCCACACCGCCAAAATTTAATCCGTCAGGCATTCGACTAGTTGTGTTTAACACCATCGCCACAACACGTGCGCAACTCGAAACCGTTCGACAGTGGAACAGGATTACAATTCCCTATTGCATACAATACAGTATACACGTTCCTCTCGCGCGTATTTGATGTCAATAAGCCCACGAAACAAGCGGATGAAGTGTGTCTAGAATGGAATGAAATGTACGCCACTATATTGGAATAATCTAGATTCCACTCCAGCGCAATTTGATTCATGTAGTGATCTCTCACAACTGTGCGTGATATATAAATTATTTGCTTGTCTGCAATTTCGTTAACGTGCATTTCTGAATCGGGATACAAATGCAGACTACAGTGTGTTAATCTCATTTATAAAAGACAATAGATATATATCAATTAGGTAATAATAAAAACGACATGTTGTTTTTGCGTTACAAAACAGTATCTTCTGGCCGCAGGGTGTCGTCTATCGAAGATTTAGAGGACGGCTACCAACATACCTAACACTAACAACCGCGCGCCTCAAGACCATTAAATAAGCTTTTTTTAAAATTTTCTGTCTGTATGTTAGTCTATAAGGTATTTATAATATTGACCAGTAATTACTTGTAATTGTGTTGCCTGAAATAAACGTTATATTATTATTATTATCTTAAATATTTACCTCACTCGAAAATTTCGCGTTATAGGTAGGATATCAGAAAAAATACTTGAATGTTCTTCTCGATAGTGAAACGTTCCGAAGCCAGTGTTGGAGTCACTCTGTATCATTGATTATTTTATCACAAATGCATATTTTAATTTGAATCGAATGCAAGTGACAAACTTGAACGCTTAGATTATTACATAATCTAGGAAGGAAATAAAGGTTTCCCTTTTTATGTTTTCGTGTGTATTGTACATGGTCTTTAAGGATTATATACTCTAGTAAAGTATAATTAAGTAGATAAGTAAACGTAAACGGTAAGTAAACGTAAACGGTGTTTAAAAACAATACTTCGTTCTATAGCCCCGTAACCCGAATGTGTCGGACCTAACCTATAACGAACTCAATCGCAGTGGCAAGGACATAGATGTTTTTAATAATAGATTTTCTACTTTTAAGAGGGAAATTTCAAAAACTCTGAGGGACGAGTCGCCCTCAGCCCCACACAGTATTTCATGAGGTTGAAGAGTAGTAACGTAAAATTGTATTATGTATTACTTTAATATTAGTAAGAAAGAACATGTTGTGTACACAATTCTTAGGTTGCCGTCTAGTTAATACTATAGTTATTTATGAATATTATGCATGTATGACAGTAATCTGTAAGTGTACCTATAATAAATAAATAAATAAATAAATTAATGTGTAATGGGCCATTATGCGGGCTCTGAGGGAATTCATCATTAGTACATGGCCTAGCTTTCTTCTGAATACACTTAACGATTAGTGGCAGAAAAATAAAGTCTTTATATTAAACTATAACAACCTGCTCATTCATTTTTATCAAAAATATTGTTCTTCTTAGGGTGAAGGTTCCTATGTTTGTGTGTAAGGTAGTAATAAAGGTAAATAATAAATTAATGAGTGTGTGACATAAATAATATTATGGGACTTTACTTCGTGGTCCACACTTTTTTCCTTATAAATCTTTTATTTACTATGTAAAACAAATACAACTTTTGAAGTACTTTTATTTTGCACCAATTATTCATTTTGAACTTGCAAATACTTGAAAGGCTCCGGTGTACTCACACGATGAGAACCGCTACTATCCTATTCAAATGCTATTAGGATAATACCTTTTGGAGTTGCGTACCGCGACAGTGATGACTTGCACACACAAAGATTTTATTATGCATTGCTATTGGTTGCTAACGATACGGACAAGCGCAATTAACATCATTTTTAAACCTTCCAAAAAGTTATTATTATCCTAGTAGAATTTAAACCGGATAATACAATATTCAATCAGAACTTTACCCAAATCGCCTGTTTTTCCAGTGACTTTATTTAATTATAGAGTTTCCCAATTTCCCCATACAGAATTTACATTACTAATTCTATGGTTCCCCAAAAGACAGTTCTTGAGCAAGTTGTTGACAATAGCAATTGGTACTTACTTCGTTTCTGGTAAGTTTAACCCAGATTTACTCAGTTGATGCTGTTGTTATGAGTTTGTTTCAAGAGGCATGAGATTAAACTAAGTAAGAGTTATGACTGTTTGGCCTATCGCGACTTGACGACTAGGCTAAAAATATTGATACTAACTCGTGTAGGTAGAGAGATGGTGGTAGCGCATAGGACAGCGAATAAAATCTTTGCACTAAATTGTAGAGCTTTGTTAGACCAAGTTAAGGACACATGAGTTTTTCTATTTAGACCTATTTTGATGGCAATCGCTTTAATTAAATAACTGTACTTCTTCTTCTTCTTAGCGTGTCGATGACTAAATTTTATTCAATCAAAAAAAATCAAAATCAAAATATTCTTTATTCATGTAAACTTGTATCAAGTATTTATGAATCGTCAATTACAGAGTGACTCTACCACCGGCTTCGGAATGCAGTCATCTGCCGAGAAGAACCGGCAAGAAACTCGACAGTTACTCTTTTTCATCGCCATGTTTGTTTACAATTTGTTTGTTACAATTACTGATTAGTTTACGAATACCAAGCCATACAGTATAAAGTATAAGAATGAGACTATAATCTAGAAAAATCCGTGAGCCCTGGAAGACCAGTGCCCAAAGGTGGCACCTGCAGCACAAGTATGACGTATGTGCCAGCCATAATTTCACTCAACCATATTAGAGGGAATGTAACCACCCGACACATAACGCCACCACCCCAAGCACATTTTAGCGAGCATGACCGCCAAGGTTACAAACTCTTCAAGATTCTTTGAATGAAAAATAAATTTAATTTTACTGAATTATAACATTTAATGTGTTACTGTATAGCAAAGTTAACATTGTTAATACTATCGGGATTCTATACAATGCAAAGGCGCGAGTCCAATCTTCCTTGTCGTTGAGGTATTCTTATTAATACAATACAAAATAAATTTATGTCATAGAAAATATTAATGTCAATACAAAAGATCATCTCAATTATAACAAAGGCGCAGTCAGAGGAGCGGCAACAATACTACTCACTTCTACAGACTTTTATCATTTAAATAGTCTTCCACTTTATAATAACTCTTCTTGATGAGTTGGCATTTGATGTGTGACTTAAACTTGTGTATTGGTAAGTCAACAACATCCTGAGGTAATTTGTTAAATAACGTAACACTTAATCCAACAAACGAATTACCTATTTTATGAAGTCTTGTTTTCGAAACGGCTAGCTTATGTTTATTTCTAGTGTTTAGATCATGATAATGAGATTTTTTCGGAAATTCATGTAGGTTTTTTCGTACATACATAATACAATCTAAAACGTATTGAGATGGTACTGTTAATACACCAATTTCACTAAATACATTTCTTTGGGAATCACGCACTTTAAGGCCGTATATAGCTCGTATTGCCCTTTTCTGAAGTACAAAAATAGATTGTACGTCAGCAGCAGATCCCCATAGAAGTAACCCATATGACATGACGCTATGAAAATAGCTAAAATACACTAGTCTCGCCGTTTCCACGTCTGTTAAACGTCTTATTTTTCTAACAGCATAATAATATGCGGCTGAGCTGAGTCTCCCCGCGAGAGCAGTGATATTCGGACCCCATTGCAATTTCGAGTCTAGAGTTATGCCCAAAAAAACCGTTGAATTGACCATATCGATAGGTTCACCATTCACAGTGATATTGGGAACAACCTGCCTCACATTTGGCATGGTAAATTTTACACATTTGGTTTTTTTGGTATTTAACAACAAGTTGTTAATAGTAAACCAGTGCAAAATTTGTGAGACAGAATTACTCACGTCGACAAATGATTGTTCATATCTTTCAACTTTGAAAATCAACGAGGTGTCGTCTGCGAATAGCACAATCTCACATAAGTCTTTTGTAAAGTATGGGAGATCATTTATATAGATCAGGAATAGCAGTGGCCCCAAAATTGATCCTTGGGGTACTCCCATAATAAGGGGAGCGCCGAAGGAGTCTACTCCATTTATATTTACTTTCTGAATCCTGTTCGTTAGATATGATTCTATCAGGCTCAGTGAGTTGGCTGAAATACCATAATGCCGCAGTTTCATCAGCAATGTATGGTGGTCAACACAATCAAAGGCTTTCGATAGATCACAGAATATGCCAATAGCATCTTGCTTATTCTCCCATGCATCAAATATATGCTTGATGAGCGCAACTCCAGCGTCTGTAGTAGATTTGCCTTTAGTAAACCCGTACTGTTTTTTATGCAATAACTTATTTTCATTGAAATGCGAGAGCAATTGATTAAATATAATTTTTTCAAATATTTTACTTAGTGCAGGCAAAATAGAAATCGGTCTAAAATTAGATGGGTCACTTTTTTCTCCCGATTTGAACAAGGGTATAATTTTACTATGTTTCATCAAATCTGGAAATTGACCATCATCTACACATTTATTAAATGATTGCTAAATGAGGTGCTATATTATGAATAATATTTTTGATTAATATTACTGAAATTCCCCACAAATCCTCTGTGTTTTTCATGCTAAGTTCTTTAAAAGTTTTAATTATAGTGTCTGAATTTATTCTTGTAAAATTAAATGAAGAAGCGCACTCATCAACATGGCATTTGAGGAGAGACTCTGCAAGATGTGGGCTTGAGTTCAGTTTAGATGTTGTTTTCACAGGGACTTTAGCAAAGAACGACTCAAAAGCGTTTGCTAAGTCCGCATCCGACTCAATGCTATTGCCTTCAATGTTTAGAGAGAACTTGTTATTTTGAGTTTTATTTTTACAAGTCTCTTTGTTAATAATTTTTCATGTAGCCTTGCTTTTATGTGTGGCTTTCATTATCTTATTTCTAATGTAATTTGATTTGGCTTAAGCGCATACTATTTTAAATAGCTTTCTAAGTAGCTTCTAGAAGTACTTTCTAACATACTCAACCATAGCGGGGTCACTTGAATTGGCCCAGAATCCAGTGACCCGAACAGCGTTTTGGTCAGCACGCAACAACTCTGTACTGTACTTTACAAGTACTGGAACAGAGTTCAAACGTGTTCATGGGGACAGAGGTCGAAAATAAGATTCTCCACCATGTGAATGACAAAGTATAACGACAATAGGTACTTTTGTGTGGAAGGTAGATCTATGGCAGACAAAGTCCTAACATGATCCAGATGGCCTTCCCTCTGTTCTTCTAAGTAGCTTCTAGAAGTACTTTCTAACATACTCAACCATAGCGGGGTCACTTGAATTGGCCCAGAATCCAGTGACCCGAACAGCGTTTTGGTCAGCACGCAACAACTCTGTACTGTACTTTACAAGTACTGGAACAGAGTTCAAACGTGTTCAGGGGGACAGAGGTCGAAAATAAGATTCTCCATCATGTGAATGACAAAGTATAACGACAATAGGTACTTTTGTGTGGAAGGTAGATCTATGGCAGACAAAGTCCTAACATGATCTAGATGGCCTTCCCTCTGTTCTTATCACCAACGGCGAGGATATGCGCAATGTACTATGTGACGTATGATGATTACGTATCATGACGTCAACGAAAATAAATAAATAATAAATAAATATTTCTGGACATTATTCACACAGCGCCATCTAGCCCCAAACTAAGCATTAGCTTGTGCTATGGGTGCCAGACAACGGATAAACATTACTTATATACTTTTTTTTTTTTGTAAATACATACATATTATACATACAAACACCCAGACCGATACAAACAGACATGTTCATGCACACAAATGTTTGTACCGTGCGGGGATCGAACCCGCGACCTCTGGTGTAATAGCCGACTTCTCGACCATTACACCAAATGGCTCGTCAAAAGCTCGAAAAGGGAAGATCTTCCTCCGAGCTAGGTGTCTGTGCTCGGGGACCGCGGCCCAAAGTACCGTCTTGGTTAGTTGTATATATGCTAGCCGAGAGAATAACTCTGTTAGCGCGACGCAGGATCGAATATCTGATTGGCTGTCTCAGTGACGTGCGAGTGACGAGTCTCGAAGCCAATGTTTACACGTGCACTTTTCGCTGACTTGCAATCTTGCGTTGTTGTCGTCAGTCTGCCGTATGTAGCGCATTCCGATAGCCGCTACATCACACCCCCTCCTCTTTTTTGGAAAACCATTCCAGTGATGCTCCGTCCTTTGTGACGAGCGCTGCTGCACGTGGCACGCCGGTGTACTACCATGATGACCGGTCGTTGTGTGCCGTGAAACTTCTGCGTGTGCCCTGGGACCAAGTCGCTATTCTTAGTTCGCTGCCCGTGGACCCAATGAGGCGTTGCCGCTGCTTTGCGAGGAGTGATGATAACCATACTTGCGTCAGAAGATTGCTGCTGTCCGATGTCGGGGGTCACCAATGTGACGTATGATGATTACGTATCATGACGTCAACGAAAAGGGAAGATCCTCCTCCGAGCTAGGTGTCTGTGCTCGGGGACCGCGGCCCAAAGTACCGTCTTGGTTAGTTGTATATATGCTAGCCGAGAGAATAACTCTGTTAGCGCGACGCAGGATCGAATATCTGATTGGCTGTCTTAGTGACGTGCGAGTGACGAGTCTCGAAGCCAATGTTTACACGTGCACTTTTCGCTGACTTGCAATCTTGCGTTGTTGTCGTCAGTCTGCCGTATGTAGCGCATTCCGATAGCCGCTACATACTATCTCTCTATAAAAACGCTACCCGTAGCTGCACAAAAACCAATTTTTCGCTCTCGCTCTGGCCTCCACCACGAAAACTAACAAACAACCAGCACAGCTGCTAGTAAAATTAAACAGTCCGCACAATGACAACGGACTCACTCCGGAGCGTCGCGATAATATTTGTTCGCTGCACTCCGCTAAGCCGTACAGCTTTTTTTGTCACAGCCACGTAAATGACTCATGCGATTGATTCCCTATTAAGGCCCATCAAGTCTGATGGCATAAAAAAGGTATCCAATGACTGGAACTTCGTGCAATCTTACGAGTATACCTACTGACTATAGTGGGATCAGACCCTCGAAAAAAATAAAGTTTTCGACCTAGTTACACTGATTTTAATCCCTATAATACAGTGTTCTAGTCATCCTGCATAAGGCCCGAAAGAGGTGGAGATGAGGCTTTCTAAGGACAGCATAATATCCTTTTCTCCGTCCTTATCACCAATAAGCAGTTATGACCTTTTTCTCTGTCCAAAAAAAAATACCAATTTTATTGCCCGTAGCCACGAAAACTAACAAACAACCAGCACAGCTGCTAGTAAAATTAAACAGTCCGCACAATGACAACGGACTCACTCTCTGGAGCGTCGCGATAATATTTGTTCGCTGCACTCCGCTAAACCGTACAGCTTATTGCCAGTAAGTTCGTGTTGATTTATTAATTTTGTTCTCGACCAAGTTGGTTAAGCCCGTATTTTCCACTTCTGGTGATAGTTTGTAGTCTTATTACTCGAGAAAACATTGTTCTGTGAAATATGGTTGGTTTCGGATAACTCGGTTGGCAAATTTATTCGTGTTGTTGTGAGGAAATAACCGCTAGAAAGACCGCGCGGCGCGGTCGTAAAACACTTCATGCCCCATCAATTTTTTGCTTGCGCAGCGGGACGCCGCCGGGCGGCCGGTACTTGAGACGATCGTTCATTGTGACTCAGTTTGTTATTGTAAGGCCGTCAAGTGTTGTTTTTTACGCTTACTACGAATGAAGCTATACAATTAAGTCTTTTGTTTATCTAAATGGGACTCGGGTGTTGAAATACGATGCGATAAATATGGAGGTGTCGGGTTACGGCACGTTTCGGCAAGCCACTTGTATTTAAAACTATGATCCTTGTTTATTAAAGCAGTCACCTGAGGTTTTAAACTTTAAATTACGTTAATTAGATATTAGACAATAAGGTAATAAATGTAAATATACACTTGTCTATACAAAAATATTTATTTATAGCACTTTTTCTGCATATCCGGGTATAACCGGGTGTCCGGTTACCGTCCGGGCGTAACTTTGGAGTGTCTTAGATAAAAAAATACCACTTCGAGGTCTTAATTTAAAGTTATACAATATAACTAGTCTAATATTCTTACAAAGTAAACAAATATATTGACAATAGCATCAACCAATAACTAGAAATATGAAAATTAGTGCAACCAGATCCTATCTCAGTTCCTATCTCAGTTCCTATCTCCAAAAACAGTCAAATGTTGTGTTTTATGGTGAAAATACATGTAATTTGTTCACTTACCTCGTAAATCCAGCGAAATAACTCACAAAACCTACACAAAACACTCACAAAACCACCACAAATAATTCATGAACGAGCTCTGCCCGCGCGTAAAAAAACAACTGACTGGCGCAGACGACCGGCCAACTTTGACATTTATTTTTTATTTTTTCTTCTACTGAGCCTATGTTATTTTACCGTCTCACTGCCTAGCTATTTTAAGGGAGAATGAGACAAAAATATAGGGAATACGCCCGAGCGAGCAAGTTAAGTATATTTAGCTCAGTTTCCCGCCAAGCGCGACGCATCATCGCATGTCAACCGACAGTTGACACGGGCAATTTAGGATACGTCAATTTTTTATGTGATGTCAAGTGACCTTTGACATGGGCCTTTCAAGCGGATAATGATGTACATTTTAAGTTGGTAACGATTTTGGTCCACTACAAATATTGCTTTAAAGACTAGAAAAGTCGTACCTTAATGAGACAGGTTAGCAAACCCTAATTTTAAAATAGTTCTGACTAATAAAGCAGTATAAATATAAACATCAAATATTTTAAAAATACTTACCTAAAACCCATTTAATAAACTTTATTGTTGTCAATACACTTACCTGAAACAATTAAACGGAACATAAATATATAGGGATTTTAAATCACATGTTGGGCGCCAGTTTCGTCTAAACTTACATAAAAAGTTAAATTTTGTACATAATAATGTTGGTAAGTTTAGGATTATAAATTGACGTGCTTGAAAAAGTTAGAAAAAATTTAGGTATAATATTTTGAAAATTTGTTTTTGTTTTTGTTTTTGCCACAGAAAATCCTTTATTATAAATAATTTTATTATAGTTGGAGTTAAGGAATAAATCAACAAACTATGCTGCATGATCGCTGAAGCTACAAAAGATATAAAGGACCGACAAGTGCCCGAACGAACAATTGCTGCACTGCAAAGGCGAGTGGCACTCTTTGATGTTGTCGAGATCCACTGCACAGTTAAGGAACCGAATTCTTTAAAATTTGACTTAGTTTTCTTTACGGAATGCTTATTCTTGAAGATTTATAAAAAAATATAAAGTTTTACAACATTAATATCTTAATTTATCACAAATGTTTCTAATAATATTTGTTTTTCTGGACAAACATACGAACATTATAAAAGCATTCCGTTATGTCTTTTTGAATTGTCTTCAATGATCTTCTGTAAATCTTCTTCTTCCGTTTTTTTCTCAGCGAGCACGTCAGACTTATTCTATGAGCGTATTTATCTCTAGGTGGGCGATGACGAAAAACAATGGGAGGAATCCAGCACATCCAAAAAGCCATGATTCTACTGGTCTAGTTCTATTGCCAAGGACTACGGAAGTTAAATCGCAATCGCTACAATGTAATAACCCATCATCATCATCAGACCACAGTCCACTGCTGGACATGGGCCTCTCCAATTGCTCGCCACGCTGATCAATCCTTAGCCACTCGCATCCAGCTCCTACCAGTCATCTTGCGCAGATCATCGCTTCACGTAATAACTGAACTAGCCAAATCCTGGAGCATGTCCAAGTGCACCTTGAGTAGCTAGGGAATAAATCGTTTGAATAAAGAAGTCGTGCATATACTTGAGATTAATAACGTTGTTTTAATGCGGTTACACAACAAACTTATGGCACCTCAGCAAATGTTTCAAACACGAAAATTTCCCTCCTTTCGACCACCTGTTGCCATGGAAACCTGTTGGTTGTTTCAAATCTCATTTATTATTTTGCAGGTAAATGTTCCTTAGCGTGATTTTCTTGAAAGGTTTCTGAGATTTTAGACTCAGGAGAATGAACAACTCGTCGAATACTTCTTTGATAAACCACAAAGTTCATATATTATAATTATATATATTCTATAAACTGAAGTCGAAAACAAACAACAGAGGTAAAACAAAGTTGATTTTCCACTTAAATTTTTGAGCTATATTTATTGTGAAGATAAATGTATACTTTCATGCAAAGACTATCAAACAAATTATGATTAAACATCACTGCACTATTAACTCATACATTAGAGTAACACAGATACTTTTTTATCATCAAACCGCCGGCGAAAGCTAAGCTATGTACCTATGTAATTTTGATTATACAAATAAAAATAAAAATTATATACATTCGTCTTTAATAACCTAACGCCATTAACCAAATCTTCTTCGCCTATTTACATTTAAATACAACGGGCAAAAAGTTCAACAAAATGAAATATCCCTCGAAGCATAATGCCGCACACAATTAATCATTTAATATCTGATGATGACCTCCCAACTTAAGTCGCAGACTGAATTTTATTATCTCGCTTTCATAAGCCGTGCCTAACTCCGGACGGCCGATATAAAACCCCGCAAAATTTATTAACACCGCACCATTTCGTAATAACTCTGGAAATTTTGCATCTCGCCTATCATGAGTGCCAACCCGCATCAGAGTAATGGGATTATGTGACGGCCAAACAGACGCGTGATCAGGATGGAAGCTGTTGAAGAGACGCTGTTAAGTCAATTAGACGCCCCTAATTGGATGATCCGTTCCATCCAAATTTGGATGCAATTCTGGGGGAAACCTGATTTTGAATCATTTGAGTTTTTTTGAATGAGCAAGAAATTCTGTTTAAATTGGTGTTTTCCGTGAGAGGCATCTTTCGTAAGTCTTTTGATAGATTCTTGCGCGATTCCAATTTGGTATTTGTCAAAATTAACATCGTGATAATTTAATCTTTCAAGCCCCGGATTACCAGACACAATAGAAAATCTATTGTTACGCGGCACCCGAGTGCCGGTTCGGGATTGAGTGGTTAATAAGATTAAAAAAGAACGAGTGCTTCAAATTAATTGGTTTCAGTCTTGGGATTTTTGCAAATGAAGGAATATCAGAAAAATACGATCTATGTATGTAGGTAACTATAAGAAGGCAGTTATTCAAAGACATAAGCTCTAGTAATGAAGAAAAAGAAAAAAAAAACATTGTTTTAGTCGGATATAATGAGTAAGTGACATTTAATTTTCAGTCATGCTGGAATTTACAAGGTCTAAAAAAGTTCCATAATATTTAACAATATGTCACGGCACAGAGCCAAAACTAAGCCAAGAGCATAGTTTCTTCCATTAGCTGATTTAAATAGTGTTCGAATGGCTTTAAATTTTCCAGCTCAGAGACAAAGTTTAAACTAAAAACTTTGGACTTAGGTGTAAGTTTGCGAACGTTTTACGAGTTGCCTAAGGCTTTCTTCAGAAGTTTTGAAAACAAGCGTGAACTGTTTTAGATGTTGAACTTTATAGAGTTTAGAAAAATGTGGGGAAATGAAGTCGAAGGAAAGTTATATCTGTTTGTGTTAGAATTTTGGGTTCCATGCCAACAACAGCGCGATCATTTAATATGCTACAGTTTCGTTCGGCGTCCGGCGATTATAAATAACTAAGTGAATCTCTAATTGATCAAAAGCATATAAGTTGCTGACGGTATAGCTTTTTGGGAGAGATTTATGATGTATTTTAATCGAAAATACATCAAAAATGTCCAAAATAAAATAAAACCGTAAGTTTATTAAACGGCTAATGATACTTCTATTTTTCTAAGAAACAAACGCCCGTAACTAGTCTATCAAGAGTCTTACTTGTGCTTGAACAGGAAATAATAATTGCAAGAAATATGATATACCTAATAGAAAACAGCACAGGTAACATTCTCGAGCGCCATTCACCTAACTAATCTTATTAAGTAAGGCAATTTTTTCCACACAACACTGATTACAATCTCCACCCCAGACACGTTCCAAAGAGAAAAAAAAGATGCGCAAAACTGCTGTATTATATGCCGCAAATAGCTCGACCACAGAGCTTATTCGAGGCATGAACATAATTGCCGTGTCCGAACATCTGTCGCGCCAACTTTCAGCCGCTTTGTTTTTGCGGCGACTTCCCGACAGTCAGGGAAATTCAATAAAAAAATCAGCCAAGTTCGCGTCCTTTTTACGGAACCTTTCAAACGTTTTCGCAGTACAAACGGGCAACTTTTTTGATTTCAGTTCATTTATCCGGAGTAGGTAATAAATTAATGGGTCACTCGCGAATTTAGGCCTCGTTTGCGTAAAGCTGGCTGCACAACTTAAAAGGTTTTCCTTGTTTTATGTTTTAACATAAATTCTAATTATTTTATCAGTGATTAGCCGGGTCAGCAATAAGCAATTTCGTTAACAAAGAACCTATCTTAAAAATAAAATAGTGAGAATCGTAATCGGTCAACTAAATTTCAAATAAAAAATATATTTTTACAATATGAGGCATCTTTAATAATAATATCTCGCCGGATTGGGCAGCTAAACTGGCAGTGAGCTGGCCATATCAGCCGTAGAACCGATAACCGATGGGGTAAACGGGTTCTAGAGTGGAGACCGCGTCTGCCAGGTGGAGCGATGATCTGCGCAGGATGGCTGGCAGGAGCTGGATGCGAGTAGCCGAGGATCGATCAGCGTGGCGAGCGTTTGGCGAGGCCAATGTCCAACAGTGGACTGTGACAGGCTGATGATGATTATTCACAACGCATTAGAATAAATTGTCTTTTTTTATTTACATCTCTACATCGATACCAGAAATATGAATTAACGTAAGGGACATTTTGGCGAAAATGAGTTATATATATCATTGGATTCAGAATTTTCTGCTCTATCGATTGGTGTTATTGAAAAAGTTCCATCGTTAAAAAAATGTCCCTTACAGTAAGATTTTTTGGCCTGCGTAAAACGTTTTATGCCAAAAAAAATGATGTAACAGACGTTTACATTTTTTTAATAATAATTTACACCCTTACCTTAAATCTCAAATTAGTCGACTCAAATAACATGTCCCTTACTTTAATTCGTGATTAGAGAACGGATGAACCGATTTGGCTGAAAATTGGTGAAGAGGTAGCTTCAAACCAGGATACGGGCATAGGATACTTTGATGGGGGAAAGGGGGGGATAATTGAAAAAAAAATACGCGCGAGTGAAACCGCGAGGGCGACCCTAATATATTTCTAATATTAATAATATTAATATCACTTATATTTTTTTATTCATTCATCTTTCAGACAAATAATATTTTTTCATCTTTCTTTCGTTTTCAGTACATTTATTCAGTGAGTTAAATAAATAAGACTGTTTGATTAAGTCTGAGATTTTTTTTATATTTAATTTCTGATTTTAAAGCCAATGAAACGATATTATTAAAACTACAGAGTTTGATAAAGGAATCCTAATTAAACGAGATCATAAAGTAAAATACATAATTATTATTTTTAATTGATAAGTAAAAGGTGTCTAAGACTGTTAATAACTTAGAACATTTATTTAAACATTGTTACTTTTAGAACATTTATTTAAACTCAACAAAAAGTTTAATAGACTGATTAGTGTGTTGAATTTATAATAATTACGCAGACATAAAGGTCGAACATAAAAAGAAATATTAAATTACCTACTTACATGGTATTAAAATATTATAAATTTAGTAGATAATCTATAGATACATTAAATTGCAACACTGTAAAAGTCCTTTACAATAGAATTTCGTATAATTTTTTATTTCTCTTGCTGCTTACGTTATGCTTGACGGTTTACAAATAAAATATTAGCGACGTAAGGTACAACAAAACGTATTTTTTTAATGTAAGGGACATGCTATTTCTTAAACCACTGGGTATTTCTAAATTTTTCGTTCATAGCATGAAAGAAGAGAAAATTCTAAGAAACTTTGCTCTAGACACAATTAAAATTGGAGCAGACAGTAAAAAGTTATAGAGAGATTTAAAAAAAATTAATCGTTTTTTGGCTCTCCTGAAAAACAGTGTTTTGTCCCTTACGTTAATTCATATTTCTGGTATCGACATCTGTGTCACCCACCGTAACTACAATTAGTATTGGTAATTCCACAGGTTTAGACTGTCAAGTCAAAAGTCACCAAAGAATCGCTTAGCCCTGCTAAAAATATTTAAGTATTTTATGTCAATATAATTTAGGTCATGTGGGTTGTTGTTAAAATTGCAGTTCAATGAGTTTATAAATGTTTTGGTAAAAGCCTACGTGTAAAATTATCCTAAACGAAACAATTTTGCAACCAAAATGGCCCTTACAGAAAGTGCCACCTTCTTTATTGCTTATTTATTTAAATTTCAGTTATTAGCACAGGGCCGTTTTAATTTTTTAAATGTGATTCCACCTCTTTGCAGACCCTTGATACAATGTCCGTTAAATTGCAGGATTCTGTCCTTTTCGGGACAAAGGCGTAATTGCATACATTCTTAATTATTTTGATGTGAAGGTAAAAATATTACTCTTAGCCGGATACTGGGTATTAAGGTTAAAATAATGAGAAAAAATACAGGTCATCATAGTTGATTGACATGGTGTAATGGTTGAGAGGTCGGCTATAATATCACCAGAGGTTACGGGTTCGATGACCGCACGGTACGAACTTTTGTGTGCATGAGCAGTATGAGCATGTTTGTTTGTGAGAATGTCCTATCTAAAACGATCTGCAACCACTCTTTATTAAAACAACTATAAAACCAATGTCGAATGTCATAAATGATTGTTTCCAAGCAAACGCGCGGACTGATTGTGTGGTTCTATTCAGCGCCTCTTTTTTTTTTTTCGAAACAAAACATGGTCTTATTTAAAATCAAAGAAGAAAAGCTAAATTAGAAAACTTTCTTTGAAGCATTTCGGTGGTTTAGCCACTTGGATCTACTTATTGATAGTAAGTAGTCGGTTTTTTTTCTCTTAAATGTGTCCACTTCCACCACTTAAATGGTGTACACTACCTATACCACTGTGTGGTAGCCACTTTTACTAATGAAATGTCCCACCATATTATTAGCTTTGGAATAAATTAAAAGACTCGAAGATCGAATACATTTATAATAAAGTAGCAGCACTTTGAAGTTGTATTCCAGCGAAATTCCAGAGCCAGAACACAAGAATTTCTACTCACTTTTAAAGTAAATAAAATAAAATAAAAACAATAAAGATCTAGACAAAAGTGCTTTATAGGTTTTAAACGGTTGTTTCCGAGCGGACGCGCGGGTTGATTGCGGACAGCGCTAGTGGCGCCATCTAGCGCGCCTTTGTCCGGATTCCTTTTGAGTGTTTCAAAGAATCTTTATCTTTGGCCTTCACTTGAATTTCTGTACGTGACGCGCCTCGCGAACTTTGCTGAATGCACGGGTATCTTTTTATTGAGCGACGCGGACTATTGTTCGGTGCCCTCAAATAATATGGCTCTTACTGTCTTCATTTTCTAGTGTTTGTTAGGAAATGCAGCTTTTTTGTCGACCGTGGAATAATGGTTTATTTAGAACCCTCAATTTTGGGTGTTTATACTTACTGATTTTTACATCAATATGAAACACCAAGACGCATTGGGATGGACACTATCTTCACTATGAAACTACATACAGATTAGAACTAGAGGAGCCTATTTTATGGTAGCAGTGATGCTTCCAGATTTAACGTCTGAAAATTGAATAGGCCGCAGTACCTGCGTACCATCAAGGTGACTAGGTACCGTTCTGCCAACAGATTACCAAACACAAACTCTCCCGTATGTCAAATGTCCCACCACTTCGAAAACTAAGAGATTTATTCTCGTTCATTGTATTTTTTTATTAATCTTTAGAGATTAATCAATAAAAGGGATTTTCGTGCCATAGCTGCAAAAGAAGACACACAGGAAGTGTGTGCGCGTTAGGCTGTTTCCACATCAGTGAGCAGGTTGATTGCACGGGACTGCAAATGGGACATGAGTTTCTATGTAGGTACCCCCTATGTACCCCGATTCTCTTTGAACGTTTCACATATTATTTTACGATGTTTACTACGCAATATACAAAAAATTCCTGAACTCGTGCGAATATTAGAGATGAAAAAGTGTGTTTGTACTGTTGTATATTTTGGTCCTGACCCTTTATGTCAGAGGTGGCAAACGAGCAAGGGATTCGCCTGATGGGAAGCAATCACGCCCCGCCGCCCATGGACATCTGCAACACCAGAGGGATCGCTGATGCGTTGCCGGCCTATGGGGGTAGGTATGGGGGTGTGGAGTCACTATTATTACACGCTGGTGTAATGTGAGAGGGTGGTACTTCCCCAGACGAGCCGGCCCATTCTCACTGTAAAACAGCATGGCACTATCACTACTTACGCTCGTAAATTTTCCTACGTACTCCACAAGATGAACGGGGCGGTGTGCGAGGCAAAACGTGTGGAGCGGTTGTCGCTGAGCGGCGAGAGGGTTAATTGCGCTGACCCGCACTCGCAACACCCACTGCCACCTTTGTCCGGTTATCTTTTATGTGCTTTTTAAGAACTTTTATCATGTTTTCTTTTTTACGAGTACAGTTGTAAAATTGGCTGGCCCAATGATATTATAATAAAAAATAGGTAGGTAGATAGGTTACTTGAGCTAAAAAAGTGGCACCCGAAAACTGAGCTAATTAGAATAGTGAGCTGTCTCACGAAAGCATTCACAGTTTGATAGGTAAGACCGACAAACTTATCAGTTCCGGTGGCCAAAATTGGAACTACGTGAAATGTCAGTTTTTGCAATGCAAAAACAGCAAAAACGATATTTAATGACATTACTAAAAAGATAGTAGCGACGCCGCCACCGGAACAGATAAGTTTGTCGGTCTATACTCTATACGTACGCCGTGGACAATTTTTGACTTTATTTCAGTACTAACATAACCTATCTACCTCTTTTTTATTATAATATCATTGGGCTGGCCATATTATTTTAAGTGGTAAGTTTATACAAAACCCTTTATCAAGAGTTTCACTCAATGTACTGTCATCTCCTCTTGTCTATAAGTCCAGCTCATAAGAAGTATCGGTCTGGGTGTTGTATGTATAATATGTAGGTATTTATTTACAAAAAAAAGTATTTAAGTAATGCTTATCCGTTGCTTAGTTTGGGGCTAGATGGCGCTGTGTAAATAATGTCCAGAGATATTATTTATTTATTTATTAGTCTCCTCTGGTCTTCGAACACTTAAATAATAGAGCCAAAACTATTACGGACGTCTGCATCAAGCCTGCCGGACTGTGAAACATTATTTTCACTAACTAAAAATAAGGAAGGTATGGAACATAGGTATTTATGATTTCGCGAAGTAAAACACGGTGGAATAGTGATCGTTAAGCTTGCGCTGACCCACACCTTTGTCCAGTTTTCTTTTGTAATTCAAGAACCTTTATCTTAAGCTTTTTTCATACCTTTACTAACAAGACCTTTTTTATGTTATATCAGATAACTAACTTGCATGCACCTGATGGTAGGTAAGTGGAAAATAACATATTCGATTGAGGGATTCTTCTTCAAGAAGTCTTGCTTAATGTGCTGCCACACTGAAGGCTCCTCTAATCTGCGTGCCTTTAGTTTCAAGTGTACCTACTTAATGACTGTAGATAATATTTCCGGAACGTGGTTAAAGTGGCGTGGTTATTGTGGCGGCAGATTTTACAAGAGGGGTTGGAAGCTTGCTAGTCCGGCTGAAAAAGTCTTACTATCAGACTCAAGGCCTCGGCCTCGAATTTCGCGGCAGCAAGAGCGGCGGCGCACGCAGGCGCACTGCGGTCACCGCATGACACGAGCCGTAAAGAAGAGCGGCGCTCCCGCTCTCGCCCTGCTGTGTTCGAGAACGGGTCTATCGGATTCCATACAAAACATCTCGCCGCTGCCGCTGCCGCCCCGCTGCACGCAAAATTCGAGGCCGAGGCCTAAATCAAACTGCTCGATTCAGACTTGAGCAACTGGACCACTGTTTCACGGAAGCGGTCAAAGCCAAAGAAAACCTAAATTAAAATTGAACCTCGAGGGAGATTTTAATATCACAAATGCTTCACTGAGGCGATCACCGATTTCACTTGAACTTCTGCACGTGCTGTACTTTACAAACATTGCGAAATGCGTAATATTTATTCATAACCCCGCCGTATTATCTGTCCACTCGTATATTTGAGGCGTCGTGATATTTTGTTTGGAAAATCGGTAAACAGTTTAGTAGACCCTTTTCTGCAAGTTATAATAAAATACCGTTCACCAAGGTTTAATTCAACTCTAACAAAATAAATTCTAGTAACTAGTCGCTAAATTTGAGTAAGAATTGTAATTTTAGAAAGTGCAAGTTTATTGTATTTATTGGTAGGCGGCGGTTAAGTCGAGAGAACACTCACAATGCATTTGATTTATTCCGATGATTTCACTTTACAAGCGAGGGATGGCCATTCAACCAACATAGTTACAAAATCCAGGAAATATTCGTACACTGAAAGCATCTGTAAACAACAAAACATCCTAATTATATTAGCAATAATTAAGGCTCAAAGCAAAACGGCGAACGACAATAGAAATGACAAATACGGCCTAAAAACTTAACCCTTATCATGCGTGCCCCTGTCATCTACATAATACGTGCCGGGCCAGACGCGTAATCGAATTAATTATAGAAATAAAGCCAGCGTTCGAGTTCAGACATAATCGCGCGATTGGCTTCAATTTGCAGGAATCGTTTATAGCTAATTATACTTCCCGTTGATTTTCGAACGATAAATAATGCTTTTTTTGATTGCAAGCAAACCAGTTTTGACTAGTGATAGTTGTTGGTTTTTTTTTTAATCTTACAATTATTCTTTTTGATGCCTCGACTATCTATTGGCTTGCCAGGTCGAGCCCGTCTGACTCTGGAAAGGTTCCTATAGTAAACGTACGAAAAAGGCAAACAAATACGTTATTAAGTACATTAAAATCATGATAAGTAGAAAAACAAATTGCTATGTGTTTAAAACTCAAAATCACAAATAAATTGGGAACAGGGGTAGGAAGAACAAGAAAAGGCGGAGCCTCCGAAAAATGTGTCATCAACGCACTATTTAGAAGTTCTAAGAAAACAGTGACTTAATTAAAGTGCCCTATTACACTTTAGTTATCTCCAAGTTTCTAAACATGTAGTAATAAGTAACCAAACTTTCTTCTACAGAGTTGTGTAGCTGAGTAAATGATTTGAATGAACAATAGCACCGTCGCATTGTTGACGGCCTAAATTAAGCTATAGGAAGTAACATAAATCCAAATCAGTTCATTTATCACAAAACATAACTAAGCCCCGATTTATACTAAATGATTTATAGAACTGAAAATTTTATGTCTGCCCTTTTCCATGGGTCCAATAGATTTGAATAAGCTATTGGATAAACTTCAAAAGATTGAGAATAACTTCGTTATGAGCTTCATTGAATATGAATAGTGATTTTACACTGTTATGATGTCAAAATCTGATTTTGTTACTAATTTGACGTTTCAGTATCAAAAAATCAGGATTTAGTCAATATTTTTTACGTGTTTAGTCAATAGTATGTAATTTAAAAAATGTATGTTTGCAATTTAACTCACAATTTTCTAGGTTTCTAATCTGAGGATAAAGAAGTCTAGCGATAGTTAAAAAATACATGTTTATGTTATTTCACTTGCATGTAAAAACACTAGAGAATAATCATTCAAACTCCAATATTGCTTATGTATTTTTTTCATATTATTAATACAAACGAATACAGTCCCCGTAAATTAACGCGTACCTATTATGGACCAAACCCACAATATTTGGTGAAATATTCGGCAAATCAAATCGTAATTTCGGCCCAAAGGTGATCTGTTAGTCAAGATAATCTAAATCTAATTGTAACAGATCAACAGGTGGCAAATAGATCCACTCGACCTCATTGACCGTGATCACCGAGAGCTTAGTGCGTACTAGTGTGTTAATTTTACGTAATAATCCCCCGACCCTTAGGAATCCTTAAAAGGGTGATAACATCACTTTTTTATAGGTATTATTTTTTATGATGCTTAGATAATGATACTTTTAGTTTTGACGCAGTTTGTTTAAATATTTACGTTATGTTTTAGTAATATATTGAAGTAATACACGTATATACCTTACAAAATAGGATTTTAAAATGTTATAGTTAATTTTAACATTGCCGCATACAACCTTGCTAGGCTAGGCATTTATAGAGACAAAAACTGCCTGAACCTAGATTTAATAAGTAAACTGAAAAATATGTTCTATTGAACTACGTTTAGTACACATAAAACAATTTACTTTTCTTTGATTGGACGTTGGAATATTTCTTAAGAAACCTATTCCTACACAGTGAACGGGTGAGCTAAAATGGCATGTGCTACGGAATGAAGTGATAAATATCCATCTACGAGTAACAAGTGCTACGGAAAAATTACGCTACAGCATCTTCCTGTGCTACGAAACTCTACGACGGACTAAAATAACGTAGTTACACAAAAACATGAAAGAAATCAGAAAATAGCGAATAAAACTACGGTCTAAATGTACAAATAAAAGCGTCACGACGTTCGCGCGGTTGTTTCTTCCCGTTTCGGCTCCAGCGATTGCGTAATTGAACTCACTGGTCGTAACGTGACATTGCTTTTTCACATCCAGTGCCATTCTCGCCTTTCCATTTGAGTCAATTAAGGTAGAACAACCACGACAACAGGTACTTCAGTGCAGTGCGATGCGCGCTCAGCAATGGTCGCGTTCGCAAGTCACTGACCCGAATTAATTTCTATTATTTCGCGAATTGCGCGGCTTAGCCGCTGCCCGATATCGCTATGGGTTCCGAGCAACTCATAGCAAACGAGTTGTTGGCGTTCATCCAGCACGCCATCGACACGATGGACGAGGTCAGCGTCATGCAGATCTGCAAAACCAACTTTTCGGAGAAGGAGATTTGCAGCGGCAAGGTGCTGCTCTACCAGACGCTCGGTCGAGCCGACAGAATGCCGTCTCGGAGGAGAGACGAAAAAGGCGAGAAGAGTCTCCAGGACATCATCACGCTGTTGAAGGAGACTGACCCGGACGACGTGCCTGCGTTTGTGGCGAGGGACCTGCACAAGCTGCCCCCCATCACCTTCGACCACGTCGACGTCACCAGGCTGCTGAAGGACATCACAACCCTGAAAGCGAGCCTGGCTGCGATGCAGCTGAAAATCGAGGCTTCGGACTCAACCATCGCCGATTTACGTGTCGAGTTATTATCGTTACGTAATAGCTCGGTAAGTAGGTCGCCCGAGGCCTCGAATATCAACACTCGTCGCGGGGCGCAAAATGCATCCGTCGGCAGTTTGGACATATGTCTCGACTCGCCGCCACGTGATGTCCCCCGCCCCGCTGCCCGCCCCGCCGCCTGCCCCGCTGGGGGCTCCGCTGCGGAGCCGACACCTCGTGCTGGTGCGGAACCCCCGATCCGTGCCTACGCTGCCGCCGCTGCTGCTCCTGCCAGACCATCTCGGCAGACAAAGACATCGGGAGATGAACAGAAGTTGACGAATAAACGTCAACCGAAGAACAAGTGCGATGAGGAGGGCTTCATCATGGTCGAGAGGAAGAAGAGAAAGCCCGCCGCCCGCAACCACCGCGGCACCGCACCGACTCGCCCGGATGACCCGCTGCGTCCTGAGATACGTGCGACGCAGCTGTACGTGTCAAGACTGCATTGGTCTACGAAGGTCGAGGATCTCGTAGACTACATCCGAAAGAAGTCCAAATTCACTCTAAGGGTTGAGCGTTTGGATTCTCGCCATAAAGTCAACTTCGGTTCCTTTGTGGTGAGAGTGCCGACCCATCACCTGGAGACTTTTATGAAGGAGGACTTCTGGCCGCAGGGTGTCGTCTATCGGAGGTTTCGAGGACGGCTCCCAGCTGACTCAAGCCGCCTTAAGGCGGCAATATTAAATTAATTTTTATTTTTTATTTATATTGTATGTATGTTAGTCTGTAAGGTATTTATAATATGGGCCTGTAATTCATGTAATTCTGTTGCCTGAAATAAACGATATTATTATTATTATTATTATTATTATTTGCATTTTTCGATCTTTGTATTGGATTTTTGATCCGCTGTAGATAATTTTTTTCATTTGGAATTGTTGGTGTTGTTGGAATCATTTTGGTTGCTTTTTAGTTAGCTTGAAATTCAGATTACTAATGTAGGTTAAAAAAAAATGACTTTTTACTAACACTTCTTTACTCTTTATTCGTATTTGGCGCATAGTGGCCCTACGTGTGTAGGGCCACTATGCGCCAAATACGCCATCGGAGAGTCAACGATAAGTTTAATTTATCACAATGGCGTTCTGTTATTTATTTTACACACACCCAATTGCGTCATCTAGCCAGCTAAATCTTAACAGGCAAAAAGAGGTCAAAATCTTTTTTCTATGAAATTCTTTTAAAGAAACCACCTGACCTTACTTCAGCTTTACATAACTTAGTTTGAGTGTTTTTGGGACGAATTCGCAGAAAAAAGTATTTGAAGACTTTTTAATTGTTCAATTTATTAATGGAAAAATTAAACTTCTTACCACAGGTGATACAGCTTGGCGGATTACGTCTAAATGGATAAGTTTAATTAAACTCCGAGCGATGCCAGGAGCGGGCATTTCGCCAAAAACTAAATTACGGAATGTTTTGTTCAAAATGGTTGCTGGGGTGGGAAGTTTTAAACATTTTTATTTAGATCAACCACGCGTTGTGTCATAGAAAATTAGCCTTAATTATTTGGCTAACATTTTAAATATCAATGAATATTTAGTTGTATGATATTGGTAAATATACCTATTATGTAGTTTTTCCGTAGTCCGGTTTATCCGGACTGTATCACGAAAGCTTTATTATCAAAACTTTTAGTATATTGCCGTTATTTTTTTATATATTTGAAACAGGAACCAAGTATCGCTCATTATCAAGAAATACTTATGATAAGAAAAGGATCGGCCTATTTAATGTTCAAATAAAGTCATCGCCACATATGGGTACCTGCCAAATGCGTATTAGTGAATTTGGTAAAGCAATTTACCAATAAAACAAAAGTTCAATGATTTAATATGAAAAAAGATTCTGAAAGCCTTATTAATTAAGTTCCTTCAATTTGAAAAAATAATTAATTGATTGAGTCCTCTCTCCGAGTTAATTCAGTGGGAAATCTGTAGGAAATTTACATTTTCACTGGCACTGAGTTAAAAATGGCATTAATTATGATTCGGGGTCGAGGGAATTCTTTGGGTTCCTTGTCTACCACAAAAAATATCAACAGTATTTTTCTAAAAGATTTCATGTTTAAATTGAGATCTCACTTACTACATAAGAGGAGATATCAAATTCGCAAAGTATAAATACTGATTTATTAGTCAGGGCTACTTTATTGTTAAGTAATCGTTACAGTGATAGGTGCTAACTTAATCATCACGCTGTATTGTAAAATTATATAATTTTACTAGTGTTATAAACTCGTTACCCTACCCAACTTTCCACGATTTCAAAGTTGATTTTATAAACCTTGTCCTGATAAAAACAAACACAACAAAATTGCTATCTAATTTGATGCATTCGATCTGCAGTTATGCGCGTCTATACATTTCGGTGATTCATTTTTATACGTTTAGAGTATGCTGAACTTTTTGACGATAGATAGATGAATCTTTTACGAAAACCTACTGAATGGATTTAGGTAAACTAATGATTCACAAATATGGCTGATATATCAGAAAACCAGATAATATACTAGTTTTTGTCAACATGTCACGCCGCCGGCGAAAGCTATATTTCTTAGTGTTATTTTACTTACTTTACTTTATTGTTCTACCGTTAGAGGGTACTAATATAAAAATAAGACCAGCTGGAATCAATATACCGCCCCCGACTCGATCTTTGCTGAGATTTTGTTGAAAGAATGGAGTGTAATTTGTGGGCCGCCTTTAACTGTTATGGTGCGATTTTTCATTAGCATCGAAACATTTAACTAAGCGCTTAAGATATTGTTCTTTTCGTTTGCTACAAACACGATTTTCATTTGTAGTCGTTTGTCTCAAATTAACTGGGCTTTTGCTCTCTATATAACCTCTTTTTTACGTGGCGGAAATGCATTTCCGCTTTCTCGTTGACTTGAGATAAGTAGGCGGGGTACATACTACTGAGCCATGCATTTGTACTACGAGTACATAAATAATTTACGTTACGTTGTCGGTTATTTCTTTCATTTGCCATATTGTTTACTAACTATCTAAAAAATAATGAATTGATTGATAATAAAACTGAGATAATTTAATTGTATTATACATTTTAATTATTGTTTAAAGATAACGTTAAAACATTTTGAAAATAGAAAATGCTGTACAGAAATACAAAAGTAAATAAAAAGATTAATTGTATTACTTATTTCGTTCTTACCTAATCTGTTTAAAAGTAAAGATCACTCTCTATATAGTTTCAGCATTTTAAGCTTTTTTTTAATTTAACACAATCCACTTAGATATGAAAGCATTTTTCTCTTTGAATATTTAAAAACTCCGCATCTTAACTATTTCGCGTTACTTAAAATTTTACCCGACCAAATTGTTGAGTATAAACATTTTCTCAGAAAATGAGAAACTGGCTCCTACTTTATTTAGGGAAGGCTTTTTGGGGATTTCCATAAAAGGGGACTCCCGCTTCCAATAGCGGTCTGAAGGCAAGAGGTCGCTAATTGCTCTATATTTCATTCCCTTGGTTGACACTACAATTTCGCAAGGTTAATTAGAATCTACGACAAAAGGCCATGTTTCGCTTAAGGTTTTCGGGCTAGATTTTCTAAGGAAATAACAAGCGAAACGTTTAGGGTAAGTGGTCGGTAAACGAAGTCGTGATTTATATTTTTGTTGACAAATATACTACTTACAAAGTTGCTTTGATAAGATGTTTAAACAACATCATTATTAATTTTTATATAATATTATTATTGGTTTGATTAATTTCGTAATATTCATCCTACTGCAAAATAGCCTTCTGTCATTTAATTTAAGTTATTGTTTTATAGATGAAACACGGACTTAATCATCAATCTTCTCTTCCGATATAGAAACTTTTCTAAAATAACAAATTTAAATCGAAAGATTTACATATTTTGTTTGATGAATCGTAATTTTACAAAAAAAAAATATATATGCCAAGTCACAGAATATATAGTACTAACGACAAAGTGCATCCTATTCGATGTGTGCAAATCTGATTGTAGCCTGAAGAGCGAACCTCAATCAAATGATGATCGATGATGTGTCCCGATGCGAATTGACGGTGTGCTGTGACGTGGGTCCAGCTGTCACAATACTCACATGACACTGACACATTCACTCACGAACATTCAAATGTGTGCAGCTCATTCTAAAATGGACCTTATCATGTTGATATAAAACTATGTCTATAAATTTTGTTACACGTAACTGTACAGACAACTCCTTTCACCCAAATTAGTCTCATTGAAATCAAAATTAAAGATTATAATTTTTATTAATATAAAGAGATATAAAAAAAGAGAATTCAATATACAGGAGTAAAACGGAAAAAGGCTAAAAATACTGGTAAATAAAAAAAAAATGGTAGAGCAATAAATGCAATTTCAAGCTGAGAATCGGTTGTTTTCTCAAGGGGAGAATCAATTTTCACCCTAATACGGGTAGGTTGATATATCGCTTGCTATACTTGACTGTTAAATAACGCATTAAATAATGATATTGCTCTATGTCAAGAGCCCTGGGTTTACAGGAAAGTCATGTGATGTACCTAATGCATTTGTGCATGACTTTTTAAGTAATAATATGAGGCACGAGTAGGCAGTAACTTCAAGGATACCTGTAAGACAAGAGGTTTACATCGTCGACTATCCACCTCAACAATCAAATGAAGATCGGCAATGTTTCCCGATGAGAGTTTGACGGTGTGGTGTGATATGGGTTCGGCTGTCACAAATCCATGACACCGATACTTGACACTAAAAATAGATTGGATGATTCTATTAGCTCTCTGACAAGCGCTAACGTGTTTTTTTATTATACACGTTGAGTTTGCTACAGTCAATGATCGTCGTCATTGCAATGTTATTTAAACAGAAGGACAATAAAAAACATCATAATGAATATCATGTGAAACAAATAAATTCGTCCAGCGTATATTAATAAGTTACAAATATCCTGCAAATGTAACCGAATATTTTCTGGACGGCAAAACTTATTATTTTATCCGAAATGGTATTTGAACCTGATATCTGGCGCAGCCTTTTAAATGCTATTGCGTCATAGATAAATCTCAAAACTCTATTAAATAAGTAAGTAAAATGGCAAGTTAAATTAGTGATTGAAGACGGGTTTTGATTAAACCTGTCTAATTGAACATTCATGTACACTTCGGTAATGCTGTGTGCCTGTTCCATCATTGTTGTGAAATGTCGCGAGCGAACAAAACGCACCCGTGTCTCGCCTTCGTAACACATTACATGTTTGAGTATGGTGTTACCTTGTACATACTGTGTAATGTTTACATAGGATATATGAACTGATTATGTTGTTATTATAAAATGACATTGTTAATCATCGTTGATTGATGAAAATGGACGATCTTTCTTTGTAATTGATTGACTGTGTTTGGGTTTAAGCATGCACCGTGCTTAGTGTGTCAAAATTTGCTAGCGGCCGGCAATTACTTCGAATGCGCGATGCAGGATGTAATAATGATTCATCAAAGTATGTAGTTCAGCGCACTCTATCCCCTGTCATTTATAAAACTGTTTATTGCAAGCGGGTACTTAAAGTTTTAGTTTAGTTTATTGGTAAGAAGATTTACTTACTTTTTTTTTGCAGAGAAGAATGCGTTTATTCTCTAAAACCGAAAGTTAGCGAGATCTGCAGCCGTGTATAGGACTCGGGACTTAAGACTTTCATCCATCCCATTAAACTCATCCGGTTTCTCTTCCTCACTCAAAGAAGGACAAGCCAGTTACCGCCTTTTAGCGGACAGTCTCTGGTTTCTGCACCTTCTAAGTTTTATTCAGACAAAATGAATTTTAATTCAACTCGGCGCATTCCTTTGTCACGTGCCTGACTGATTATAAAGTCATAGCGGCATTCTCTAGGGTACAGTCTAGAAAGTAAAGTTAAAACGCAACAACTTTGTACATATAAGATATAAAACTTTACGCAATAATTATTGTCCTATATATCTGCTAAAACATTATAATGTTTTAGCAGGATTTAATTCGATAATAATAAAAAATTATTTTAAGTATGTATTATTTATAGGTATAGATAGTGCTTGATGCTTTTAATTGAATTGTTTTATAAAAGTTTTATTGTCATAAAATCAAATACGTCATTGTCATAATCTGAAATATTATAGTTTGAAACTCTCAGCTCAGTTAAACAGCAAGAGTTAAGAATAAATTAATCTTTAACATTTTGCACGTTTTATTTATTTACGAGTATTATTTTTCGGTTGTTGGCGGTAGTCTGATGTGAAATGAGTCTTAAATTGTCACTGTCTTTACTGCGGTACTTAGATTTTAACTCAAGTTTGCAATGACGTTCAACGTCATTGCAAGTTTGATTATAATTTCAACATTTCTTCAAAAACGTCACCAGTCCTCATTTTTTTAATGTTACCGAGCGATTCCACTACTCTCAAGGTAAAAGCTCTCCCAACTCTAGAGTTCTCTAGAGATAGCAATATCAAAAATTGTCTGTGCATTTTCCCTTAGTTATATTGCAATAATATAAGTAAGTTTTTTCCATCTCGTGGACGTCGGTATAGGTTCTTTAACCTTTTCGTTTACTTTTCCCCTTTAATTTGTTAAATGTCATAGAAAATATTAACCCTGAGAAAAATTATGTTAAGTCTTGTAAATGAACGCAGACTTTGATTTTGGAGGAAAAAACCTTAATTACGTATCCATTAGCAACAGGCCAAGACTTGAGTCTTTAAAATTAATATTGTCTGCAATAACGAAGACATTGGATCGCAAGATACATTTTCAGGGCTAACTTGCTAGAATCCTAACGAAAGCATGCATCATAATATTGGACATTCATCTGCACACGACCTAGGTTTGATACCTATAATAACCAAGAAACTTAGTTTTACACTAATAGCTTCAATTTCATCTAGCTACAGAAGATAATCCGCAGCATCTGCGCTAAATGATTTAAAAAAAGAAAAAAAACCGCATTGTTCTCGTGAAACTTTTTAACCATTATCCGCGAAGAAAGTAACAAGGATTCCTAGTGAAACATCTGGCGCTATGACTAATGATACACAACATAAGAAGTAAGAGAATTCATTATTAATCTTTTGACAAATGACGGCAAAGATTGCTCAGCATTATGCACTTGCCAGACTGTCTAGACCTTCTGCGTCACTTGTAGTCGGAACAAAGTGGGGTCCATTTAGAAAAGTCAGATAGTTGGCTGATGTTATACTCTAGCTGGACTAACTAATCTAATTTATGTTTCTGATGAAGTTTATGAAAATCTTATTTGCACTGAGAAAAAAAGTATATCAAAATGATATTTGAAAAACCATTTATATTGTCTTAAGAGCCTACCTACTGCTATACTCGTGTTTGGTTGTTAGTTATCCTAGAAACTATTTTTATTAATAATTGTCTTTTAAACTGTTTGTATACATAAAACATGCGATTGTTAATAACTCAAAACAGTTTTTGTGACAGAACTGACAGTTGATAATAGCTCGACTAACAGCTGTGGTCTTCAAACCACATTTGACAATAGAAAACAAACAATATCAGCAATATTCATTCGGATAATTTTATTTATTGAATTGAGCGTACAATGAGTTGTTTTGATAAAATAAGAAAGCTTTTTATCATTATTAATTTTCGTTTTGATCTCTATCGTGTCAAAAATCATTCAGATTGACATTCAAAATAGAAATTATTGCGATGTAATGCCCAAATAAACATCAAGTTTTCATTTCATTTGAAATCGTCGTTTGAAAAGTCTCTGAATATTAATAAAAGTTGTAAATGCTTTAGTTAAAATAGGTGCTCAAAGTCTATCTTCATTGAGTGGAACAGCGTGTGAATTATTTAAAACGCTCGGCGTCGATTTCATACTGTTTCGTGAAAGCAGACGTCGCTTCCACATTCACTTTGTTTCACGGCTTTTGTAAGGTTAGTCACTGTTTATTCAGTGGTGTTTATTCAACTTCTTAAATTCTTCGTTACCTCTGACTATTTTTTTTGGTTGATTTTTGTAAAAAATCCGGCTGAGTTAAGACTCAGAACAAAACACGACCATCTAAGTTCAATAAAAAAATAAGAACTAATTATAGGTAGGATTACTTACTACGGTTACTAATGTTATTGTCACTTGAGACAATGACTATAAAATGTAATTGAAAATGTCTGTGATATGAGTAAAACGCATGATTTAGCATATTGATTTAATTTATTGGTTATTTACAATGTAACAAAAAATGTAAGTAGCAAAATTTCATTAATAATTTCTTGAACGAAAAAAGGCATTGCTAATAAAGCAAAGCTTGCTCCTTATTTAATTCTGTTTCCAAGTTCAAGTTGTCGTAAATCCAGAAAATTATTTATATTTCTTTATTCGATCAACGTGTCATGTGAAAAGAAATTCTTTATTCCACACGCGTCTACATACATGTATATTCTGGCACGCAGAGTAATAAAATCACATAAAATTTGGGCCAAAACTAGAAGTTAGGAAGAAATAAATTTTACCCCCTCGCAAATAATATAAGAGTTTCGGAGGAAAGTGACAATTCTGGGCAAGACCGCATGGCCGCAGAATATTAAACAGGCCGGGGAGTTCAAATCCAAACTATATTATATACGGCTATATAAACATCATAATCTGGCTGATGTTACTATAACAATAGAACTGCTTTTAGCAGAAAATGTTGTGGATACCAAATTAAGGTTTTGGGTTTTTTTCTTGAACTTATGTTAGTTTAATAAAAATATCCAAAGTTTGCTCGTATTAAAGAATATGTACTCTTTATCTTTTAACAATGAATGAATTTACCACTCACTCGATGGTGACGGAAATCAAACGGTGAGAAAACCTGTACATAACACATGTACTAATAATAAACACTAATTGTTATTGCTACAAACCAATAGAATAATCTTACTCTATTTCCAAATATTTACCGTGCAAACCTTAACTGAAAAAAACACCATCTCCACTATTCAATATAGGCAATAACTTGTTAACATAACCTTTATAAGTACACTTGACCAAAATTTCAACATCAGACATATGTATAAAGTGTCGAGATAGTATCTGAAAGATCCCAGAGGAATATCCTTTTAGAACTCTTCAAAGTGTTACCCGAAAATTTAGAATTAACAAGGGTTTCGCATAAATCATTATGCTTCGTAAAAATATGTTGGGAAAAGTATATTTTGCGGAAATTCAATGCTGTGGTATAAAAAACTAATTATTGAGATCAGTTTCAATACTTAATGAACCAGGTGGGAATTTTGTTGTTGTGAGTAACAATGTTAAGCAAGTAAATATTCTAAAAACTGCTGACGTATATTCAGTAAACTTAAAAGCAGTTTTTAAAAACTAAACCGAAGAAGGCTATTATCTTTTAATGTTTTAAAGTAATATTTCCAATTTAAATAAACTATAAATTACAAAGCCACATAATAACTTCACTCGACTGAGGTTGGATAGTAATGAAATTAACCAATCCGCTTTGTATTCATAATCTAATACGTCTCGTTAGTGATCCCAATATTGTTCCTGCTAACACAAGGGTGGGTATTACCAGACAATTAACGAAATTATGATTTAGATTTGAACCTCTTACAATAACACAGTACTGTCACTATGCCAATCTAGTGCTTGCTAACTCAATTACGCACAGACGAAGTAGTGTGGCTGATTTGGTCACGACTGGAATCGCAATTCGAACCTATTAGAGGCTTAGCTCGAGGACCTAGTTATCGAAGGCTTGAGCAGATTTGGCGATATTGTCTTAGGAATTTAGTAAACCAGGGAGCAAATACTATCAGATTACAGGTATGAATTTAGTGAAGCAGGTGATTTGGATTATAATAGTTTAACAACTTGATAGAACCGTCCAATCATATTACATAAATGTCTTTCCGTGTTTAAAAAGAGGTGTAATCGTCCATACTACTTAGCGGACCGAACGACGGTTTTCGTCAGGAATGTGACATTTTTTTGAGATAAAAAGTATTCGTTCCAACTTAAGAAGGACAAACCAAAATACTTATATTATGTATTTATATTTTAAGAACTGAGCATTATCACGAAATAAAAAGTCTATATCATCATTTTCCAAGGTCCAAGAAACATCAAAATCGGTTTAAGTAAAACAAGGGTAAAAGAGTAACAGACAGACTGAGTTATTTTTCTATTTATAATATTCCTATAAAAGTATGGGTTTCCAAATTATAGGTACCTATTTAAAAAATAAAAACAAAGATCAAGGAAACAAGTAAAGGTATATTTTTAGAAATATATCATATAATCGTGAATGTTTATGGTGAAATAAAAAGTAAACCAATACGGAAACCCGCTGAGTTTTCCTTGAACATATTATATACGGGTAGCATTAAATTTGTGAAGTAATTCTTCAAAAGTAAACATTTTTGTGAAGCAATAAATGTTTATTTCAACCAAAAGACTAAGAACGTACGTTACAATAACAAAAATACACATCTTCACGCATTTGTAAGAATCAATTCGTGTACCTATCCTATGCTCTTGAAATATAGAAGTGAAGTATCAGTATCAGCTTATTTTATAATTATGTATCTCACAACAGGATAAAGGCTCCATTATTGAAATCGAGTCATCGTCAAAATAATTGCAAAATATGTCCAAACATTCTGACACGTTTTTTTAATAAGCCCAGGCACGGTTCCTAAACCATCGAAAAATATTATAAGTATCTCATATCAAATATCGTACTTTTAGATATTTAGATTATAATTATGCGGTAGTAGGGTAAGAGGTACAATTATTGGCACTTTAAGGAATTTCGCAACTTTAAAGGCCTGTAGAAAATCAGCCAATTTAAATATCGACTTAAATTTGATTTCGTATGATTCTTTATTTATTTGAGAATAGATTTAAACGGGTTGATAGTTAAGAAATGTGTTAGAAATACCAAAAATTCCGCAAAATATGAAAAAACACCGAAAGTCACTATTGTTGGCACCCTAAAGTACAAATATTGGCATAGAAAAATGTACAATTGTTGGCAGTGCCAATAATTGTACACGTGACCGTGCCAATAACTAATCGGATCGCCTAATAGTGATGGGAAAAGTGAAATCTATATACTTACGAGTACCTATACAAATAATTTGCCGTTCGTTATAGGCGTTAAAACTAGAGAACGGCTGAACCGATTTGGCTAATTTTGGTTTTGAAATGTTCGTGAAAGTCCAGAAAATATTTAAAAATGTGAGAAAATAGAGAAATCTAATTCCTAGGTCTTGCTTGGCGGTAATTGGAACGCCAAGCACACCACGTGGGGCTCCCCCTCGAACAATCCGTTCGGCGAGGACCTAATGTCCTGGGCACTCAGCTTGGGACTAGTGATCCTCAACAGGGGGAGCACGCCGACCTGTGTGAGGTCGTCGACATCACCCTGGCCACCTCACATTTGGCGGGCCGCGTCACCCAGTGGCGGGTGGCCGACGCGGAGACCTTTTCGGATCATAAGTATATCCAATTTGGTATCTCCGTAGGCGGCCGTGGAACTCAAGTCCAACCGAGGAAAACATCCCGAATGGACGTAGGTGGACAAACTCAACCCCCCAAGTACAGCGACATTGCTGGCTCTTATATAGTCGGTATTAGCCACTTGAAGCTGATGACCGAGGAGCAAATGCGGCTGATACAGGAGGCTATCAAGGCTTCAACAAGGTGGTAGATGCTAGCCTCAGGGGGGTACCGAAACTCTTGGGTTTGGCCTACAAGACAGGCTGGATATTGGCGACTGCACAAACCAGGGAACCAAGGACTGGCTTGAGGGCTTAATCCGAGAAATGGAACCATGGCCCGGTGCAAAGCACTCTATTATACCAGAGAGCGAACTGCCCAAGCCAAAAGTTGGGACCGCATTCTGCCCCGGAGCAATTTATGCTATGGGTGCAGAATGAAGATCTCAACCCAAAAGTTTGGAGGGTTCTCCACACGAAGGAGGAAGCGACAGGATCTATTGTGACCTTCTCTCTCGATGACCAGTCTGTGGAAGCCCTCAAAAACCGTGGAGAGGCCAAATTTGGTGTGAGGACACTTGTCTTCAAAATCAAAGGAGGCCAGGAGACGGAACCCCCAAAAGTGGCGAATCTACCGCCCACCACCAGCAGTGTAAAGGAATCGAAGAGGAGAGAGTTGAAACCCCTTAGGGAGCCTCTAAAGGCTACCAAGGCTTAAAGCCTCCCCCTCCAGATAGGTAGCTCACTTTTTATTAGCTGAGTAAATATACAGTCGTTTTAAATCGCCGTGTAAAAATCTACCTATTAGTAGGACTTAAAATGCTTTAATAAATACATTTTACAAAACAGTGGCACATCACTATTAGAATTTCATAAAAGCTGATACAATCATTGGCACCCTTCGAGATACAATAATTGGCAGTGCCAATCGTAAAAAAAGTACAATTATTGGCACTGCTAAAATTTGAAACCACAATAGATAAGAAGACAAGTAGGCATTTTATGAATAGAACTTTCGAGACTGGTTAAAACACAATCATAACATTAACAGCGATTTTGCAAAACCGTATTTCAATAATTGGCAGGGGGTGTCAACGAACTAGTTCTCCATACAAACAAAATTACAATTATTGACACCCCCTAAAAGTTTTTTTCCAACAAGATTTACGATTGTATTTGCTGCAAAACCCACTATTTAACATCTTATTTAACTAAAAAACATTCACTGACCAGAAATTATCTACAAAATTAAAAGTAATAAGTCGTTAAACTTACCCTGCATTCACAAATTTTCTTAAGGAATCACGCACAAACTGGTTTCTCTCGGGACCATGACCGAAAAGATTTTTTTCCAGTGTTGTCAGTTGTAATTATTTAAAAACTACTATTTAGTGTTGTAAATGAATAATTAAACTTTTATTCTAAATCTTTAGTTTATGGATTTTTGCCGCGAAAAGCTTAATATTTAAGTTTAAACCCCAGAGTGCCAACAACTGGAGGGGGGCCAACATAAGTATAGTTTACCCTACCCAAAAATGGGCGAATCAAATATGTAAACGAGCGTCACCATAACAATGACAATAATATTATTGCAAAATGTTGTAATAATTTTATAACAGGGCGATATAATTCGTTTGAATATGGTCAGTTGCAAGCGCAAAAAGATATGTGAAAATCTTATAATTGCGACATCAACTTCTATATATTGAGCGTATAAAGTTGAAAATATTACGCCTTTCATATCACTCAATTCTCCCACGTCAATATCACCCTTTTAAATCGCAGTTTTACTGCTGCTGATCGGATATTTGAAGACCAACATATCTCTTTTTATTGGCTTTGTGTTTGAAACAGTCATCGTTTGTTTGTAGTACACATAAATCACAAGGACGGCAGTGGGGTGATTGAAGAGAATGTATAGCACTATTCCATTTAATGGTAGACGATGAATATACAGCATTGTGGATTTTCAAGCTAAATTCTTGGACGAGTTATGAAATAAATAACATAGGTTAAATTTCGCCTTCTTGCCTGACTCCTGCAAGCCAGAATCTGAAACATAATTTTGAGTTTCTTACCTAGGTTTAACAATGGGCTTGATATAAAATTTTATACGGTTATTTGAGTCCTTGAAGCATTGAATTTACTCAAAATCTTTTAATAAGTCGAACGTTTAATGTAAGTTTGTCATTGCAAACGTAACAAAGTGATTTTCTTTAGCTATACGATTCCATTTATTCAACAAATGATCTAGTGAATGAGTTATAAATAAATTCAATTTATCGTGTAGGTATGTTATGGGTAGTGACTCATGAGAGCTACACGAAAAAGGATTGCCTTTGCACTTCTAATGATGCCTCAATTTTAGAGTCAAAAACTAAACAAAGTGATACTTAAATCTTCATAACATCGAACACGCATCAACGGTGATACCTAATCTAAAAAACATAGTTATTTGTATATTGCCAATAACATCATATTGTTATAATACCTTTAGAAAACATGAGACACAATATTACGAGAAAATAACCTTTAAGAACGTAAATAGTAAAGACTAACGTATCATGACATCAAAGGGTAAAAGTAATTCTTTAACACTCCACAAAGGTTGGTGCTAAAGAGCCGAAAAAAGTAACATAAAAAGCGACCCAAAAAGTTACGGCTTGATACAATCAACACTTTGTAATAAGATACCTCGTAAGTCTTACCTCGAGTGTTTCCCGGGAAATTCAAAAAAAATACCATCTTCCATTGCCGCCCATAAATTTCCGCCCCAACACGGCACTAACCATCCGTCATCAAATTCAAATTTGATTGGCCCGCTTTGAACCCGCCGCGAATTTATGAGTTACGCGCCCCTGCGTTGGTACTAAACCAGTAATGGACATTAACGGGAAACCGCTAAAATATCACATTAATTTAACGCGAATAAGTATCAAATGCCAATTTCTAGCGAGCGATTTGACTGGAAATATTTGATTTCATATAATTTTTTTCGTAACAGTTATCAGTTATTTTCCAAACCGGGCCGCCACCCGCGGTTATGTCTACGTGGTATTTCGATAAAAAAAGAGGCTAGTTTTTCACAATAGTGTGCGAGCTTTATCTTAAATCTCTTCTAGATTTTGCGTAAAAAAAAATAACAAACATCCATTTTCACAAATCCTGTTAGAAATATTAGTTTATGTATCACATTTAGGTAACTTCGAGCATTCTGTTTGAAATTAAAGTTACAGTTAGAACATAAATATTTCCATATATTTAATGTTAGTTTACATCAAAACAAAAAGAGTGTGTAAAAATATTGGAATTTTTTGGTGTCAGCATTGGCAAGGGATCGCAAAGGATTAAAACGTGAAAAATTGGTGAAACAATCAAGTTTCGTTCCCAGATAAAAAGTATGTGAGAATTTATGTTCCTTTCAATTAAAGTAAATTTTTGCTAGGTTTTGACCCCCGCTGTTAAAAATTAAAATACATTTAGTAATAGTATAGAATAACAAAATTTGTTTGTATGTTTTATTTTTCAAGTTTTAGTAAGGTTTTTCAAACTTGTGCAATCTCCCCACAGCCCGTGTAAAAAAATACCCTAAGCCATCTTACAATCATATTATAATTGGAGAGCTAAGAGCCCCTCTGGCTTAAAAAATAAAAGAAAACCAACTGCGTATTTTCTCGACATCAAGAAAAGGTATGTCAAAATATGCTAAATTAGTAAAACTCTTGAAATATTTTTATTAATAAAAAGAACCGAGTGTTAGCTTAATCGCCACTGTTGTCAAATGCGGGTTGGTGATTGATTACAAAAATTCATGTTTGGAAAGCTTGAAACAAATTTTGTTTGTGACTATAGGTAAGACGTATATTAAGAAGATGATTTCTGGTTTTCAATAAGACATCTAAAACTGCGGAACTTTTTATGTTATCTATGTCAAATAAAAAAATCTACTATTAATACATTTATTTATTTCCTACAATACTGCTTTGTATTCAGTAACTTGGAAATGGAGTACAGAAATAACTCTAGAAATTACTATTCCGATTTATTAAACCAATCATTATTATTCTCTTAGCACTCTATTAGAATATAGAGTCATGAAATTTAAATTATGTTTCGCGAGTAAATAAATTCAATATAATTACCAGTTTTACGTAAAATGGAGGTCATGAAAGTAATTGTTCAAATATTTACTTTGACATGAAAATGCATCGTTGACTTTTTGTTTTTTAGGTTCAATTAGTTAAAAAAATAAGAAGCCATTAAACACAAATTAAATTCCTTGTATGCATAGGTACTGATATATCAGAGGAGTCTTTTTATGTTTATTCAATTGTCAGACATGCACGCAGTCCACCTGAATATAAGGGTAAGCGGACACTATTCTATCCGTGGAGGATTTTTTTTTGACCAGGAATCATCGCTTCTGGAACCATATCGAAGTAGTATCAAGGATTTCAAATTGCAAAAAAAAAATACAAAAGACTGATCGATGGTTTTGATTAACAGTAAAAAGATAACCGGTCCAAACACACGACGATGCATTACTACAAAATAAACTCCCTGTCGATAAAACAGGAGACATATTCATTCTGCATCGTAAACGAGCTTAACCAGAAAAGTGCTAAATCGCCTCACAAGATAGGATCTCGAATGCTTTGCTGGGCATATAGTACGAGGGACTGAAAACACACCACACGTGTGTGATAGTGCATTTTTTATTACAGCCGTAGTGCTGATCTTCTGTTTATGACTACAGTTGTGAGAAACAGCAGACGTTTTAAAGTGAAAACTGCTCTGAAACTTACTTACTTACTGCAACTTATTATAACTATATTTTTAACACTTTTTTTAGGATGGGGTTTAAAACCCTTATATAAAATATTGCGCTTACCCTGCAAATATTGCTTTAAGTTTAAGCCATTTGTTCAATGCCATGTTTAGTTATAACGCATTTTACTTAGGAAAAAAAACAGCAAAGGACTCCATTACTAGGTAGCCCCAAGCTGTGTCCAAAAAATTAAACACAAATTTGGCCTGACCCGGAAATTGAAATAAAAACCCCGAGATTAAACCGACTGGTTGAATCAAATAGTACAATTTAATATCATCGTAAAAAAAAAAACAATATAGCTTTTCGTGTGCCTCTTATGACATATATCTATATTAACATGAAACTTCATACAAACTTGTCAAAATCAACTCAAATTGCGTTAATTTATAGCCTCCAGTGGTATACAGCCAATGTCTACGGAACAGTCTGAATGTGATTGTAGTTACACATAATAAACGAGAGCACGGGTCTTTGAATTTGACAGCAATATATATTAAGGACAGTAAAGAATATTCAACCTAACACTAAAATTACATTACTGTTTGGTGTAATAAAAGATAAGGAGAAGTATTGAGGGTGGAGAAAAAGGGTGGAGATCCGGGTCTAAAATTCAGCGATTGTAAGTTTAATTCTGCCACCTGTCTGGTTAGTGGTAGAACTTACTAAAATTTTCACTTGCAAGATGTTCCCCACCTGGTGAAATCTGCCTACATAATAACTTTTGCTGTATTCAACGGTTTTTGTTTCTCGTAAATGACAACAGCATTTTGCTACAAAAATGCGAAGAAAATATTATTTAATCCACAACAAAAACGGCACATATACAACGGGACTAATACACGTACTTTACGTGTTTTTTTCTATGATTCGAAATATAACCTTATAAATTGTTCTGAATGTCACACCGTTTGTGGAAACGCGTACTGTATTTCCCGATTCAATATTCACTGTTATCTTTTCTAGACTGTGATTTAAGCGTTTGCCCGAAATGAAATTCATATCCGATTGCGGGAACATAACTCATTGTGGTTGACGGAATTTCGCAGAATGTTTGGCGCACTCTGAACCGATCTAACGCAGTAGGCTTCGTTTGTTCAGATATACTGTGTCCACTGTCCAGCTATTAATGGTTCCCTTACCTAAGCTACATAGACTTTATGAGATAGACCTATTGCTCTACTAGTAGGTAAATAAAGCATGATTTCAATCAAAGTGTGGTGATTAAGCCAGGCCTAGTACCCATCATTGTAACGATACCTTGATCAAGGATGGAGACATTTGCCCTGCAGTGGGACAGTATACCTATAGGCTGATACTCAATCAAAATATCGCGGTTTGTTAAATTAAAACGTGCCTGTTGTAATTAACAGTAAATATTATAATCTTAAATTAATAATATTAGTTGTGTTGTAATACTCGTAGCGCCATCTAGTGTCTCATATCATAAACACAAATTGTTATTCCTTTACTTTTAATATCTATGTTTATCTATGATTTGTCTCTGGCCTCGCATTTCCTTGAAATATTCATTCACTCTCCGCCTCCATCTTGCGAACTGGAAAATGTGTGTCTTTAAAGTGCTAAATAAAACAATAGTAAAACATCAGTTTTCTTCTTTTATTATAACATGGTAGAAGAGCGTAGTTACCAAAATACCTCAGGCATATGCAGTATAAGTGAAATAACAAGATTTGAAGAAAATACGATTGTGGTAAAAGGAAGCGTCACATGTGCTTCAAAACAATTTCAGAAGAATTTTAACAAGAAAATATTCTACTTAACTTTCGCCGTATTCATCATAAAATGGCTAGAATAGAAGATATCATGTTACCCATTTTTGATGGTGCTAATTATTCAAGCTGGAAATTGAGGTTATTAACCTTGTTGGAATACAAGGAATGCAACGAGCCGGCCATTTGCAAAATGCCCGTGTCTGATTCAAGTAAAAATGCAGAGGCGGAAAAGAAGAAAGATTTAAAAGCAAGGACGATTATAATGAGTACAATATCAGATAAACAATTGGAGTATGTCAGTGAATGCAAAACAGCATATGAAATGGTGAAAAAGTTCGACAAGATGTATCTAACTCAGTCTACAGCTATGCAAATGTTATGTAGAGGAAAAATTGAAGAAATTAGGCTCAACAATTATAACACCGTGGAGGAGTTCTTTGTTGTTTTTGAAAAAACCATTAATGATTTTAAAGTGGCTGGAGGAAAGCTGGATGAATCTGAAAAGTTAAGGTATCTGCTGAAAGCACTTCCACCAAGCTATAGCTATATTGGAGATTTTCTTGATGTAATTCCCGAGGAACAAAGAACAGTTGAATACGTACAGTCTAAAATAAAAGAAAAGAATATGACTAATATGGAAACTAAGAAGAACAATGTGAGTACATTTGCTGCTAAAACTAAGGCCCAATGCTTTATCTGTGGAAAGACTGGCCATATAAAGAAAGACTGCTGGCAAGCGCAGAGAAATAACCAAGGACAACAAAGCTACCGAGGAAGATATCAATCCAGTCAAAGTCATCGAGGACTGCAACGAGGCTTCAACAGAGGTGGTTTCTACAGAGGTCGCAGCCGAGCCAGAGGTCAAGGTCATTCCAGGGGTGAATCTGGTGAATCATCGAGCAATTTTTCATCCGAGACATGGACAGCTCAAGTATGTAACTCGGAGATAAATCAGGTATCTGGACTTTTATTTACTGATAATAAAAAATGTAATGACAGTGAAATTTATTGGCTTTTAGATAGTGGATGTACCGATCATATAATAAATAATGAAACTTATTTTTATAATAGTATAGATTTAAAAATTCCTGTTGATGTGAAACTACCAGACGGCAAAATGTTAAAAGCAACTAAAGTAGGTACTGTCAAAATTTATTTCAAAAACTATTATAATAAAAAACATGTAGATTTAAAAAATGTTTATTTTGTGGAAGGAATTAATCAAAATTTGTTAAGTTTTTCAAAGATTACTAAAAGTTGTACCATTGTAGCTAAAAATGAAAATGCTAAAATTTATAACCAGTTTAGAGAATTAATAGTTGTTGCTGATAAAATAAATAATTTGTATTGTGTAAAAAGTTTCTTAGCGAACATCCATAAAAATGAAATGTATGCACATTCAGTTCGGTTATCACATAAAGAGAAATGGCATAGGGCACTAGGTCATGTAAATTTTCAATACTTAAATAAGTTAATAAATGATAAATTAGTAGATGGTTTGCCAGACAAGATTGAAAACACGGAAATGAAATGTTCAAATTGTATTCAGAGTAAAATGTGTAATGTACCTTTTGAAAATAATAGGAAAAAGACTACTGAAATTTTAGAATTAATTCATACTGATTTAAATGGACCACACAACACTACAGGTTATGGAGGAGAAAAATATTTCTTGACATTTATTGACGACTATAGTAAGTGTACAAGAATATTTTGTATTAAAAATAAATCTGAAACTGCTAGTTGCTTTATAGAATTTGTGAATTTAGTAGAAAATAAATTTAATAAAAAGGTTAAGAAATTACAGTGTGATAACGGCAAGGAATATTTAAATAAGGATATTTATAATTTTATACGGCAAAAGGGTATAGAGTTGTTACCATGTCCACCCTATGTACATGAATTAAACGGAGTAGCTGAAAGATATAATAGATCTGTTATGGATATAGGTAGGTGCTTAATGAGAGAAGCTAAAATTCATAGAAGGTATTGGCCAGAAGTAGTAAAAACAGCAGCTTACTTAAAAAATAGAACAATTGCAAATACAGTTGAAAATAAAACTCCATATGAGATATTTTTTGGAATTAAACCTAACGTAGCACATTTAAAGATTTATGGAAGTAGAGTCTTTGTCAGGGTTCCTGAAGTTTTAAGAAAAAGTAAATGGGATGATAAAGCCCAATTAGGAGTTTTAGTGGGTTATAATGAAAATGGTTATAGAGTTTTAATAAATAACAGAATAATTAATGCTAGACATGTACAAGTGGTGGAAGAAAATACTCAATTAATTTGTTTAGAAAAACTTGATGACCAAAAGGGAAATGGTAAAGATTTAGATGTTGATTTAAATACTAATATGTCAAATGAAATGTGTAAAACCGAATGTGTAAGTGATGAACATTATGTAGATGCAGATGAGACAAATTCTAATAGTCCAATTAAAGATCTGGTTAGTAATGATAATTTAAATGATACTACAGACAAATGTTTAACAGTAGATAGGTCAAAAAGAATTAAAAAACCTGTTTCAAGGTATGGAAATCCAGTTTCGCATTTTATTTATGTAAACTATATTGATGCAAATGTACCAAATACATATGAGGAGGCCATGAACTCCCATGAAAGTAAACAATGGCAAAAAGCAATGAATTCTGAAATAAATAGTTTAAATAAAAATAATACTTGGCAAATTGTTGATCGGCCAAAAGATAAAAAGGTTATAGATGTTAAGTGGATTTTTAAAAGGAAAAGCAATAATGTTTACAAGGCTAGGTTGGTTGTTAGAGGTTATCAGCAAAAAAAATACATTGAAAATGTTTATTCACCGGTAGGAAAAATGCAAACATTAAAAATTTTATTGTCATACAGTTGTAAAAATAATTTATTTATTGAACAAATGGATGTTGAGACAGCCTTTTTGAATGGTAATGTAAAGTCAGAAGTTTATATAAATCAACCAGAAGGTTATGAAATTGGAGATAATAAAGTCTACAAATTGCAAAAGGCTCTCTATGGTCTTAAAGAAAGTCCTAGAGTATGGTACGATTGTTTTGATAAATTTATAAAAACTTTGGGTTTTGTTAGAAGTAACTATGACTACTGTTTATATGTAAACAGAGCAGACAAAGATCCAATATATATATTAATATTTGTCGATGATTTTTTAATTTGCTGCAAAGATATAAACAAAATAAAGGAGATAAAAACTAGTTTAATGAAAAGGTTTGCAATGAAAGATTTGGGAAAAATTAAAAGCTATATTGGCATAGATATTGATTACAGTGATAATAAAAAGGTAATGACTCTAAATCAAACAAAATATATTGAATCTTTGGCTGCAAAATATGATATTAAAAATTCTAAGTTATATGATACTCCAATGGAAACAAATTTAAAATTAGATCAAGCTATAGAAGTAGATGAAAGTATTAAGTATAGAAATTTAATAGGTGAATTGTTGTATATCAGTACAGGCACACGGCCAGATGTCGCTTACAGTGTAAATTATTTGAGTAGATATCAAAGTTGCTACAATATAACTCATTACAAATATGCGATGAGAGTGTTAAAATATCTGTATAAGACTAAGGATTTAAAGTTAACATACTATGATAATGTAAAGACTGAAATATTGGATTGTATGGTAGATTCTGATTATGCAGGAGACAATGTGGATCGAAAGTCTACATCAGGTTTTATTATTAGATTTTATGGAAACTTAATTTTTTGGAAAACTCATAAACAGAATACAGTAACTAAATGTTCAACTTTTGCAGAATATGTGGCCATGTCAGAGGCAGTAACAGAAATACTTTTTATTAGAAATTTGTTAAGTGAATCATTTAATGTTAAATTTTGTGAACCAATAAAGTTGTATGAAGATAATACAGGTGCAATTGCAATTGCCAAGTACGGTAACTTTACAAAAAATTCAAAACACATTGAAGTTCAGTACCATTACATAAATGAAAATTATGAAAATAAAATAATTGATATTGTAAAAATTGATACAAAATGTAACTTAGCAGACATGTTAACTAAAACTTTAGATAAAACAAAATTTGTAAAAGCTAGATCCGAGTTAAAATTAATTTAGTATATGTATTAAATATTAATAATATTATTATTAATCTAGTATATTATGTATATGCATTTCTTTCTTTAAAAACTGTTTAAATAAGATATTTAGATTATAAATTTAAGGGGGCGTGTTGTAATTCATGGTAAATATTAATTACTGTTTAAATAAAATATTTAGATTATAAATTTAAAGAGGCGTGTTGTAATTCATGGTAAATATTAATTACTGTTTAAATAAAATATTAAGATTATAAATTTAAGGAGGCGTGTTGTAATTAACAGTAAATATTATAATCTTAAATTAATAATATTAGTTGTGTTGTAATACTCGTAGCGCCATCTAGTGTCTCATATCATAAACACAAATTGTTATTCCTTTACTTTTAATATCTATGTTTATCTATGATTTGTCTCTGGCCTCGCATTTCCTTGAAATATTCATTCACTCTCCGCCTCCATCTTGCGAACTGGAAAATGTGTGTCTTTAAAGTGCTAAATAAAACAATAGTAAAACATCAGTTTTCTTCTTTTATTATAACAGTGCCTAAAAACTTTTTAACATATTTTATATACACGTGTATACTAACTACTACCGACAAGCTTAAAATGTTTTTTTATTTTTCAGAAAAAATAAAACAATTTTTTTTTGCTATAACAACCGTTGGAATATTTTATATCGATGGCTGCAGCTTTGAGAATCAGTACAGATAAATTAATAGCCAGATGAGTTTACAGCGTGTATTATAGAGTGCTTGGTACTGTAGTATAGCCCTCAATGGAATATGACGTAAACGCTACTAGTTACTGACAGCAATGTATCGTACTTAAATTTTTCTTTTATCAAAGTTAATAGCCGAGAAACTATGTGCGTGCCAAAATTAAAAAATGAAAGTACACGATAGCCGATATTATAGTTATATTTTGTTGTCGAGCTTGTTACCTTCAGAATAAGGTTTATTAAAAACCTCATTCATCCGTATAAAGCCAGGGTGGCTAGAAAAATATATCCACTTATTTTAAACGTTTCGGTTTCATTAAAAATATAGAGGTAAATAAATTACCCTATTAAGGAATAATTAGGCAATTAATACAGGGCTTACCTGTTTACTACGTAAGCGTTTAAGAATTAACCTTAAATTCTTGTATTTTCTAAATTATTTTATTTGAAAGCGATGTTACATTGTGCCTTACAAATAATTATTCATTTCATTTGACAAGGGACTTTAACAAATATTTGGTAGAATTTATTTAAAAGAGAAGGGCAGAAATGGGCCTAATCTTTAATGTTCTTTGTACACCATTGAAAATATATTTAATATAATTTGTCACAAGTTTTTAAACCACTGGAGGCTATAAATTAACGTCACAATTTCATTCCATTTTTTTACCAAGGGATAAAATAATAATCTAATAAATGAAAATACTCTTGTTTTTGTAGTGCATCCGGTGTGTTATGTGCATAGTGCATAGTATGTCCGGTAGAATATCGTAGAATATTAATAATGATGCTACATAAGAAAATCAAATAGAGATTTTTCGATCTATCCCATACAAATGACAGCTTAGAATAGAGGCAAGATATTTTTCATCGGACGGTCATATAGCCCCAAACTAAGCATTAGTTTGTGCTATAGGTGCCAGACAACGGATAAACATTACTTACATACATATTAACCATATAAACACCCAGAACGATACAAGAAGACAATGTTCATGCACACAAATTTTGTACCGTGCGGGAATCGAACCCGCGAACTCTGGTGTAATAGCTGACTTTTCGACCATATTTTCCAATATACCGTATTATCATCATTATTACTGACCATAATTTCGAAAATACTTCATAAGAACCTCGGGTAATTTTAAGCTGTCAATTTCTGCTTGACCCAAAAATAGAGTACATACATAATATATCTAACGCTATCCAACGTGTTCCATTTCCAATTGTAATATACCAAGACTATAATACTATATCCCTAGGTCTAAATATATTCGTCCTCAGACGGTCGCAGTCACAGAATGAAAAATGTCGCTCGCTGCCCGCATACGCGATCACGTAAACACGGCTCTTGCGGTCCGTGGAATTTCACAGTGCGGTGGCCGTTGTCTATAAAACAGTGTCTGGGTTTTTAATACCGGAATAAATGGATAATCCTTTTACATTTCGGCTACTGGTCAACTACACACTAGTTTATTTTAGTTGTCTGATACGACCATAGAGGGAATAGGCGTGAAAATAAGGGCTAATTCCTAGGGCACGTTGTTATAAATATCCATAACTTCGAGACTCCGGAATGCAAATAAGAATTTTCATACAGAAAAACCCTGCCATGTAGGCAGCCAAATTTGAAATAATACGACTCTTAGAAGTAGGTATTTAAAATTAATATCGAAGGCCAAGACTCTCTTTGAGTCGCTGCACAATCATACTTAGTAAGTAAGTAGGTAAGTAAGAAGTATTGAGTTATAGTTACGTGTATTGCGTGTCCAAAGTGGATGTATCTTTATCTTTTTTATACTAACTCAGTTGGAAGACAGGCACGTAGCCCACCTGCAGATGGTAAGCGGCCACTGCGGCCTATTCCATTGAGGGACGCTTTACCTGGAAGCGCCGCTCAATGTGCTGCCAGACTGCACCCATTTACAAATAGGTATTTATTCCTACTCGGTTCGAACCTATCAGCCAATGCACTATAGGCGCAGTCCAAACATAGCCATGTAAATATGTCTCTTCGCGGTTCGCGGAATTTCACAGTACGGTGGCCGGCGCCTATAAAACAGTGTCTGGTTTTCAACACGGGAATTTTCACGAGAGATATTCCTTTTAGTGGATAGCCACGTGCTTTTCGGTTATGTTGCGGGTTTTTAAATAAATATTGGGGGAACGGATGGAGCTATTTGGAAATATTTACTTTTCTGTTTTTCTGAACTTAAGTATTCTGATACAAAAATGATACTGTCCTTGCGGTTTAACGAGATAAATTACGTTCGTCCTGTAATTGTTGGTGATTTTTAAATAATTGAATAAGTACCTATCTACTTATGGATCTTGCAAATAAAAAAATACCATAAAAATCACGAAACGGTGCAAAGCTTACAAGACGTGATTGACTAAAATGCTTGACAAATAAAAAAATATATTACAAAGTATTAAACTATCAGTTTGCTTTAAATCTAACGTTTTCCTTATAGCTCCATACCATAATATAAGGTTATGATTTTAATAGAACCTTTTTAGATTTTGACTTTGTCCTTATCAGCACTTGATACTTGTACGCATACATCAATTCTCCATTTTCATAATGTCCTCTGATTTAATGGTAAGTCGTTAGCATCCTATTGATCTCCTTCTAGGCCATTACTCACATACAACCGCCCATCATCTCACCTCACCTCCGGAGAATAAAAATCGCATATAAAACATTATAGATACGAATTTATCGACCATAAAAATATATTCCTCCTCGTATCACAAACGATATATTTTTAACATAACATCGCTCACATTAAATTCTTGACATTCACGGAACGGTTATAAGCGAGATTCATTTTACGACTTTGGAATCCATTCTAAAATCGTACCGCTTAAACGATACATCTGATGTTACAGTATATTTTCATTACATTCGTGCCCATTTCTGATATTTATCCGGTTTGCTTGGTGAATGTTAATTTATAGGTGTGCGACGGATGTGATATTTTAGGTACGTCATAAAGGAAAAAGTCCCTGAGTTTGAGTCCACTTGAAGCAAACTATTGTTTTATATAGTTTATTTGTTGAGTTTGACTATTTGGCTCCCTCGCATTTTCCGTCATCGCCGAGCTAAGTAGTAAATACACACTAAAATTCATTGGCCGGCAGCGCATCTGTGATTCCACCTGATTTGCAGATGTCTATGGGCGGTGGTAGTCACTTACCATCAGGTATGCCACATGCTCGACGCTCGTCTGCCCGCTATACCATAAAAAAAAATGATGCGAACCATCTCTATGTAAACTGACGACTTTAGACATCACACGACTATCACAGCTCGGATCAGTATTATCAGGTATGCCGCATGCTCGTCTGCCCGCTATACCATAAAAAAAATGGTACGAACCATCTATCACAAGCATGTGAACTGACGACTTTAGACATCACACGACTATCACAGCTCGGATCAGTAGTCAAATCAAAATAATAAATTGTATTGAAACATCTAACAAGAAACATTATATGACTTCAAAAGTCCTTATCATCCGTTTTTATGATGATAAAATACCCATACATAACATTTCGTGTCAATCCGAGAGATTCATCCGACCCCAGTTACGGCGCGTCAAGAGTGTTGGTAATGTATGTTTCTAGGCAGAGCCATACATTACCAGCATGCAGGCGCATGTCAAAGAGGATTTAAGACGGAGGTAACTCGCATATGTCAAGTTGAATAACCTTTGTAAGTACAAAAAAATATATTTAAGTATGTGCCTAGTGTGTATACAAAAATAATGATGTCACTTCTTATTATAGTGGATGGGAGAAGTACTAGTTCTTCAAGAATGAGGTATATTTTCGACAAACACTGAAATCACATTGTAAAATAAGGATTTAGTTTATCAAACATAGCGGAACTAACAACCAGTCGAGACTAATCTAATTTTATGTGATTTTCGTCCTCCTACCAATGTAATAAGATTGTGGTTTTCTTAGAAGCGGAGGAAAATACGTGTTTAGGACTTTTTTCTGAGAGAGGAAGATATTTTCTAAGTAAGATTGATAATTCCAGGAAGGACGCCTAACTTAAAAAATCCAAACGTTGATTAATTTGTATTAAGAGTCTCCCCAATAAAAAAACAATTTACTACACCTCCACATAGCAGTGGTTTTGGGTGAAGACTTAACCCTACACTAAAGTATAATACCTACTCATACTCGTAGACATACAAGCTATGCTTTATTTGCAGCTAGATGGCGCTGTGTAAATAATGTCCAAGGATATTGTCCAAGGTACAAAGACATTTTTATGCTGGATCAGTTGACAGACGCATCGCTCAATATGCTGTCTGCAGACTTATCTGATCATCGAGTGTTTGGTTTCAAGGAGTCTTACCAACCACCAACAAATCAGACTCAAGGCGGAAATCAAATTCACGACCTAACGGCTAGCCACTGTTCCAGAGAGTAAGGCTGTATCGTAACTTATTTTATCGATACATGTGTAATCGCTCTTACAACCGCCGCTCCAATACGATCAGGCGGGAACCATATCGGTCTGAGCAAGGGTCCCAAGATGTCGCCATAACGCAATAATTGAACGTAAGACATGCGTTATCAGATTTGCGAAGGTCGCATTTCTCAAGGATGGACGGAAATTCAATAGCCCCCCCGTATATCGAATTAAGTGAACGTTCATGTTTCGCTGTCGATCGTGATAATGTTGGACAAATTGTGAAAAAGAATTGGGTATTTTTGAGCACGAAAGATGGCTTAATATTGAATACAAAATTTTAATTGTCTACCTACAATGCATGCATAGGAAATATTAAGGTGTACAGGAAAAGAGCAGAAAGAAAATTTACATGTAAAAAGAGATACTACAGTCCTTACTCTATACAATTACGGTTTACTTGTTAACCGACTTCAAAAAAGGAGGAGGTTCTATGTTCGACTGTATGTATTTTTTTTTTTTTTTTTTTTTTTTTTTTTTTTTATGTATGTCCGTCGATTTCTCCGTCAATTGTGGACCGATTTAAATAATTCTTTTTTTATTTGAAAGTGCATAGTTCCGAGGTGGTCCCATTGTCACCATGTCAGGATCTGATGATGGGATCCCGGGAAAATCAAGGGCAAATCTCAAATTTTATAGGCGCACACTACGCGTTACTTGTTTTTTCTGAAGCCATTTAAGTTTTTGCGTCCTATAGACATCACTTTATGTTGATGAGCTGATGATGGAAGGTACAACTCCTTAACGGTTAGGAGTTAGGGGATAATTCTTTCAGTATTGTAACAATATGTGGACCGTTATTTGTATTTCATGTACTTTTGCAGCTAAGCTGATGATGGAAGGTACAACTCCTTAACGGTTAGGAGTTAGGGGATAATTATTTCAGTGCTGTAGAAATATGTGGGCCGTTAGTTGTATTTCATGTACTTTTGCAGCTAAGCTGATGATGGAAGGTACAACTCCTTAACGGTTAGGAGTTAGGGGATAATTATTTCAGTGTTGTAGGAATATGTGGACCGTTAGTTGTATTTCATGTACTTTTGGAGCTAAGCTGATGATGGAAGGTACAACTATGATGATGGAAGCTAAAGGGTACGACTTCTTAATTCTTATGTCCCTCTTGCGGGCTGCATCTTTAGTTGGTCTACTGAATGGTGCTGAACACTTAATGAATACCTAATATTGTCAAATAATACAATTCTACTATTTTACTCGTATTTTCGTTATCAATATTATGAGAGAGTTTTACTCACTCCTACGTATTATTCACACTAAAAATAGAAAAATAAACAAACTTTTTTTAAAAAAAATTAAACCGACTTCAAAAAAAAAACAAAAAAAAAACTACCTAAAAACACTGAAAAGCAAAAAATAATTTTAATAAGACATTCATCAAATGCGCTTATTGTCTAAGCCTATTAATAACATTAAATTGTATTTACGTGCTAGGTAGGTACCTACTTATCTGTTTGAAGTCGGTGCCAAGCCAAAAGTAATGAAAAATGATACATACCTAATAATTTATGTATTATACAGGGTTACAAATAATCCGCGGACGTAGGTACGTAGTCTGGGTACCTACTATTTGGCTTGGCACCGACTTCAAACAGATTAGTAGGTACCTACCTAGCACGTAAATACAATTTAATGTTATTAATAGGCTTAGACAATAAGCGCATTTGATGAATGTCTTATTAAAATTATTTTTTGCTTTTCAGTGTTTTTAGGTAGTTTTTTTTTTGTTTTTTTTTTGAAGTCGGTTTAATTTTTTTTATTTGTTTTGTAAATGTTTCTTTTTCTTTGTGTTTATCTGTCATACTTTCACGCCTAAGCTAGTGGATTTTGATCACTTTTGACATAGAGTCAGACTAAAAAAGGTTAGAAAACTACTTCTTAACCTGAAAAAATCTCAGTTCCTATGGGATAAACAAAATAGAAGTCGAAGCTGACGTAACTGTGGATGATTGGTCGTTATATAAACTAGACTAGAAAAATAGAACTGCAATGGAGAAAAATATTTATACTATGTAGATAAGCCTCGGCCTCGAATTTCGCGGCAGCGGTAGCGGCGGCGCACGCAATCGCACTGCGGTCTCCGCTTGACTCGCGCTGTCAAGAGCGGTACGATGCGGTGAATCTCAGTGCGTTTGAATGCGCTGCCGCTCCCGCTCCCGCCCCGCTGTGTTCGGTAACGGGACTAATGAGATTCCATACAAAACAATCGCCGCTGCCGCTGCGGCCCCGCTGCCGCGAAATTCGAGGCTGAGGCCTTTTACAAGACACAGTTACTATTAAAAATGTCCTATCCAGCTGGTAATGCTCATATGAAACTGACTATTTATGCGTACCGAATGATTTACTTCACTTGATACGTAACAGGAACTGGCACTAGCAAATTTCCTGTTTCCTGGCAAATTTGCCTGGACATTTCCTGTTGACAAATGAAAAATCTGCTTTTAGGAGAGTAATCCACTCGTATTATGCATGTAACTTTACAGTGGCCATATCGAGTTCGTGCTTTATTCTTTTGTGGTATCAAAATCGAACCTATTAAAATTAAATGAATAGAGAATACCTGTATTCTCACATACTTTGTTAACTATTAAAAAACCGGAAAAATAAATAAAGACTTTTTGAAAATATAAAATACCTATTAAGAATTACGATTGAATAAAATTTAGACGAGTTTTATTTTGTTATTCAATTCCATCATTATTACTCAATATTATGTAATTTAGATGGGTCCGACGGCGCATTTGTTAGTTCCTCTACCCTATGCGCAAGGGATAGTGGGTTAGAATCGTGGTTAGAATCCTTTTGATGGATTTTTAGTTTAAAAAAAATATAATAAAAATTATATAAAAAAGAGCTTCCACAATAATATAAAATACTAATTTCCTACAGAAATAAAAAGCAGTATTATATTATAAGTGATTTGGATACTGAGCATTTCAAGCATCTTACGAAATTAAATCTGTAAGCTGTCCATTATTTTCGGTCTATAAGGATTGTTCTGGATATTTTCTCCAAAAGGGTCAGATGAATAGACGAATCGTCTCCATCAAATTGAAATTTGATTATCAACCGATTTTGAAAGTAGCGCTACAAGTACCCTTGGAAGGATTTATTGGATGAAATTGAATTCGAAGTAGTTCTGAATTTAGAAATTTTGAACCAATCCAACTTGGTTGTGTTGATTTTATTAGAATTGAAGTTGAAGATAAAAAAACGGTACCTATAATTTTTTGGGTGAACGATGATACTTTTAAAAAATATCTATAAAGTAAGTTACTAGGATTTCATTGAAAACGAACAATATTTTTGGTCATCAAATTCGCACGGGAATGAAAAACTTTGATTTGTGAACAAAAGAAAAGAAATATTGAATCTACTAGACCAAAGATTTTAAAAAGCGATGTAATGATAGTCGCAAAGAATGTTTCAATTAAGATTCTAACATTTCATTGCATAAATAAGAAATCAAAAGATTACAACGACCACCTTTTTTAACTTCAAATAAAATTCATTCGAGAAGGAAAGACTGACACGAATGTTAAGCTTTTTCAATTAAGTCTTTCTTATTCTAACTAATTGACGAAGAATGGCGTTGAAACGGTCTCGTCCTGTGCGCGTCCTTTTCTTGGCCCGGGTAATCTACGAGTATGCTAATCTATACTAATATTATAAAGAGAAAAGATTTGATTGTTTGCTGGTTTGTATTGAATAGGCTCCAAAACTACTGAACCGATTTGAATAATTCTTTCACTGTTGGAAAGCTACACTATCCCGTTTTTTGATCTCGAAAATGTGGGGAAAAGGGTTGGGATATTTGAAAAAAAAAAATACGCGCGGGTGAAACCGCCGGCGGAAGGCTAGTACCTTATACAGTTAGTTTACCAGGACAAGGTTTGTGTACAATAAGTTTTACCCGAGAAAAAAAAAACCCGGGTTAAAGCTCGTAAGTTATTAAAATTATTAAAAACTTTCGAGTGATAAAATGATTGTCTCGAGCAAAAAACATCAACAGGGTTTTCAACGTAATTTGCGCGTTGAGAAGAGAAATATCACATTTTTTATTTATTGTGTCAATTTGATCATAATATAATACATAAAAGACACACATAGTGTATGAATTAGAATACAAATAATCATGCCCACTTATAGGCTATTTTCTATCCCGATAAATTGCCCAATAATTTCAAAATTATTATGAAATACGCGAGGACGAAATCGCGGGCAGAGTTAGTAAAAGTATAATGAAAGCAATCTGACGCTATCACTACAGTACCATCCAAGCGTGGCGATTCGCTATTTTCCCGACCCACAATTTTCCCTGCCAAGTGAATTTGACCTAAAAATATCTACTGTTGTTTCTCCCGACCTCGAAAATATTAGCTTAACGATGAAAGAGGAAAAATGGTTTCAAACTTACCAACGTAATACTTATTCGGAACAAAGTTACCTACGCACTTAGAAGTCCGCAAAGCGCTTACCTGGAAAAAGATGAAAAAATCAATTAGAACAAAGTGAAAGATTTGTCTGTAGAAAGTTGAGAAACAGAGTCTTTCCAGTGATTAAGAGGAAAGAGTAGGGCCGTTTTTCCATACAAACGTATTCCCCTGTTTCCTCCCTGGATAATGCCAGTAGAGAAATAGTTTTTTTCCCAAAAATCTATGACCACTATTTGCATGTCCCTATGTTTTCCTTTTTTTCATAAATTAATAATTAAAAGAGTTATGAACCTTCAAAAACCTAAAAAAATGACCAGATTTTCCGCTGTGTTCAAACATCCAGAAAACAAATTTAACTAGATTAAATAAAAAAAAGAAAACATAGGAACACGGCCAAAGCCTTTCTTTAATTTTTGATAAAAAAAGTAGTTAAATCGGTCAAGTTTTGGAAAAGAAATCAGGGGACTACGAAACGTTGATTTTAAAGGTATTTTCGCTCCAAGCTGCAGTTGTCTCTATCGCGCTCTGCGTGGGATGTTCGGACACTGCGCGACAGCAATAGATTTTACAAATACCTATTTTTCAATTCTCTCGCCCTTACTATTTCCTCTTAAAGTCGGCTGGGATGTTTTATTCCAATGATAGAATGAGTATGTAAAGGCTTGTCAACCGCTGTGGTATATTTGATACCTTGAAACGAGTTACGTGATCTCTCTCTAAAACAAAAGAGGTTGTTGTTTTCGTAAGATATGAATAAATATATCTCTGACAATAAGTCAAAGTCACAGGATACTGGACAGTATAATTTAATATACGCCATCCATGAACAATTGCAATGGATAAATTTTACTTATTTTGTTTTTTTTTCAAACTTACTACTAGGTACATGCATAATTACCAAGTTTACACACAAACACCCGAACGGGTACAAACAGACTTGTTTATGCAGACAAATGTGTGTACCGTGCGGGAATCGAACCATCGGTCCCTGAAATCTCCGGCTTCACGTGTTCAAGACACAGCAACTTTAGTAGGTATTTGCGCTGTGATAAAACTTCAAAACTTCCCCTAACTCCATTAGGCCCCTAATATATCTAATATGAGAGCCCACGGTGATTTACAGCTCGCTAAATGGGCACTAAAGAAGGTGACGGATCATTACCTCTTTCCTAGTGTTGCCAGGTTTTCTTACAACTCCTCATTATTAGTCTTAGGCCTTTGCCACACTTGACATAAATCACGTCGCTAATCTTTCGCGACGGAACGCCAATCCATGTAATTGCATAATTATAAATATTGACGGTGACGGAGCGACCGATCTTACGCGTAGTGTGCCCGCTATTTGATATTTATATGCAATGACATGTTTTGGCGTTCCGGCCCGAAATATCCGTGACGGAATTTCCGTCAAGTGTGCCGAAGGCCTTATACCTAATATATTGAGCAGTTCTATAATACTAATAAGGTTAACTGCCTCCAAAAGGTAGTTGGATAGAGTATTAAGAGAGCCTCGCTGCTGCCGCCCCGGGCAGCGGGGCGGCAGCGGCGAGATGTTTTTTATGGAATTCCATAGACCCGTTCTCGCGGCGGCGCAACCAGGCGCACTGCGGTTCACCGCTTGACAGCATCGTACCGCTCTTGACGGCCCGCGTCAAGCGGTTACCGCAATGCGCCTGCGTGCGCCACTGCTCCCGCTGCCGCGACATTCAAGGCCGAGGCCTTATTATTATGTACAGGTCTGTAGGCTAATTGTTTAAACTCGAATGTGAAACATTAATGAGGCGAGACAAGTAGTTTAATCCAATAAAACACATTCTAGTCAACCCACGTTGCGCAAAAGCGTCACAATTTTCCGCAAAATTTAGCCTTTAATTAATATAAACAAGAACATTAATTAGGCATTGATAGTTTTACGTGTCACCTGATATCGGCATGAAATTGATTTCGGACCAAACTGTCATGATAGGATCCTTAATTAGTTCCCTGTATAATTGCAAATTAAACGTGAAACCGTTGACCGTGAGATTTTTTAAAATATTTCAGAATTTAACTATTTTGGGCCCAATCATATAGAACTTGCTACACTATCCACATAAGGCTTAAACATAAATTTTTCATATCGGTTCAGTTGTTTCAGGGCCTTTTCAATATAAACAAACAAACAATCAAATCTTTCCTCTTTATAATATTAATATAAGATTTATTCTTTGCACGATTTGATGTTTAACCTCTTATAAATACAGGTGATATCTTTTACACGAGCCATTACCTTCAATATCGGTATAGTGTTGGGCTAAGGTCATGAAATACAATTAGTGTTTCAATCTTCATTTAAAGGCTTAAGTCCCAGGAAATAGAGTTCAATAAATCGAACAGAGGGCAAGGTAAGTCTGAGTAAGGTGACGACATTACTTGTATTTAATAGGACAAGTTCCATTTTAAACGACGATGGATATAACTAAAATCAATAATTACCTTTGTAGAATCCTATTACCATGAATAAGTAGGATGGCAGATTAGATTTGTCTACTAAAAAGTACCTAAATCATATACCTAAAAAAAAAAAATTTGTTAGATAGTTACTTGATAAAAATTATAACTTGAAAGTGTAAAAGGAGAACTGATTTTATTTGTAATAAAATTAAAAAGAGGAGTACAATTTTGGACCAAAATTCAAATCCCTTTTTTGTGTTGTTGTTCATTCTTAGTTTTTAAAAACCTTTATTTGGTTTAGTTTATTAATTTCAGCTGTCATAATAATGTATGTACCTACACAAAATAAAATTAGGTCAAGAATGAACGAACATTTCTAGTTACAATGCTTTTGTACCAAAATAAAATTAACAATGCATCAGCTTCTAACTTATTTCTGTTTTTCTACATTTTCTTTGTTAGTAAAAGACGGGATCTTACCAAAACAATATTGTCACCCTAGCTCAGGACTTTGTGGGTGGCGATTACCATTTGTTAGTTAATACCACTAGCATCCTCATCAAATGCGTTTTGTTGATTAAATCCTGTAAATAGAAACAGAAGATTCCTAATACAAATTGAAAATAATTTATAATGGATTATTCCCATTTGTCCCCTCTGCTGTCCCCCGGAGTTGTCAAGTGGAAACTTTTTTCCCAGCTGTCCCTGCTGTGACCCAGCTGTTCCCGGGTGACAAAAATAGAATTGGTTATCAACAGTCGACTATCGATGTAGAATCGATAGCTACCTACAAAAATTAGTACAGATAGCCTATAGCATAAACATAATAATAGTATGTCCAATAGGGTCCTTGCCTCAGCATAAGCTGCTGTGACATTAGCCAAACAACACAGTAACGCTGCTATGAAAACTTTATATATTCCAATGAAAGTAGACTTTAGGTAGCTATAATTTCGAACTATAACATCTGAGTACTAAATTGTGGTCCGGTCACAGAGGATCACACGAAAAGTTTCACACGAGTGATTGATTAGTTCATAAGGAAAAGGCTCAAACAGGTTTTTGCAAAGTTAAATTAATTCACAACCTGAAAATTAAAGGTGCGAAACTTGGCACCAAGTTCTAGTTAAACCTCGAAGCGAAACTAAAATACCGTAAGTTTCCTAAATGGGTTATTAACTTGACTCTAGTTTATTACAACTTTATACGAAAGAAAATGAAAAATTTTCTTCACTACTTAGAAAATTATTTACTTAGTTAACTGTTACAGAATATTTATATTTTTTCTTCGGAATTTCTATAAACTACAGTTACTAGCGGCCGCCCGCGGTTTCGCCCGCGTGGTTCCCGTTCCCGTGGGAATTGACCAAATTCTTTCTTAGCGGATACCTACGTCATAACATCTACCTGCATGCCAAATTTCAGCCCGATCCGTCCAATGGTTTGGGCTGTGCGTTGATAGATATCTATGTCAGTTAGTCAGTCAGTCAGTCACCTTTGAATTAAATATATTTAGATTTTCAAAAATGTTTTTGGCTAGCTGAGGGTATGCAGTTCATTGACTGCACCCATCGCGTTTTTCCATTTAATAATAATAAGAGTAGAAAAAAATGCATCAGCCCGGGAGCCAACATGGGAACACAGTATGTTACTAAAAATTTACGATAAAGCAGATTTTTCGACCACAATCATAATAGAGTTCAGTTAAGTATTTTTTCGGGGGAGAATGCGTTTATGCACCATAACCGCAGGTAAGCTACACCTTTCTTGTGTGCCCCCCCCCTAGGCGCCACGCTGACTTGAGGCCTCTCAAGTCGGGGTACCCGGGGATGGGCTGGTCAATAGCCACAAGGCTGGCACCGGCTCGTCCCAATTGGGTGTGAAGGGGAAACCGGGGGAGTTTAGTGGGACCAGCCCATCCCCGGGTAGGAGTTTAGTAAAGCTGCAACTACGGTTTCATATAAGAAGTGCATAGGGATAAATAACTATAGGTACACTTTTGTAAGTGTGTTAAAGAGATGGAAGGAATATTTTGAAAGTCTATTTAAAAAGATTATGTGCCCGTACAATTGACTGGGTCTGATCAAGAGAGCGAGAGTGACAGAGTAGATGATGTTAGCATAAGTATGAATGAGATTATAAATGCTTTGAAAAGAATGAAATTAGGGAAAGCTGCAGGTTATGATAAAATATATGTAGAGATGCTGAGAGCTGGACAGGGAGTAGTTGCTAGTCAGCTGCACCGCCTTTTTAATATGTGTTGGGCTAGTGGCCGAGTACCGCAAGATTGGTGCAAGGCAGTGATAGTACCACTGTATAAAGGAAAAGGGTCGCAACAGGACTGCAAAAATTACCGTGGATCGTGGGATTAGCCTTCTCAGTGTTGTCGGAAAGTTGTATGCAAGGATATTGATTGAAAGGGTTATGGAAGTTACAGATGGAAAAATGTGGGATGTACAAGGTGGATTTCGAAAGGGTAGAGGATGTACGGATCAGGTCTTTTCCTAACGATGCATAGCCGAAAAATTTCTGGCCAAAAATCAGAAAGTCTATTGCATATTCGTGGATTTGGAAAAGGCCTATGACAGAGTGGTGAGGAATGAATTGTGGTTGGCATTGTCTGAGTATGGGGTGAACGGTAGTCTGATACGAGGGCTAAAGTCTCTCTATGAGGGATCAAGTGCTTGTGTCAGAGTTAACGGGATGTGCACTGACTGGTTTAACATCGAAAAGGGTGTTAGACAGGGATGTGTTGCGTCCCCGTGGCTGTTTAACCTATTCTTGGATAAATGCTTAAAGAGATTGAAAGAATGTAACAAAGGTTTGAGAATGAATGAGTCAGTTGTTCAGTGTCTCTATTATGCAGATGATCAAGTTCTGCTTAATAATAATAATAATAATAATAATAATAGGACCGGGTCCCCATGGGCCCGAGATCTTAAAATGTACCTACATAATAATAATAATAAATTCTTTATTTTCAAATAAGTTACAGTAGCATTAACTGTGGCTGGAGCCTCCTTTTAAGCATGATTGCTTGTGTCAGGAGGCACCGCTCTTCTATAAACATATTACATGACATGTGTTACCAATACTCTTAAAGCAACAAAGAAAAGAAAGTTAAAACAAAGAAAATAAAGTAAAATAAAATGTAAAATGGTTAAAAATTATAAAGCGCTGCTTGCTTCGTCTGCTGAAGATTTGCAGGAGATGATGACTGTGTTGGACGAGGCTTTGAAAGAGAAAGGGATGAAGGTGAACGCTAGTAAGACGAAAGTTATGGTATTTGAAAGGGATGAAGATATGACAGTTTGTGATATTGTGATCGGTAGTGAAAAAGTAGAACAAGTAAGAGAGTTTGTTTATTTAGGATCTAAGTTTACAAGTGATGGAAAGTACGATAGCGATGTTGAAAGGAGAGTAAATGCCGGTAATATGGTAAACGGTGCTCTACACACCTTTGTGAACAGTCAGAAAGTGTCTAAAAAGGCACGTCTTGCGGTTCACAGTGGTGTAGTGGTACCAACATTAATGTATGGAAGTGAAAGTTGGGTATGGCAGAAGAAGCATGAAAGCAGAATAAATGCAGTGGAGATGCGAGCACTGAGAAGTATGCAAGGAGTAAAATTGAGTGATAGAATAAAGAAAGAAAAAATAAGAGAACTATGCGGCATAAAAGAAGACGTAGTGACAAAAACCGAAAAAGGTATGCTAAGATGGTTTGGTCATATAGAGAGGATGGATGAAATATATAAGGGGAGTGTGAATGGAATCGTTGGAAGGGGAAGGCCTAGAAGGACATTCCAGGACCAGATAGGTGACGTCCTGAGGAAAGGTCAGGTCAAGAGTACCCTAAACCGACGGGCATGCATGAAAAGACTTATTAATGTGGAGGAAGCAATATTTGTGTGCCAGGATCGTAGCATGTGGAAGGAGTTGGTCTCTGCCTACCCCTACGGGAAAAAGGCGTGACGGTATGTATGTATGTATGTATGTAGGTACACTTTTGTTTTTGATCGGCACATTCACATTTGGACCAAAACTGATGATGTCGATAATTGCAGAATATTATACAATAGAACAGAACATGTTTAACCATGTAAACAAGTAAAATTCACAATTGATTTATGCGTTTTTCCCGTCCTCCGCCGACGTAAATATCTTTAACCAAAGCATCAACCAGTCCCTAATGGTACAACGATGCCAACGAATAGATCGTTTCTTTTGCTTAATAACAGTCTAAGTACAATATTTTGTACTGAGCATCAGACAAAATAAGGCTCGACCTTATGAGGTGAAAGATATCTCGTGACCGTCTCACATAAATGAGCAGCACCCAACAGTCTTAACTAGCAGCAACAACATGACCTCGGACGATAAAGATATTGTTTTGAAAAGGTATTATAACACTGTACAGGGTGCCTTTTAACAACCTTGTTCCACAATTTTTAGATAAGTACTATTTAAGTTTGTTACGTAAAAGTTAAAACTATGTTTTATACTCCTTTGCGCAAAAAAATCACAAGCTCTATCCACTAGCTGTAGATTTGCTTAAAAAATTAACATCCTATTCTTCAACTTTTATTTTACAATCAATCTCCGCTTTATAAAAAAACTTTTTCTTGAAACATCAAAAATGACTGAATACAGAAAGATTATAAAAGAAAAATAATTATTCGTGTGTGCTTGATATAAAAAGTAAAACTGTCTAGCCATTAATAAAATCTTAACAACTTTAGTGTTAACTTTTTGTTCAATATAAACTTTGGTCCTAACGTTCTTTTCTCAAGAAAATTCCACTACTTTCATTCAAAAATTAGGCTCATCTTTAAAGGCTGGTACTAAAAAGTCTAAATGTGTCCCTCAACACGTATAAGCCATAATGAAATGCCGCGGCATCGCATTGTCATTTTGCAAAATTAGGGTAACTTCCAAAAAAGTCTCATCTGATAAGGACATACTCGTAATAATGAAAAGATAGGGCCTTTAAAATGTTGATACTGCAAATTTAGGCATTGTTTCTTTCTTCATTAAAGATATCGTTACCTATTTTTTATGATAGATTTTCTTTTTTTTTACACTACGAGTATATGAAGCTTATAGCCAGGTATGGTTATAATATTTATTCTGTCATATAATAATGATTTTCATGTCAAAAAAAAGTAACATAGTCTATGGTTTTATTGTATTGCTTTGTTAATTTACGTCCAACTAAAGTATAAACCCTATTTCAAAGGCAAACAATTGTTGTACAAAAGCTACTTTATTACCATAATTTTTATTCTTTTTCAACTTTTTGTCGTAAAGTGTAACACACCAAATACTTCAAGTGGAAATACAATGATTATACGTAGCTTTGACTGACACCCTTTTACCATCATATCAGTGAAGCTCTTTGATGCGAAATAAAACCCGTCCATCCACAATGGAAGCCGAATGTTTTTTTAAATACAAAGCGAGACACCTAAGGACATGGGACCTCATTTATCTTAGATAAACACAGCCAGGAAAGGGTAAACGAGAGAATAGGATGTGTTGTTTTATTGTCCTTTTCCAGTGATGTGAATTTGCCTAAATCACCTAAACGTTCCAGTCTTACCTAAACGTTAGTCAACCGACTCTGAAATGGAGTGAATTGACATAATTTATTCTGCAGCTTCATAAAAAAATTCTTTAGCACGTCATACTCTTTTCCCACTAGTTCCTAACTACGTCAATATTAAAAAGAAGTGTCCCTAGAAAAACAGCACTCAGACCTTCTAAAAATGCGTTATTAATAAAAACTACTTTAACATTTTAAACATCAAAACATTACCAATAATAGTTTGATGTTCATGTCATTGTGGTATAAAAGTGAAAAAAAAAATTGGGCTCGTCCGGGATTTGAACCCGGGACCTCTCGCACCCTAAGCGAAAATCATACCCCTAGACCAACGAGCCGGTTGTTTATTAGCCGTTATTAAATGTACCATTTTTAACTTTGTTTTTATCAATAATTGATAAAAACAAAAGCGGTTCATGATCTTTGATAAATTATATTTATCAAAGATCATAAATTTAAACCGCTCAATAAAAGTAATAATAGAATTATAAGAGAGTTTACGTCATTTAAATGCAAATAAAAATATACACAGGAAATTCAACTTTCGACATTGATGTAATAATAAACAAAACAAAACATAAAGTTCTAAAAATGCACCCAGAGTATTATTTTTTTGGGCCAAAATGGACCACGTGGCCTAAAGGTAATAATACGAACTAATTATAAGAACGTATTATGTTCTTATAACTAGTTCGTTAACACGATCTAATAAAATTCCTTCGGATGAACGATTTCAAATGCTGGTAAAATCTATTGGAGGTGCAAAATTCCTCGTTTCTCCTCATACTATGGCGTGGGCGGGCGACATGCTGAGTGAAAAATGAGGAAAAAAGTAAAGCGCATAAATCTCTTTTATTAAACACCCGTTTTAATTTAATTTATAATATTATGTTATTCTGGGTCTGGGTAGGGTATTGTAGAATCTAACTTTACATACTCGTAATTCAAAATTTAGACCTAAAATTGTGTCAGCATTTTATGAGGGAGAGGAAAAAAGGAATGCACCTGTGCTTGCGTACTTATTCTTATACTAATATTCAAATAGATGTGGGATTGGTAGATAGCATATGAGTGAACTACGATGACGTATGTGAGTAAAATATGATGACGTACATAATTATGAACGATAAATGAATGACCTGATTGAACTGAGGATACTGTGGCCAATGAGAATGCAGTGTTATGCTTATGAGTGAATGGATAAAATGAGTAAACTGAGAACTGTGTGACCAATGAAGATGCAGTATTGTGAGCGAATGGTGATAACGTATTATTTTAGATTCCGCTTATTTTACGATCTTGTGAAGTCGTGCGCCACCACCATACCCAACTAGCACACAAGCTCTATAACAAGCCGTATACTGGTCGGTTAGAAGTTACTAATAAAGGCATGGGTTCCTTAAGTAAGATCTACAGTTTATGTACAAGCGCTTAAAACACCGCTGTACCCCCAAAAGGGCCCATTTTGTACGGCTATAGGGTCTACAGTGGCGTATGCGAGCGATAGTTTACGCTTAAGTATCTAAAATAAGTTGTAATAGCACGACTGTAGCGCTCGCACCTTATTATAGCACGACTGTAGCGCTCGCACCTTATTATACCGCGTCTGTATCTCCGATTTAAAGTTTACGGTTCTTTATTGAATATACAGTGGCGATACAGAGGAATTTATAAAACATAACCTATAATTTTAATAAGATTAGCCATTTGGAAAGTATATGACAGTGAATTGCAGTATGTAAATTAAAAATAATAAACAGGTAAGTCAAAAAGTTTTCCTTTTATTCGTATGAAATACAAGTGCGAGTAACAGTTTATTGTAAATATATACATATTATGTTTTAGCTAATATTTTCACGCGCCCTTCTATATATGCAGTTTTTTGATAAAAAATACATTTAATTATAGATTGTGAATTCTGAATTTAGGTTGTAAAAGATATTTAGGCTTTGTTTGTAGTTTTTGTAGTGTCATGGATGAAAAATAGTTACGTGAGTTCGGTTTTTTGTACATATTTATGATTTAAAATTATAAATTAGTATTCTGAAAATCAATTTTATAAAAGCTAAATGGCGTCTCAGCTACAACAGCCTTCAGAGTTTACTAGAACCTTTCTACCGATTCATGGCGCTTGTATTTGCCGTTCTAGACCTTTGGGTTCTACAATTGTGGTATTAACGTGCTATTAAACGTTATGAGGTGTACAGCAGCAATTAATACTTCTTTTAAGAACCCAAGACTGTACAATGGATAATTGATACCCTATTATAGAGGTCGTTTTATTTAGGAGTCCGTGGTCAGAATCTTAAAACCCTTCTACACTTGACTTATTATCTGGAGACTTTTGCATCAAATTCGTGTTTTTCAGGTCCTACAAGAAAACTGTGGAAATATTTCAACAGCTGCAATGGGCTACGGGAAAGCATCTGAACCTACGTATATAATACTTTCAGACAACGCCGGAGCTCAAGTGCCGACAGAATCGGAACCAAATTCAGAACTGCAAAATATATGAAACATCTTTTAATTATATTAAATGTTTTATTTAGTCCCCCTCTCTAGTCCGGCTTCAGCCGTTTTAATGGCCATAGTAGTGGAATTTATACACTTTTACCTGTATAAGGAGTGTTTGCAATGCCTTATCCAGCTATTTGCCATAAAGTTGCTGTACAATTCTTAATTGTAGCGACTTAGGCGCTACTATAGAGTATTATGTATCTGCTGTAGATACAGCATTACAAAGGATGTCATTAACTGTACTCAACAGCTTAAGCCTATACAAGTATACAATATACAACTTAAGGCGTTTCAAAAGAAGTTAATAACTCTGTTCTAACGCCTTTAACTACAAAAACATTCTACAAGATCTCAGGGCGCTACAAAAGTTACTTATACCTCCTCTTTACATCTAATGCCTGTACAATAACTCTATAATATGACTTTGTATCTCCTTTGGGGATTATTTTACCGCTCTACGACCATTGTACCGCACGTCTGTTAAAGCGCTTTTAAATACGCTACTGTACAACTTAAGAAGTATAATAAACCCTTTGAACGGCTGTTATACAACCTTCAGGTGGTACAGAAGCAATTTAAGCAGCTTGCGTGTTTGTTGGGTACCGTAGTAGCACAAAATATATAATATTACTAACGGTGGCAGGTGCAAATTCACTTAACAGAAAAATATTTGTTCGCCCTCACGACTTAAAAATACAGCTACTGCCGTCAAACAAAACTCGCAAGCGTTGGAAACCCTCAACTAGTCTAAGATCGTAATAAATGAGATCAAGACTGGCAGACTAATTAGAGTCACTGCTATCTAAATGCACGCCAAAGTGAGATTTTTTTTTATCTCAGAAGCGGCATGCGAGCCAGCTGGTCGCTTGATGGTAAGGAATTACCGCCGCCCATAGACATCAGCAACACCAGAGGGATTGCTGATACGTTGCCGGCCAAACAACGGCCTGAAATGACCACGTGAGCACCACGATTGAGTTTTTTAGTGAAGGTAGGAAGATTGTGTTATCAAAATAATTTGCTTTTTACATTAGCGATTCATCTTTTGAAAAAGTGTCAGCCTATTAATTTATATCCCAGGGCAAAGGCAAAAGAACTGTGAGATAGTGATTTGTTATAATTGGTATTGGCAATTCACAGCCACTACTGGACTTAAAATACTTGAGACAAAGTGTTCTAGAAATTTTTATGATGAAATGGATATATCAACGCGGTACACAAAAACGTAAAGCCAAATCCCAAAGTTCCCCACAAAACAAAGTCTGCTAATAAGAAATTCTTAAAGTTCTGCGTCGGCAAAGTTTGCTTAGCTTCTTATTTGTATCTCCTGCATAGTTCTCAGTTCACCGCATTAAACAAATTGGACGGTTTATTTAAAATTTTCAACTTCCTCTAGTTATTGCCTGCTGCTGAAATTATGGTTTTGTTAAAATTGTTATTAAATAATAATATCATTGGAATGTTGCATTGTTACGAAAAAATCAAAGCATGTGGCGAATTTGCCCATTTCATTCAGAATTTATGACAGCGGCTTACACACAAAGTTAGTTAGTATGTTCTATGAGTAATGGAGTTTTTTTCTAGAATTAGGTTAATCTTCCTTCAATGTAGTCCAAACAAAAAATAAGTATAAGTATTATATTTCGTGGCATTGTGTAACCATTCAAGCCACCACCATTCATTCAAGATAGCTATGTTTTTGTGTCACAATAAACATGATTTCTATCGTCAATGATGTAAATATTTACATTATCCTAAACAAACAAACAGCTAACTGAACCACAACACGAACTTTCAATAATAGAGAGCGATGACACCAATACACTACTGCAATGGCTTTACTACAAAACGAAACGATGAAATAAATTCACACGCTCAACGTACAATTGTCTGTAAAATTTTCTCCCATCAATGCTCACCTTCACGGCAAAATCACCTTTATATTTCTAGCTTCAAGACGTGAAGTCGTCTGAGCAATATTAATGGGGTGTGGAACTTTGTAGGCACCTATTATGGGAGCATGCCCGATATTTTCTTGTACCGTTCAAAAAGTACCCAACTCCAATAAAAAGTATAATGTAACGGTTATCACGTCTGAAAGCACATGTGCGAAGGGTTTCTCGATTTTCTCCTTTTAACATTTTTCAAGATACTTGAGGCCAGATATGAATATTTTTTACTGAATTATTTTACTTTATGTTACTACAAATTGGACACAAATTAGACTGCAGTGCAAGGATCTGTTAGAATAGATATCTCCTTTATCCGAGTGTTTTGTCCCGAACTATTTAATCTGGGTACGCCTCGATGGTCTAGTAGTTTAAGTACTGGGCCGAGATCTCGGGGTCCTGGGTTTAATTTTTTTTTTTTTTTTTTTTAATAATCTCTGGACATTATTCACACAGCGCCATCTAGCCCCAAACTAAGCATTAGCTTGTGCTATGGGTGTCAGACAACGGATAAACATTACTTATATACTTTTTTTTTTGTAAATACATACATATTATACATAGAAACACCCAGACCGATACAAACAGACATGTTCATGCACACAAATGTTTGTACCGTGCGGGGATCGAACCCGCGACCTCTGGTGTAATAGCCGACTTCTCGACCATTACACCAAATGGCTCGTCAAAAATTCCCGGGTTGAGCTAACTTTGGGGCAATTTTTTTGGACACAGCTCGGGTTTGTAATCACCAATCTGCATTTGGCAAGCGTGGTGATTAAGCCAGTACCCATCATTGTAAAGATAACTTGATTTCAAGGATGGAGGCCTTTACCCTGCAGTGGGACAGTAAATAGGCTGAAACTTTCCCTTTTTAGGGGTACGCTTGCATCACGATCCAGTATTTGGCAAGTCCAGATTACATTAGAGTGACGATGATAGCCTCATGTTTTATTATTAAAATAGCGACCACCCGCGGTTTCACCCGCGTGGTTCCCGTTCCCGTAAGAATTGATCAAAATCCTTTCTTAGCGGATGCCTACGACATAACATCTACCTGCATGCCAAATTTTAGCCCGATCCGTCCAGTGGTTTGGGCTGTGCGTTGATAGATATCTATGTCAGTCAGTCGACTGACTGACTGACATAGATATCTAAAACTCAAAGGTGACTACCTTTGAGTTTTATATATTTAGATTGATTGATATAGATAGATAACCATAAGAAAAAAAGAGTAATGTCATACAGCTATGACGCAGATCAATTTAATTACTGTACCTGTTACTGAGGTATGATAAGATTAAAAATAGTCAGTTAAGGCAGGAGAATTATGATGCTAAAGTATGCAAAGCAATATGGTAAGACATACGGTAAGTGTACAAAATATTATGATTGGAAAGGATATTAAAAGCTTTCAGATACATGTATTAGCTAACATAATAATATATTCCGAGGTTTGAACACGCGGGCATTCCACTAAAAGGTTTACTTAGAGATTACGATGGATCACTGGACCCTTTCGAGCAAGTGAATTCACTTGTTTTGAATATTTTCGTACATTCGATTCCTTTTGGGTCTGGTTTTTTTTAAGCGTTACAGAACGGATATTTTTTAAGCGTTACAGAACGGATATTTTTTAAGCGTTACAGAACGGATATTTTAGGCCTTTTTCTTTTGACCGCCTCTGTGGAACAGTGGATAAGCCACTCGGGTTTAAAACCTGGAGGTCGTGGGTTCAATTCCCGCCTTGGGTCTGATTGTTGGTAGGACTTTTTCAGGGTCCGACTGGCTAGCTATCCCCTATAACAGCTCTGGCTATGTTTCGGAAATATTAATGTGGGAGCCAGTACACTTAAAATTCAAATCTTCGATCAAATGAACCTACAGTCGGGCAGCGCATTGAGCGACGCTTCCTGATGAAGTGTCCCTCAATGGAATAGGCCGCAGTGACCGCTTACCATCAGGTGGACTGCGAGTCTGTCTGCCAACTGATGTGGTATAAAAAAAATATCTTAATACAAAATATTTTATATCAATATAAACATTACATCAATTTTCATATTGCTTTGCTACATTCCTAAACTAAAAAATGGAGAATTTTGTTCCTTATTCCTTAGCCTTGGTGTTTCTTTCTATCAAGGCTAAGTAAGTAACCAACAAAATCACCAAACCTATTTTTTTTGGAGAAATTGAATATAGCGTACAAATACAAAATAATATGTGTTTAAAGTGTATAATTGTTTGAAAGCAAATATTACTTCTAAAATACCATTTCCCAATATGAGATTGTATAAATAAAATATCTCGGAATACCAAAGAACAGATTATGTTTCATGTGTTACTTCTTTTATGCAAGAGAAAACGTTTGCTACATAGAGACTGGAATACAGTTTCGCAAATAAAAATAATATGTATGTATACATTGAACAATTTGAGTATGCTGACAATCTTAAATCGTGAATCGGGATCAATTAAATAGCGGGGTATAACAAATAGATATATATTTATTCTAATGGGTTACTTGCTTAGGATTATATTAAATAGAAACCTTGTCCTTATAGTTACAAACATAACAAAAAATAATATAATTTTGTGCAATGTTTTAAAGTTATACATACATGACCGCGTGGTACCGCGCGGAACTATTAACCGCTCGGTACAAGACCAAAGTAAACGGTAGAATATCGCGTACATTACCACGCGGTACCACGCGTCTACGAGCGGCGCGTTCCCGTACAATTGCCGACATTGCCGTCATGTGAACGCTCCAATCGCGCGGCCACGCGCGGTAACGCGGTACCGCTTTCCCGTACATTATGCCGTCATGTGAATGCTCCAATCGCGCGGCGACGCGCGGCTTCGCGCGGTCATATGAATTTAGCCTTAAGGGGGGGTGTGGGCCTCCGGCACTCTCACAAACCACACAAAACACAATAAAGTAGTCACTATTATTTCACGCTGGTCTAACACCATGTAATAATTAATACCAAACTATAAAATTATTAAAACCTAAATGCGTATGTAGCTTATAAACAGTTTTTTGATAAATACAAAATTAGATCTTTTGCAAGCAGTGATAAAGATTCGACACGGCTAATTTGCTTCTGGGGTGAACCTTTCATGATTTCAATTAGAGTTTCGTTTTATAAATAGCTGCAATTTTTCAACTGAAGCAGCAATTCACCGTCCTGAATGACGATTCTTCATTTAAATCACTTGTCTAACTTCAAAATAACTGAGTAGAAACGAGGACACCATTGAATTAATGTTATCGGAAAAGTTGTTTTTCTTCGTTTTCAGGAAGTGGTTCAAGGATATCGGTCTCTATAAAATACTATTGGCTATTCCACAGTCCTTTATTGCACTGAGGGTGCTGTAGTTGTATCTACTTAGTCTGCAATCGTCAGAGATCCATAAAAAATTCTAATACAAATTTTTAATGAGTGCTGGTCTGCCGGGACTCACAGATCCTTCATGTTGATAGTTTTAAATTTACTTAAAACTGTATGACTTATTATAAGTTATACTTATAGTATAAAAGTGGAGATGCGATTGAAAAGAGTATAACTGTTGAGTTTCTTGCCGGTTCTTCTCAACAGATGACTGCATTCCGAATCCGGTGGTAGAGTCACTATATTTTTTGTTTCTGATGATTCATCATCTTCGAAGCCTATTTGAATAAAGCATTTTTGATTTCATTCGATTTGATTTTTACTGGTAGGGATATCAGTCCATATAAATACTGTATTTGGCTATTCCAAAGTCCTTTTTTTGCTGTGAGGTATACTGTGACGGTACTTAGTCTGCGATGGAGTTTACAATAGTGTGAGAAAATGTTACTACAGGAAAACATTTGCAGTCTGATAACATTTTGAAAAAAAGTAGCTATTGCCACAATCTGAGGAATACTTATAAAAAAATGTAGAGTAGGACCAACTCTGGTAAATGCAATATTGTTTAAAGGTGCGTAGCTAAAATATACGCTATCAATAACTTAATGAAATTAAACATACCGAAATTCTTTATAATTGTTTAAAACTAAATAAAAGACAGTTTTCAACATATTAAGAATTTCGAAACATGCAATTTACCTTAGTAAACGGTTTACGTTTCGATTAGCTGGTACAGCTATTCTTAATATATATTTAAGCTATGTATAAATATCATATTGCAAGAAAACTATGTTCTTATGAGTTTGGTTTCAGATTTTCAGACCTCGAAACAGACGTCAAAAGCCATGAACTACTAAAACATTGCATCGTTCAATGAAAATCGTATTTTCCATTAGCTTTTGAATGTAAACAGTAGAAAAAATTACAACCTAAAACCGATCATGCAACACAGAATAACCGATTTCAGTGTTTTAAAATATCTCCTTTAAATCAAAACCAAAGCGCACAACGAATTCATGGCATCGCTATTTAGAATGCTCTTTGCGTTGAATGGATTGCAGCTTTCACAGATACAATCCATGCAATAGATTTGTTGAATCAAATTTTATCGCGATTTATGCAAAAAATAAACATTCAAACACGGAAACATTGTTGCACAACTTTACTTAGATCAACTATGATCAGAAAAGTTTTTCTTTTCTGTGATGATATAGTAGAAAGAGAACAGCACAGACACAATACGGTATCTTCATTCAAGCGTACCTCTCGCGGCTTGTATGAGTGCGCCACAGCACAGAATATTTTTTGTACTTTTAGACCCATGTTGTTTTACAGTACGAATGGGCCGGAGAAGTACCACCCTCTCACATAACATCAGCGTGAAATAATAGTGACTACTATTGTGTTTCCTCTGGTTTGTGAGAGTGCCAGAGGCATCAGCGATCCCTCTGGTGTTGCAGATGTCCTGGGCGGCGGTGATTGCTTACCATCAGGCGACCCGCGCGCTGGCTCGTTTGCCACCTCTAACATAAAAAGAAATATGTACATAATAGTACGGTCATAGTATCCATGCGTCGCCGCAGATCTCATTGCACTGCTCTGAGAAACGGGTCGAGATTTTGTTTGATAGTGCGTGCGGCGACGCATAGACTATGGCCACAGAATGTGCTATGGCGCACACATATTATTATTGTAACCCGCACGCGGTCCGGTGTATGAAGATAAAGTATTGAATGTGGCGAATGATGTGGTGTAATTGTTGGGAAATCCCTATTTAATACTGCGACTGCATCCACAAGAACACACCGCAAGTCACGCACATTCAGGTTGGCTTAATAGAATTATAGTTATAACAAAGCTTCGACCAAGACTTAATTAACTCGATTATCAATTAACTAAGCTCCATATTAAAGAGACCCTTTACTATCACGGAGTTGTTTTGTTAGTCCCTTGATAGCTGACAGGCGGTTGTCACAATCCAATTTAGGTCTGAAATGATTGAACTGAATTAATTTTGTTCTGTATTTTCAACAAGAGTTACTTGAATGATTGTTAACTAAAAGTAAACTACCGTTTATTGTTAAAACAAAAGCTAGCAGCTTTGCATCAATTAAATCTAAACTTAATTAATATTAACAAAAATAATAATACAAAAGATCATTTAGTCTAGTCTAGTGTAATTAACAGCGTTTCTATTTAATACTTCTTCGTAGTAATTTTATTTTTTAATAAAATATGCTTTATAAAACTGAAGTGTACATACAAAAAAATTAAAGTAAAATATACAAAAATAATTTCTGATATTTAAGACAACATCACAATTGAACTCCTACTAACAGACTAACTCAAGCTCATTTTGATTATATGATAAATTGTGAAAAAGTATTGCAGCTAATGTTCAGCCTTAAACAGTTAACTAGATTTCGCAAAATTCCTTCAATTGTCGATTAATTGCTCCCCGAGAGACAATTTACGGTCGCTTGTTTAACAAGTGTGCGAGACCAAACGCAATTCAACGCAGACATATCTAGGCCAGTCCTTGTTCGAGAGCTAACCATTGCTTGCCGTGACTTATCTGAGCCTTAAAAGTGCTGTTCTAGCCGTAGTGTGGCTTGGACTCCAGCCAGACCAACGATTGTTGCTTCCCTCCTCGTTTTATTGCTTAGCTTAAGCGATTCACGACAGTTGGTCGCGTTGATAGTTTTATTGAGTGGGTTACTTCGAAGATTCATCTTTACGAGGGACGCGATTGAAGTTTTTATGTTGACTCAATCAAAGTAAGACGGTTTTATTGAGAGTCTGTAACGATTTGAGACGCTGTTAGGGAGCTGAAATTAAGTATTAAAAGGCAAGGTGAGCATTGTTTTATTGGTAGTGTTGACAGCACAAAATAATATCGCGGATTTTAATGCCGTTCAGAGCGAACATTAATTAATTAATCTATTTGTAGTACTTTAGTATGATAGACTTGTAAGTGTTTTTTTTATTCTTCTTAGGATTTATTCATCAACTATATAACACTGTTGAGTAACTAATCGTTCTATTCATTTTATGCCAGATTATCTTATTCCTTACACATCAAAGAAATTTCAGTGAAAAACAAAATCTAACCTGAAATTTTCTTTAAAGTAATAAGATCTATGAGAGTTCACAAAGAGCATACCTATATAAAAAACCTTCTCCTTTACAGTCGGTTAAAATCTTATCATCTCTCAACGTTTGTCATTCAAGACGGCAGAATTCGTTGACAGAATAGCAGGGACATTCTATTCAAGTCTATAAAACGTCCAATCGGGGCCTTAACTTCTGCTTTATTGCTTGTGAAATTCTACAAGTGCGGACTAATGACAATTAATTTTATTTCTTTCACTCTTTCCTTTCTGGGCAAAAAGCAATAAATGTCGTCGATATTGCTACAATTCGTTTAATTCCGAGTGTAAGGACATGAAAGCTTTCTGAGGCGGTAGACGGTACATAACTATGCTGCTCAGTTGAAATTTGTCATTTGAAAGGACGCGCACATGAATTCTTATACCGATTTTAGGATGGAAATATACGACCGAGTATTTCGGTAGATCATTCTTGTGGTCTCGCGGTCAAGGATAGAATAAACATCTAAAACATAATTATAATGATTTATTATATTGATGTAATGAGAACCAAAGAAAAAAAAAAGTATAGTAGATTATTCAGGGACACGAATTAAAAAACAACTTGTTTTTTTTTTAAATTACGATATTTGTGAATTACAGTAATGCACTACTGTAAACTTAACACAGTGACCAGGAATCGTAATGACAGTATAGCGCTGGTCCGTTGATAGGCGGATAAAAAATAAATATAAAGAGAGGTGCTACTGTGGCATCGCAGTCCTGTACGTACATGTGACCGCAGGCAAAGTAAAAGTTTATAATAGACGAACGGAATTTAAAAAAAAATACACTTTTGGAATGATCCGTTTCTAGCTCAGTCACAGGAAACTCGAAACTATTTTTTTTCGTTTTTCCCGACTGCGTCGTCACCGTCCTCTGTATTTTTTCGTATGTTTCCAGTTCACCGGCCCTCCCAAGCTGGGGAATGGGTAATGGATCGATCTACTGTAATATCCATTTAAGTCTTGAGACATATCCAATCGACCCGCTGTGTAAATTCAAGTGTATGATGCTGAGATAAATTTAAATTTATCGTCCATTTTCTGTCTATGTCCAGATCTTTATTTCTTACTTTTGTAAGATTGTAAAAAGTAAAAGACTTGTTCAGCTTTATGGGCATGTAACTAGCTGGAAATCTTTTGCAACGCTGATCGTTTATTAGAAATCTACGTATGTAGACTTGAAATAACATACATTGATTTGACTGATAGTAAATAGCGTAAGCACTTGTGTTATGGGTATCAGAATATAAAGGTACGATGACCCTTGGCACGTAGGACAGGTCCAGCAAAAATAAATTATCTGTGAAAACATAATTATGTTAAAAATCTTCCTTCTCTATTTCTCTCTCTCCTTTCCTCTCTATTTTTCTTGCAACAATCATGTCAAAATGGATATCAATATCACGTCACAAAATGTAAAAATAGTGTTAGACATTTTTATATTCCCCCAGCATCGTCATACAAAATTCTACCGTACGTGTTTAATTTCTAAAAGCAACAATATTTTCCCCTCATCCGATAAGGTGTGGCGTATAAAAGGATTTTTGTTTACCGCCGCAGCATCAGCTGGCAATAACTTACGCGATCGTAACTTCCCTTCTGACGTTCCGTGTGGCTGTGAAACCAGTAGTATTTCCTCATATATTTATGTAGAAACAAGAAAAATTACCGTGGAAGGTTTTTTAAAAGTGATGGCTATTACTTTTATGGTTTCAATAAACTCTAGATTGGGCCTCTTTTTGTAGCCCGTGGCCTTTCTTCTGTAGGTATTACGTCATTTAACCACTCAATCCCGAACCGGCACTCGGGTGCCGCGTAACAATAGATTTTCTATTGTGTCTGGTAATCCGGGGCTTGAAAGATTAAAATGAATGACATGTAATATTTTGCCTTGCTTTTGAAAAAGTTCTAGACTCAACCACAACCAATGGAATAGAACCCATGACCGGGCTTTAAGAACTGTTCAGCTTAAGCACTGCTCCACGAAATGCAAAATAATATTTGCAAAGAATACAAACAAGAAGATCACAGCAAAGGGCTTGCGATGTTAGGTTAAAAGGGTTAGGAAAATGTGCCTTTCATCAGAATTTAAATGCTCGCTTAAGGTTGATATCAATATTTCACAAGATGGAAGGGAAAGGTTCGTCCCATTTGGGAATATACTCTGGAAATATTTATGGTGATTACTAGGAAAACATTTTACAAAAACATAATTTGAGTAGCAGCTTCTAAAATAGCTTTTAGCACCGGTATTTATAAGTTTAACAAAAAGGTTTACTATGCGGACCGGGCTCATAATGTTTTATACAAAAATACCTTTCGTAGAGAAACCTTAAATATGGTAGTCAATTTCTTAACCATTACCAAATCAGTCCTAATAACGTTAATAACTTGGAAATTGAGAACATAAATAAACAGAGATTAGTTTCAAAACAATTTATCAAAGTATCCTCAAAACCGAAGACATCTCTCAAAGAAAACGAAATGGCATTAAAATTTTCGCCTTGACAATCAACTTGAAAGCAGATTGAAAACAAGATAGCTTCTAATGACTGAAGCTAAGAGTTTAAATTCGAACGCATAGGTTCAAGGAATACGAGTACGTATGGAAATCGCGGAACAATTTGTTCTATTTATCTTTGTACCGCCGACGCTCAAATTTGGAACAATCTGGCAAATTGGAAACATTGACGAGCACTCGTATTGATGACGGTGAATTGAACACAATGTAAGAATTTAAAATCGCCGTTCATCTGAATTGCATGGTGAGTTGAGCCGTGTGAACTGCACTTGCGGAATGTGAAAGCGATTTGGATGTGGGCCCGTTCAAATTCATGTGTAATGGATACGCTGAAATACTGAATACTCGTTCACATTGTTTGAATATCCCCTTTGGAGGTGATTTGTTGACGAACAGTGTCAATATTTTTCTAATGATTTTATCTAACAAGTTTAAGTTAACATGTCTAATAACTAATAGTTTAAATTCAAGGGTGACGAAGTACATGGATAAAAATTTATTTAAGCCTAAATAAACAGTCGTTTCTTAAAATTATATTTTCTTATTTTGTGTTTATTAATTATTATCAATTGTTTGATTGCTAATCTGAACACATGTTTAAAAAATGATGTCGTATTTGTTTTATGTGAATCAGTTCTGACCGTAAATAAATTAAATGCAAATAAATGTTGATAACAAAAAACCAGAGTTATTCATTCAAAAGATACAATCTGTATTGAAAAGACGAAATTCATAACTTTTCTGCATTTGACATGTTAAGAAAATTGCTTGTCAACCTTTTAGATATCTGTAAAAATAAAAATATCGTCCATAACTTCAGAATGGTTGCACTGAATTACATACCTGATTCTTTTGTGTTTTTTTTTCTATTGTTATACATCTTATTTACCCGTGTGAAACCGCGGCTTAACCCGCGTGGAATAAACGATATTATCCCACAGAAACATGTAAATGTTAGTCTGCAGGTATCTAACTATTGCCATCAAGTCGATTCGTTGCCGGTGCAACTTGCTGGAAACATTTCTAATAGGACTGCGCATTATCCTGGGATAGAAAGTAGACTTTGGCAAGTTCTAGCCTATATTATTGTCAAATATCATCAAAATCGGTTGAATGGTTAATTGAATGCTTAACGGGCAAACGAAAATAAGTGACTTTCACATTTAGAATATAATTAAGGACTCATTGTTATTATTTTAGAACAGTATGAGCTCCGCATTCCATTTTCCGAGTAAAATTGAGCCTTGTCGCGAGCATATTAATATCTCGTAGTTTTCTGTATGCACGTATCAAATACGGAATTCATATCGGGAACCACAAGGATCCCAGAGCGCAACTGACGGCTTCCAAAATCAAACACGAACTAACTGAAATCCTATTAATGCGTTTATTGGTGGCGAAATTAAATTTCATCCAAACACGCCGACTACCGGTTTTGTTTGCCATTCGTTTATAATTAGTAGGACTTCAAAAATTGCTTTTGACTTTATGAAATGCCTTATGAAAGGGGTTTCTTGAAAAATTTAGGAAAACAAGCTGGGGGCGCTCGTTATATAAAGCAGAATCTCTTAATTTAGTATACCAAAATATGCCTTCTAAACATAAGATAGAATGACATATATTTTTTTTATAGATAAAACACAAGTTTGCCTCTATGTACGGACATCAAATGAGAATAAGTAGATTAATTTTGAATGTTACTTTTATTATCGTAATGTCCTAATTTATACGTACCAAATTAACATGTAATGAAACATCCCTTCTATTCCGAAAGTATATTACTTTCACTAACAAGATATTACTTGGCACGCGTTTAAGTATCAGTCGCTCTTACATGTGTAGTATCGTTAAACAGAACAATTCAATTCACATACTAACTTGGTAGCGTATCAGTATGCTATAGTTACATTACAGAAAGTGAAATTAGTTAAAAAGTTATTTTATTTTATTTTAAAGTCCTGATCCTGAAAAACTGTACCTAACCAGCACTAACTCAAAAACTCATGTTCAAAATTGTATTAATTTATTTTTGTATGTATGTATATTTTAAAAATTATGTGCATTTTATTTTTGTAATATTCTTATTTACGAGTAGTCATCCTGTACACATTAATTGATAAATCGAATACAAGTTAAAGAATTGATCAACCCAGTCACATTGTAGAAAACATGAAATAACAAAAATGATATATATCATCCAATAAAAGATTTTCCGGTCGAACAAGCGTTCCTCCAAATTGAACCTGTATTTGTAAAACCGAGCATAATATGGCCAATCAGACTTGCTCGTACAACCCAGCCAATGAGGAAAATTCAATATACATAATATTATAAGGAATTGAAATTGCCACCTCAAGACCTTATTTATTAGTTTACGTGCAAACCGATTCTCTTTTGCTTGTATTTTGAAATATATTCCTGTTGTTAAAATATTTTGTTCATTCTCGTATACACTCTCATTTTAAAGAGAAAATAAATCTGTCTGTAAGAAACAGTTCTCAGATCAATACTTGGATGTCAATAATTCAGTATTTAGCAAAGTTTTGGGTTCTTGTTTCAGGAAACGCCTCAAGTTAAGTAACTGAATATCTTCTTGTTTGAGGTCAAAGTTTGCCCGTATAAATAGACAAGAGTATATTGAACATGTTGAAGGGAAAACCACTCTAATCTAGTGCTAAGTTTTGTGAATATTATTATTTTAACTTGGTTTGAAAAATTTACTATCATTATACGAGTACTATTTTGTTGAACCTTGACATCGTTTTTATCCATACGAGTACGTAGGAGTTGAATAAAATTGTAGTAAAGTTTAATGTCACCGTTGTAGGATAATATATAAATTTTGAAAGTGGCAAATGTTCCGTTTTCACTATTGGATATCTGGTATGATATATTATATAATCTGGTAAGAAAAAAAAAGTCTGACGTGCAAAAGTATTTTTCTTAAATCTATTTCCAGAATAAATTATTTCATTGAATTAAAATGCATAGTGATACTACATAATGGAAAAGTATCTTAATTCATATTAACAAACAAAAAAATCGATCAAATACTACTATTATTATATATTTGTCATCATCAGCATTCAGGAAGTTAAAGTAGAGCTTTTCTCCGATTATGAATTTGGAAGTTAATTTTTTAATGCCTTCAAAGGTAGGTATTTTATTAAAGTCAGCAACTTATAATTTTCGAACGTTTAACTCGTGCCAAGAATCACTTGTTACTTGTCTTTGACAATAATGCTAGCATTCGCTAATTATGTTTAGCTGCCAGCTACATACAACAATGCAACATGGCCCGTATAAAACACTCCTTCGTATTTAATTCTATTTTGTTTGCCCTTTTGCTAGCATTGGCGAGGGGGAGTAAAAAGGGCAGCTTGGAAAGGGATGGAAAAATAAAAAAAAAACAATGCCTTTACATCCTGTGCCAGCCATTTGCTTGATTAGAAGAGTTTAGATTACTTACTAATTGAAACTGTGATAATATCTTCAGCTGTTTTTATTAAGAATCTAACTTTGTAATTATTTGCATTGAACTAACATTTTTTATCTGTGCTATTGTATGTAGGCACTAGGCACGAGGTAATTTACCAGACTGTGGACTTATTTTTTTTATTACTAAGTCAGTTGGCAGACAAACACGCAAGCATCCCACCTGATGGTAAGCGGCCACTGCGGCCTATTCCATTGAGGGACACTTTACCAGGAAGCGTCGCTCAATGTCCTGCCAGACGGCTCATCTGATTTTCGAGCCTTTGATTGCAAGTGTGCCGGCTTCCTTATTAATACTGCCGGAACACAGCCAGAGCTGTTATGGCGGAAGATTTCCCCTGGTGGGGGTGGTAGCTAGCCAGTCGGAATCTGAAAAAGCCCTACCCCAACAAGACCCTAGGCGGGAATCGAACCCACGAATTCCGGGGTTTTATACCCGAGCGGGTATTTTGAAGATGACTTGATGATGAAGGCCTTTGTCGCGCAGTAAGACGTGCAAAATATGTGACTACAAAAAAAAACTGTAATAAAGTAGTGTTTCTTTATTTTCTGAGAAACATTAAGAGTTATTTAATGAAAACGGTACGAACAAACGTAAATATTAACAAAAATGATATTTGGGCTCGTCCGGGATTTGAACCCGGGACCTCTCGCACCCTAAGCGAAAATCATACCCCTAGACCAACGAGCCGGTTGACAAAGCTGCTGAAATATTACATTTGTATACCCAGTAACATTTAATTATAGCAATCAACCTTTCACTTTTATCTGACCACTTTATCATAATTTATAACACAAGAGATTTGCTTGTAAATTATAGTGGTATAATATTTTATGTTAAAGTGCTTACATAATTGGTGCGTTTAAATGGATTATAGTTAAGCCAATCGCTTGATAATCTTGTTTGCTCAATAATTTAAACCTGAAAAATAACTGGTAAATTATATTAGAATACGAGTAGATTGTTTTTCTTTTTTACAAACAAGACCAATTCGTAATGTTCATTTTGAGTACTCAGTGGTTTATGATATTTGCGCTAATTCTAATTAAACAGCTTAAACGAATAATAATCCCGGTTCAATATTTTTTTAATCTCGACATTTCAATTGCTATAAAGCAGAAGTGACCATTTTAAATACAAAAACGATTTAAAGCCTTATAATAAAAAATAGATCTTGCTTATGCACCCAAATACCTTGTACTATGATGAGTTATGTATTTAACTATTATCTATATCTATACTATCTATACTAATAGTATAAAGAGGAAAGATTTGATTGTTTGTTTGTTTGTATTAAATAGGCTCCGAAAATACTGAACCGATATAGGGATAGGGTACTTTTGATCCCGGAAATGTAGGGGGAAGGGGGGGATACTTGATTTGAAAAAAGAAATTACGCGCGGGTGAAACTGCAGGCGGTAGGCTAGTTATTATAAATCGTCAGTATGAAATGTTTTTTTTAATCCAATAATTTTCTAGTGGTCATTAGCCACAACGCTGGCATCGGCTCGTCCCAATCGGGTGTGAAAAGGAACCGGGGGAGTTTAGTAGGTAAGTGGGTTGTGGACGCTTTAGTCTTGAGTCCCACACACGGCCGCGGTTATCTGTCTATATCTATATAATATATAAAACTCAAAGGTGACTGACTGACTGACTGAATGACTGACTGACTGAAATAGATATCTATCAACGCACAGCCCAAACCACTGGACGGATCGAGCTGAAATTTGGCGTGCAGGTAGATGTTATGACGTAGGCATCCGCTAAGGAAGGATTTTGATGAATTCCCACGGGAACGGGAACCACGCGGGTGAAACCGCGGGCAGCCGCTAGTGGTGCATAAACGCATTCTCCTCTGAAAAAAAAAAGGTTAATATAAAAGAAGAAAATTTCGATTGATTACCAGTTCCGACCACATTACGCGTCAGGTCAAAAATGTAGGTGAATATCATGTATTCATCCATTTGAATTTATTTAATCGCAATGAGCAATAATCACAAAAGGATCAGACATCACTGAATTTCCGCATAATTTAAATAATTATGTCATCATTTATTTACTTGATTACCGCATTTCACCGTTCGAATTCAGTGGAATCAATCATTCGTATAATAATAAATTTCATAACTCAATAAACTCTTATTCAATTATATTCATTGGTAATATCCTTAGGGAAAACGCTTTATAACTAAGCCTACTTTGTGTGTATTTTATGATACGGTAGGTGGTAGGTAGATCAATATTACTGCAGACTTTTTTTTTTCGAAGGAGAATGCGTTTATGCACCATAACCGCAGGCTAGCTAGACCTGCGGCCGTGTGTGGGACTCGAGACTAAAGCGTCCACTATCCACTAAACTCCTCCGGTTTCCCCTTCACACCCATTGATAGTGTATTTAAAAAAGAGGTAGATATGCTATCCTTTGACGCACGACGATTAGAATTTGATCCGTCGAGATATACTAAATCTATGTGCTTCACCAACCGTTGACATTATGCGTCTAAAAAGAATTGTGTCAATTAACACAATATGAGCGGATCATTTTTCGAGCGCTAGTGCCGTATCTACCTCTTTTTTAAATACACTATCAATGTTCACACCCGATTGGGTTGGGACAAGCCAGTGCCAGCCTTGTGGCTATTGACCAGCCCATCCCCGGGTAGTTTACTGCAGACTACAATTGTTATGTGTTTTCTAGCGGAGGATGTGTTAAGACTCCATATCCGAAGGCTAGCGGAACCTGCGGTCGTGTGAGGGACTTAAGCGCCCTAAAATATTAACTCCCCCGGTTTCCTTTTCACGCCCGAAGAGGGACGAGCAGGTACCCGCCGGTTCAGGTTTTTTTTTCTATGTCAGACTAGCAGTTGCCATCACGGTTTCACCCGCGCGTAATTTCCTTTTTCAACTATCCCCCTCTTCCTCCCACTTTTCCAGGATAAAAAGTCCTATGTCCGTCTCCTGGTTCTAAGCTATCTCTCCACCAATTTTCAGGCCAATCGGTTCATCCATTCTTGAGTTACAGAAAGTGGTGTTTAGTGTTATTGTACTAAACACCACTTTCTTTTATTTTAATTTCCGAGTCGAGCTTACTTTGTGTCAGTTTTTTCAGACACTGGGTTTGTGATCACCAATCCGCATTTGGCAAGCGTGGTGATTAAGCTAGTACCCATCTTTGTAACGATGACTTGATTCCAAAGATGGACCTTTGCCCTGCAGTGGGACATATAGGCCGATTGATACTTTACATTAGGCCATAAGCATGATCGCCATCCTCGGGCCTCGTGGTGTAAAAAAATACAAGTTTTTTTTTCAGTACAACCCTATATTCGAATTTACTACGGCAGATTTCTCCGTTTGCACTAAAGTGTGACCTTCTAACCACTGCATTGAGCCAAAGTTGAAACTCGTATTATATATCTAAATGTAGCAAGTATTCATTTAGCATACCGCAGTATGAAGTCTACTCCGTTGTTCAGAGGCTAGATTTCCCCTGGGGTCCTAGCTTCAAGGTTTGCGACATTATGATTGTAATTGTTAGAGGTTCCGAATGGCCGGGCAATCGAAACTACTGGAATTTTTTAGTGGCTGAAATTTACTAGACCCTATTAAAGGGTACGAATATAATAGTCGTTGGGAGAATACCAAATAAGGTTGGATTGTTCCAAGGTTTTGCTACTTGACGAAGTAATAAGTGTACAGTTGATAGATGTTTCGCAGTCTTCCTGTTGTTTCCGATCTTGCAAGGAAAATTCGGCTATTCTGCCTTATCGACATCATTGTTACGTGATTTGTAATGAGAACAAAATAAAAACATGACGGTTATCCCTTGGAAACTGAGCATTGTACGTTGCATTTGTCCTTTCCCAAAGTCTAGTTTATGTCAATAGTTTAACGTAAATAAACGGGAAAGAGTTACAGATTGAAACTTTCGCATTGATAAAAATTATAATTTTTATTTTGCCTAAAACATGGTGCATGCATGAATAATGTTATAGCTTGTGTGTTAGATCGATTATTTGTCAGTCATGGCGTGCAAAAATAATTATAAAAATGTCCATAAATTCATAATAATAAAGCATGAAATTGGGTTAGTAGTCGATTCGCCCGAAATTAATTCGCACGAATAAATAATGTGCGAATTGTCCACTTTCAAAAATAATATCATTCTACCACAAATAAATAATACTACTAAGAGTAAAATATTTGTGAAAATGCTATCAGATTGTGTGACATTATTATTACAAACAATAGCAGTTATATAATAAAATCTGCAATTAAATAAGGGAAGAATAATTTTAACTTACTATTAATCTGGTAAAACTCAACATGTATAGGTGTTCAAATATCGATAAAAAATATTAAAACGAAACGTTTACTCATTTTGCAGAGATTTCACGCCCAATTTTAGACAGTTAAACTAATTTACAATCTCAAACAATATTATAATATTAGGCCCTTGTGGATTAAGAACGCCAAGACGTGACAGGCACAAATCATCCCGCGACATGTCTTGAAGCTAAAGCTGTTCAGCCTGCTTGCACCCTCACACGCTGTTTTCACCCTTATTCCTCTCGAAATAAAGACTCCAATCCTGTAATCCCGTTCTTTCAATGGTTGTTTTTCTGAATCTCACTTTTGATGTGGGTCGTGGGCTTCCATAATACTCGAGTGGAGTGGTTTAGGTCCATACATCACACTCTCGAACGTGTGTTTCTGCCGTTTTCTTTGTATCTTCGTTGCGGTTTTTCTTTTAGACAATAATTATACAAGTTTAAGTAGTTTTATTGATTAATATCATCGTTTTGTATTTACATTGTTAATTTATATAAAGTAAGAACCTTAAGCAGAATTAACGAAGGTACTATAAATATGTAATATTTACACTAAAATACATAAGTAAACATCCAAACACAGAAGAAACATAAACTTTAATCACGTAAATGTTTGTCCCGGAACAGATTTCAGCCCGCGACCTCTGGTGCATAATACGGAGCCAGTTTTTTTATTGCAATGTGTGTAACAAACAAGACGAGCAGATCGTACACCTGATGGTAAGCGCCACGTCTGCCCTTAGACAGTTCAGTGCCAAAGTAAATAAGCAGTTACTGTCTGGCACTGCCCCTGCGCCCGCTACACCGAGACGACAGTTATTAGGTCTCATATGCCCGGTAATTTCACTAGCTTCAGTGCCCTTTCCCCGAAACACAGATGTGCTTGACACACTTCTATTTCACGGGAAAATATCTGGCACTGAGGTGGTACCCACCTAGACGGCCCAGTACAGGAACCTACCAACTGGCCAGTCAACAAAGTAAAAAAATACTTTCAAACTTCACGGTGTCTCAAAATTTATTTGCATTGAACTACAATTTTTGCTATTATCGGGTCATTGATCACAAAGCAAATACAGAGTTCAAATTGAACAAAGCACAACAAAGGACTGTTCTCAACGAGTCTCCCCGGGGATCGAACCGGGGCCGCACGTACCGACTTGTTTACGCACGGGGCGAGTGCGTGGACTGACCCAGATAGCGATGTGTGGGGTGCGACCGATGAGACTAGTTACATTACACTATCAGGCACGTTATGATGAGTCTTAGCTTGAAACAATGACTGACAAAGAAAAGTTGTAGATACATTATATAGGACGGGATATAATAGCGTACTTTATTATACGTATAACGCATGCCTATTTTATGCTTCGCCACTTTATTATTATTATTAATAGAACTGAGAAGCAGTTGGGGCGTAAGAGATGTTCATAATCAAAAATTACCGCCTCCGTGGAACAGTGGCTAAGCCGCTAGGGTATAAAACACGGAGATCGTGGGTTCGATTCCCGCCTTGGGTTTGCTTGGTGGTAGGGCTTTTTCAGAGTCCGACTGGCCAGCAATTACCCCCATAGGTGAAATCTGCCGCCAAAACAAATCTGGCTGTGTTCCGACAATATTAATGTGGGAGTCAGTACACTTGAAATCAGAGGCTCGAAGATCAGATGAGTCTACAGTCTGGCTACAATGGTATATGAACAAATATTCCCACATGATCAAGGGTACAAAGGTACACAAACGAATGCGAAGGTACATATATACGAGATAGTATATGAACTACATAGAACAACTCGCTTCTTTTTTTTAATTTGGCTCGACACGTTGAGCCGTGTCTTGTTGCATAATGGAAACAATCCTATTACGAGCAAGATTTCAGGGATGGGATAATATTTTATGTCTTATGCATGAATACTGATTTGTGATAAAAGCATAAAAATAATATTAAAAAATTAAACGAATTCTGTCTGTTAGAGGAAAAAAAGGTAAAAATCGCGTTATGGCGTCCAAGTGCTTCTTGTTGATTCTCGGCGTGATGTAATTTTGATGTTAGCTTCAGAAATTGTGATTGTTTTTCCTCGGTTAAGGACCAATGTTTGATTTGCGATTAGCTTGGGTTTCGTCGCAATAATAAGAGCGCTGATTTTGATCACACAAGAAATGTTGCCATTATAAAAATATTGCCAGTACTTAAACCAATAGCCCACAGTCAAACCTTGTATTGTAATTATTGAAATCAACAACTTACTGGTTCTTACAAGAGTGGTGACTACCTCAGTATCTAATAATTTGTAAAAAATTACACATTTACTTGATTTTAATAATAATTGTAGGATTTTGCCATACTGATATTTTCCCCAAGTTATACAATCAACATAGCTTGAACGTAAATATACTGCTACGGCAGAAATCGTTTACATAAATTGCTCGATGTTTACACTCCATACAGATGTTTGCGAAGCAATGTTGTAATTGACAAGATCTGCAACTTCGATTGCTTTGATCCCACTGAGATTTGCAACTACATAAGTACTGCATCTACTGAGGAAATATGTTACGATTGTTTTCTTAAGCAATGTAAACACCACAACGTTTAGTTAACTGTGTAATGATTTTGCTAATGGTGAGAGCATAACTAAATATTTGTTTAAGACTTACAGCTAAGTAAATAAACGAACGTTCGCACCATTATTTTGTGACTGTGTTTGTATGTATTTTATGATGAACATTTCTTATGCATATCGCGTATCTATATTTTCTACTCAAACTCGAAGTACAAACAGTATTTTGTTCATTATATTTGTTATAACCATAAAGTAAAGTTAGTAGTATATCGGGTTAGGTATTCAATGCCACATTGCAGAGGACACTCTTATTGAAATCAAGTGATGACGTTAGACTCTAGTACCAGTAGAGCACTGTAGGAGATCTTAAGTTTATATTTTCCAAACCCAAATAACAATGATAATAGGTACCTATCTCTGGACATTATTCACACAGTGCCACCTAGCCCCAAACTAAGCATTAGTTTGTGCATGGGGATTTGTGGAATAACCCTGCTATGGATGCCAGACAACCGGTAAACATTACTTATATACTTTTTTTGGAAATACATACATATTTATACGTAGATATAAATACCAAGACCGATACAAACAGACATGTTCATGCAGACAAATTAATGTTTGTATCGTGCGGGGATCGAACCCGCGACCTTTGGTGTAATAGCCGACTTCTCGACCTTTACACCAAATGGCTCGTCATTATGGTATGGTACTCGCCAAGTAAGTTGACCATTTCATGCCTTGAAATACACGTGTCCAACCAGGTTTCAAATACTTATTGAATTTGAAACCTATTTAAATAGTGTATTTGGAATCTGAATGAACACCCAGTATTCAAAAGAAATCAAAATGTGAGTATATTGTTTTCAATAAGAAGCAATCTCCTTATCCATCTTTAACTTTCGTTATCAGCCATTGTATGGTAAAAAAAATATTCAAATATAAATAAATAGGATGCCGATTAGTCCAAAACGTAAGCTATTGTCGTATCAATTTGTTTATACAAGAACTTATCAACCAACTTGGAATCGCTGGCAAAACAGAATTACAACGGCTGTTTACTTAAACGGGAAGTGGTCTGATTTATGTATAGACGTTTTTCCCGTTATCGAACTTTTTATTAGACCAGGAAAATCGTGGCTGACATAGCAGGAATCTATTATTATGAATCGATTTTAGGAAAATAAGAGTATTTTTATTGGTTGTTTGACCAATGATCAGAGAAATAAATGCAATTGATTTGTAAATTCTGCCAACATCTGTTGTGTCTATCGCAAAGATTTCTATTTGCATTATATTTTAGAAGACTGGCCATTTTGACAATTTTATTTTAACAATACCTACTTAATCGGGTAAAATGACTATAAAAGGCTCTAAAACTGAAAGGACCTATCAGTAAAATTTTTGGCGATGCGAGTAAGGTACCAGAAACGACCTGCTATTTGATAAATAGAACAATATTTTTAAAACCTGGAACAAAGGCGTAGTCCTACAATCCACCTTACACAAGTTATCTCTAAGATGTGAGAGGTATCAATTAATCGTCATAATTTATAATTTTCTAGATGCTGAGCTAAATTAAGATCAAAACATAAAAATATCCTCTTAATTTAGCGGTTCAAGTACATCATTTAATTAAATGGGTATCGTTTGTCAAAGAAGCTAAATACTCACACAAAAATTCACAAGATCCTCACTTCACACATGAAGAACCTCATTAACCCAGCTTACCTGTGATTAACGCTTGTATTATCGCAGCCAGACCAACATTCTTATAGGTTTAGTTAGTGAGGGAAAAATGAAGCAAGAATAACTTTCTCAACATTTAACTATGTCTGTATGGACAGTCAAAATAAGCATATAGCTTGTGTTATTGTGGGTGCTAGATAACACAAAGTTTTAATAGATAATAATATTTTTATTTTTACAAAATAGACTAGTAAACGTTTTGCTTAGAAAAAAAAAACAAATACATTTATATAAATAAATATCTCTGGAAATTATTCACACAGCGCCATCTAGCCCCAAACTAAGCATAAGCTTGTGCTATGGGTGCCAGACAACGTAAACATTACTTATATGCTTTTTTTTGTAAATATACATATGTATTATACATAGAAACACCCAGACCGATACAAACAGACATGTTCATGCACACAAATTAATGTTTGTACCGTGCGGGGATCGAACCCGCGACCTCTGGTGTTATAGCCGACTTCTCGACCATTACACCAAGTGGCTTGTCAAATATTTGGTAGATCCTGGCCTTTTCGCCTATTCCATTGATGGCTTTAATCGAAGTCTTACTTTTAAATAGCCAGTTCCAGAAATTATCAATATATCCTTAGTACTAATATTTCCACATGAAGTTATTATCTAGTAAATTAGCCTAGTCTCAGTACCCAGTACGTGACTATTCCCTTGAGCAAATAAGCCCAATAAACCAACTCGCAAACTGTCATAAACATAAAACTATTACTGGTGGGGACCTTAAGGCCCTTAAAGTCGCCAAGTTTCACACTCATTAAACAATAACTCATATAGCATAAAATTAGATGAATTCTTAGTAACACTTATTACTAAGAGAATAACATGTTTTATTTTTCGTTATTGACACTTTTCGTAAATGCATCGAATATTAAATATTTTGAGTCTTGTTCTTCTTAAAAATATATCCTTAGAAAATATTCACAGAGCACCTTTTTAGAGGCCAAGATCCACTTCAGGTCGCTGAGCCAGCGGAGTAGTAGTAGTACCTTTTAGCTTAAATACTTAATCAAAGCTTGTACTATGTATGGCTGCCAGATAACAGGCAAACATTATTTACTCGTAATAAAGGGTTTTTCAATAAGGACGGGTAGATTTTGGCGGCCTGTGGCGGCCATCCTGTCCCGGTGACATTTGTCAAATCTTCCGTCCATCATTCAGCCACCCATGCCAAATCACCATGGCAAAACAAAACAAAGCAAAGCAAAAACAAAGTTTTACCACTTGCACGCGCTGTTCAGTCGTGTAACTTGCCATGGTGATTTGGCATAGGTGGCTGAATGATAAATAATGCGTTGCTTTGCTATTACCTGTATCAGCCTATTTGTGTCCCACTGCAGGGCAAATGCCTCCATCCTTGAAATCAGGTTATCGCTACAACTGGCTTAATCACCACGCTTGCCAAATACGGGTTGGTGATCATAAACCCGAGATGTGTCCGAACAAGAGACGCTAAAAACTCACGGCGTATTTACAAGAGTCCGCAGAGGTTACGGGCCCGCAGCTTTCTGCGGTTTTATTTCAAAACTCACGAGACTGGTGCTTTGCACGGTCTCGTAGCCGCTGTGGTTGCGATTATCGCCAACAAACTTGGCGGGCGATGATCCGCAGAGCGCGGGAGCGCTATCCGCCGCGGCTGCGGGCGGGAATCGCCCGTGTGTACAAGAGGTATAGTGAGTTAGTAATGTTATACATTATTTTTACCACATTGAAAACACCCACACCTAATACAACAGACATATCAGTCCAGTGCATGCACACAAGTTTTTGTAAAGTACAGAGATTGAAACCGCGACCTCTAGTGTAATAAACCGACTTCTTAAACATTACCAAATTGATGAGGTAAACTTTGCAATATAGGCAACATTTATGATTCTTTAATTAATCCTTATTTTCTACGCTGTGATTTTTTATTAAATGAATGCGCAACTTAGAGTCTTTAGGCGCCTTATGTTCTGAAACATAAGTGTCCCGTTATTACACCGCGCGTGTAAGCTGGAAGTTTCACGCAAATTGATTTCGACCTTGAGACAAACTTAGTTACATCCTTATAAGGGCAACTGATTAAATCAGATGCTTAAGTTAGTAATTATTGGATATACTCGTGGGTAACAAATTATGTTTAAGATTTTTTTTATCAAATATACAAAAGTACTGTGATAGGTAAATTATTAAAAAAAAACCCTTAAAAATGTATGTACAGAAAACACAATTTAAATAGATATAGTTATTACTCAAAAATAAGTTTCACTGCTTTATTGGCTAAAACGCTTTTGTATTTATGAAGCATTTGGTTGAGAAGTCTGCTATACACCAGAGCACTGTGTAGTGTGCATAGTTTAGTGTGTATAAACCTCTGCTTGTATCGGTTTGGGTGTTTCTATGTATGATAAAGACATAATATTTACAAAAGAAAATTATATGTTTAACAATTATCTGGAAACTATGCATGTTTTGAGGTTAGTCTTAGATCAAAGATGCTACCTGATGAAGCTAACATGACGTGACAGAAGAACACAACACTTTCCTTACTGTTGGACACAGGTTTGCTTAATAATTATGTCTCTATAATAATATACTGAAATAAATTTAGAACAGAGCGCTCATGTACTTTAAAAAGTACATGAGCGCTCCTAACCTCACGATTTTGCAACGCAATGTCTAATCAATAAAAAAAGAAGCTACAAACATTTCGGCACCGCTAAGGAAGTAATCGCCTTCAAGCAGTTATCGCTTCCACTCTATATACCAATAAGTGCGGAAACGCCCCGTGTATTTTAATCCGATTTTAAATAAAGCTGGAAGTTGTGAATTTACGAGCACACCCCACCTGGCCTACGCGCTGTGAAATATCACTGTAAAGAGTAACCTTGACACAGATGCTTCGATTTATTAGGTGAATTATATCGTGGGGTTCTAATATCCTCTTACATGCCACTGGGGAATCTCATTTATGTTGAGTTTTGGAATTTAATTCCAGAGGTATTTGTAGGCATTAATAATTTAATATCTTTTGACGATTTTGATAAAACAATTATTAGGGGGGTTTGTAATAAGTAGATAGAGAGGTAGGATCACATTCTAGAACGAAGATTGAATAGTACTAGAAAATTTGATCGTACCCAAAGTAGAGACTGGGACGTGCCGGCTTGTTGTAAAACTGCGACAATTCGAGGATAATTGTGTGATGGTATTTCTTTTTATTAGTGGGCTATTTCTTATAATTAAAAGGACTTAATTGACGCCTAACGAATACTATCAGATAAGCGGCCACTGCGATTTATGCCACTAAGAAGTATTTTACCAGTTAGAATCTCTGTAGCCTCCTCCGCACTTCTTTTCGAATCTATTATTTTTAATTTACTGTCTCCTACATTATTTTTCCCTTAGAGCATTAGCCATCAAGCATGCAAATCACGGTTTGAAAGGAGAATGACCATTGCTAGTATTATAAGGGATCTAAATAACGGATTAGTGCCTAGTTTGGTTTTTGGGGTGGGCTAGGCACCAAGACGTTGTGAGACGCCCTGCATTATTTTTGATACAATAATCTTAGACGACACGTTAGTGCCTACATGAGGTACTCGTATTATAACATAGGGTATAATTTTTGTTATGTTTATCATCTCCGTAAACCAATTTTTTTTTTCAAATAAATCCATTGTTTAGAAAATACAGTCTTGGCTGTTGGTTATGATTTTTTGTTAATGTAAGACCTCTACATTCAATAATTTTTCTCTTAAAATTCCTCGGATAGATTTTTAAGCGCTCTAAGTTACAGACTAGTATTAATTTGAGGAACATTGTGCACTATGTCTCAATGTTGGGCGGTACTTGGTCCAACGTCCATACATAGATGGTCAATGTCCTTTGCTATTACTATCTGGTTTAAATGCTATTAGGATACGACCTTTTGGAGTTGCGTGACGCGACAGTGATGGCTTATGCACACACTGATAAATAATGCGTTCCTATTGGTTGCTAACGTTACGGACAAGCGCAGTTGTCGTCATTTTTCGCTCAATTCCAAAAGGTATAATCCTTATAACATTTGAATCGGATAATACAGAATGTTATTTCAATAAATCCATCTCTGTGTTTTTATTTCGCTTACGCTTAAGCATCCCGTCCAAGTATTGATGGCAAATTAAACAGAGGCAGAGATCGTGAGAGGGCAAATAAAAATTGTTAAATTGCTTTCGCACTTGACATCTACACTTCTCACCCCGTTTTCGCTTGGCTCGGAATTAATGGAATTTGTATTTTTTTTATTTGCACTTTGAAAATGAGATTCAGTTGAACTATTCGATTGGTTTAAGTTTCAACTCTCTTTGACAAATCATTTGGAGTGGCTGGAATTAATTTTACAGAAATTAAAACCACGGCCCCACGATTGACCTCAACTACATTATCAGGAACTTTCTGCTTGAATAGTTGTAATCTAGTAATATAGGTTTGAGAAAAAACTGTTTAAAAAAATAATAGCCGAGAACCTTCATAAATAGCAACTTCTTAGAACACAAATTGTTCATGAACCGGTAACATTACGACAGAAAATTACATTGCAGAAAATTAGCTAACATAAAATTATGCATGTCCTTTCTTTAGAAGACCTCGTACCATATTACTTTGTATAAAATCGCCATGTATAACAGTGTAATTATAGAGAAAGTGGCTCGCTAAGAGGAGTATAAACATAACTCGTAGGGTGAAATAAGTACAAGCGTAATAAAGTGTTGGAGGCAGATTTATTGCAGACTGTTTCCTCTACGTTGCTGACCTTCGAATATTTAGTCTTGTTCGTTCAGTTTCACGGAAAAGCGGTGTATCAAGTGCAAGGTCTTCAAGTTAGTGATTATTTTAGTTTTCTCTCTATCGAGTAACCTGTACGATCCATAACAGGGCTTTACTGTGAAGGAAAAAAAAAAGGTCTCATTCTCTTCTGCGGAGAAAAAAAGGCCTAATTAGCTTGTTGAGTCATAAGCATATTATGCTATTATGCAGGCTAATGAGACCTTTTGTTTTCGTTGGAGAATGCGTTTATGCACCATAACCGCGGCAGGCTAGCTACACCTACAGCCGTGTGTGGGATTCGAGACTAAAGCGTCCACTAATACCTACTAAACGCTCCCGGTTTCTTCTTCACACCCGATTGGGACGAGCCGGTGCCAGCCTTGTGGCTATTGAGCAGCCCAGGCTAATGAGACCTGCGGGCCGTGTGTGAAATTCAGGACTGAAGACGTTTATTCCACTACTCACTAAGGGTTCCATTAAACTCCCCCGGTTCCAATTGAACATTACCTACTGGAATAACAGGAATGACACAGACCACGTGCTATTTTTCATCAAGAGGAAACACCTAGTTTTCATAGAATAACACAAACAAAAGTCTGCTCAGGCGAAGTTACGGGAGGAAGCTAGCTAGTGTATAATTTTATGACGCACGGGCGTAGATTTAGTACAAATATGTAATGTATTAAAAACCCTCCGGCGTAATAACCATGTTCTTCAGTACAGGGGTCGGTGGTAAAATTCCAATTTAGTCATTAAGTTTCTAACTAATAAGAAGGTAGGTACTCGTAAAATATTTATGTTTGAAAGTCTAACGAAAACTGTTTTATGTTGATCGTAAACTTAATAATATTGGAAACATACGCTAATAAAACGTTTACGTACTTTCTTGATGATATAAATCGTACGCGTAATTTAGAAAAAACATGATTGTTGAAAGTAACGTTTCATATCGAAAAACATTTTACGAAACGGTTATTCGTTGCGTAAAACTCGTAATCATAATGCAAACCATTCTATACGATCGAAATTTTCTAGGTACCGTTTTGCTTTTATAAAGGCGTTAACGTAAATAAGCTCACGTGTTAAATTCATGTAAAAGCCATTTCGAAGAGGCTATTAACCATGTCTGAATGTGTGCCAAGTTTTAAGCTGAAAATACACCTTTAAATCCAGGTCATACTTTAGTTAATGCCCTAAGCGCAGGTGAGTAATAGATTTGATAGTGATAGGTCAATTTAATTAACTTGGTAGTCTTCCAATTGAGAATGCAATTAATAGAATAGGAATATAAATAATGTTTTTTTAATATTGAAATTTGTTTTGTGTGGAGATGACATACTTACATGCTAATAATAAAATTACATTGGTAAAAGGGCATTAAAGATTTTGGCCTCCTACTAGTCCGCCAACTTGCGCTTTTTTTCAAAATCGCGTTCTCTGAAAATTCTTTCAAAAACTAACTAATATCAATACAATCATAAAATGTCATGATACAAAACCCCGTAAAGTGTCACATTTCCAAGATATAAGCAACCAAAGTTTTTGTGTATATCTTAAAAACGTGATCCTTTACTGGTTTACTAAACAGTAGGAACAATTTATTCTCGATCAAAAACAAATTAGCTCCAAATTATATCGCAATTAAGGATATAAATTCAATTTGAATTCAGTCCAAATAGGGAAGCAACCTATACTACCCAACAACCCTTATTTTTAGAAAAAGTTTTTCAATCAACGTGTTTAATTTTGTCTATGGCGCAATTATCTTCCAGGAAACTGCTATAGAGGTTATACTTTTTCTTGCGGAGAAGAAAGCGTTTAAACACAGTAACCGCTGGCTGGTCTGGGGGTCACCTAGTTTCTCGGGTGGCCCTCCCAATTCGCTACCCCGGGGATGGGCTGGTCAATAGCCAAAAGCCTGGTACCGGCTCGTCCCAATCGGGTAGAAAGGAGTAACCGGGGAAGGTTAGTAGGTAGTAGGACGAACCTCTTTAGTTCCGAGCCCCACACAATTGGACACATGCGTCGGCAACCTTGCGGCTACGGCGCGTAAATGCGTTCTCCTCTGACAAAAAAAAGGCTATCGAGTGAGTGTGAGGGACTTTGAGACTACGTGACCCACTACCCACTGAATTCCCCCAGTTTCCCTTCCGAATTCGAATTCACACCTAAAGGCATAAGCCTGTGCCCGCCACGTGGAGATGGACCGGCCAATCAAATCATTACTAAAATAAGATACTTTTAGTCTGACTGCCAGTTAAACGTGGTATAAAAATATGTATGAAAAATAAAAGCTGTATACAAAACGCTTGCCAACTGTGGATTGCTGATCGCATCCTAATCTTAGTTTTAAAAATGCAAACTAGATAATTATATCTAGTCCATTTATATCTTGAAGTTGCAATAGAGGTAACTCCACTTGCAACTGCACTTAATCACTGCGCTTGCCAAGAATGAGATAGAAAACGTCAGATATAGCATTTTGTTTTTATTTTATACCACATCAGTTGGCAGACAGACTCGCAGCCCACCTGATGGAAAGCGGTCACTGCGGCCTATTCCATTGAGGGACACTTCATCAGGAAGCGTCGCTCAATGTGCTGCCAGACTCCTCTGATCTTTTAGCCTTTAATTTCAAGTGTGATTACTCCCACATTAATAATGCCGAAACACAGCCAGAGCTGCTATGGCATTTTAATACTAGCTTAAACCTACTAGCAATATAGATATTAATTAACATGCCAATATGATCTAGCAACTGCCATCTGACCTAATTGGATCATGGTTACACAGCCATGCGAGTGCTTTTTCACGATGTTTTTCGTTATTTATGCTGAACCATGTATATTTTTTGTTACAGAATTTAAAATACACACAAAACTAACGTCTGAGCAGAGGAATCTGATCTACGTTTGCTTACCTTAACAAATACTTTATCGGATTATGGGCAAAAACATTAAAACATAGCACTTATGTTTTTACCATAAGGTTCAAAGTTGTATAACTAGAAATTGCAAGATGTTGGAGCTAATATCTCCGGCAAAGATGCAACGTAGGTGGTAGAACGCCTGCTTAGGTAGGATTTAAATGTTTGAGGAAATATTTTCTTGCGGTCTTAGAAATCTCTGAGATATGTTGTAGATATCTTCGCTTGATCGGAATTATTCACATGCTATCCGGAATTGGAAATGAAATCATTAATGATGATGACTTTTAAATGAAAAAGCATTATTCAATGATATACATTTTACACAGTGTGTACGACACTTCCGATGAGATTTTTTTTGTCCATCAAAAAATATATGGGCTCGTCCGGGATTTGAACCCGGGACCTCTCGCACCCTAAGCGAAAATCATACCCCTAGACCAACGAGCCGGTTGTTTATTGTCATTTAATGAGTTATTATGTTTTACAAACTGTTGTAGATTGAGTTTACAGCTAGGTCATAATTCAGTCATAACATGATAAGAATAAGTATAATTTCAATTAAACAGGAAAATGGTTGGTGTTAGCCAAGGTATCAAGTCAATCTGGTAACTTGGAGGTCGTGGATTTGATTCCCACCTTAGGTCTGGTTAGTGATAGGGCTTTTTCAGAGTCCTACTGGCTAGCTTCCAACCCCACAGGTGAAATCTGCCGCCATAACAGCTCTGGCTGTGTTCCAGCAACATTAATGTGGGAGCCAGTACACTTGAAATCAAAGGGTTGAAGATCAGATGATTCCTATTCCTCCTAGACGCTTCCTGGTGAAGTGGCACTCAATGGAATAGGCCGCAGTAGCCGCTTCCCAGAAACTGAATCAGTTTTTAATACATACGCTACGAGTAGGTACTTACTTTATGGTGGGATCAATCATGTATGTGATGTTGTCCTACCTATATTTATTTCTTATTTATTTACTATCTGTTGAGTATTTACTTACGAATCTGCTTTTTGGGATGATAAAAACAACATTTCATCTTTCATCACTATACACGTACACATCTGTAGAATCTAATATAAGAACTACCAGAGTATGAAGCTGAAGTCTAAGTAAGAGTTGCGAAAAACATTAACCGAAAAGGTTCTCCGTATAGAGGAAGAAGTCCTTATAGAGGCGTAATTGTGATACGGTACGTGAGCTGGGGCCCAATCGAATGACAGCCGCGGACTAATGCAATATGTTGCGGTAGACCGAAATCCCGACGTCATTTTGTATAATAAGTTACATAAATCTGTCTTTGCTACGAGTATTTCTAAAATAGGAAAGGATGCGTCCGGTCTTGTGTTGTGTTTTCAACCTCGATTTTCCCGTGTCAGTCTGAAAAATACTAGAAAAGTGTTTAAAAATACTAACTCAACCCCGGCATTAAACCTAGGGCACCTGGATCATGGTCCGGTACTTAAACTACTAGATCAACAAGGTGAATACAACAGTTTTACTATGTGGAAGTGGTGGTGGATGTCGATCCACAAAAACATATTTGGGCTCGTCCGGGATTTGAACCCGGGACCTCTCGCACCCTAAGCGAAAATCATACCCCTAGACCAACGAGCCGGTTAGTTTGTTTCTTTAATAATCAAAACGCATGGATTGATACAATTTTTTATAGCTCAATGGATCAATGCTTATCTTTTTACAACCTAGTATACTACATTTACCCACCTACTTTCATTGACAAATTAATCGAGTGTTGATAAAGTTTATTACCTTGATTCTGTGCATAATATATTTAGGATAGCTACATGTGAGACATAATATAATAAAAAGAAATAAAAACACGGCAATATGAAAGACACCTATGATTTGTAGTAGTGGTAGAGCCATGCTGTTTTCCAGTACGAATGGGCCGGCTCGTCCGGGGAAGGACTACCATTATAAAAGGATTTTAGCATCAGAACGTTATAATTCATTGTTTGAAAAAAATTGGGCTAGTCCGGGATTTGAACCCGGGACCTAAGCGACCAACGCATACCCCTAGACCAACGAGCCGGTTGGCAATTACTACTCAATAAGATGTCAAGTTTTACTCGCAATAAACTGAATTAATTGCGGTACTATTGGCGAAATAAAGATTAACTATAACTAGAACGGATTGCAATTAAATATTGCCTATGCCTTAAATGTGACCAGATAAATAAGGAGAACATTTGTCCTAATTACCAAATAACCCGCTCCCCTGAATAGAGGAAGGGTCATTATCCCATTAAAGGTCGAAATGTAGGTCAATGAAAATTGGTCTTTGGGTGATTACTATTTATTTAACAGAAAAACCTTTTATTAATCCTTCTAGCCCCGGATTACTAGACACAATAGAAAATCTATTGTTATGCGGCACCCGAGTGCCGGTTCGGCGTTGAGTGGTTAATTAAAATGAAAATTGAAAATTGTTTAATTACTCAATAAACCTTTAACATGTTGTGGCGAAACAGCTCCAGAAAGTTATAAATTTATACTTGTGTAATAAAAAAGAATGAGAGTACCTAATCTGACAAACATCACACATCGACGATCGACGAGCCATTTGGTGGTCGAGAAGTCGGCTATTACACTAGAGGTCGCGGGTTCGATCCCCACACGGTACAAACATTTTTGTGCATGAACATGTCTGTTTGTATCGGTCTGGTTGTTTCTATACAATTTATATAAGTATGTATGTATTTACAAAAAAAAGTATATTTAAGTAATGTTTATCCGTTGTCTAGCACCCATAGCACAAGCCAATGCTTAGTTTGGGGTCAGATGGCGCTGTGTGAATAATGTCCAGAGATATTTATTTATTTATTTATTTATTATGCTCTAGGCTCTTAAAGCGCAAAATGTTCTTGTGGGTTAGTACGGCGATGAGAATGGAGAGGATGTTAATAGCCTCTACGGTGTTACTGAACCATAGTGTCCTCTTGACAACGACATGGTGTGTGCTAAACATAATCTTCGATTCAATAATTCCTAATAAATTGTAAATAACAATTTACCTGCTTTTCTACTATTCTATCAGGTTAAACGCCTCGGTGTCAAGTCTGTTGTAACAGTGTGTGCGCTTTTTTTGCCTACGTTCAGACTACACTCTGTTCACCATAAGTTGTCCTTTAGCCACATATATTGGCAGCATTGCCTACGCTTTGTAAATCTGTCAAAAAACAGATTGAAAGTATTGAAAAACAGTAGTACCAATATAGCGGCTAGAGGACTTCTTATCGTAAACGATCTGTAAGTACGGCCATTATTCTGAGTTTGTCAAATATACTTCGTTTGTCAAATAAGGTTCATAGAAACTAATTGTATCATTGGCGTGATTTCAATAATGGAGGGACATTTTGCTCTCCTCCCTGACTATCAAAAAGCTGATACTATTACTTAAACATTTCACCTAACGGTTCGCTCGGTGTTCGGACGTTAAAAGCAACGAGGCAAATATCAGATAATCAGGGTCTAATCTGAACTCGTTTTCAGTTACACGTGGCATGTACGAAGTCCAATTTGCCTAAAGGCTGCCAAGTTTCATTTGCCAACACGTGCTTTGACTGTTGCAATAAGCAAGCTACGCATGTTCCTTATTGAACAAGCAATTTCAGTCTATACTATGGAGTGTTTTATTTATTTTTATTAATAAAAAGTTTATTGACCACCAAATTAGGGTACGAAAGGCGGACTTAACGCTAAAAGCAGTCTCTTCAAGTCAACCTGTAGGAAGAATGGAGTATTTTACTTAATTTCCTACCTACTATTATTCGTATATACATTCGTAAGGATTCATAGATTCATGTTGGTTATTTTTTCACGCATCATGCTACTGAACGGGTTAGGAATAAACTTTACAGCGGTGCTTTGGCAGACCGTTTCGAAGCATTAGGGGAATATTGAAAACTAATTTTGTCCAAACTAAAACTTGAACCCTGGACTCCCAGTTACTTAAACCATTATACCACCGACGTGTCACGGGTAATATGTCAGTTAAATCCAGTGCAGCAAATGTATGTTATTTGAACTCGAGCATTTTTTGAGCATTCTAATTTGAATTCATTTTCTGTTACACGTGGTACATACGAAGTCAAATATACCCAAAGGCTCCCAAGTTTCATTTGCCAACACGCGCTCCGACTGTTACAAAATACTCTTGAAACGGAAGTAATGTAATAAAAACAGATTTCTTAAACTGAGATCACCGACGCGACAGCTGCTTAAAACTGTTGTAACAATAACAGCGCTAACAAAAAATTTCCCTTCAGCTATAATGTATAGACGTATAGGAAAAAGGCTTTTAAAAGGAATTTATACACCGCTTGCGTAAACTCTAGTGAGCCATCAGTCAAACACGTCAAACTCCCTGAACACACTGTGCACACAACGTTCATTTTTGATGATGGTTGACCATCCATAGTGCGAAGAGTTAGGGGTAATGAAAAACATGAAACAGGTTTTGCGGTCAAGGTCATTTTTAACAACCCTCTATTGAAGTAGGATCTACAAATACAATAGACAGACAAAAACAATACTTGCTATTAAAAATTGTATAAAATTGTTGAATTTAAAAATGTTTCGGCTCGTCCGGGACTTCTCGCACCCTAAGCGAAAATCATACCTAGACCAACGAGCCGATTGATTATTAGCGTTTATTAAATGTACCAATTTTAACTTTATTTGTTTTTATCAATAATTTATCAAATATCATATACCGCGCAATAAGCGTAATAATATAATATTAGGAATATTAACATAATTATATGATAGAGACATGTATCAAAAATGATAAAAAGGAACATTAATTGGCGACAGTGAGAACATCGCATATATTTTACTGCCCATCTTAATTTAGAAAAAATTTAATAGGCAATTTACTTTCAACATGATAATATGATAATACAGTTATAATGGAAACCGTGGTAAAATGTTACAATCTTCTCCACATTCATAATATTGACACTAGTTTAAGTCTTTAAAAAGGCACAGGAAAATCAGCTAGGCCAGACATTACTGACATTTTTTTGCTGATAGATCTAATAACTCTGCAACTGAAGGCCGCAAACTCCATTATAACACAAAATTGAAAGGAGAATCCACCAAACCGCTTCAACAAGTGACAAGTAACAAAAACGTCGTGGGAAGCCGGACACGCTTTGTCGTACATTAATTTATTATCAGTAATCCTTAATTTGTACTGGCCTTACAAGGTCTTTATTTGCTAAGAGCCAACAGGATCGAATCGCTGTTTTTATTTTCGTCTAACTAGTGCAGTTGAGTGAAGTAGTAGTTACGCCAGCACGTATATCATCGAGGCAGTATAAACTATACAATCTTAAACAACTGCTAAACCTCTTACACTTATTAGCCTCTAAAGTAGCAAGCTAAGTTGACTAACCAAGATTTTAGACAAAGTTGCAACCAAATTATCTGTACCGGAATCACAGCGAAAGCTGCAACCCAAATAGGTATAGATGCAACAAAGTGCATCACAGAAGAGGCGTTTTGAATTGCAAATTATTAAGCACCATTATAGGCTTAGCGCTCTCGTCCGAATGTGTACACAGTATATTGACTTTCGCTATAAGTGCTTTATCGGCACATTCATCGGCGTTCCATTTTGTTCCTATATAAATTTAATTTGCGTTTTGGAACATCTGCGTGATTTCAATAGAAAACCAGATGCTCCAAGCGTAATGTTGACGTTTTATAGAAATTGATTTATTTGTTGTATAGTCAACGAAAATTTATGACATTGTTTGTGTTTCCTTCCGCAGCTTTATTAAGTTTCGTGCTGTGAAAAATATTAAATCGTTCAAGGAGGAAAAGAGACTAAAAATATCCAACCACTTTAGCATTGTTTTAAAATCTCAAAGTGTGCTGTTATCCGCTTGTGAAAATATGGTAGTATTTTTAAAAATACATATCATTTTTTTTTAAATTTCGTAATGTTCAGTATTTATTTATTCATTTATTCACACTTTATTGCACAAAACAAGTACAATTGGCGGACTTAATGCCGAAAGGCATTCTCTACCACCAGTACCAGTATTAACTTTTAATAAAAAGATTATAGCTTTGATTAAAATATAAATAAATGAATATCAAAACAATAGGTTCCTCATGTATCAATGATAAATTAATCTTGTTTCACTACTTTTCTTTCCTTACAGCTTGTAGAGCTTTTGGCGGCTTTCCAGTTGTTTTTAATCGCTTTCAGTTTGCTGTCCACTGAGGAAGTAGTCATTAATATTGCACAGTAATTTATTACAGAGAGCTTGGCTCTTGGTCAATGTAAAGAGGCCATCTTGGTGACTAATGGAAGATCCGATTCACGTATCGAAGCATTCATACTGTAGTTTGTTACTGAACGACTTTGTTGCGCCCTGTGCAGATGTGTCATATTTTAGCCTTTCACTTCTATTGGTCCTAAATCTTTATCATTCACAACTGCTTTTAGATTACGTTGTCAAAATTTAATTTAGTTATTAACCGGCTCGTTGGTCTAGGGGTATGATTTTCGCTTAGGGTGCGAGAGGTCCCGGGTTCAAATCCCGGACGAGCCCAAAACCGTTTTTTTTTTGAGAAGCTACAATTTTATTCTTGGAAAGGTTATAGAAAATAAACTGACGAGTTGTAAAATTGTATTGTTTTATGTTATTTTGAAATCATTAGTTTTCAATTTTCATCCCAAGTTTTTATTTAAAGACACGTTAGCTCTGAAACTACTTCTGCCTCGATATCAAATGCAAGAATATATTTGCGTATTTTGCCAATTAATACAAATCGACATTGAAGACGTTAAACTTTGGAGAGTTTATGCAAGCGTCCATAGGCGTCGGTAACTGCTTACCATCAGGCGGGTCGTAAGTTTGAGCGCTACCATTGAAGGGAATAAACCCAAAATTAAATTTTTAATCACCATTTATTTTGTTAACCTATCCAGCCCGTATTTCTCCGGATGGTAAGCGGTCAGTGCGAATCAAGTGTACAAGCTAACAATCGAATCTATTATGGCGTCAGATTTTACTTGTGAGGGTGGTCTTGACTGTCGGACTCTGAAAAATCCTACCACCAACCAGACCAATGGCAGGGACTGTAACAACTGAACCACGGAGGCAGTCAAAAGTCTGTTAATATTATTTATTTATTGGCACAAATATATCATACTCAAACATAAAAATAATATAATACTTAAACAAAAAATACCTCATAAATAGACAGCTTGTTTATATTCCAATTTAGCAAGCTATATACAACAGCATTAGTTTGATACTGATCGTCTTTAAAGAGTAGAGTTCTCTTTTGTTTTTATAAATAAACGAGTATATTATTAACCATTTTAGAGTTGGCGTGTTTTCTAAAGAACTAGTTAAAGTTTCGTCATTGGATACACTCTTCTTGCCAACTTATCGCTTGCGGGTTTGAAACTCAATCGATACGTTTTCTGTGAGTTCAATTCTAATCATTGAGGAACCAGAAGGGTATTGCGAGAGCATTTAATACGATTTTGTTTTTACCAAGCCTGCTACATTTGCTAGAGCTTTGAATTATTTTCAAACAAACATACATATTATCTAATAAAAATTGTGTTTGTTTTATATATTTTTGTTAATTATAGTTATTAAATTGTATATTATTGTTAGTTTCTCAATATATTCCTGAACAATGGATATCAGAAACAATCAGCTTTTGAATGCTATTTCAGATCCAGTGTATGATAAATTATTCCGAATTGATAACAAGTAAAAATAAAAATATATGGAGAAATTCAGAACAAACCAAATGGAATTGTTTTACTTAAGACTGTATCTTTAAGACCAATTAAAAAAGCTCAAAGTGTATTTTCTTGCTCACAAGTCACAAGTAATCTTAATTTACTAAATTGGCCCCCACTAACACGGAGTTCCGATCGGAGGACAGGGAATAACCCTCTTGACCCCTACCGCAGAGGCCATAACCATCACCAAATTTGCCACCTAACCAATCAACTAAAGGCTACCTGAAAAAAGTGTAGGCTTTATAAATATAGCCCGAAAGCACCGCATTACAAACAACAAAAAAAAACTGTGTAAATTTACCCTCACGAAGAAAAATGTATTTGCAATTCAAAATTATTGACGGATACGCGGGAAAAAGGGCCATTTTTTCCCCGTCATTAAGCCAGTGTGATATTTTTAACACATTGCGGTGCACGTTTGCTTTCCATTAAATTGATTTATTCTCATTGTGTTTTGTTCGCTTTATCTCAAAAAACTCTGGCTCGACTTCCTGGCTTGTGGTAATTACGTTCAAAATATACGTTTCGCTTCTGCTTTTTTCGTTTAAATCAATTTATTACCTTTTTTGCGATGAAAATAAGCCTCGGGGGATATGCGAAAGCATGTCATAGTTAACTTTTTTAACTGATTGGTGTGTACTACTTGAACTACACAAGTTATGATCTCATAATAATAATGTCTTTGTAGCCTTGTTTTGACTATGGGGATGGATCTTTTAGATTGGTTGGTGGTATGACTTTTTCAGAGTCCGACCGGCTAGCTACCACCCCCTCAGGTGAGATCTGCCGCCATAACAGCTCTGGCTGTGTTCCGGCAATATTAATGTGGGAGCCAGTAGGTACACTTAAAATGAAAGGCTCGAAGATCAGATGAGCCTCAAGTCTGGCAGCACATTGAGCGACGTGGAATCATTGAGCGACGTCCCTTAATGGAATAGGCCGCAGTGACCGCTTTTCATCAGGTGGGCTGCGTGTCTGTCTACCAATTGACGTGGTATAAAAGAAAAACCAATTACTCTTGTGCACATATAAGTGCGTAAACATTATCTATTCCCTTGCTCTTATAGCACGGTGAGACAGTAATCTGACATGATCTATGAGAGAGCAGGCGCAGGACTAACGGCTTTGCGTGCTTTCCGAGGCACGGGGGTGTGAAATTAGACCGCCAGCTTTACTTCCTGTAAAGTAAGTGAGTATTTTCGGAGCAGAAAAATACGATTCCAAATTTTAGTCCGACCGATTAGAAACCGACCAACTTGATGCAGCTCATAGTCTAGTTGCTCTTTGGTATGAGTATGAGCCGAGAGTTATGAACCCGGGATGATGTAGCTTGACAAAAGGGACATTCTGTGAACAGGACATTTTTGCTAAAAGGACATTCTGCAAAAAGGACATTTTGCTACCAGTGGACATTTTGAGAAAGGGACCTTCTGCGCCTGAGCCAATATAGCAGTATCTCATAATACATAGTACTAGCATGACGAACTGGTTCACGCAGGCAGTAAAAAAGTAGGACACAAAGGTTGTTTTTACCACTTTGATTACTACACAAGTCTGATTGTTGGCAGAAAATTTTCAGTGTATTACTGGTAGGTACTCCATGGACAACCTCGTTTATTTTGTGCCATTTCAAAAGAATTCAAATTCATAATATAAACGCTGATATTTGCATGCAAATATTATTTATTATTCGGCGTTTCTGCCTAGCTTAATTGCCTTTGATAAAGTATTAAAACTCCAGTAAATTATGTATTTAATATTTTTACATTCTGTAATGTAACAGATCACAAACTCGATCAAAAAAGAGATTGGGCTCGTCCGGGATTTGAACCCGGGACCTCTCGCACCCTAAGCGAAAATCATACCCCTAGACCAACGAGCCGATAGTGTAAATGCTATTAAATAAAAACTGCTTCAACTATATTACCGGTTGTAAAAGTATTACACCTAACGTGACGAAGTGAAAGGAAGTTATGACGCACTCATACTATATACATTCATAGTTGAATAATATTACAATGTACGTATACCGCTAGACTGCAGATTGTTTAATAATAAACTATTGAAATTCCTCTAATTACTCCAATCAAATTATTGTATTCACGAAAAAGGATTAGACAGGAAAAGTTCTTATTATTATGGTATTAAAAATTGCACAACTTTAAGAACAACAGCTATTGACCTATGTCAATAGTTGATAATAAAGCCTTTATTACTAGAAATAATAGGCTTCTTTCTTCTTTTCATGGTGTATATTAAAAATGACCCCAGTTAGCGACTGCCCCTAATTAAATCGACTTCTAAGCTATAAAGTAAGATTTCTACAATACGGGAAAAATAAAACTACTTTTATTTCTGTTACCCCATCGAAACTAAATACCTATTTTCTCTAGATAAACAGTAATCTACATCCTTTTCTAAGGTCTAGTCTATCTGTATCATTAAAATCAATATCATCAAAATTGTTTTAGTATTTTAGGAATATAATAATTGTAACAGTCAGACATACAGAACTAATTTTGCACTGTTAGTATAGTGCGGATATCGGATAAAGGTAACAGCCACTTTTTTCAATTGATTTTTAATTTTATATTTTTTGTTATTCCATTAAAGTTATAAATGTTATACGAAAGAAGTTTGAGTACAAATAAGCTATAGGAAAAAATAACTAGGTTTTCCCACATAAAGTTTGACACAAGTGTAGTTCATTCTTTCTTTTTTCAAACAGATTATCCCACTGTATTCTTAAAGCGATGTAGTAGTTTGTTGTTAAAACAAACAGCTGGAATAGTTCCCCAAACACTTTTTGCTAAAGTAAATATTTACTAAGACTATACAAGCCAAGTTGAATAGAACGTGTTTGGTATTCTTCCCAGTATTTTGTCACAGCGAAAACATTCCCCTTTTGTATTCTTCAATGTGGAAAGTAAGTATCACCTTATTGACTCGCTTTAAGTATTTCAAGACAAAGGTCTCCACAATTGCAGTAGAGCCATTGTTGCAATATATTGGTAACTTTCTCACGTTATTCTAAAATATCTGTATAGTAGAGCTATGCTGTTAGCAGTGCTCCTGCCAGTTAGGTGAAATGGGCTGGGTCGACCGAGGAAGTACCAACCACCCTTTCACAGAAGACCGAAGTAAGAGAGTAGTAGACTTGCTATGGCGCTTATAATAATATTTATTTGGTGAGTTAGAGAGCTTGAGGCCCGATCCTTCTCTCTTCCCCTGACCGATGTTTTGACTTATGTGTCCCCTGACAACAACAATATTATGACAATAATTCAAGTGAGAAGGAAAAACTGGGGGAATTGAAAGTGGGGGAGAAAATATGGTTTTGAGTCCCACACATGGCCGCAGAGCCTTTTTTGGACAGAGCAGAAAGGATTAACGTTCCAAAGCCAAAGGTAGCTACAATCTCCTCCGAAAAAAGGCCATTACCGCCGCAGGCTAGCGACCACTACTCACTAAACTCCCCCGGTTTCCTCTTCACACCCGCTTGGGACAAGCCGGTGTCAGCCTTGTGGCTATTGAACAGCCTCCGAAAAAAGGCCTTGGCTTATTGGGATTGTGTACACTACTGTATTGGGCAATACATTGTAATAACTTGCTCTGTACTTACTCTTAATCATGTACGCTACTTACCTATGTCGTAAATAAAAAAAGATTTTGGGCTCGTCCGGGATTTGAACCCGGGACCTCTCGCACCCTAAGCGAAAATCATACCCCTAGACCAACGAGCCGGTGCTATCTTACATAAAATTTACCGCTACATACCCAAAACCAATTACCATGACGACAGATAAACGTTGTTCCGATTGCGTAAGAGAAAGTAAGTCCGTGGTTTAAATGTAGCGAGTAAGATCAAAGTAATTATTCAATTACCGCGATAAAATCAGGTTGCGTATAGTGTTACAATGATTCTATAACATCAATGGCACAAAAACGAACATACCCTCTACTTCTGTAACAATACTTATACACATAAACATACAATTATACAATTTCACTTATACCACATCACACAATAACACCTTACTTTGTTAAAAAATCCATATTAGTTAATCCTCCCCAAAATTACCAAATCAAATACCTCATTCATTAAACACTGATTTCGAACCACGTTGCAAGTTACTTAATAGATTGATTCAGATCCCGCCCGCAATCAAGCCGCGGTCTAATCCATTACGTTTTCGAAATACACGGCCAATCAATCACATTGTCAATGTCAACACTACAGACGAAAAAACTACCACGGTTCAAAAGAGGAGAAATAAAGCGTACAGTCAACAGCCAAAGAAGATGATCAAAGTCAGAAGTTCAATACTAATGAACGTAGTCCGCGTCAGAAATGTGTGATGTCAAGTTGATTTTAAAATAAGTGATTTTGTACATAATACTTACTAAACATTAACTTTGCCTGATCAATGTTGACTCCAAAAGTAGTAAACAAAATTCACATCAGAACTAAGAAGTCAAAAAATAATATAGCATTAGGTATACAATCAGTTATGTATGTACCTATTTTAAAATTATCTTGACACCACACGGCTCAGACGCGAACTACTTTCATTCGTATTGAATCTCTGCCTTTGATCATATACTTTTTCTGTTGGCTGTACTCGGCTTATATTGGAAGGATGGGTCTTGTATGTGTACTACTTTTTCTGTACCACTAGCTCGACGGAGATTTAAAACGTAAAAAAAAACCTGGACTTGAATTGCCGTGTACATAATCCAATTGGGACAGCATCTAAATTATCTTATAGATAAATTATCACAAACTTTATCCGAAAAGCGGTCAATATAGTCTTCGGCGAGTGACAAACACCCACTCACACAAACTTTGGTGCTTAAAACTTACGTAGAATTTTTCTTAAAAACTTATGAAGATTGATACCTAACCTGTAATTAAAATACCTATTGGACTAAAAAAAATATATACCAGTAGTCTATTAAATCGATCGTTTACTTTATTTTAGTATATTTCATTGAAATTTACATTTGGGTGCATTTACATATGAATGCGCGCACACATGTTTCTGGGTCACCTTTCACTAGAGTGACGTAAAGATTTAGACAGCGACGTGTATAGTATTTTTTTAACACAACTGACACCGGCTCGTTGGTCTAGGGGTATGATTTTCGCTTAGGGTGCGAGAGGTCCCGGGTTCAAATCCCGGACGAGCCCGAATCTTTTTACCGTTATTTAATAGTTGGGGGAGTGGAACAACTAAAATTTAGTTACCCTCTAATGAGTCAGTTAACTAACTTTTAACCGTATATGTTCTAGCTAAGTAATATCGGTTTATGTAGGTGCAGACTATGAATTTCAACTTTTTTTAATTAACATGATGGGTTTTTTTTACAGGAGTAGTGTTTGCAATGCAAAGTTCTGTTGCAGTTCATATTTTTATGAGTTTGTTGTTGTTGTTGACTACTAAATCTTCATGGATATTTAGTTTAGTTTAGTTTCAATCATCTTAAGTTTAGTTTCAATCATTCAATGTGACTGAGAATAAATATTAATCTTAGAACTTGCAACTAATCTAATTCATATACATATCTTATAAAGGGCAATAAAACGCAAGTATATCGACATTTTGATAAGTACCGCAAAACGAAGATAAAGTATAATAAAATCAAATTGTCCCTTTATAGATAGGATTGAGAGATATCTCATATTTTTTATTATTTTCTATCGATTGGTATTATTTTATCAACATTAATTGAACATAAATACGTGTATAAGAAAATACAAATGGCTGGCTCTTTCACATTTAATTCAAAAGGATGATGTCCTATTCTCATGATAGTTATCTCACGATTTAAGGCAAAATATTTTTTTTTACATTCCAAATAATACACAAGGTTGCCAGTTTTAATTTAAATAACCTTTTAACCCCATCGAATGCCGGATCGAAACCTAAGACATCTTTGTTTGAACTCGTGTTTCCGATTTATTGCTCGAGTTAAGCGGTAGATTAGAACAGCTGATAAGATACAATGCTGTAACGTTAGGTACTCGATTCACATAGGCTTAACACGGATGGATAGATAAAGCGTTCATTCAAATACCATACAAAACAGGAATACACAGATATCAAATTAATGTAGATATACTTGAGCTAGTATGAATAGGGTAAAGTTCAGTCTAAGATTCAGAGTATTCAAAAGGCGAAAGGGCCGAATACACTGATTTTCAACCATTACATAAGTGACATTAGAAAATCGTCCAATTTATGTCTTAACAATTACTTTCAAACACAAACACTTCAACACCGATTAATTGATTAAATTCGGCTATTGTACCATCACAATTTTGATCCCCGATTTATTAAAATAGTGACTACTATTGTGTTTCGTCTGGTTTGTGAGAGTACCGGAGGCCCACACCCATCCTAAAAGGCCGGCAACGCTTCAGCGATCCCTCTGGTGTTGCAAATGTTGCAGGCGCTGATTGCTTACCATCAGGAGACCCGCTGGCTCGTTTGCCGCCTCTCCTCCACCTCCCATATTCATTCAGGTATTTAAGGGCGGTAGTGATTACTTATTATTGGGTGTCACGCTTGCCGGTTTGCCTCTTCGTGTCATAAAAAAGCTAATCAAGATCCTCAATTATATACTTCTTCCTTCATATATAGTTGTAACAAAAATGATATACACCACATAATCTTCCGTCTCATTTGATTCCCTAATACAGCTTGACCCCTTGAAATATGATCGCGATTCATATTCGGAGGGTTCATACAAAAATCCATTTCGGTTCGGTCGGAACGCGTAATGTTCGCAGCCCCTTTATATCCACGAGTTTTTCTACCACTATATTGATATTCCAGTAAACACTATTTATTTGAAAAATGGTTACAATAATATTCCGTAGGCTTTGCAAAGGTAAACCAATTTAAATGTATTTGGAATACGTGACTTTCAACTTGACGTGTTTAATTTAGCGGAAGCACTCGTGTCGTATAATTGATAACCTAATTACCTGTTCATTTGACAACAAGGTATTATGTATAAGGTTTTAAAACATTATACATTAACTAATTTTATGACCACCTTCGTGGAACAGTGGTAAAGATTCCCATCTTAGGTCTGGTTAGTGGAAGAACTGTTTTAGAGTCGGATTGGCTACGTTTATAAATAGATATTTAAATTACTAAGACCGCTATGGATTAATAAATTGAAGTAGCTAAAATCACACTTTATAAAAATGTAATTTTATTCAAAAAATTATCAAAAATTTTACATGAATTTCATTTCACAATTCATTAGAATTGAGCTTCCTTGAATAAACCCTTTTATATCATTAAAATGATTTATCTCCACACGGTCCCAAGCATGTCCCAAAGTAAAGACAATGTCTACAGAGATTTCCCAAAATCCTTTAACGTGAAGGTTTTTCTGTTTGAAAGCGAACTTTTATCCGGTAAAACCCTGGGGGAATAATTTTCTTAAATACGTAATGGCACGGTGCGGTTTTGTGCGGCTTAATGTGGAAATATCACGCAGCGCAATGCAATGATCCGCAACTCTACTGGTAGGTAAACCCTTGCTTATGTAGATTCTAATTCTAATTTCGAGAATAATGTCGAGAGGTCGTCGCTTAAGTTTTCGTGCATACAACAGCTGATTAACTAACTGAGAGAGGTAAATTAGTTTATCTATTTTATGAAAGAATATTATGAACAATTAGAAAATTTTGGGAAATATTTAAGTGTACATCAAAAAAATACTGAAATTAACAAATTGCACACCAAAGGTTAGGTTAGCACAAAGAGTAATAAAAACGCCTGGTTAGCAATTCAGTATTTTTTTTTGATGATTTATCAGTATTTTTTGATGTGCAGTTTATACGGGATCCCTTTTTTTCGCATAACTTTTTTTGTTATAATTTAATTTGGCATAACGAGTTTGGCATAATTTTTTTTGTCATAATAATATTTTGTCATAATTGTCCTTTCACATACTGTTTCATTGAGCATAAATATCGTTTAGACTAATGTTTTTTGCCCTAATTTTAATTCGCATAAATTTTTTAGACATATTGTTTTTTGTCTACAAGTTATTATTGTGTAACAGTAGGTTAAGGTGCGGCGGGGGTGGCCCTTGGGCCACCCCTAAGCCGCCAACATGTTTATTTATATAGGAAAAGTATTTCGAAAAGTTATGGCTTTAGAATATTATGCTTAACAATTATTATTCTTAAAGAAGGTATGCCTAAAAAAATGATGCCTATAAAGTTATGCCAAAAGAATATTATGCGTAACGATTATTAGGATAAATAAAAGTATGCCATGTTAAATTATGACAAAAAAACTTATGCGTAAAAATAGGGAACCGTTTATACAACCCGAAAATTTTTACTAATCAAATACTCCACTAATAGGGAACATGCACTATTTTTATTTTTGTCTTCATTTTAAAGAATTCCATGTAGAATAAACCACAGTTAAATTAAAAAATTAATACATTGTAATTTATCGGAAAAAATGCGGTTTTAAATTGACCGTTTTAATTTTCGCGCGAAAACGGACCTATGGTTCCGATGACATGAATGACGTCACTCAAGTCTTGTCACTGCCTCACTAGTCGAGTGGTCGTACTTCACTGTACTTGTTCGTCGCTGGCTTTCATACTTTTGCATATTTTTTCGAGTTTTGAAATATTTTTTTGTAAAAAATTTAAAATGGACTATCTATCAACATCAGGTGATCATGACAATACCACTAATATTCCGAAAAAAACCGTGTTTTATGCCAATGTGGACATTGGCATAAAACACGAGTCAACACGGTCAACACACATCTATTTCAACAAAGTTTCCAAATTAATTGTTTTTAACAGGACCTTCTGACCCAAAACTGAGAAAAAAGTGGTTTCAAGCTGCGAAAATACAAAGTTTAACAACTATGATTTATACATACCGTAGTAATTTACTCCCTTTCATTTCTACCCTTGAAAACTCTGCAATTTCGACAAATAAAGTTAGAACCATGTCAACACTAACTCTTGGTAAATTCCTGGAGTCTGCTTTGATGAACCCAACTTCCATATTTATTACAAAAACGCAATTAATATTCCGATAAAATAATATTTACTTTTTCAACCATATAGACCGACAAACTTATGTGTTCCGGTGGCCAAAATTGGAACTACGTGAAATGCAATGCAAAAGCGATATTTATTGACAGTTCTATACTGACAATAGCGACGCCGCCATCAGAACAAATAAGTTTGTCGGTCTAACGTCAAATAAGTTGATTGCTGTTTTAAAATACGTTTCGTTTCAGTTATTTTTAATTCGTAATTACAGTTAAAAAACAACATTATGTAAAATAAAAATGTTGCAGTGACCTTTCTTTTATATTATTTTAACATTTTAGTCATAAAATTTTCATAATTATTATATATGCATCTTCCCTATTGGCTAATTGAAATAAATTCAACGTCAAAATGATAGGTACTGGTTTAATCACCAATCCACCACGCATTTTAGACAATCGATGGTCTAGTGGTATTACCGGGCTATGATCTCGTCCCGGGTTGAGCTAACTTTAGGACGGTTTTTTCAAACTAAGTTCGGGTTTGTGATCACCAACCCGCATTTGGCAATCGTGGTGATTGATCCAGTACTCAGCATTGTTACGATAACTGATATCAAAGATTCTTGCCCTGCAGTGGGACATAATAAGGCTGATTCTTTACTTTTTTTATTACCGTACGAAATATTCATAACGTCACTGTTTTAAAATTAACCTCAGAAGCCTTGTTTCACATTATCCCACGGTACTTAGTAAAAAGCACTTACAGAATTCATTAAAACAGCTCACTATCATTATTCTTCGTCATTCGTGCTTGAAAATTTAATTATATCTCCTGAAACCACTTGCTTAATGGCAAGTTGAATAACTTGGACTTATGCTAACTTTTAACGGCACCGTAGCAACTTTTGAACTATTAATTGATAAATTAATTAATTCAAAAAGTTTGTCGTTTCGGTTACAAACAATAATTTTAATTTGGGGTTTCTGGAAAATTTTAGTTTCTCTTATTCCTTGAATGTACCTAATAAAAATATTCGGTGCTGTTGGAAACTTTTTAACATTGAAATAATAGAGAAGTTTCATTTTAAGTAAGATAACTTTAGGTTATTTTTTGCATTCGTACATTTTCATATCGTTTGTGGATATTAATTAATTTGTTGCTGTATGTCCATAAGCCTAATAAAAAAAATATTATAAAATATTTATCTACTGCGAAAAATGAAATATATCGTCACTATCAATTGGTTACAGAGAAAAGAGCATTCATGTTCGATCGCCAGGTACCAAAAGTTTATAATAAATTCAATTAATGCAGTTTGAGATAATCTCACACGTTTCAATAAAAAAACTCGTGATATTAGAAAAAAATATATACGAAACCATGCAACCAAAAAATAAATGTTTTTCAAGGAACACTACCCCCAACGGTGAAATCTGCCGCCATAATAGCTCTGGCTGTGTTCCGGCAGTATTAATATGGGAGCCAGTACACTTAAAATCAAAGGCTCGAAGATCATAATGAGCCTGTCAGGCAGCTCATTGAGGATGGAATAGGCCGCAGCCGCTTACCATCAGGTGGGCTGCGTGCCTGTCTGCCAACTGCCAAAAAAAAGACAAAATAAAAAGACAACACTGAATTTTAATATCATTAGACAACAAAAGACTTTATATATGCATGGTTCAAAGGAAAAATCCTTTCACCCTATCTTTGCGATGAGAATCGACCGTTAATGTAAGTAACCTGTTCAGACGGCGTCGCTTTGTGAGACGCGCCTTTGTTCAATGTTGATTCAACATTTTTATGTAAGTACCTACCGCCATTGGAAGTGGCGCAGAATGGACTACTACTTTAAATTTATGCGAATCACTTCTTGAGTTCCTGTAGGTAAAAGTAAATAGTGGTCAACTGCAGGCCTCTATCCTCGAAAAAATCACGTCATCACTACAATGATAAAAGTGTTATAGTCACTACGATTGCAAAATTTTTACTTGTAGGTTGTTTCTAGAAATTTTCGTTAAAATTCATGACAGTTTTTGTTTAATTGAAAGTGATCGTATTAATTACTAAATTAAAATTAAGTATTGTAAAGCTTAACAATGCCATAAACTAAATTAAGTTAACGATTTGTGAACGTTAATACTTAAGTAAGAAAGAGCGCATCAAATAAAACAATAAATAATTATTCTATGACATCAAATAAAAGCGGTCTGAGCGCGCTAACACAGAAGGCAATTATAAAAGTTCCCGTCGCGCCCCGAGCCAGTTATGAGCGACTAAGCTGTCCGGCGCGCCGGAGCCGTGTTGTGTTCCCGCTTCACTGACACTGCCGGCGACATACCACTTACAGTTAGCGGGATTTGTTTAAATATCACATAGGAAAATAATATGAATGGGCTTGATTGAGCATTTGTACAAGGGTGCTAGACGGCGCTGTCTGAAAACTATCGAAGAATTGTTTGTTTTAATGAAATTATAACTGTCGCCGGGGACACACCACTTACAGTTAGCGGGATTTATTAAATTTTGTAAGTAAAATTAGCCTCAATTACAAGCGCACTGCATTCGAAAAATTGGGTTATCTTTGAGAAACAATTAAAATTATTGATGAAAAAGCTGAATCAAATATACAACGTAAAAATAGGCAATAAAATAGGAAAAGTTACGTCGAACAAAACAATAAATAATATTTTATGACATCAAGGGAGTGGCAAGAGCGCTAACACAGAAGGCAATTATAAAAGTTCTCGGGGCTTGCGAGCAATGTTGTGTTCCCGCTTCTCTGACACTGCCGCGATGCCGGAGACATACTATTTACAGTTAGCGGGATTTATTTAACTACCACTTAGAAAAATAAAAAAATGTTTTATCAACTTATACTTTTATTGAAGCACATAGTTACTCGGAATTGCGAGCTCTTCAGACGTCGTCAGTAGTCAGTTAAGGAATAGATAGATCTTGTTTGATAGCTACGTTTTACACATACTTACGTTATACATTATGTACTTGCAAGATGGTCTGTGGAGAGTTGGAGACTAAAAATCCTAATTCTATCTATTACCCAGAGAACGGTATGGTTTAGTTTATTTATTTTAAATTTACTAAGGTGTACGATAAAATTAAATACCATAAACTATGTTTACTTTAATTTAGAAACGCAATGGCTCTCAAACGTTTGAATTAATAATATTAATAGAAAGTGAGAATAGAAGTAGTTTGTTAATCCTCAATTTCTAATAGAAAAAAAAACTGTGCGCACAGTTTGTTAAAATACAGGGCCAAAAAGTTCGATAAATATTTGATATACTCGTAAGTTAGTAAATAAATAGTTATATTCGTCCAAAAGCCTCCACGAATCTTTAAATTGGATGGTCTCGATTTGTATCTAACGGAAATAGAGTTTGTTGTATAGGATCCCAGTCGATTTCACTTTCAGACTTATCCCAAGCAATTTAACGTCGAATAGATTCACGATACAATTGTAAATGATTGGTCTACCTAAAGGTATATTTTATCTCCGAATAAACTTCGGAATAAGAAACGGGTAATCCCAAGGATTGTGTGCTCTTTACAATACTATGTTTCATTTTAAAGATAAAATAAAATGCTCCTATTTGAATTGGATAAAATGAAAAAGGTACAATAAAATTCATCGCCACCAATTTAAAAATTATTTTCACAGAAGCACTGTTCTCCTTTAAATACCTATTAATTTGCCTCCCTAGAAATCTGTTGCAATAAAAGCATTTGGTTCCAATCGACCTCTACGTAGTCCATTAATACTCTATTAACATCACGTAATGAAATTATTCCCTAGGGAAGCCAAGATAAAGTGTTCAGGAGTGCTATACGTCGAGCTAACGTATTAAAATTTAAGTATTCAATTTCAGACTTTACATGAATGGTATATGGACTCTTTTGCTTTAGCAATTACGGTTGAAAGGTTCGTGGAAGTTGCGAAATTGGCTTGTTAATTTTTGTGTACAAAATAATTGAGTGTACGAATATGTGTAATATTTTGTACATTAAAATTTACTGCCTCGTTGGCAAAGTAGCTAATAGTCCTCGGTAGCTTCAATGCACTAGCTGCCATATTATAATTGATTGAGGAGCGTCATACTATAATGACAATCCAGAATGTGAAAGTTATCGGTGTGTACACCAAAAATTAGAATTGAATTCTTTAATAATGAAATGTTGATCTTATAACAATGTTGCAATCATAATTTACATCAAACCATGTAGACACCAAGAAGTAATTATAGAGACTTTCCAAAATTATTTATTAAAAATCTAAGGTAAAATAGTAATCACTATAAGATTAATTAAAATGTGGAATATAATGACAAAATTAAAAGAATTGTAAGGCTACTCGTATTAGATTGGGTCTACCGTTCTTTTATCGAAGAGATCGATATTTCCACAATCTATCCAGAAACAGAGACACGCTCGATCTCCCGCTGCGTCTACAAAATACCCAATTAGCGGCGCAAACCGTTCCATCACATCACATCACCCGCATACACCCAAAATTGCGCTCTAGCACAGCGGCTACACGTTTCAAAATCCGATAACCAATAATGAGATTTCAATTACGCAACGTTCTCCCAAGTCGTTCAATTAAAACTGTGTTTTAATTCAACTAGGATAAGATTGAGGTCTGATCACACGCCATGCAGAGGTGTTGCGGTCAAATAGCATGTATGTTTCGCGTGTCGTAGGTCAACCGCGGCATCCGCTCCCGTGTGGCGAATTACATCGTCCGCCATAAAATACCACCATTAAGGCCAATAGCGAATGGCAGGTCTTGTTATCGACAAATATGCAGGTATTTGCATAAACCAAGGTCTAGGAAAAGTGCCGTGAAGTTTTACGATATCACGAATGAAAAACTGACTCAAATGTTTTATTTCACGTCATTTGCGCGTTCAACGCTTAGCGCTGGATAGATGGCGTGACGCATGGCGATGATACTAATATTATAAAGAGGAATTATATTGAATAGGCTCCGAAAATAATGAACCGATTTGAAAATTTTTTACTGTTGAAAAGCTACACTATCCCCGGGTGACATAAGGTACTTTTGTATCCCGGGAATGTGGAGGGGTAATTGAAAAAAGAAAAGGCGGGCGGAAGGCTATAACCAAATAAAATTGAAATAAGATTAAGTACTGGCTAAAATTTAAAACGTATAAAATTGAAATAGATAATTAAAATGCCGGGAGCAAATGTAAAAGAAATGGAAAAACTGACGATAAAAGCCTGTAAAAGCACCAATTTAGCTTAGTCGCAGTAGATCTCTTAGCTAATGCAGTAATTTAGTAAATACGGCTATGTGGTGCCGTTTGAGTAAAATTCCATCATCTCATTAACTTCCCTATACTGGTGTAATGGGCGACTTGGGAAGTAGGGGGTACTGATTACGTGTTAAGAGGGATTGAGCATGCAGTCATTCTTGGAAGTAACAAGCAAAATTCCTGTATAATTTTGGTGAATTGTTCAGTTTTTACATGTAACGCCGTTGAAACAAAGTTTTAAAGATTTTTTTTTTTCAAATAAAAATATTTTTTTTGGAAACACAAATAGAGTTCAATTATTTTATATCCATTGGAATAAATAAAGTTTTACGTTATTCTAAAAAGTAATCTAATTGGGGAAAGAAAAATAGATTCAGTGTCCAGAACATAGTTTGAATAAAATTATTTTTAATTCAGTTTCTAAAACAAATTAATAAAATGACAAACAACGTTTCGCAAACGAACATAAATCTAAAACAAGAATCCTGCTGAATCCAGAAGTTGAAAACATAATCTGGGACAATTAAAGCGAACTTTTACCTAACAGCGGGAATTTCCAAAATACAATTAAACAGAAACGCTAGCAAAAAAATATGCAAATACAATTTATTATTAATGTTGCGGTGTTTAAAATTCACCTTTCATAGTCCATTTAGCTTGCTCTTAAGTACCTAAGCACTGGCAGAAGCAAAAACTTAAGTCATAATAATTATAATTTACGGAAGACTTGTCTGTATTGGTGTCGGGTAAGAAGCTTCGTTCATTTAACATTTACGTTTATTATAACAGTTTTTTTATGACGTCTCTATCGTTTTTTGTCTTTTTCACAGTTGAAATAACTGGGTTTTCACTAAGAGTATCTTTGAAGCACATAGACCTAAAAAGACCGACAGAGAAATTAATTAGGTTTGTTAATTTAAAATTTTCAATTCTGTTTCTGTGAATTTTCTATTTGGTTTGTATCTATTTATATAGACGAGCCCTACGCTTAATATTATAATATTATGTGATATTGTAAGACTATAAATCCCTTATTAGCCGTGGAATATCACATTCTTATGGGATAACATCGTACAAGTGTAGGAATGTGATATTTTTCCCATGTCATTCTTCAGCACCCAAACTATTGTCATACAAAAAATCTAGTTCATTTATTGCTCCGATGCGTCGTGAAAGAAAGAAAACAAGCCTATGACCTTTTTCAAAGTGTAGTCGATTATAATAAGAACTCAATAGATATCAAATTCGAGACAAAAAAAATCTTCAGACCTTACCAAGTAGGTAATAGACCTTATTAGATTCAAACCAGATAAAAGAGATCCATGCGCTGTAGATACCATTAGATATTCCATTTTATTCCATTCTACATTAAAAATAGGTCAGCGTATAATTCATCGATTCCATACAAACATTTCAGTCTTAAAATAATACAATTCACCATATATCTTATCTTTTGAATAATTCCATCAGAGAAATGAAAGAAGTTGGTCTCGAACAGCACTTAAGGCTACAATTTGAGGGAAAATGAGGGGGTCCTAATGGGCCTTTAAAGGCGTACAGGCGATTTACTGTTTAAACAACTTAACGATTGTGGAATGATTTAAACTTTGAGCAATTTGAATGTAATTGTTAGCTCCGGGGATTTACGTTCATGGGAACTTACACTTATTTCGTGATAAGACATTGGTACTTTAAAATTTAACTAGGGTTTTAGTAGGTGTTTATTTTTCTTTGGTCATGAAAGTTATATAATAATGTAAGAGTTATTAAGTCGTAAAGAAATTTCGGGGAAATCGGTTTAATCATTTTAATGACTCGCTTGCTTGTTTCTTCAAATGACACTTTGCAGGTGTTTGACTAAAGATTTTTTGTTTTTGTTATTTAGGAATCCATTTTCTGAAAGAATTTATGGTGAAAGCAAAATGGCGCACCAGTAGGTAGGCTAGCTTTCATTCAAAAATCTGCATAGCCGTTTTGTTTTTGTTTTACTGATGCGTCTAACTGTGCATCATTATGCGTTTTTTAAATTAAAATTTCAAAGTCCAACTACTTTTTCTAATTTTTTTTTTAGATATATTTATTGAAATTTTGAAATGAATATTATTATAAAACACGAAAATTGTCTATGATTAACGATACCGATAACAATGATACCTATGGAAATCCTGTGGTACCATATCTTTATAACGCACATATTAGTCTCTAAATAATGACTCTGTCCAGACCATAAAAATGCGTACAACGGGTCGTAAAACATGTTGAACCCGACATTCTATCATTTGAGCTAGATTGCAATAAAAGCCACTGAAACCTATGTGAGGTTGCTCACTTTATGGTTGCCCATCATTGATTTAGGGATGAAATTGCATAAAATATTCTAAACATAATCTTTCGAACTTCTTCTACTGTAAGTTCATGAGTTATCTACAAAAAATACCCAAAAGACAGAATTTGACAAATTGGGTAGGTGGAAGTCTTCCTGTTTTAATTTATAATCTCATAAATGTCATTTTAATGAACTTAACATAACATAACATAAATGTTTTCATTGCACAGAAAAACAAATAAAAATTACAATAAAAAGAACAAAAATGCACAATATAGGCGGTCTTATCGCTATAACGATCTCTACCAAACAACCCCCAAGTAAAGGACTACCGAAAGAATGGGTATCAATTTGAATAAAAAAAAGTAAATTATTGAACTTAGGTAATTAAATGTAATTTTTTTCCAACCAGACGTTATTTCAGTTTATTTTTAAAATTAAATTTAAAAGGGGAGTCTTACGCATTTGTAAAATTAGTAAGAATAAAAGTTAAAAATATTTTTTTTGTATTTTTAATTTCCATGGCATCCTTGCCAAATGCTCTAGTAGTCACTCGTTGGTAACAAAAGGCTCACAAAGTTACTTAGCTAAATAATTTTTGCTTCAAAGGTTTTTTTTACAGGGTTTAAAACGACATTTAGTATGCAGCCCTTAAAAAATGGTTGTGCATGATAACACCTAGTGCTTTCTAGTTATTACATCCTTGCTGGTCACACTCGCAAGCTTATTCGTTTTAGTTCCACAACCCCTATACTAATGACAAGAAGAATCCAAAAAATGTAGAACCATCGGAAGTGTATCTTTTCAGCAAATATAATTTTATTGCAAATATTTTACGGCAAGCCGAAATTCATGTCCCACTAAAAGTTTTACGACGTTTCTTGTATCTCGGCAGACGTGAAATAGATCATGCGTAAGAGTGCTGGGACAATAACCTTTATAGTTTCTCCTATAGATAGTAATTGAAATAGTGTCTTTATTTAAGAATATAAGAAGAAATTATTAATTTGACTAGTATAAACAAACGCTAATCCTTTAATAAGACAACTAGTTTCGGGCGTTATTTCAAGTGCATGAGGATCAAAACTTTAGTTTCCCTTCAATTCAACATCAAGTTTAATTGGGATTGCCAATTTCTTGATCATGGTGCTAGCCTGGCTTGACAGAATTGGGACTAAGCACTCGGAGAAAGATTGCCTTATCTTTTATATTTTCTCTATACTATTCATCTAATCTATTTATTTATTTATTTATTAATATGGTACACCAACAGCATTATATATACTAATGAACATAACAATTTTTAGTATAGTAAAGTATTGTACTTATATATATGCCAATTATAGGTATACACATCTTTGGTAACAAAAATTATGAAACTAAAATTAATAGGAACTTTAATTTTTTTTTTCTTTTTTAAAATAACAAATTAAACTTCAGTGAACTGAAACAGCTTCAGCAGTTTTCTTTTGGTGACTGATAAGGAATCGTTAAAAATATCCAGTTCAGGTTGCTTTGTGGATAAACCGTTGTACGCGGTCGAGATTCTTGAAATCGGGTAGTGGAAACCCAAATTAGTACGACAATGGGGAATACCGAATAGTTTAGTAATGCGAGATCTAGGATATTTATATGGCACAGAAAGATTAAATTTTTCAAGTAGGGACGAGCACGAAATATTACCGTTAATTAGTTTATGTAAGAAGGATAAATCAGCTATAGTTCGACGATTCCGCAATGTACACATTTTGAAGCGCTTTAGCCTAAGATTATAAGGATGTCTGTGCGAGATGCCTGGTGAAATAAAGGCAAGGTGCCTCGAGAACGCCCGCTGAATACCCTCTATGCGCTGAGACAGCTCGCTGTACACAGGGTTCCAAACAACAGATGCAAATTCTAGATGAGAACGAATAAGACTATTATAAATTATTACTTTTGTACTTGGTTGTTTGAAACCCCGTGCACATCGCCTCATGAAGCCCAACATGCCAGCCGCCTTGCTGACTATTTTGTCAACGTGAACATCAAACTTAAGCCGTTTGTCAAGAATTACTCCCAAGTCGCGTATCTCATTCACGCTAGCCAAGGTAACACCACCAACCCGGTAAGATGAAGCAATGGGTTTCTTTTTTTTAGTGAAAGTAATGTGAAAGCATTTGCTAGAATTGAGAGTCATACCATTAAGAGAACACCATTCCATCACATTATCTAAGTCACTTTGAAGAATTTGCACATCCCGAGGATCATTAACGGTTCTATATATCTTGAAATCATCGGCGAAGAGAGAAACTTTGCTTTGCTTTACACGGGAAACTATGTCGTTTATAAATACTAAAAATAAAATGGGTCCTAAGTGGGAGCCTTGTGGAACGCCGGTCTTAGCATAGTATGTTTGGGATTGGGAGCCATTGACAGCGACTTTTTGTGGCCTATTATTTAAGTAGGAGCGAAACCATTGCAACAAAGCACCATCAATACCCAAGGCGGCCAGTTTAGACAAAAGAATGATATGATTTACCTTGTCAAAAGCGTTCGACATGTCAGTGTAAATTGCATCAGTTTGTGAACCCTTATCCAAATCTATAGCTACTTCTGACACGAATGAGACAAGATTACTATCTACAGACCAACCGTGTCTAAAACCGTGCTGGAAATCTGATAGTGACGAATTTACATGTCCGTATATCAGTGGGTAGACAAGACTCTCAAATAATTTTGCGAAGCTGGATAAAATAGATATAGGTCTGTAATTTTTTATTTCCGTTTGATCACCTTTTTTGAAAATTGGTACAATTCTTGTTCTTTTCCATTCTTCTGGGAATACGCCGGTGTTTAGAGAACAGTTAAAAATAATACTTAAGGGCAATACAAGAGCAGCTCCACACCTTTTAATGAAAAGAGGTGGTATGTTATCTGGACCGGAACTCTTTTGCGTATTAAGGCCTTTGATCTTTTTCATAACATCAGATTCACAAAACTGTACTTTATTAATTACATCAGTAAGTTGATGTGATGAACGCGTACCAAAATTAGAATTCGGAATTATGCCATGATTTTCTGTATAAACGGAAGAAAAGTGTAAAGCGAATAAATCTGCAATTTGATTGTTATTAGAAGCAACTTTATCATTTAATTTCATAGAAGCCGGTAAAGCTGATAAATTGTCGCGATGAGATTTAATATACTTCCAGAATAATTTTGGATTTCTTCTAATGTTAGTTTCCGCTGTCTGAGTATAAACACTGTGGCATTTATCATATAATTTATGGCATCGTTCTCGCAAGAGTTTATATTCTAATTCATCACGTGGGTTTTTGTATTTTATGTATAGTTTACGAAGTTTATCTTTTTCTTTCATAATCTTAATCAAATTTTTACTGAACCAGACTGGATATTTGCCTGATTTTACTTTTCGTTGAGGAACTAATTTACCAATAATGTCATTAAGGACTTTATAAAATGCTGAAACCATATCATTAACATTATAACAATTATTTAATACCTCTAACCAATTGATACTTTTTAAATTAACAACAATTTTATCATAATCTGCTTTATAAAAATTAAAATCGCTACGCTTTTTAACAGAACCGTCTGCTGCTGACATGTCATGTGTGGGCAAAGCAATCATAATGCTAGGATGATAATGATCAAGTTTGCTAATTGGGTTCGAATTTGCAGATACCCGGGCACCACTTATATTTGTAAGTACAAGATCTAAGATCTTGTCACTGCTATTACAAACTCCGTTTAGTTGATGTAAGCTGTTTAGAGACATAAAGTCAATTAAGGAATAGCCCAAACTCCTGCTGTAATTCGAAGCCAACATGTGTGTACCTGCGGTATTGGGTTTCCAATCGATAAAATTTAAGTTAAAGTCGCCCATCACTACAACATTCTCAGCCTGATTCATGACGATATCTAAATTGTCTAAAAAAACCTTCTGTGTCTCTAATTTGGCCGGTGGCGGCAAGTATACAGCACATATGGAAATAGTTTTGTCTTTACCCTTTGATTTTAAATTTACATTTACCCAAAGGTCTTCGCAAGTACTTTCCCATTGATTAACGCGTACTGAAGGTAAGTCACGAGATACGGCAATCATAACACCGCCACCGTCCATCTTTGTGCCTCTTGAACAAACACGATCTCTACGATAAACAACATAACGGGCGTCTATAAATTCACTGTCTCGTACATTTACATTTAACCATGTCTCAGTGAACACTATTATTTTAAAGTCGTTGCAAAGAATATTCTTAAGTACATCATGAGTCTTCGTTCGGATACCCCGAACATTTTGGTAATATATAAAATCGTATTTAAAGGAAAAACGCCACAACACTTTCCACATATATTATTATTTACTTGAGCATATTCAGACTGTCCATGTTTCTTATCATCGTCGACTCACTAAACTCATCTTTGCGCACAAAAATGCGACCATTACGGATCCAAGTGAACCTGTAGTTCAGCTCTTTCGCCTTTAGACGCGTCGCGGCGTGCAAAGCCTTGTTCTGAGGTGACAGATGCTCTGCTACAAACACTGGGCTGTGTGTCCCGCCAAGACCTAGGTGCTTGGTACTTAGTTTGTCTTTTTGGTTACTCTTATTAAATCGGGCAACTGCAGCAAGAACGGCATCACGATGTCGGGGGGATCGAAGTTTGACTACTAAAGTGCGGGGTCGACTGTTGTCTTTGACCATTTTTGCAACTCGCGTCACGTGGATAATATCTTCAGGAGCTATGGGATCACCGATGACTTTTACTAATTGAGTAATGGAATTTATCATATTCTCTTCCTTGTGTTCTGTTACTCCATTGACTTCGATGTTTGACTCCCTCATATTTTGCTCAACCAAATTTAAGCGACTAGACAAATCTCGTACCACAGATTTAAGCGTTTCGTTATCAGCTTGTAGGTGATCTATCACTGCGTTCTTCTCTTCTATTTTCATTTTCATTTCTTCAAATTGTGTATTAAAGAACTCCATTGATACTTTGAGCCCGCCAAACTGCTCTGTGATAGTCTTAAGCTCGGCTGTCACATGTTGTTTTATGGTTTCCCGTAACTCATCTTTGACAATATTTCTCAGCTGGTCCTCAGTAACCAAGAATTGACGATCGTTTGTAAGTATGGGGCTCAACGAAGTTTGTGGTGATTGTTCAGTCTCGGACATTTGTGAATGATGAATAAGTTTTGTCCTTGTTGTGACATTGGACTGCTCGTTGTATGCGGAGCCTGTACCTTGCTGTTCGAGAATGTCCCGATTGGGAGTCTTAGATTTGGATTGTGTATTTTTAAATGTGGTATTCAATTTTATTTCCTTATCAGAACACTCCGCCGAACAATGCCAGTTATTTTTTCGATCACAGCCGGCCGAATAAAAACTCGTGAAACGGTGGTATGATATCTTGGCGCAACCAATATCAAGCTTCTTTTTACAAGAAGCGCAAGTTACAAATTCATAACCCTGTATTCGTTGTGTGCGCGATGACAGCGCCCCTAGTGGCCACAACTATTCAGGACTTGTCATCTGTCAAATCATGTCAACTAGATGATAAGATATTTTTGTGATATTGATTTTCGACTAGTTTTTCAACGAAATTGAAAAAAATAGTGTAAAAAGTGAGTGTGTATATTATACCTAGCGATTTTCTTCCACGTGAAAAATATGAATATTATAATACGTACGGGATTTTAATCGATTAAGCATAAAATACATTTCCAACCTCAAACTGAGCAAAAAGGGAAAAAATTAGTATTAGCACAGCATGTGGGAGAAGTGGAAGAGCTTAGAACGAACGGGAAAAGCTTCTTAATAAGAGCTCTGATCATAAGACAAACGTCTGTGACACAAACTCCCTACAAAACATCATTAAATGTGAGTACATACCTACCTACATAACAAGTTATAGAAATAGTATATTTGAGTTAGCTTCATGTCAGCTTACTTATATTAATTATTTTATTGTTTATTTTAATTCCAGATAAATGATGAACGTGTTGTTACAAATGTTAAGTGCGACTGTGTTTACAACCAAAGTGGCAAGTGTAAGCATGTTGCTGCTTTGATACATTACATCAACACAGAAGAGAATAATTTTGTCTTTGCTGTAATGTCCACTTTGATGTTGGAAACGAATAAAACTTGCACGAACTGTTTTTCTCATTGTTTTTACAATTTACGACACAGCTTGTACTATGACCCTATCGCAAATTTTTACGTTTTTACTTAAAATTATAAAGGAAGTTATGAAATTAAAGCAATTTGACACATGACAGCCCAGAATTAATTCACATTTCTGCCACGTCGTGCGCTACGATCGATTTGCCGTTCCCCACCACCCACTTCGCACATAGCCAATAGGTTTTGAGCATTTTGCACATTTACCGTTATTTGATGCCATCGTTTGTATTTCAAATTCAAAAGAAAGACGCGTCGACCGCTTGATTTCCAACTGTTGATAGATTCAGGCCGCGTCCGAAACGTCCTAAGCGCCGTGTAAACCGCGTCACTTACGCGTATGCGTTGATGATTCACAAACACTTGTCACCGTCTTGTCCAAACTGAATTATGATTTGCTATTATTCTTAAAGTAATATTATATCACTTGTAAACTGTACGGTTATAGATAGAAAATACTTTTACAAAACTATGAGTACAAATTACACACTGATCCGTAAAGTTTAGCAAAAGATATGTATTTTTTTAACGCAGCAAGATTTAAAACGTACTGTTTACTTGGGCGTGTTTCTGTGTGTCTATTCAATATACGAAGAAGTTACTGCCGTAATTCGAAAGATTTAGCCCAAGCAGCACAACTGTATTTTTCACAAAGCCTTCGTATCGCAACTCCGTAGACAATAATTAACTGACTTATCCAAGTTAGTAACGCGTTTATATGTAACAGCGCAAACGCATTCAGACTATTCTGGAGCAAGTAAATCCAGCTTTTGTCCTGTTGTTCGTGCTTACTGAAACAGTGTTAGTATGCCCTGTCTATTCGAGGCCATACTAAAACTTTCAACAGTTGCACTACGACAAAATTAAGCGGTATTTGGATTTCCCATTTGCGTGTTTACTAACTGTGATTGAGGGGAGTAAAACATGAACAAACAACAGAAGAATGTGAAACTTGAAACTTCCTCTTTGCGAATTCTAAAATTGATACAATAAATTATCCTCTGGATTGATTTTAGCTCCCAATTAGTTCTCTATTTTTGTATAATTTTAAAAGTAAGGGTTTTAATGTTTCTTCTTCAACATAAGGGAACTAATGTTAAAAAAATTTAACAGTCTGTAGTTCCATCATGGAACTGAATGGTACTAGCGTCAACTCAAAAATTTACACTAGTTCCATTATTTCAAATTTCGAAAATAATGGAACTAGTAATAAAAAAAAATAACAGTAGTTCCATCATGGAACTGTATCATGGAACTAGTGTTAACGAACCGCTTTAAGTTGGTTGCAATACGAGTATTTGTTATTTTGTTTATTTATTGCAGAGCTAATAAAGTTTGAAATGTGTTAAAAATTTAGATAAAATCACATTATGAATTGTTCACGTTTTCATAAGATTTCGTGTGTATTGTAAATATCATTGCACATGATTGAAAACCCTATTACAGATATTAAATAAATAGTTTTTCTATTACTTACCAAATAATAAACTCCAAACGGCATAACCACAACAGCTACTAGTAGATCAGCCACTGCTAAGCTGACTATGAAATAGTTCGTCACAGTCTGCAATGTCCTCTCCTTCACAACACTCATTATAACTAACACATTCCCAAAAAGAGTAAAAAACGGAAATATCAACAATAGCAACGCCCAGAAATTGTATTCCGGAATTGGCTCTCCTTTGTTAAAGCAAGATATATTAAAAGTACCATTAACAGTACAATTAGTGTATTCATAAACATCGTTTAAAGCATCTAATGTACCATTGTGTTCACTAAATATATCATGACTTGTATTTCCATAGAAATAATCACTAAAATCTTCTACTAGCATCATATAGTTTCCACTTGTGTTATTATTTGTAACATTTCTAAAGTTTTTATAGTATGCTTGCCTTGTTTTAACTACTACAGTGTGATTAGTCTCTAGTTTGAGTTCATCGGGCGGTCTTTTTGATGGATAAAGATATGTGGTAGAACTATGGTATGTTGTTTTGTAGTAATATGGTACTTGTGTGGTATTGGCCATAGTTCTTTGGTTTAGTTGTGTGCCGTTATGTGGCGTTTGAGCCATTTTGGTTATATCTTTGGTATGCAGTCATTCTTATTTTTATAATTAAAATGTACTCTCACGATACATTTCTTTTCCAGTCTTCCATCTTTCTGCTCGTCATATCTGTAACAAATAAAATATATTTGATTTATTATCGTTGCATTTCAACATTCAAGAACATGTAAGATTCATTAGAATTGAATTTCAACAGTAAGTTATAAAAGTTTGACTGAAAAAGATGTAATATTATGTGCACGTTAGTTTGCTAGTTTATTCATCAACTTATGATTATTGTTTTTTATTTAGGTCACTGTTACTGGTATTTTGTAAAAAGCAATATAATATTCACACCATTCATAATATATAAGTTTTGTACACTAAGAATGCACGATAATATGCAACGTCTTTGCAGGAGCAGAGGGAAGTGTGTGGGACGCTCAATGCCATAAGACGGTCTCCAATATGTCTGAAGCTGTATCTATGCTTCCTAAGCTTCTTCACAAAGCTGCTCCTTCGTGCCTTGACATCTACAATAGTATTAGGAAACATAATAATCATGAGGAAATATTAAACACAAGTTTAGTAGGTACAAGCTGTTTATACAATTACGAGTGGTCAGTATCACGGAGTGAACATACTCCCTGTAACGAGCAAGTTGGGTTTCTTTTCGTTTATCATTTGTATCTCTATTTTATAGCTCTATAAACATCATAGTTAAAACTATTTATGGGTACTATGGCGCTGTATGGCCATCCAGCCCTATACTAACTAGAGCATAGCTTGTACTATGTCTGCCAGACAAAGGATATTTTTTTTGTTTGTAAATAAATTATACATAGAAACATTATATTAATAGAAACACCTAGACCAATACAAACAGACATGATCAATGTTCATGCACACAAATGTTTGTACCGTGCGGGGATCGAACCTGCGACCTCTTGGTGTAATAGCCAATTTACTTAACCATTACATCAAATGGCTCGTCGAGTTACTAATGCAAGTTGTGATAAAACCCCGATCACCCATTATATTATCCGATCCCAATGCTATTAGGATAATAAATTTTGGAATTGAGCGAAAAATTACGTAAACTGCACTTGTCCGTAACGTTAGCACCCAATAGCAACGCATTATTTTAACTGTGTGTAAGTCATCAATGTGGCGTAACGCAACTCCAAAAAGTCGCATCATAATAGCATCTGATAGGCTCTCAGTTATATCTGATGTAGATCGACAGTAATTACTAACGACTTTTTCCCTTTACCACTTAATTCAAACTGATCGACAAAAAACAAAAAGTGGGGGCCTTCTAACGAAGCTATCCGAAGATAATGAATGATCCATTAACTTTCGCTGTTGATTGATTGGGTGATATTTTAATTTTGTCATTATCCTTAAAGGCCTCGCAGACAGTAATTACGAATGAAGCCTTTTGAAACCCTAATTATTGATTCTCTCCCTTTTTTATTACAGCACTAGAGACTTGACCCGGCTATGCGCACGTATGTTTGTGATTGACATCAATAATATATTTTTCTACGTCCAATGTTGGTGACAAAAAAAGTAAAGTTATTAATATTTTAATAATTAAATCGGTCAGAATTAATAAAGCATACAAATTGAGTGATTAGTAACTAGTGATTTCCAATGATTTACCTCTTCTTTATTAGTATTCAGATACATTTCCAAATTATGTGCTTAACTCGTGTGACATGTAATTCATTTTGCGGAAAAATAGAAAAAAAAATTCTGTCAACGTTTACAGAGGTCCAAGAACCTAAGAACAGTGTGTCCGAATCGTCAGCAAGTCAGTAAAACATGCCTGATTGGTTATAATAATTGGAGTAAATTTTGATGAGCGGTAGCATCGGATATAGAAAACAAATTACCTGCAACAATTATTACTTAATCCTATTCACTTACATACATAATAAATAACAGCTATAGTTAAAAAGTAAGCAATACATCAGTTGACGAGCCCTTTGCTATAATGGTCAAGAAGTCAGCTATTACACCAGAGGTTCGATCACCGCACGGGAACAAACATTTGGGTGTATGAACATGTCTGAATTCGGTCTGGGTGTTTCTATGTATATATGTGTACATATTATATAAACTAAGCATTAGTTTAAATAATATGTACAACTATTTAAATGGTGCTGTGAGGATTCAGGCGACTGGGACCATATGAAACTAGGACCGCGGTCCCAGTTAACATTTTTGAATCGGTCGACTGGGACCATAACTTTGTTTTATTTATGACACCTTTTGTGCTTACTGTACTAAATCTTGTATTTCAACAATGGATTTGTGATTAAAATTACGGGTGGTCCCACTCGCCTGACGAAATAAATAAATAAAAACTAATCAGGCAACTGGGACCGCGGTCCCAGCTATGTAGTGGTCCCAGTCGCCTGAATCCTCCTGTGACCAGAGATATTTATTTATTTAATGGGAAAACGTTTACCGCGTTTATGCAAATCAGGTCAGAGTAGGGAATTCTCGCAGTGTGATGGACTGTATTATGGTAATATGCGTCTATTCGTCGATTTGATGAGTACCACAAGGGTCCTCCTTCGTGTAAATTACAAAAGGCTCCAAACTGTAATGGTACAATGGGAGAGATCAGCAAACAGAAAATGCAATGATGACATTGTGCTTATAATAATGAAATTGTGATTTTGTTACAGTGGTTTATTAAACTACATCGAGTTTAAATATGATTAACACTTTTAAATTAAAACTTCGAAGATTATATTATCTTATAGTAAACAACTGCTTATATTTCAAATGAACATTTAAGGTAAAGTTGTAAAAATGTATAACTTATCGTAATTCAAGTACGAAAGAAAAACACCGTGTTTGATTCTCTTTGACGTCAAACTGCACAAAGGTCAAAAGCTGAAAACGTTTATAATATCAGTATTACGTTTTACCAAATTATTCAAGTGTACTGTAAATACCAGACAACTCTTTGTTTTGAACTTTCCAAGTAATACGTGAATAAAAACTTTTGATATGTTAATCATCTAGGGAATTAGCTTACGCTAGAAATATTACACACACTTATATTTTTTTATTAAATTTTGTTTTATAACGGATTGTATTTTTAAAGATAGAAATAAAACAAAAATATTTTATTAAATTCCATCATGGCGTCAAAAAACAATAAAATAATTTTGGTATTACACTAAAATAGGATTTGAAATTAAATGCTCGAAGATCAGAAGACCCAGTTTGGCAGCAAAACAGGCAATTTATTTGGTTCTCAATTGACCATCATCTTATCGCAGGGAAAAAATTGCCTGTCTGTCTAATAGAATTGTATAAAACAAATAAACGTAGAAACTTAAAATAATTATACTATTTTTCTTAAATGATAAAACTTTTAAGTGGCTGTTGCATTCGAGTCTGGAGATTTCCAACTTTTCTTATTTATTTCGTACAAAAAAATCTAAGCACTTTTTTCTAATGACATTTTAATTATAGCCGTATCCGAAGTGTACGCTATCAAAACATCGTTACAGATGCCAACCGTCCCAGTGGAGATAAGAGCTGTCTTTTTGTTGGAAGGTTGGCTGATTTACGCAATGTTTTATTTTGGTTCCGGTAGTTAAGGGTCGGGACAATTTGAGGAAACGGGCTGTTCACGGAGAAATTATCTAAAATCTATTTTTTAAATGTGAACAAAAATAAATCATGAAGTTATGGTAAAAAAATGGGATAGATCTACGTTCCAACATAACCACTTAATAATCCGACTCCAAAAATAACAATAATGATAATAATATAAATTATATTAAATCTTTATTAACTTTTAGACAGATACGTAATTTAACTTTCAATGTTTATTTGAATTGTCCCGATCTGTCAAGCACTAAACATTTTCAGTGCCAGAAGATTTTTATAGCGTACCTATTCGCCACGCAGAAAAGACGCAAACTGCACTTTAATGTAGATGCGAACTGGTGAACGTACCTACCATATTTAATTTTACCATATAAAAACATACAATCCTATGACGGACACTTATCATTACCTAATAAAAACAAGAGGATGAATATAAACTATCATTTGGCTTGGCTGGCTATTTCGTTTCACAATAAAAATAAGATCAACAATAACTTTCAAGCAAATGCTGTCGCCGTTAAAAAATCAAATCTTCCCATTTTAACTTAAGATTTTCATCCCGAAGTGCCTATAAAAGCGATTATGGCACTCTTGGAGATGAATCATTACCCGATCCTTGGTCACTTTGGCCGGGGCTTCACTTATAGCGTGCTGCTTGAAAGGTTAATAACCGAATTTAAAAAAAAGAGGTCCTCCTCCTTTTTATAGCAACTGCTATTGCGGTTTTTTCATTGTAAACACAAGACCTTATTAGGTAGCATTCTTTATTGTGTTTCGACTCTTTAAAATAAGTGTACTGGCGTCCACATTAATATTGCCGGAACCACGGCACCTGGTGGCGGCGACTTGTAGCTAACCAGTCAGACTCTGAAAAAGTTCTACCACCTACAAAACCTACTCTATGGTTTTGCTGGAACACAGCCAATAAAAGCGGCAGTTAATTTCACCTTGGAATTTGTAGCTTGCAGTAACACTCTAAAAAAGTCCTTCTACTAGCAAAACTTAAACAACCATAATAAAATCATACATAGCCAATGTATGATTTTATTATGGAATAGGCCGCAGTGATAACTATGAGGTGGGCTGCTCGTCTGTCTGCCAACTGACGTAGTATAAAAAATCATCATCATCATCATCAGCCCAATACGTTCCCACTGCTGGGACACAGGCCTTATCTCAAATTGTGAGATAGTGTGGGCCATACTTCACCACGCTGGCCTAGTGCGGGTTGGTGGAGGGGTGCGTAAGGCAAGTGACCAATCAATATAATATATATAATCAATATAAAACATCATCGTAAATATCAGCCGGGACTAACAGCTTAACGTGCCTTCCAAAGCACGGAGACGCTCGAAATAAATGTCACTAAATGTGGTCAAAATTTGAATAGTAATAGAAGGGTCACTCATCCATTAATAACTGACCGCGGCGTGGGTAGCTTGACTTTCCTCAAAAATGATTTGAAATAAAAAAAAAATTAAACCGACTTCAAAAAAAAACAAAAAAAAAACTACCTAAAACACTGAAAAGCAAAAAATAATTTTAATAAGACATTCATCAAATGCGCTTATTGTCTAAGCCTATTAATAACATTAAATTGTATTTACGTGCTAGGTAGGTACCTACTAATCTGTTTGAAGTCGGTGCCAAGCCAAATAGTAGGTACCCAGACTACGTACCTACGTCCGCGGATTATTTGTAACCCTGTATAATACATAAATTATTAGGTATGTATCATTTTTCATTACCTTTGGCTTGGCACCGACTTCAAACAGATTAGTAGGTACCTACCTAGCACGTAAATACAATTTAATGTTATTAATAGGCTTAGACAATAAGCGCATTTGATGAATGTCTTATTAAAATTATTTTTTGCTTTTCAGTGTTTTAGGTAGTTTTTTTTTTGTTTTTTTTTGAAGTCGGTTTAATTTTTTTTTTAAAAAGTTTGTTTATTTTTCTATTTTTAGTGTGAATAATACGTAGGAGTGAGTAAAACTCCCTCATAATATTGATAACGAAAATACGAGTAAAATAGTAGAATTGTACTATTTGACAATATTAGGTATTCATTAAGTGTTCAGCACCATTCAGTAGACCAACTAAAGATGCAGCCCGCAAGAGGGACATAAGAATTAAGAAGTCGTACCCTTTAGCTTCCATCATCATAGTTGTACCTTCCATCATCAGCTTAGCTGCAAAAGTACATGAAATACAACTAACGGTCCACATATTCCTACAACACTGAAATAATTATCCCCTAACTCCTAACCGTTAAGGAGTTGTACCTTCCATCATCAGCTTAGCTGCAAAAGTACATGAAATACAAATAACGGTCCACATATTCTTACAATACTGAGAGAATTATCCCCTAACTCCTAACCGTTAAGGAGTTGTACCTTCCATCATCAGCTCATCAACATAAAGTGATGTCTATAGGACGCAAAAACTTAAATGGCTTCAGAAAAAACAAGTAACGCGTAGTGTGCGCCTATAAAATTTGAGGTTTGCCCTTGATTTTCCCGGGATCCCATCATCAGATCCTGACATGGTGACAATGGGACCACCTCGGAACTATGCACTTTCAAATAAAAAAAGAATTATTTAAATCGGTCCACAATTGACGGAGAAATCGACGGACATACATAAAAAAAAAAAAAAAAAAAATACATACAGTCGAACATAGAACCTCCTCCTTTTTTGAAGTCGGTTAAATATCTTAAAAACTTCTTCTATTCCCCGCACTCAGTCCAACCGCGGACTACTTTAGCAAGAGCCCGGCACTCGGACAGGCGACGATCTGACTTGATAGATGACCGATCAGCACATCATTACCGCCTCAACTCTGACGTTAGGCCGAGCATTTATTAGCTGTAAAACATATTAGCGAGAACCTCCCTAGTGGAGATTAGGGCTTTATTGACGGGTGATTACGGAGAACTTTTTAATTGTGTGAAAGAACAGGTCAGAGATTAATGGCGCTAGCTGAAGCTGAGCTAAGGGATGAATGAAAAAAATAGGGTAAGATAATACGTTACGCTACCGGGCTTTCGCGTATCTAGATTTGGAAATGTCAAAGGAAATCTGTTCTGTGGTTGTGCTGTGTCATGAATGCAGTAATATTGAATGCAGTCATTCTAGTCTTTAACTCTAGTTTTTGTTTTACTCATCATTTCTAAGCTAGCAAAAATCGATATTTAATCATTGTAGTCTTATATAAAAAATAATTACACGTTCAATAGAATTTAGAAATTATTTGTGATAAGTGGATAAACACATTATATTGTTTATGAAGTAGGGAGATACTAATGATACAACAATTCTAATAATAAAGAAAAATTTGTTCGTTATTTTTGTTAAGTAAAAACGTCTTTTCAAATCAAAGAATTTTTCGCCGAAGAATTACACATAATAGCCAAAACAACGAAAATGGTTGGTGTACCGTTTTTAAAAATAAAGCGTTCCACAAAACAGAAATCCATCTGCTTTATGTAGGTAATACAACTAATACATTTGTTCCGCATTATCGGGTTACGCTTGTATGATCCAAAATTTGGAAAGTTAGTTATTGAATCGGAAGCTCACTTCTAACATCAAAGGCTTTGTTATTTCTCAATAATCCATGCCAGGAAATCGTGGTTACCGAACTTACTCTGAAACACGATGCTTTATCTAACCAACGAGCAAGAATTGTATTTCCTAATATTTATTGTTAGTACCGTTACTATTAACCAAATTGAACACGTTGACGCATAACATTTTAGACCATCTATAAAAGTGCGATAGTTAAAAGTATTTGTATAGTATGGTTTAAAAAAGTTTGCAATATTAATTATGAACGGGTTGATTCACAAAGTCAATAAATAACAATGTGTGGCGGTATGGTACCTACTATGGCGTTTTAAAAAAACTGTGTCAGTGAAATTGAAAGGGCAGCAGTGTTCCTTGGGAAGAGGAATAGGCTGCCAGCTATAAATAAGTATAGTATAAAAAATACACATGTTAAAATACTCCATAATGTCTTATCAAACACTTAAAGAAAACATAAACAATTACAACTGATTAACTTAACAATCCGTTTAATATAACACTCCAATAACTGCATCATAATATTGACACGAAAACGTAAAAGCGTCAGCTGAAAATATTCTCACGACGTATTCGTAAACACGTTGAGTTATTTTAGAAACAGAACGCTAGGTGGCACTGCTAATACCGCGAGCGATATTTTAAACTCCCGAGTTGGTTTCAATTTCTAACTTACCTCTCCATTTTGCTATTCAGTATTTCGACGGTTCGCGGAGGCAACTTTACGGCGTCAAGCGTTTTAAGTAATTGTTTTTTTACTTTTCAGATTAATGGCTCCAATGAACTCATGGTCTATTTGTTAATTTTTTATGCAAGGTTGGCGGAGTGGGAGTTGTACAGCGTTTCGATAAAGGGTAAAATTGTTTGTTGTTTTAATCTTTATGGAGCACAAAAATTTCGTTCATTTTTTGTTTTTAGCTAGCTGTTTCCGGCATGCGATACAATTCGGCCTTTTATAAAAAAGTTGTTAGACTGCTCACAAAGTTGTCTTATTTAATTGAAATAAGTATAAATTATTTTACAAAAACCATCATAGTATTTTATTATCTTATTATTTAACATTATAATTACAGATACACGATCCACAAGTAGCTAGGTAGGTACCTACTTTGATATACCTTATAAAAAAGACACGTTTTATTTTGAAATGAGATGTAAATATTTTTTGTCATTTATTAATTACCTAATAATTTAGGATTGATTCTAGTTTTAATTAAATATTGTAATTAACTTGCCTTAAAATAAAATTAAATGTTAAAAATAGGTACAACAGATATAAACAAGAACAAGGAACCTTTTCCTACGTAAATGACGCATGTAAGGATTCTCTTGATCACATTATACGTCGAGGTTAACCCTTGAAAGTTTTAAGGACCCCCACTCCGGATGCTCGTTAGAAAAAAAGGATGCCACAGATAAGTACTTATTTTACGAGTAATTTGATTCACTTCAAAAACTTGAAAGTTCCAAAGAGTCTGGCTCACTTTTATATTACTTTAAGCGACTTTTATTACGCTCTAGTTGAAACTAAAGTAGACCGTCATTTTTTATTACGCTTTAACATCTATTCAGTATTTTAGTTTACTCTGAAAGCACCGTTATATACATCTTTATAAATATGAATATTTTATCTTTTAAAATCCAAAGTTACTTAAGTATCTGTGTTAAGAGTATTAGAAAAAAAGAGGTACCTACCGTAATTTTTATACAGTACACCTATATTATTAAAACAGAAATATACAATATCATAAACGTTTCTTTTAATTGTGATTGGAAAGAAGCGAACGGGACTTTTATATTGATGAAGACTTAGAGAAATGTTTAGAAGAATTTTATATTTTTTTAATTTTCTTTTTTACTCCGATGGAAATCATTGTCTCTAAGACTCTCGTTTTATTTTGTTGTCTTATGTGTAAATTCTGTTCCTTATTTTTATCAAGATCGCGTCATTATAGGTTTACCAAATATTTAACATTGTCTTGCAATATTTTTCCAAAACGAAGTGAAAAAAAGGCAACACTGATTCACCATAACTTCACCCTACTCAAACTAGTCAACAGGATAACGCTAAGAACTTACGTATATCCTTCGACACCTATGACTTATAACTCGGTGACTTTTCAATCCATGTCCATTTTGACCCACGTCAACCCTTCACAATCGAAGACTATTTCAATAATCCTCTCTAAACACAGTTGTGAAAGACAAATAAAGTCGCGATTAAGTCGACAGACTTTTATATTGAACTTGTAATACTCACGCTGGTTTATGAGGATATTATTTTGACGACCGATTTATTATCTTGATTGAGAACTCGACTGTAGGGATTGATTTCCGTACAGTAAAATAAATCTCTGAACATTATTCACACAGCGCCATCTAGCCTCAAACTAAGCATTAGCTTGTGCTATGGGTGCTAGACATCGGATAAACATTACTCATATACTTTTTTAGTAAATACGTATATATTATACATATAAGCACCCAGATCGATACAAACAGACATCAACAACAACTTGATCGAATAATAGGCTGCAGTGGCCGCTCTCCATCAGAAAAGCTACGAGCATGTCTGCTATGATCTAAAATAGTATAAAAATAATAGTTTAATACTAACAGAACATACATCCTTCGCCTTCCATACATGTTGGTTCAAATATGAAAATACTTTACTTTAACAGAATATGTCCGTCTAAAAAGAATATTAGGGTGCCTGTGTGGCAAACGTCCCAAGATATTTATTATTATATAAAGTCTGAACGTATATTGCGTCGTGAGTTGACCTCCGATTGTTAATAAAATGAGTCTGCGTTTTGCCCACACGGCCTTTCCCGGAGGGATCGGGTATTTAGAACCTTTATTAGCAGTTGGAGTTGTTAAAATTACTCTCAAATTGAAAATTATAAACGGAGTTATTTCAGAATGGAATTTATATTACGGAGTCTTAACTTGAGCAGTGGCAAAGCAAATAAATACGAAAATGAGTGTAAAGTGAGTATCTATTATTTATTTGCTTCTAAGTCGTCAGAGTGTCGTCCTGTAGTGGTGGCCAGGCCACGTACCGGGAAGCGCAACTGTGGTGCGCCTCCTACAAGGTGGACCGATGATTTCATAAAGATCGCCGGAATCCACTGGATGCGGGTGGCGCAGGACGTATCAGTTTGGAGATACTTGAGGGAGGCCTATGGTCAGCAGTGAGCGTTGTTAGAAAAGGAAGGAATAGAGAACACATACCGACAAGCAAGGCAGAGGACGGTGACCTACGATTTGAATAGACAGGCGAGGATAAATGGACAACACTGGATGCCTGTCGCTTTAATTAGATCTGGTATGACGGATGTCGTTGAGGGAAGACTACGATCAGCAGTGGACTTCCTACGGCTGCTGGTATAAACCTAGTCCGCATGGTAGTAATCTCAATTGATAAACTATTTGAACAATTAAACTGAATTTATTTTTTTAGCTAACGAAGATGATAAGTCACATCTCACAATGGTGAAATGAACACCCCCCCCCCCCCGCCCCTTTTTTATGACAGAACGTTATTAATAGCCCGTCATCGCTCACGCGACAGGTGTCAGATTTGCAAATATGCGTCATCAAAATCATTCTCCAGGCACAGAGTTGAATGTAAATTTTTAGTGTTGTCATCTCCATAAATGTATCAATGCAGAAATACGGTAGTGATTGTTTGTTAACAATGTTTTTTAACAAAAATCATAAATAATAATATTTTTAGTGTTTTTATTAATTATAAAATATTAATTATGGTGAAATAATAATAACTATTGTTTTTAATGAAGCAAGTGAATGCCTTTGTAGAGGTATTTAATACTTAGATTGATGAGAGTTTATATTAACAACCGCATCTACAATAATTGTATTTTGACATTAATAGAGTTATTTGTTTTAAACAGTAGATTTCTTAAAATAGGTAAGTACCTAATATGTTTACCTGTTTTAATATGGAAGAAGTCCAAATGAAAATATTAATTCAACGAACGCTGCTAGCGTTTTCATTTAGCAGAGCTTCAAAAAGATAATTATCCATAAATTAAACGCTCCTAGTTATGAATAACATGTTTGTTTTATATCTAATAGCGAACAACCTGCCATTTCCTTTTGTGAGAAGGAAAATGTTAAGAATTTCTATTATTAAGTCTTTATTGTACCCTGAGGCAGGAATGTTCTGTGTCATCTCTAGAGGCCAATTCATGTCTCGACTAATTGATTCTGTAGATAATCTCCCAAGCGTTTAACAAAAAATGGTTACATAATTTTTATTGAGAACACGAGATTCCTCCCAGCGGTGATGTTGGTTTTTTAAATCAAAATTGTCCATTCGCTCCCTTCCAAAGATGTTTGTATCTCATTGACAAGTGTACGATTAATTTTCGCACAAAATTATAGAACGAATATCACTTATTGTGTGTTCCTTTCTTGCTGGTTTTAAATTTATTTTCTGTTCCTAATCTATGTGTTTACTTGCCAATACCGTTTCAAAAATAAATTATGTATTCAATTTAATATTCGGAGTTTAACTTCTAAAGAATAAATGTTTTATAGGTTAACGTGAAAACTTGTAAACATTTTAGGCTATTATTACGGCTTAAGTTTACTATGTTATTATCTCAACCCGACATCAGAATATTCAAAACTTTAGTTACATATTTAGAGACTAAAATGTATTCCTTAATTCATAACAAATAGTTTTTAATATGAATATTTACTCGTCATCATAAAACGAAGAGGTAATTATTGAGCCATTAAAGCGTTATAGTAACTAGCGTAAACAATACCTACTCGCCTGCAGCGACTATTTTCTACTAAGAAAGTAATAAAAGTATTACAAACAACCTGGCTTTTACTAAATTACGAATACGGGTTATTTTTCATAAAAAATACGTAAAAGAATATCTATACCCCTGCAAACCTCTGCCATTGATTGGAAAGGCCGTATGAAAACCTAGTGCCACTAACATTTTACGACGTGCGAAGAGTAATAACCGTTGAAAACGGAAAGCTGAGCGAAAACGCAACAAAAATCAAAATATAACCGAACGTGTTCGCATAACGTTTGAAATTCAAAATTCGAGCCACGTTCGCGAAAGGCTCTAATTTCCAGACGGCCTGTGATGTCACAACTCACACGTGAGTCCTCACCACCTGTCATCGGGCCGATGCGATGCCGCTTTTAGAGAAAAAAGAAATGCTACTGAATGTATGAGACGTGCCGTTCTACCATTTTGAAAGCGAACAGCTTCAATTGCGGCGAATTGCGGATGCTAAAGTCAGTGCGGGAAATGATGAAAAGCCTACATTTGGGGAACAGGAATATATCGCATCGTATTTTTTAGTCACATTTAGGTTTAATCCTTCTAGCCCCGGATTACTAGACACAATAGAAAATCTATTGTTATGCGGCACCCGAGTGCCGGTTCGGCGTTGAGTGGTTAAAGAGATAATGTTGATGGCGTATTAAAGTAAAGAATTTATTACATTGATGATTCTAGTATGATATTACTCGTAGTAAAATATGACTCTAAAATCAGGTTTCTATTTCAACATGGTATTAATACCGAAAGGAACTTATACGGTCCGTGACTCCTCACCAGCTGTCATCGCGCGAATGCAATGCACTTTTTAGAGAAAAGAGAAATGCTACAGAATGAATAAAATGTGCCATTCTATCATTATAATTTCGATGAAAGTCGTTCGTCGTCGTCGGTAAAACCATTTTAAAGATGTTTAATTGTTTCTATTTGGAGAGTAAATTGTTAAATTAAATAAAATTGAGTATTTTTGATGTAGGTAATATTATTTTAAGCGAAGAAATAGTTTTGTGCCAACCAAAACAAGCTAACATTGCTAGGAGTTGCGCTTAGACAGTGTGGAAAATGTTAAAGAAATTTTATTTATCGCTTTAACATGTTTTAAAATATTACCTTTACCAAACACCTATCCCAACAGTTAACTATCAAATTACAAAGTTTAAGCATAATAACGAGATTTTGTATCAAAAATCCAAACGCTTTCGGTTATTTTGCCCCGTACACAAAGTTAAGGTTGCTTTAAATTTAAACTTCCATAAGAGCAGTTTTTAGAACACGGCAACATGTTATTTAAAATTTGCCTTTACAATGTTGGAACTATTTTCCCAATATGCACTTTACCGGGAAATTGCGAACTTTATCACTTGTATCAGTGGAGATAATAATATACAAGGATAGTTCTGTCGGATATTTAATTTTACTATATTTTGAAAGGTTTTAATACAAACTACGTTGACATGAAGTTATAGAAACTTTTTAATTATTCATACGGTAAGATTAATTTTGTAATGTAAAGATTTTTGTATGCAATAAAAACTTGCGAAGGACTCGTTCTTTCTTTAAAAAAAACACTTTCTCATTTGGACCAAAATTGTCTTGTCTAATATTGTGTTTATAGTCATATTATTTAAACGTTCTATTAGAAATGTTAAAATATTTCCTACCGAGACGACAAATTGGTTAGATACTCGTCGATCTAAATAACGCATTTACATAACAAAATCGAAACGAAACCTTAGATTCGTCGTCGTTTTCCACGAATAATAAATAACAGAGACTTATGTAAGTGGAAATGATAAGGTCGCGAGATTCTACCTTGAGACGTCGAAAGGTCGGAATTGACATTGTCTAGCAAACTTAAAGTAGAAATTTATCCGGTTAGGAGATTCAGTTGTACTTTTTGTATTGTTCAGAAGTCTGGGACATTTGACTTTTTGTCCTTGACTTTTAGTTAAGATAAGATTTTTCTTGTATACGTTTCAGGTCACTGAAAAAATATCTGATGGTTTGTACACAGTCATCCACTACGTACCATTCATTAATTCACTAGAAAGTATCATTAAGGCGAAAGCCACAGAAGTGGAGCTAGAATGCGCCGTCAGCGCACCTCTCATACATTTTGTGTGAAAAAATCAAACACTTATGTACCACCGATCTTAACGTCCCGCTTAGAACCTTAACTATTCGAAACGTCCAATATATTATTATCATGATTAAAATAGATTGTCAAGTGGTGGACTATTCTTTTGTCTTTACATCGAAGTACTCGAGTTTTTTCATGGTGTAAAATTCGTTGTGTTAAGCTGCGTTGAAGAAATATACTACTCGTAAATCGTGAGGAATCCGAGGATTTCTCAGATAATTATCTTTTCTACTTCAAATACAAACTGTCGCGATACACTCATCATCAAACCAATCAACTTCAATTTAGAACTATCTAAACAAACAAGCATTCTCAATGTTCCAAGTATTGAGAGGTCATCCATCGGATCGCTAATACTTTAATAGCTAAGAGCCAAACTGGGGCGGGACCATCAACTCACTCGTAAAACCAGCTGAAAGCAAACTCGGCCAAGCGGTGCACCGTTGGAGCCAACTCCCAACTTAGTATCCCAATGTCTCGACACTGATTAACCAAGTTGACGACGCGATATGTAAGCAACTTTGTAAGTGGACGCTGGCGTATTGAACATTTGTGTCCAACTAGTTCCGCTGTCGGGTGAAGCAACATGTGGTGGGTAACGTTATGATCTGCTTTTTTTTTAATTTTTCATTTATTTATTTAAGTAAGTAATAATAACAGCTTTTAACATAATATAGTTGACGAGCCATTTGGTGTAATGGTCGAGAAGTTAAATTGGCTATTACACCAGAGCTGTTATGGTGGCAGATTTCACTTGTGCGGGTGGTAGCTAGCCAGTCAGACTCTGAAAAAGCCCTACCACCTACCAGACCCAAGGTGGGAATCGAACCCACGACCTCCGTCAAATTGTAAGATGTAGCGTTTCAAAAATATAGTACGAGTACATTTTTGTTCACCAAGTAAATTCGATTAGATTTTTCTTAAAAGAACGTTTCATATTAAGCATAAAGATAAATTTATACCGTTCATACTTCATACTTAAACCTCTAATCTAGTAAATGCTGCTAAGTATGCTAAGTCTGTTAATACTGTCGGTGACCCTAATAAATAAGCCGGTAAATCCAAAATGTTACTTAGCTCTATGGATAAAGCCTGTGAAAGATACCAAGATAAAGTGACGTTACTAAAAGCGATGAAAACAAGGGGATATTCCAGTGTTGAAAATGGAAAGGGTATTGATTCAGGGTACCTTGCAAAGTATGGATTGAACTTAGAACGCATAATACGTAACTACAATATTTTTTTTTTGTATTTTTTTATGTCAACTTTGACATCTTTTTTAAAGTTGTAGCAGTGAACACTTGCTAGTATCATCTGAATCTGAAGTATCATAAAAAATACAATTTATATGTAAATAACTAGGATAGAAAACATTATGTATTTTGAATGTTTTTCTACATGATAAGGTTGGAAGTTGATCTCTCGTGAAAAATCTGCATGGTGAATATTTCAATGCATTCTGTATGCTTTTCTAGTGGACAGAATCTTTATTATTTTCCCTTACAATAGTGTGGAAAATATAAACAGAGATTTCTGACATTGACTAATGTAGTTTCATCTTAGACTTAGTATGAGACTACGCGAGAGAATCTTTTGATCACGAGGATTATTATCGGGAGATGAATATCATGTCGGGGTCACCAATGCAGATCTTTAAGATCTCGGGAGCGGAAAAATTAAACAGTCATTGAGTCAGTCTATGTAGCTACTGATAATTATTGTATTTACAACTCGAGTTATAAAAAATTCAATAAACACTCCAAAAAAAAAAATAGTTTTTATATTACTTGTTCTGCTGGTATCAGACGTGGACCAGTCGAAATTTTGTTGGAATACAAATATACTAAAATACGATATTATAAAAGTCAATTGACGTTTCGATTCCACACAAAACAATCCTTTAAATAATCCTCTAAAAAGCAATTTATTCAGCTCTATACTATTCTACAGAATTTTCCGCTCCAATCGAAACAAACGTTCGGTAAAGCCAATATTGAATTTTAAACGTAAAAACTAGCGCAATGGACAATCGTAAATCTTAGGATAAATGGGTTTACTGTCCGTGCTGAAAATCACCAGTTAGTTATCGGTTAGATGTATAAATTTCCAGTTAGATAGTTATAGTCTTTTATAGCATTTAAAGTAAGAATAGTTTTGCCTATCTTTAGTAGAGGATTTCGTATTTGAAAAGTGGTGAATATCTTTGAGATGTGTAAGGTCACCTTGTTTGTGTGGTTGTGATAAGATTTACCTTTAATTTTTTTTATTATGAGGTACATATTATTAAGGTCTAGCACAATTTTATGTAAAAAAAAAATTGTGTTAAAGATTTTTATACCTGAATATTATAGTGTAAGATGTCTGGCACCCAAAGATAAGCTTTCCCAAAATTATTTTTTTATTTTTTATAATAACTTAGACTAAGTTGCAGCTATATGCATGCAATCAATGCCTTATTATAGTAGAAACCAAAAGCCTGCTTGATCGAAGGAACCCATTAGCACATGATTATTTCGAGTTTCATTAATAAAGATGCTAGCTGTGCCTAAAGTTACTTACATGATTGTGTGTACCCTTAAAAAGACATAAATTTGCCGAAGTAAAAAGGAAAAAGTCGTAAGTAAACCTACACCTCACTAGTTAATTCACGAGTAGTTTGTGAAATGGAGAAGGGCAAACCACTTCATTAAAATTTCTAAGAGAATGGTGCTATTCACCGAGCCTCTGTGAAAACCAAATGAGGACTTTTTTACGGAAACCTAGGTTTTTTTAATATTATTTTTGGACAATATTGTTATTATGTAGAGTACGAGTAATTAGGTCAAATTAATCGTCTACTATGGTATGTATCAGAATTTCCCAAACCAATTATTTTGATAATAATTAAGTTAATTATCGCAAATATTGTAAGCCCATTTGGCGATCGAAGAAAGGTAACTGTCGAGTTTCTTGTTGACTTTCTTTTTGAATTCTGAACAAGATTATCATTATTACGTTTCATTTCATCATTTATCTTAAGTTATCATCATCTCAGCGTATTCCCGATTGCATCCAGTATGGAGCCCAGGGTACGCTTCGACTATGATCCTAGATTTGACAAGCCTGGTTATTACAATGGAGCGATTGCCATCTGACTTCCGTAACCCTTACAAGGGAAACCAGTCCTACTTGGAACATAGTCGGGACCAACGGCTTAATATGCCTGCATTCTTTTCAGACATTCAGGTGGTTCAAGCCTGCAAGATCATTATTACGTTTTGGTATGTAATTAATATTAACATGACTAAGTACAATGTTAACTTCAATAAACGTTCAGCATTTTCACAACTCGGTACAAACAACATCAAATAAACACAAATATTCAAAAATATCTTAATTCAACACAAAAAATATCACTTTCAAGTATTTTCGGTTTGTAGTACTACATTCAGATCGCTTGGAAAGACATTTAAAAGTGTTTGTCTGGGACATTTTTTTACCGTTCAATGTCTGGATTGCTGCCAACTTGACACTTGGCGTACATTTTTCACAAAAAATATATACTGTTCCAACGTCTTAAGATTCAATAATGCTTTTCCTTTTTTATAAGAAAACATTATGGCCTCGACAGAAAATTATGTAGATTCTGGAATACAATTGTTTATTTTTACTTCTGTTTTTATTTCTAAACTATGAATACCAGAGTCCTTACCATAGGTTCTTAATAAGTAATAAAAAAAAATTTTGGGAGCCACACATCATCGATTCCCACAACCAATTTACACCTTATTGTCTTTTTTTATGCCAGATACGGCAAACGAGCCAGCGGGTTGTCTGATGGTAAGCAATCGCCGCCGCCCATGGACATCTGCAATACCAGAGGGATCGCTGATGCGTTGCCTTCGACACTCTTACAAATCAGACGAAACACAATAACTAGTAGTCCCTATTATAATGTTAAGTCGATCTGAATATCAAAGGCTTAAATCCTAAATTCTATACTGAAACCGCAGACCAAGCTAATTTGGTAAATCTAGAAACCCATTCACTCCAATTTGGGTTTCAAGAGGGCTAAGCCAACAATTCTTACTCGCCACTAAAATCCTTAATCCCGGGTACCGCTACAAAGTTCTCATAATTGTCACTAATTAACAAACGTGTATCAAAGAGAAGTAATATTTCAGTTCATCAGTTTCCGAAACGAAGCTTCATCGAGTCAAAAGCTCAAAGAGGGAAATAATTAACAGGTCACCAGTCAGATATCGGGCGAGCTAACGAGTGTCGGCTTCTGCTCGACATCTGTACATTTACATACCTTCAGGATAATGTTGCAATCATTATTTTACGTCGTTACACACGATTCATAACTCCAAGTGATAATGAGGACGTATAACTTAAAGTAAAGGATATCCATGTTGAGTATGAACAAATGATTGTTTGTTGTGATATTCCACGTGTTATCTGACATGTGATTCACAATAAAATTAACGAGGCAAAATAAAATTAACTTCTTCGATCAACAAAGACAATGGTTTACTTTATGCAGAACAAAACAAAAAATTGTAAATACAGTAGGAAAACTAAGTACTTATTTTAAATATGAATAAGGCTTTAGATACAAACATATTTTAAACATATTCTATTATTGAGAATTAATATGTTTACTTTTTTTCAATAAAAAATAAATATAATTTTTTTTCAAAACTTATTTTGAACCTTTAATTTAATTAAAGGCGCACGTTTTTTAAAAAAAAATCGACGTAATTACAAAAACAAATTCATTTTCACATTTGACCTTTTTAATTTTGAAGGGATGATTTTCTAGAAAATCTTGAACTCATTTTTCGTTATTAAAACATTCCTCATGTTTCTAATTAGTAAACAAAGTTGAAATAAAATTAATAGACCCTGATTTTCAAGAATTCTCCACATTTGCTTCTACGACTAATATCGTCTTCTGAAATAAAGTCCCTTTAGAGAAATATTTAGAGCCTTAGACACTGTTTTTGGAGCTATAATCGCTAGCTAGCTAGACCTGCGTAAGTGAGAATTGAGACAGAAGTGTCCCACTACCCACTTAACTCCCCCGTTTTCCCTTTCCACCCTATTGGGGCAAACTGGTTAGGTTAGGTTAGGCTATTAAACAGCTCAAGTCTCAGAGACAAGAAATATCTTGACATACGCGTGCAAGTCTTGCAATAATTAACACTTCATCATCGTCAGCCTATATACGTTCCCACTGCTGGGACACAGGCCTTATCTCAATTGTGAGATAGTGTGGGCCATACTCCACCACGCTGGCCTAGTGCGGGTTGGCGGAGGGGCGCGTAAGGCAAGTGACCAACCTTAATGTCAGATGTTATCAAGCCGCCAAATGGCCTCTGACTAGGCTTGACGACTAATATTTACATTATAGTAAATATCAGCCGGGACCAACAGCTTAACGTGCCTTCCGAAGCACGGAGACGCTCGAAATTAATGTCACTAAATATGGTCAGAATGGTCACCCATCCATTAACCGACCGCGGCGTGGGTAGCTTGACTTTCGTTATCGCTAACGAACCACTGTCACAGCTGCGCCACGAGCGCCTCTATCAACACTTCACTTATTAACACTTCAAATATCCCAAATAACATTTTCACTGTCTACCAAGATCCGACAAAACTACACAAGCAGTATAATTGATTAAATTACAGCGAAACACGTAACTTGACGGTAAGAAACCTTTACAAATGATCCCTTCTCTGGCCTTGGAACTTTGGCTTATGAATAAACTCAGGAACTACCCGAGATTTCAGTTTGTGAACTTCCATAGATAAATACGGCTCTGTTAAACGATATCTGACCAATCGTTAGAGATGAACAAGTTTTAAATAAAGTTATCTTTACTTGAACACTGGAAGTTGAATTGGAGCTTGATGCCCTATTATTTTTATTTTGATTTTGTCTGAAACTTTTGACGAAGAATAATAATAATGTTTATGCGTTCGTTTCCATTTTATCATTGCAATAAACAGAAAGTAGTATTTGGACATCCAACCAAGTTACTTGACTCGCAGAAAGCTAAGTAAATTCTTCTTTATGCCAAGTATTTTTCTGTGAACCAAGTAATAAAATTATAATTTTGTGACATGTACCTAAGACGTTCATATTATGTGCTTTATACGAGCCTAAATTGAATAAATGAATTTGATTCTTGATTCTTGAGTCATCTAGTCCATTTGTGCTCGGTAACAGAGCTCTTACGATTTAACCCCTTCTGTGCCACACATTCATTCATCTCTACATACACAATCCTGCGAATTGACAGCAATTACGGCTTCTTTAATTAAGACGAGAACAATTGATTAATCCCTTTCTTATTCATTGTTCGACTTCTGAAACGTGAATTCATGAATAAATATGATTAAATTTATTCACCATTCATCAAGTCACTCTGATCTATAGATAAACTATGTCCCAAAATTGAATTTCAATTTGACTTACAACACATTATTCCGAGACAAAGATGGTATTCAGTAATTACATAGAATCCTTTGACAAGACGTAAGTACAGAGGTATTAACCAGCTAACATTTTAAACTTGGTTTAAAATTAAGCGAAACAGAATTAAGCAAACGTAAAGTAGCAGCCTAATAATGTTTCAAGGCCTTGAAATCAAGACATTGTTAGAATTTTGGGTACTGGATTAATCACCACGCTTGCCAAGTGCGGATAGGTGATCATAAATCCAAGGTGTGTTAAAAAAACATAAATTTCAACCAACCCGTTACTCGAAACACTAAACTACGTCTAGGCGTTATTTTTTATTTATTTTATTTTATTTTACACTTTTAAGGAATCTTACAGCTAGAAACTAACTACATAGTACTAATTGTAACAAAACAAGGCCAATTACAAGTTTCCGCTTCTAGAGAATAATTACACAATTTCAAATTAACAAACACTATCAAAACGAAGTAAACAACTACTTGTCATCGTTGAAGAACTCGTTACATTGCACAACACTGTTGAAAAAGAGGTCTAAGTCTAGGCTTTGAGAGATCTCGTTTAACAGAAAAGGGAAACGCCGAAAATAGGCCCAGAGTGCACAACATATTCAATTTCATGAATGAAATCTAAATATTCGTACTTGATTTTTCCCGTTTTTATTTTTTCAGTGAAAGTCGGGAAAAACATTTATAAATTATTTAATATTTCAACGAGTTTCCTTTATATAGAATATTTAGATTTCATTCATGTGATTGAATATGTTGTGCACTCTGGGCCTAAGTTACTATGGCTGCCTGGCAATCCCCTTTGAAAATTATAAAATAAATAAGTATTGCACTGGTAATATCTGACTGCAGGGCAAACGTAAAAGCCTTAATCGAATAATTTTGTTATAATCATGAAGGTTTAATAATTTCTATTTTTTTTAAACCAGCTACCGTGTAGATACGTAGTATGTGATAATAAAATAAAATAAACTATTTTGATGTCTTTGCAATTTCAAATCAAAGTACACATTGACTTCTATCGCTTAAAATCTGGTTCGTATATGACACGCCTCAATCGGGTCAAGCCGACACAAGTGGGAACACAAAATTTGACGATGAAATACTGCGATGCTAGCTGCAATATGCCGACCAGACCATACGTTTGCTAACTATACTTAGCCTAGCCAAACCTGAGCATAGAAAGCCGTTTGGAATATTCTGGCCTAATGATTTTTCGAATGGAACGTTTTAATCACAAGTAAGGGTAATCCTAAGAATTTAGGTAGGTATACAATTTCGAGCGTTTTTAACGTATGGTAGAAATAAAAACAGATCTTCAATCATCATCATCCTGTCACAGATCTTCTTTACCGTATTTAAAAGATTAAAATGACAAGTGACATTATAATGTATTTACGATAGAGTCATTATATTTGGCCACGCCGCCCGCACCGCGCTACCTCAATCGGGCTTGCGTCTAATACATTCTCCAATGCTATACATAACTGTTGATATTACTATAAAAAAACAATACAGGGTCTCTGTATACTTTTCTTTCCGACCGAGCCGTGTCTTAAAAAAAAAACTCAAACTACAAAAATAATAATTTAGTGTATAAAAACAGAATCAGAAGATTTTCATGCATATGCCCTAGTCAAAGCTTGGCAATAAAACAAAGAAGATAAAAACAAGATATGAAGAATTTGCATACGATTATACCCTCAATATACTCACACATGTATGCATAATCGAACTTCCCAACTTTTCTTAGGGTTTTTTATCGCATTCAAACAATGAAAGCGAGAACGGACAGCCCGGAACTTAGGCCGTAAATTACAAGCAAGTTTGCCTGTAAGATTTATTTATCAAGTTCGGCTACACCTGTTGGTCACAGTCCCATGGATTATGTGGCACATACTCCTTTATTTGGCAAAGTTTGAATTTAGTGAAGCAGCGACGGTTTGATAAACTGTGCCGTAATATTTTAATGGTATTGGAAAGCGTTGGATGGAAGCCAGGTTGTTTTTTTTATGTGTTTTATAGCCTTGCTTACATTATTCATTGTATTCGCAAGCCATAACACGGCGTTTACGCGATATACGAGTTGCGACATTTTTTTATATAATACTGTTTTTTTTTATAAATCTGACATCCTACTAATATTATTTAAATGCGAAAGTCTGGATGTTTGGATGTTTGTTACTCAATCACGTCTTAACGGCTGAACGGATTTAAATGTTGGCACACGTATTGTTTATAACCCGAATTAGGACATAGGCTATAAAATTCCTACGGGAAACGTCTCATTTCCGCAGGATATTTGAAAAAAGAAATTACGTGCGGGTGAAACCGCGGGCGGAAAGCTAGTTGTTAATATGTCGTGAATGACATACTTTACAATACAGTTAAATACATAATATATGCAGTTAAAAAATCTTCTTTCTCTGAGCTTTCTGTTCCAATTGAGTCAGGGTACGCTTGCACTATGATCTAGGCTTACATAGGCTTTTTTTATTGTTATACTCGTATTTGATTCGTTTCTCTACAGTTACAAAGCGTCCTACAGTGAAACCGACCAATCAGGTTCCAGCCTTTGGACAGCTAACATCGACTATAATAACACAGCTTTACAGTTCTATAGATTATAATCCAATGTTTTAACAATATTGCGGTACCTACCATAATATTACTTGTACATAAATACATAATCGCGATAAGCCAACTTCTAGTCGGCAATAGTCAGTAATCAATGAATATCACTTCCTTTCACTTCGTCATGATAAGTGTAATACTTTTACAACCGGTATTATGTTTTGTTGAATGAGTTTTTTATATTTGTAGACACTTTCAACCGGCTCGTTGGTCTAGGGGTATGATTTTCGCTTAGGGTGCGAGAGGTCCCGGGTTCAAATCCCGGACGAGCCCGATTTCTTTTTGAGACGTTTTTCGATATAAATGTGGGAAACTGTTATTTATAAGGTTGTAGTCAATTATTTACGAACGATACCGTTCTTAATGAAACAAAAGAAAGCATAGGTATATTATTTAATTAATAATTTTAGTTTCACACATACACGTGTTTATCAGTTTAAAATTATACACGTGAATATAAGGGTTATTCAAAATACGGAACACAATTGGCCCATCCGGGAAAATTACCTACCACCTGTTACTTAAAATACGAGCACGGTATATTTTTTGCTTACAAAACATTGATCCCTAGATAACAATGAAGTTTGATTAATCCATTTTTATGCCTAATAACATCTTAGAAACTCATTCGGTGTATAAAATGATATTTTACGACATCCTTAAATAATTCATGAGGTTCAGCAGAATTGTGTCTTTGGATAAATCTTTAATATTCAGCAGTGTATTCAAGAGATCGCCGCTTTGTTCGGTTTGTGCCGAGATTTCGTCGTCTGTCTTACAAATTACTTTGATTTATGCCCAATAATTATTTGATGGCTTTGTTAAATTAGAATTTAGAATTAGTGAAGGAAGAGCCTTTGGCAGTTTAATCTGTATTATCACGTGTTTTTATCTGAGATTCTGTTGGATGTTTGTTGAATACCGTCGAAGAGTCCTTAATCCTTATTGCTTTCAAAGGTTATTTAATAAACTCCGCCTCGGTGGATAACAGATTTGGTTCGTGGCGTGAGTCTGATTGCTTGAAGAAGTTTTTCAAAACCACTAGCCTGGCTCCCGTACACTCCTTCAAGCGCGAGGTGGATGCCAAAGTGCACAACTGGTAGGAGGGAACTGGTGTGACATTACCAGCACTGCATGAATCCCTGTCACAGTCGGATGGAAATGGCTCGGCACTACAAGCATTTTCGTCATTCTCTCATATGAAAATGTCTCGTAGGGCGCGTCTACGCACTTGGACTAAACTGCATATCAGTCTATTGTTACACCATCAACAGGCAAGGTCCAATGCTGCATCCCAAGGCTTAGAGGTTAAACTCCGTCTCTTCTAGAGCACGGGAGTCACATACAACACTCTCCGCCCTCCGCGGATCGTACGGAAAGATAAGGCAAGCTTGACTTTTTTTAACTGCGGGTAAAAAAGGTTGGCTTGGTAGTCTTTTTAAGTTAATTTTCTAGGTAGCTATTTTATCACTTAGCGCCTTAATCCTTCTAGCCCCGGAAAACCAGACACAATAGAAAATCTATTGTTAAGCGGCACGCGAGTGCCGGTTCGGCTTTGAGTGGTTAAATTGTAGACGTCCAACTTCTTATCGTGGATTGAACTTGTGTCCTTCAGTAAGTCTTACCTATTCTCTGATTTTTACAAAATCATACAAATAGACATATAAATAAACCCATAATATTGTCTATATAAATAAAAAGGAAGTGAGATAAATGTCTGTCCATTTCGTGCCTTAACCTAATTCCGATTTCTCTATCTCTCTCATTATACGATATACAAACAAAAATTCGTTCTTCCGTACCGATATTTTCTAGATAAGAAAATATTTTCGTAACTATTGAATTGAAAGGGGGGAGATAGGATTAAACCTTTTCCCTTCTTTGATAAAGGCGGGTATTTGGGGATATTATTTACAATGTTGGAGATGAATGGAATAGCTGTTAACGACAAAAATAAATGTTAGGTATATATAATATGAATGACAATATTTTTGTCAAAGTTAAAGTTAAAATGTAAAATAAATTAAAAATTAACAGAAAGTATGAGATAACATTCTTCATCAAAATCCTTGTTGATTCCAAACGGCAAATAATTATTTTTTTACGATATTAAGTCTTAAGTGAAACATGGAGATAAAATCGCCATAATATTTTTTAAACATAGTTTAACATGTTTTGGCGACCGTGGTGATTCTATAAATCGTAGTGGCCCTACCCGTATTTATAATGACCTAACGATTACTTCATTTTATTGTCAAAATATACTAGGCAAAATAATGCTATCCCACTTTACAGGTATAAAAAGTTCATTTGTTTATTAAAATTTTGTGTGTGTGCACAATTTTACATTTACAAAAAAGATTTAAACCACAGAATCAATAAAATTACAATTTTTTTCTATATTACATCGCATCTTACTGTCACGTTATGGTCGATAAACGTTTCGAACAAGTTAATGTAAGTGAAAGTCCTACTAATACAGAACAAAGCTATTTAAAGTAGTTTGGCCCATAAATTTTAAGTCAAAATACATTTAGAAAGACAATAGTGAAACTGTTAAGCGAATTAAAAATTGGATGAGAATTTTGGCGAAACTAGAGCAAAGTAGAACTTTCATTTAAGGCGAAAACTCGCTAGTCACTCTAAATTACTTTTAACTACGTCTACGTCTAAATTAATTCGAATAATAGTTAAGAAGTAAATCTAATACCCAACGACTTTATTAAAGACCAGTTTCACTACTTACAAATAAGTTCATGATTACTTATTTGTCGAAAAACAATGATGGTGCTTTCTTCTTTAAACATTGATACAATTAATATGTTCTATGGGTGTCAGCCAACGGATAAACCTTATGTACTTAACTTTTTTTGTAAATCAATACATTTATACTTATGAACACCCAGACCTGCGTAATAGCCGACTTCTAAACCATTACGCCGAAATTGGCTCGTCAAAAGAGACAGAAACTTAGTTATCTGATAAACTAATCTGTCAGTCATAAAACTTGGGTGGGATCCAAACCCATTTGTCTGTTTATACCTGAACGTAATATAAAAATTAAAGAAAGTTTCAAATAAGACTATGTCAGATCCCACTGCAAGGCAAACACCAATATCATTGAAATGCATCGTCACAACGATGGGTACTGACTTATTAACCACGGATTAGTGAGAAACTCGATGTTAAAAAATCTGACACGAAGTTTTCTTAACCCGGGAATTCAATTCAGGACCTCGAGTTCACGGCACGTTACTTAAATAACTAGACTACTTAGGAGCTTTACAATACAATAAAGCATCAAAAAGTATAACTTTTTTACCCTAAGAGTGTCAGTAAACTCCAAATCAAAGATCAACATTTACACAGGCTTTTTGGTTAACTAATTAAGTTAAAACACTCCACATACGAGTTTGTAAACAACAGCTCGGTAAAGAAGCGTTCAGAAAATGTAAAGACTGTAGACAGCTAAGAATGTAGCTAGTGCCACTTAAAAGGAGTAACTTAATGTTCATTAAACGGAAACCGGGAAAAAGCCTCTGAGCTAAGAATTTTTTTTGTTGTTTTCTCTTGTAAAGCAAGAATTATGCCAATCATAAAATTAAACGTATTTTAATACGTTTAATTTTATGATTGGCATAATTCTAAAAAAATACCAGGTTTTTGCTTGCGACTTAGTTTGTGTAAACTACTTCAACAATGTTTATCGACTTGAAAGACTAAATCGGAAACCCTGAAATACGTCATTCCTAAGTCGCTAGTCTTCTACAAGAAGTTAACAGATCGATAAATAGGCGTATACTAATGGACTTGTTTAAAAATTAAATTAGTACCTACAATCAAGGCAGCCTATTTCGTGATAGCACATTGATCGATGTTCCTAGTTAAGTTTCTTACTTAAGGTCACTCGTCTCCTATGAAACGTACTACTCTACGTAATTGCTGAACCTCTGCCTTTTGCCTTTAATGTGTGTTATCTAACCTTATTATTAGTAAGATGATATTTGTATGTATTGTAATTGTTAAAAAGGCAATAAACTATTTGTCTTTCTTTTTCTTTCTTTCTTTACTCGTATTTTATTCGTATTATTACAAAATCACATGAAAATAAATACCGTTATTGAACAGACGCCATAATTATAAGAACAGCTTTTCGAAATAAGTTAAAGTTTCAGCCTAATGAGGTATTGGCTCAACCACCACGCTTGCCAAATTCGGATTGGTGATCACAAACCCCAGCTGTGTCCGAAAAAACCGACACAAAGTTAGCACGACCCGGGAAGTGAACCCAGGACCCCGAGATCTTGGTTTGATACTTAAACCATTAGACCATCGAGGCGAGATCGCTGCAAATTAAAGAATATTTTCTCTTTCATTTATCAGTATCAAGCAATAAATTCTTATTGTATTGAAATTTACTCCAATGTTTGTATTGCAGGGCGTTTAAATAGCACACATGAAGAGGAATATATATATAATATGTACGCTTACATAGGATCGAGGTATAAAAAGTATCGCTTTAACGCAATCTGTTCTCAGACGCCTCCAAACAGAATAGGGTTTGTTTATCCCCGTAATGCTTCGGGAAGTTCGATTCTACTTCGTTCCTCTTCCATTTTACTTTTGATTAAATTCGTTGCGGCTTTGCAGGAATGTTTAAACTTATAAAAGGCGGCTGACGATTGAAAATGTGGGAATCCGGAGAAACATTTTATTAATCTACATTCCGAAGATACTTCCGGCTATGAAGGATCTGTGTAGTATGGATAAAGATTTAACTTACCCCAAAGTTCTACAACTGAATTGGGTCACGTACACTATTATTATTATAGGTACATCTAATATTTTGTATCATTGTTACTTAGGTACCAAAACTTGTCAGTTACTGGGTGGTTCATATTTAAATTTCTTAGAACGTTTTTGAATGCTTTTGATAATATTGTAGAGGTAAATTTAATTTATTTACAAGTAGAAGTCACTGAACGAAACATAAGTACAGCTAGATCCAAGCTATGTAGTATGCTTTGTTTCAAGTATTTGGCTAACGGGCATAAGCGAGCAACATTCAAAGAGTATAATAATGTATCTTGTATTAGAGAAAAGATAATGGTTTGATATAATTATTATGTTGTTGCTGACAGATACCATAAAAAGAATTCACATAACGCAAGTCGTGATTTATAACTTCTACTATGTATATTCAAGGTAAAATACATAAAAGTTTTGCCATTATTTCTTGAGCAAAGAAACTATTTGGTCTAAATTATTTTCGATTAAAACTTTCTCACATTACACACGTTGACTTGTTTTCAGCACGAAAAAGTAAATAATTTTATCTGTTAAAATGGATCATGAACAGATACAAAAGATACACAAAAATTCACCTCAGAATTGTTTATAAAGGGATTCAAAGTGCTACTACCAAATGTTACACAAATTACTAGTGAAGAAATGGAAAGAAATATTTTCCCTTGACCTTCAGCAATGTTATTGACAATTGAATATCGATCATGCGTACTATGTTGGCACAATCTTGTCGCATACCAGTAACTTAAATAATTCAAGGCTTCTAGTAACAGAACTCACAGTTGATTAGAGGTGTTCAGTGATCTAAGCTCTAATGCTACCTACTGTCAAGGTCACGAAGGAAATCTAAAAGTTGATTTATGTAGGGTAATCCTTTTCATTGTGGAGTAAAAGATAATTAACAAAAGGTCAATCTTTTCCTAAGTAGGTACCTATATCAAAGTAATTTTATTTACATATTTATTTTGTTTTTAAAAATATTAATAGTTTTCCAAATACTTAAGTAACTGTAGCCTTCATGTATTTGCTCAAACATTATCTATATTATAAATATTATTGTCTTGTTTAACAAAAAATGTATTTGCTCAATTTATACGATTTGGTACTACCTCTGATATATTTTGTTTTCTTGTATAATTATTCATAAAGTATAAACCCCTTCTATAAATTATTGTTTATCAACACATCGAATTTATGTACTGACTCTGTCCCAAAACAAGTTGTCAGAGACGGAAACTGAGATCATTCATACATTATCATTCCTCACATAGATCTACGTTAATAATTCAAAGCACTTTGTTTTTACAGGGGACATCTCGTCTTTACGTGGAAACTATATAAAACAAACTTACCTGAAACCGACCGCGATAAATTCTTTTTTATGTACCGTGACAACACTCTTGCACATAGGGAAAAGTTTAAGCGTTTTGTTTTAAGATATTGATATACTTACATGTATGTTCTTTATGATTGTTTTTAAAAGTTTCTCGTTTCTTTCGTAACCGCAATTTCAAGATTTAGGAACACAATTTTTTATATAAGGGGTTTACTTAGTCTGATAAGTTTAAGTTTATTTTGGTTGGCTATACTTAACCTGATGTTAAGTAAAAAAGATCTGTTGCCATGAGATTTGGAGTTTCTGGATGAAACACCAAAGCAATTTTTTGTGTCATTCAAAGGAATTCATTTTGAAAAAGAGGTAAGTACGTGCTAGAATTTTGACGTTATGTGATCAACATTTTTAGAACGTGGTATAACTGTAAGCGTTGTACCAACTTGCAATTATAGCAACGCAGTCTAATTTCATACAAACCTTTACCCTGAAGTGAAACTTCTACTAATACATTACACAAACAAGAAGCTTACACAATTTCATTCAATCTATAGGTACGTTGTAACACCCGGCTTAACCCATTCGGTGACACTAATTCTTCTTAAGAACAAAACAAATTTCCCACGCACACTCGTGAGGCGCCTCCTAATGAACCGGAATGGGGTGATAGCCAAACTTCGATTTAGCTATCTCTGTCTTTCCGAAGGAACGTGATAAAGATATAAAATAGACTGTGCGCTTTTATATTTTTGGTGTAAGGACTGTTGCGTAATTTGCTTATAATGTTTGCTTTATTTGTTAGCCTTTGGTAAAATAGAAATAATTATTGTATCTGTAGTGTTCAATTCTGCTTAGAAAAGGGCTTGGTTATGAAACAGATATGATTTTGATTTTACTTAATAGAGAATAACTTTTTATTTCAATAGGGTGTCCGCCATTTTCCCCATTCATTTTATTCAAAAATAAACTTTGACAGTCTATAAATGTTCAATTAAATATATAAATTAAAAAAGTATAAGCCTTGTGTTATTGGTATCAAGATCATCGAAGGTTTCACAAATATATACTAAAATACATTTAACATTAAGTTAAAGAAGTGTGAGTTTCGAAGCCACAACTCTTGGCCCATATGATAGGGTCATACCAAATGCGTCATAGAGCTGGTCAAAATATTTTAATAGTTTTTGTAAAATGACGCTTTAGAACTAGTATTTGTAGTTTTGCTACGATTAATGAATAGCATACCAAATTACTCATTACTCATGTAAGAAAGATGTTAATTTAGTGTTTTCGTATTTTCAAACTATGAATGATAAGACCGACAATTATGTGCTTATATTATCTTCAAGACATCAATATCTTAACACTTTGGTAGACACATAAGTTTCCACCAGATTTGGTAAAACAAAAGTTACTAACAATTCGTAAAAGCCTGTTTCTAGTGAATTACAGTAATTCACAAAAATGTTCTTCTATTTCTTTTTCAGTCCAAAATAACTTATTGCGTCGTTTTAGTGCCAGAATTGTGTTACAAGATTTACGGCGTTGAATTTTACACAAGTTAATCTGAGTTTCAGCTTGTTGTCTTTAGAAAACAAATTGACTTGTGCTCCATCTCCAGAGTATATGAACTTACGAAGATTTGAATACATACGGACCTTTTAATTTTTTTAATATAATATTAGTTTTTGCCACAGACTCTTGGGTCCGTGCCTTTGTTGAGTTAAAATTTTGGGTTAGTGTTTAGTTGACCTGTTACATTCGCATATTTTGTATGCGAATAAATGATATAGAAACCTTTTTTACTAGATCAGTTGGCAGACAGGCACCCAACCCACCTGATGGTTAGCGGTCACTGCGGTCTATTCCATTGAGGGACTTTTCATCAGGAAGCATCGCTCAATGTGCTGCCAGAATTTAGGCTCATAATGATCTTCGAGCCTTTAATTTTAAGTGTTCCAAAACCTGTTTGTTAAGTTAAAATAAAACCTTGTCTGTAATCTATGTTTATGAAATGAAAAAAAAAAAACGTCTTCCACAAATTTTTATGATATTTTTACTGACAATTAGTTGATATCAAATAATTAAATTTAAAAAACTAAAAGTAAGTTTCAAAATTTAATTCCAGTCAATATCTTCCAGCATGATTAGTTGAGTCGATACTTATGTGTAATATTCATCACGTCGTCAATATACCGAAGTCCAACACTGAAGACAAATTCCCTCGCTCAACTAACACGCCCAAATCCTTAGTCGACGTGTGAACGGCAAAATACGGCACCCTTTTGCCATAGTTGAAAGAGTGCAAAGTAAACGCACCATGCACGGCTTGGTTGTTTTGCCGAGCCATTTGTTGTAAGTTGTAATGGTCGAGGAGTCGGCTATTACACCAGAGGACATTTTTATGTGCATGAACATGTCTAATGTCTGTTTGTATAGGTCTGGGTGTTTCTATATATTATAATATGTATGTATTCTCAGAAAAAAGGTATATATGTATTGTTTATCCGTTGTCTGGCACCCATAGCACCAGAGGCGCATTAAACGTTGAGAGCGCCGTAGGCAAGCATCTCATCGGCGCCCCAAATTTTATGCTATATTGTATATTTTTTCTGCCCGCGCGCCCCTTTGTACCGTCGCGCCCCTAGGCACATGCCTACTTTGCCTTTAGGATAATCCGCCTCTGCATAGCACAAGCTTGGTTTGAGGCTAGCTGGCGCTGTGTGAATAGTGTCCAGAGATATTTATTTATTTTTGTTTATTTATTACTAGCGGTCGCCCTCGCGGTTTCACCCGCGCGTAATTTTCTTTCTCAACTATTCCCCCTTTCCCCATATTTTTTGTATAAAAATTATCCTATGTCCGTTTCCTGGTTCTAAGCTACATCTCCACCAATTTCCAGCCAAATCGATTTATCCGTTCTTGAGTTATAAATAGTGTAACTAACACCACTTTCTTTTATATATAGGACAGATTTGTATGTGTGCGTCATTAGTATATAGGCGTCGCCGCACGCATGAGTGTTGCACTGAGAACACTCTTTGTTTGCATTGAGAAGCGGGTCGAGATTTTACTTGAAATTGCGTGCGGCGACGCACAGATACTATAACAACAAGTCGAGCGCGCGCGGTGTGGTGTACGAAGCTAACGTACTGTGTATTCTTTTTACTATGTTTTTGCTAGTCACCGGTGACAAATGTACCACATTAAGGCCGTTTTCAAAATCCTCCATTTACATTTATATGTGTCAGATTGTGAAAATTACGAATTTCCAGTATTAACGTGTAACTCGTTTGACTAATATGTATGTACCTACATCATAGGTAAATACAAATTAGAAAAAATATATTTTACGCTCGCGCTCGGGACATATTTTAACACAAATTAATAGCTTTGGAAAACATGCATTTAAAAAATATACTATTACCATGTTAATGAAATTTTTAAAAACTTTTAGAAGATTAAAACTATACATTAATATAACAAATCTTGATAAAGAAATTCAGAGTAAATCACCAGCTGTTTTATTTAACTTAGTTCTCACCGGATTTTTCCTAAGGTAATATATTTGATTAAATAGAAAGGTATTAAATATCTTTCTAATCCCCTGCCTGGAAACAGGGCGAGAAAAAGTACTTATTTAATCTACCTTTTATTAAGATAAGGGAACAAAGTTAAATGAATTAAAAGTGTTTTTGTTAAAAGCTTTTCAGCATTGTTTTAAAGATAAGATTAAGAAGTTAAGTTACTATACTTCTCCACCGTCTCAACTTTATGTTCTGTCACTCTGTAGGCTCATCTCAATCTTCGAGCCTTTGATTTAAAGTGCCAAAAAGAAAAAAGAATTAGTTTTTATAATCGGAAGTGATCCAACCCTTAAGGCCAGTTTTAACACGGCTAGATAACTTCGTAATATTTTATCTGTGACATAAAAAAGAAGTCATATTTTTTCAAAAAAGAAAATATCATTTTTTAACTGACAAATAAATTATCACGAATCTATCTGTTAGAGGTGAAACTGGCCCGATTACAAATTTGAGCTATGCTAAAAAAAAACAAACATACTTTAATTGTCTCGTGAATTAAGCAAAACCAGGAACACAAGTGAAAAGACCAAAGGGGCGTCGCGTCAAATATTAATACAAGTATGTATACATACAATGTGTATTAATCTACCAAACGAAGTGTAATGTATCTGGATCTCCTTCCTCCCTTTAACTCTACGTTATCCATCATCGCCATGTTGACTCATTCGATAGTAAGATAATAATTATCATGTTCATTGGTATCGTTATATTTTGAGCTGCGCTTAATACAAGGGGAGCAGTAGTACAACTAATTAAGCCGCAATTATCAGAATTCTACCTATATCGGAAGCGTACGCAATTAATATAGTCAATTTTAGTTTACCTTGAGTCGATGAAATTTTTTTCGTGGGATTTTAAGCATATTACATACTATATGGTTCAAATGCTATTAGGATACGACCTATAAGAGTTGCGTTACGCGACAGTAATGACTTACACACACACAGATAATAAAATGCGTTGTTTTTCGCTCAATTCCTAAATATATTATCCTGATAGCATTTGAATCCAGCCGATTCAAATGCTATTAGGATGCGAAAAATGCGGAAAGGAGTGGAAAAGGAGGAGAGAAGAAGAAGAGAGGAGGAAAAGGAGGCAAAAAATGACGTAAACTACGCTTGTCCGTAACCATAGCAACCAATAGCAACGCATTTTATTATCTATAGATAATATATAATATACATATATCATACATAAGATAACAAGAGAGTAGGTGATTGACGGATGTTAAGGAAGGGCTATAGGTCCGAATTTGTTATACTACTTCAGATAAAGCGACATCCATTTAAATTACTTTATTGAATGAAAAAGTAACTCTGTCACCAGACTAGACACCATGTCCAGGGATATTTCATTAGCGGTACCCTTGTTGATTCTGTTTCCCATAACACAAATGCTTAAGCTTTCATAGGATCAGGTCAACGTATGTGGTTAAGTTCGTTATAAATATTTATATATTACAAAAAATAACCCTCAAATAAACACAAAAAACCCTCATAAAAGATTAGGCTAGCGCCGATCTCAATTAATTAGGTTACATACTTGAGCAAATATATTTTTATTATGATATACATATTAACTTTACGTTACTGAATCTTAAAATAATTGCCTTCCCGCCCCATGCCATTAAATCATTCGGCTTCAAAGTTTAATACTTCGAAAGAACACACAAATTAGAGAGCATTGGTGTAATAAATGGAGACTTAAACGTTCTTCTTGCTTCGCCTTTATCGTAGATCTTTAGGGTTGTCGCTTAAATTAATTCAAAATAAAATTGTCCGCATAACCTAGTTTTAGCTATGGTCAATCTTTACGATCGACTAACTTCGGAAGATATAGTGTTTTAGCTGAAGTGGCAGTGGGCTGGCCATATCAGTTGGGATAAACGGGTTCTAGAGTGGAGACCGCGTCTGGGTAAACGTAGTGTAGGACGCCCAAAGGCCAGGTAAAGCGATGATCTGCGCAAGATGGCTGGCAGGAGCTGGATGCGAGTGGCCGAGGATCGATCAGCGTGGCGAGCATTTGGAGAGGCCTATGTCCAGCAGTAGACTATTACAGGCTGATGATGATTATTACACAAGTGAGTGCGCAAGCACATGTGAAATAACTACTCTCGTATTCTTATAGTTCGATGAGACAGTAATCTAAACACAACTGATAAGAAAATCAGTGTTAGGTATACCTAACCACCGGCTATACGTAGGTACTTCCAAGCCACAGACATTTATTACGCCGCCATTTTCGAGGTAATAACGTAGTTTTTCTAAATACCAAGTTAGAAAAAAATCAGTCGAAAACATAGTTTTTTTTTAAACAACGCTTAACAAAGTTAAGCAATGGTAATTGGTTAATTGAATTTAACTCAGCTTAATGCTGCTACGTCATTGGTAAAATACTACAGGAGCATTATTATTTCAATCCGAACACTTACAAGACCATCATTAGCCACTAAGCTAAGGAGACAATTTCACTTGAGACTTAATTATTAAGTAAGTTCTAAGTTCTCAATATGAACAATTAAACACGGTGTTGAAGCTAAATATCTTAATTGAAATAGAAACTTACACGGGCACTAAGCTGATAATTCAATGTGGTAATTTGACAGATAAGGATAGGTTGATGTGTTGCATACCTAAATATTATGCTAATCATATAGGTACATAATAAATTAAGTTTACGTATGGATTTCTTAAACATAAAATGCTTCGTTTAATTATTATTTGTCAATTTATTAAGGACAGTAGGTATTTTATCGTCACCTAATGGTAAAATCTTCTAATACACTACTATAATACTTCTTTTATTTTTTCAATGATAAATAATGACTACGGAAACGCAAGGAAATTAAGTCTTCTTAAGTACAGCGTCTGTATAATTGTGAAATTACATTCATATGCGGACGGTGACGTCCGCTTCTGTAACTAACAAAAAAAAAGAGTTTTATACGGCCATTTGTATAACTAGATATTTTGGCTTTACCATTTCACCTTACATTAATTTACCTTGATTGACTAAAATGTCCACAAAATGGAGAAACATGGCTTTCCTCAAAGTATGTTGTGTTTTTACGACATAAAAATTTAGAAAGCACAAAATATGTCAAAAATGGAAGTTCAAAGTTCAAACGCATAAGAATTTTATTAATTCCAACGCTATTCAAGTCCCAGTTTTGCGGCATTCATCCATCACAAATAAATTTAATTTACGTTTATTTTTGCGTTCGCCAGTCAAATCATGACGTGACCTTTTCAATTTCTATGAAAAGCTTAGGATTTCTTTGTCATAAGCAATATCTTTCCTGTAAATTATTTTAAGTCCGAGATAAAGTTGTTCGGAAAGAAGTGCGGTACCGAGATGCGACAGATTTCAAAGTGGATTTATACGAGAAAGTCTTGGAGAACAGGATGTTGTGCATCACTTTAAAGAAAGCCGTAGATGGTTTTGTAACTTTATTTTTTTATGTAAAAGTAAGGCAACGAGCAAGCGAGTGACCTGATAGTAAGCAATCACCGCCGTCCACAGATACCCGCAACACCGCAGGAGTCACAAGTAGGTACGTCGACGGCCGGGGATTATAGAGAATACCTACTTCGAATGTTTTTATACTTCTATACTAATATTATAAAGAGGAAAGATTTGATTGTTTGTTTGTATTGAATAGGCTCCGAAAATATTGAATCGATTTGAATAATTCTTTCACTGTTCGAAAGCTACACTATCCCCGGTGAACATAGGGTACTTTTTATCCGGGAAATGTGTGGGTAATAGGGGATATTTGAAATATGAAATTACTTGATAACTACGGAAATAGATAGTCAAGATGAATGAAGAAACGTAATAGCAACGACCTTTTCAATTAATACCTAGCCGGCAGTGTCACAGATAACTCTAGGAAAAAACCTTCAAAAAAATTCGAAAAAAAAAAACTTTTAATTTACTTTTTATTACTGAAAATTTTTTGTGGCACTAATGCCAGTGCTACTTTAAAATAACAAATAAACCACGAAGGTTACATAAAATTAATAACCAAGCAGGTTAATATAAGTTTTTAAAAATTTAATTCTGGCTTAATTATCCAGAAAAAAATCTATACGGCTTAATGCCAACTTGATCAATTCCAATACAAAGGAATATTGGAGGAAACGATGCTATAGTATGCTGAAGAAGTCTTACCAGTCTAACACGACAACGACCGAAAATATACCGCGCACTCTGTGAAATTGTTCTTAGGGCAACAGTCAGTGACGGTACTAGATTGGCCCGCAAGCAGCCCAGACCCAAACCCGATAGAGCAATAATGGTATGAAGCAAAGAAAAAAGTTGCAGCTCAACGTACTGCCAGTAAAAGTCAGCTTTACGAGACATTTCAAGATGTTTGGAATATTTTTTCTTTAGACACCTGTGATAATTTGATTGCATCGAATGCCGCGCCGATGTCAAATGGTTTTAACCAACAAAAACAACCATACTGGTTATAAAATACGTTTAATGATTTGTTTTGTATTCTATTTTTATGAATAAAGACTTTTCATGTAATAAACACTTCAATAATTACCAGTTTTTTATATTTTACAGTTAAAGTTTTACGTGTCCCTAATTAGTTGTCCATCCGTAAGTCAATTATGTGTAAGTGGCAATGATTAATTTATTAAAAAATATTGATCGCACCTAGCTTTTTTCTTTCCGGGCTTTAAAATATTTAGAATAGTAGTCAAATTACTTGTTTTTAATAGGTACCAGCTTCAAAGCCTCGTGAAGATTTGTTTTTTCGGGCTGAAGGGACGATCTTGTGTTTTAGTGATAGAGCGTCCCTAATTAGTTGACCACGACTGTATATCAGACAAAAAAACATGATCAAGAAACGTTGTATTTTTACTTGCCTGAATGAGTTGAGTATAACCTAATAATTTGTTGGATTTTTTTTTTAATGGTCGTGGCGTGTGGGGCACCATTTTCGGAAAAAAGCGTGGCGGGGAAAGGGTTAAATAATAATATCATTACTTTTTTAAAAATCTCGTCGACCTAACTCAACTACCACATAAGCAGACCTCTCAGGATAAGTTACAAATAAGCATCAAACAGCTAATAAAAAATCAACATTACTTTAGCCGAAATGACTTTAGACCCATTTTTACGCTATTACAATATGACTCGTTTGAAATCTGTTGTAACAGGTCATTACTGAAACATTTCACATTATATCATTAATATTTCGCTTGTTACAAAGTACTTAAGTTATTATTTGGCAAGTATCGACAGCCCTGGAAGCCATGCCGTCCTCATTCCACGACATTTCCTTCGCAACAGTTTATTTATTGAGTGTAGTATTGTACTAGGTACCACTTTCCTCTAGTATCTCGGTTAGAACACTTGGAACAGATGTGCACTTTAAGAGTTAACCTTTTAGTACAAAAGTACTAAAGTAAAAAGTACGACTTTTGTCTTAGTGGCGTTTCGGTAGATTTCCTGTCGTTCTAATGATGTTCAAGTCTAGAACGCTGGGTTAAGGTTTCACGATGCACTCAAGTTAAATGAGGATTTTACTGCAGAAGCTAACAGTGCGGTACCTAAGACCTGTGTAAGGAAGGCTTTTAGAAAAGTTTAAACAAATTGGATTTTTAATTTCACGCTTTTAGAAAATAAAATGCTTTTACTTTAATTAATATAAATAATTTTGAAGAAAATTTACTGCACTCTATTTTTTACCACGCTTAATATAGTAGTTAGATATCCTCAAGTGTTAATAATGAAAACGCATTAAAAACACCACAACTACAGGCTAGGGTGATCCAACTCTTGGTGGGATTTTGGACTAAAGATTCGTTCTACCCGTATTTATAATCAAGTCTAAGTATAACTTACGATTTAAATTATCATTTTATACAATAAAAAATGCTTTTCAATAAAATAAGAACTGTCAAAAGTAAGAATACTTAGGCAAAAATTAATATTCTTTCTTTCTCGTTTAATTTTCTTTTAATACTGCTTAGTTCAGTTGGCAGGCAGACACGCACGCATGTTTGAGTATAAAAATGGTTATTTAAGTAGTAATGTTTTAGACTCAAGTTATACTCTGATTCTCTATAATACACGGGGGTCAGTTTCCCTTCATACTCGATAGGTACAAGCCTGTGCCCTGCCTGACTTCTGAAGACTATTATACGGCTCAAAGTCATCATAACCTATGCATGTTAAATTGCCTATTTTTTTCTGCAATACCCTAAAAAAAATTTGTACACCAACGCGGCCCTTATATCATTTTATAAATAGCATATAAACCAATTAAACTAGCACCAATCATATAAACACAACGTAACGCTCCCCTAAAATTAAAAAGGCGTTTTTAAAAAGACACTTACGTTAACATTTATTAACAATGATCTACGCGATTTTAACGACACAGAATTTCTCACGCAAGTTATTTAGAAGGCGTTCCTTAAGATTTCAGGGACGTTTAACGAGAGAAGATTAGCAGAAGCCATAAAACCCATTTGTGAACAAAAAATGTGTTAAAAGAATAGACGTGCCCTCCGCTAACCGAATAAATTAAGTTGGAAATAAAATGAACTCTGTCTCCTTGATGTTTATAGCTTTTGGGTATCTACGGTGTTTTTAAGATTTGAAACAGGGATGAGCTACTACTATTATATTATTAATATTTTGAATTCGAAATTATCTTTCTATGTTACGCTCTCAGCTCGAATTTCGCGGCAGCGAGGCGGGAGCGGCAGCGGCGAGATGTTTTGTATGGAATCCCATGATAAGGTGCATCTATGCTTACGAAGCGAGCACGAGCGGCGCACGAGCGGAGCACGAGTCGAACCGTTCTGCTCGCGTGACAAGTGTGGACGCACAACGAGCCTGCCACGAGCCTACGACGATCTCTCCTCGAACATAGTTTCAGCCTAAATATCGAAAAACCGGCACGCGGTGCGAGACAAAAAATTGTGTAGTTCTATCTCTTTCTTTTACGTGGTCTATCCGTATCGCCCTCTTTTTCTTGTGTGAATGCGATAGATACTATCAATTTGTATGCAATTTGTCTATAGTTTTCTCTGTCTACGGGCGGAGCACAGTCGAGCACGAAACGAATGCTCGAAGCGCGCTCGTTCGGGGCTCCAAGTCCGTCCACAGTACACGAATTTTGGATCGGCTCGTGCTCCGCTCGTGCGCCGCTCGTGTTCGCTTCGTAAGCATAGACGCACCAATAGACCAGCTCTCGAACACAGAGGGGCGGGAGCTCAGAACAAGGGCGGGAGCGCCAGCGGGAGTGGCAACGGGAGCGGCAGCGCACGCAGGCGCACTGCGGTTCACCGCTTGACAGCATCATACTGCTCTTGACGGCCGGCGTCAAGCAGTGACTGCAGTGAATTCGAGGCCGAGGCTTAATGGTTTAAGCGTAATAAAACTTGGTATTGAGTAGACATTAGGAAAGGACGTAAGCTATTTTTTATCTCTTTTGCTGCTTTTTATTTTTTCTTGACTTGACTGATTTAAAAGTAGAATATTCTTCACTACTTAAACTTACGTCAGTGGCGAGAATTATTTACCTAAAACAAAAAAAACATCATTATTATTACAGCTATAGACGTACACTTTGTGTCTCTCTGTAAATTGGTTTGCCCTGAGGATCTCAAAACCGATAAAAATAAAAAATTACAAAAATTACAATTATACAATATATATTATATTATACTAGATATTTCTAGTAATATTCTATCTTCCTCGAGAAGCAAAGCGTATTACTAAGATCCCTAAACACGCGAGCAAAAACCGATTTTTTCATTCTAAGGATTATGGCAACAACCATAAATGTGATTTCCTTACACTTGAACACTTACACTTGAACAAATTATACACTGAAAAACTAACTCTCAAAGTCAACCACAACTTAAAAACACTGAAGAGATAAAAGTCAGGACTACCATTATTGTCAAAAGATACATCGTTTAAAATAAATGTAGCAGTTTACCTTCAGCGTACATAAATTAACTAAAAATATGGAGGGCTTTATGCTATGGCTCTGTGATTCTTAGATATTATAAAGCCTGAAATACACATTCATGTATTTCTACGTAGTTTTTTAGTACCGAAAACCTTTAAAATCAACGTAATGTCTAACCAAAGTAAGATTATCTTCCAAAGTATTAATTTTGGAGTATCTTGATTTTGATTTTGAAAGTTATCAAATTAAAGCTTAAAACTAGTCAAAACCCACTAGACAGGTCGCTAAAATATCTTATAATAATTTCATTACAGCCGCCTGTTTTTATATAGAAAGGAAAAATAAAAAACAAAGACTAAAATAGGTACATTAAAGTGTCACACGGATGGCAGTCCACTTGAAAAATATCGAAATATCTGAACCATGGTTTTGGGTACAAATACATTATCAAAACTATTTTCAACGAAAACAATAGTTTCCGAACATCACTCGATATTTGAACTAGTAACACTCGTTGCCGACGAGTTAAAAAAATATTGAATACGCGTTATTTTAAATATTAGAGTTTACCAAACTAACAAAAATATTTACTTTTAAACTATTATTATGGAAATAATAAAAATGGAATAGTCTACCAGCGCAAGTATTCCCTCCTTCCTATGATATAAGGTCCTTCAAACGAGGCGTGAAGAGGCACTTTGTGGGCCGGCAGAGTGAGGGTAACTGATGCTACGTCTCTTACGTTGCACCAGTTAGTTGTCCTCGCGTCTGGACTTCACTTCCACTTAACATCAGTTGAAGTGGCGTCATTTGTCGGGATAAGTATAAAAAAAAATTATAACGCTCAGGTTATTTGATCGATGTTTTGAGCCACCATTAAGTTTTTTTATATAGCACTATAGTTTGGTGTCTACCTGGTGACTCATGGACAAGTTAGCCGTAGCCCAGCTGGGCGGACATGTGAACTGTCTGTCAATCTTTCTCCGAGCGTTTATGCTAATCCAGTCAGGGTACGCTTAAACGTCATCGTCAACGTGAAATCATCAATCGACTGACATTTTGATGGCGGTTTTCCACTGTGTTTTTTCCGAAACTTTTTACCTCGAACTACAGTTTTCTAGAACAATCACACTGCAGCAGTATTTCTTGACGGTTACGACTTGAAGACCTTCAAGAAACAAGCGTACTCTCTCTTAAAAGGCCGGCAACGCATCAGCGATTCCTGTGGTGTCGAAGATGTCCATGGGCGGCGGTGATTGCTTGCCACAAGGCTATACGTTGGCTCGTTTGCCGCCTCTGGCATAAAAAAAAAAGACTCAAAAGCTTTTCAAAAGATAAATTTTAATGGCCGATAATCAAAGGAATAAATAAACTCATTTTTAGTTGCGAGCCGCATTATGACCTTTTTGTCAATACATCATTTATTTCAGAAATGTGAGTGCGCTAATGCGCGGTTTTGAATTTCTTATCTTTATTGTTTTTTTATCTACTTCCAAACGAATCTATAATTTTTAGATTTAAGTACTGGATCGTAATTTCTGGGTAGATACTGGATTTGATTCCCGCTGCTGGCAAAAATTTTCCGACATAGCTCGTGTTTATGACCACAAACTTGCATTTGGTAAGCATGATGATTTTTTTAGTAAAAATCTATACATACATATAATAAATTTGTAGAAAAGTGGTGTCTGTACAATGGAAATATATTTAAAAAAAGTAGCAGGGGTTGTTATTATATCGATACCGAACCCGAAATTGTAATTAAAAATTTTTTTGTCTGTTTGTCTGTTTGTCTGTTTGTCTGTTTGTCTGTTTGTCTGTTTGTCTGTTTGTCTGTTTGTCTGTTTGTCTGTTTGTCTGTTTGTCTGTTTGTCTGTTTGTCTGTTTGTCTGTTTGTCTGTTTGTCTGTGTGTTTGTGCACGCTAATATCAGAAACGGCTTATTCGATTGAGATGCGGTTTTCACTAATATATTGTGCTAAGCTTCACTTAACATTTAGTGTTTATTTCATGTCAATCGGTTCATAAATAAAAAAGTTATGTCAATATAAAGGTACACGCCTCGCGCCTGAGCTGCGCGTCCGGCGTCCGTATATAAAGCGCGCTGAGAGTATGGCGAATAGGTAGTTGCATTCGATTATTGCGATTTACTTGAATACTGACAGTTTGGATATTTCATTTATTTATATTTAAGGGTTTGTAGGTTAGGTTGTCTTTCTTAATTTTCTTTAAAAAATTGTAAATAAATATTGTAAGCATAGGTTAGGCATTTCTTTCCCATAGATTAAAGAAATAAACCTACTTCTATGTTCTTTCCTTGATTTTTGGTATACTTATCTTAATTTTTTATTTAGGGTTTGTATATATGAATAATTTATAAGTATTTGGTATAGGTTAGGCAATGCTTTTCTTGATTTTCTTTATTTTAAGTACAAGTTTATAAGCTCAGGTTATTAATTAATTTTTCTAGCAATTCTTTTGTTTCATAAAATTTGTACGTTTAGTTTACACATCTTAACACTTTTTGCAGTCAGCCTATGTTTTGCGATGACAATTAATAAAGCCCAAGGTCAGACGATGATAGTTGTGGGTGTAGATCTAAGTATCAGCTGTTTCTCGCACAGTCAGTTGTATGTGGCTCTGACACGGGTTAGCAATCCTAGGAGCCTGTATGATTTCATTCCCGATGGCCATACGTCACATATCGTATACCTACAGAGAAGCATACTGTAAAGTAATTTTTAGCTACCCAAAGGACGGTATGAGTTATTTAAAATATGCTGCCCGAAAAGTCACTATTCCACGCGGACGAAGTCGCGGGCACAGCTAGTAATAAATAAATGCTGATAGTTAACTTTTCTTTACTAATGTTTCGCCGTACCCATTTATTCTGCATTAATCAAAAATAAATCAAAATATTCATTATTCATGTAGGCGTTAGAGATGCACTTATGAATCGTCAAATATCAAGGTAACATTGTGACTCTACCACCGGATTCGGAATGTTGTTATCAAACGAGAAGAACCGGCAAAAAACTCGCTAGTTACTGTTTTGAATCGCCAAAGCTGTAAAATAATAATATGATTAGAATCTCTATTATTCTACATTTACCGAGTGGTACATTTTTCTGTTTCAAAGAAAATTTAAATACAAATTAGAAAATTTATTTGTTTATACTCGGCCAACAAAACTCCAGTCTTCCAAATATTAAGATGTTACGTATTTTCCTATAATAATAGAAATATACATTACAGAATTCAGAACGGAGGTCGTTAAATAATAATTTATTTACTTATACGTTCATAAGCACAGGTCAAGCCGTTTTCTTACTTGAAACCTAATTTTCCATAATAAGGTCAACAGCTACTTAATTTTGAAATATACGCTGAGATAAATTAAAGATGTTAATTTGACACGAAAGCCGAAGTGGCACAAAGACCTTGTCACATGGTTCATTAATTATGATCATTTACTTTAGATTTTGATCTAATTATTCAGCTTTTTCATAAATTATTGCTGAAATAAAATCTAGTTGAAGGCAATAGTGGTATTACGAAAACAGTTGAAAACGTATCAGAATAAATAAAAAATATCTCTGGACATTATTTACACGCCATCAGCGCCATCTAGCCCCAAATTAAGCATTAGCTTGTGCTATCGGTGCTAGTCAACAGATAAATATTACGTATAATATACTTTTTTTTGTAAATACAAACACCCAGACAGATACAAACAGACAGTCATGTTAATGCACACAAACGTTTGAACGTGTGGGGATCGAATCCGCGACCTCCGGTGTAATAGCTGACTTCTCGACCATTACACCAAATGGCTCGTCAAATTAATACCATATATACCTAATCCGGGTATAAACTACATATATAACGTATGCCAAATTTCATCTAAATCCGTTCAGCCGTTTAGGCGTGATTGAGTTACAAACATCCAAACATCCAGACTTTCGCATTTATAATATTAGTAGGATTGAGTGTCAGAGGCTGTTCCCCTCATCGGGAGACGGCTAGCGGTGGACTACGATAATCTAATGATAAAGCTAATAAATGTTTTTCTTATTTTCTTTACATAGAAATTAACCTCATTGGTCTAGTGAGTTAAATAGCCAGGTGTGCTCTCGATGCACTTTGGTTCCTGGAACAACACACATTATTGGATTTCTCAGACATATGAATACATACTACGATTTGTATTTATTTCTTAACCTGCATTAATGTCCTCCTAGCCGAGTTTTCGGCTACGGCGGCCAATCTTTTACGATCAGCCAGTTGGCTGATTACGGTACGCAGGATAAATTATTATAGTGCACAAGTGAGAGCGCAAGCACAGGAGCACTCCCTCTTAAGCCAATAACCATAATAGTAGGACTTTGATCTAATATTTAATACAAAAGCAATATTTTTTCTTTGCCAATTGGTCGTAACAACGGAAAAAACAAACCATTAACAGAATCATAGATCGACTACAAACAGTTCTATTTCAAGAAAGCCATTATTTATTCATAAGTTTCTTCAGTAGCCAACATAAATACTGCTTGAAAGAAAATGAAATGCGTGACATTGAAACGACGAGAAACAACAACAGAAATAAAACATAACAAATGAAAGTTAAGGTAAGATTTTTATGGTCGATAAGGCGAAAAATTAATACATAAACCATTTACTTAATACAATAACAGAAAGTTTTTTATTTGGTTCATTTCCGACGGATGTCTAAGTACCATGGTCCGTAATTTCCGCTTACTAACTAGTTCTTGGGAACAGAGATTACGAAAATAATTCAGTTAGGCATAAACTTTCCTATATGAGTATAAATAGAAATAACAATGTACTTTAATATTTTGACTTTACGTATGAGGAGTAACTAATTTACATTTTAGACTTATCTACTTAAGTAGCTTGAGTTATTAACCAGGTTTATTGTGATTAATGTGACTCATTTATTTGATAAAATAATTGGCGTGATCAAAGGTTTGATTAAAATCTTGGGTTTAGAAAAAAGAATTCAAAAGATAAATCTGCACATTCGTCGCTTTGCATAAGATACCCGAGATACCGAAATTCGGAACAGACTGGTAAGGACTCTCCGTCGAGCATAAGCTCATTGAAATATGTATTGAAAATGAAAAAGCAATGGTTACTTATATAAGTTGCTAATTTTTCTAACTATAAAATTAAACCGATTTTCTTAACAGATCGAAGACATTGGTCTTCAATGAGAATTATCCACTTAAATAAATTTTCTTCTTAGAAATGTATATTTTGAACCAAAACCATTAATCAACGAGAGAAATGTTTTTTTAATGCACTTAATCCCATGAGAAAGAGAAAAGCGATGATTCCGCTAATGTTTGTTACAACATTTCTGCGTTAATTTTAGAAAACATGACTAATGATGAATTTGATCAAAATGGTAAAATTGCTCCGTTGAACCATCGTTACGGTCATTCATCAGAAGTCAATTAGGTACTATTTATTATTTTTATTCCTCCGGCACTATCACAAACCAGACGAAACAGAAAAATATTACTGGAACACAGCTATTATTATTTATTATTGTAGTAGATATCATGTTTGTGAGTACTAAAAGCCAGTTGAACATTAAAAAAGTCCAAGGATATTTTTTATTTACTGTCAATACAAGACCTATGTCTTAGTGACCACTTAGCATTAGTTGTGTCATGTGTTCCTTTGTAAGCGGCGCTATTATGAAATATTTATAAAAGGTACGATCCTACTTGCTGAATCTACTATAAAAATGATAAAACGACTTGTTGTCCTTTCCCAACAAATCAATGTGTAAGGATACAAAATTTATGACCCCCGAAGACACCCATAAAATAATGTGAACGTACCGTCATAAAAAAGTAGGCATGCATTCGATTTCATATTGACGACATAATAAATGGAGAAAATATCCGATACATTGGCCCGCTGTATGAGAAACATAAAGTTTTTTTTTATTTGGTTTCGTGTTTGGCTTTGTGTTGGAAGAAAATAGTCTGTACAAACAGAATTACGACGGCTAATTCGGAGTAATGGTAGAATTGACAGCCAAGAAGTTTAGTACTCCTAGAAATTACGGGTTCGATCCCTACATTGTACATTTGTGTCCCGTCAAAAAGATGTCTCTATGGTCCAGTGGTATAAGTACCTGGCATAATCTTGGGGTACTGAATTCAATTCGGATTTGGATTTTTTCTAGGTTTTTTGAGTTTGACAATTAACTTGGTTGCAATGATCAAGGCCATTGCAATGCACCACCAAATAGCCGGATACTTGAATCTAGTACAGTTTTGGTGTGATAAAAAAGCGATTAATGGAATTAAAGGGATTTCTTATATTACTTATTATTTTAATAGTTTGAACATATACCTGCCTGTAAGAAAATGATTTTATTTTATGTCTTTACAAACTCTTTTTTTCTTATGCTAAAGTGTAACATAACTTCTTGTTGTATCTTGTTATTCTTGTTCGGTAAGTTTTACCTGTAAAAAGATTTTCTTTATCACATTTTACGTCTAACTTCACCACACAGTCTGTTTAGAGATGTATTTATAGTCACAAAATATCTTTTTGTAGAGCAAAAACCTGCAACAAAATAAAACCACGATAAGAATGATAGGTACTGATTTCATATTTTTGGATAAGAATGCGTTTATGCACCGTAACCGCAGGCTAGCTAGACCTGCGGCCGTGTGTGGGACTCGAGACTAAAGCTTCCACTACCCACTTAACTCCCCCGGTTTCCCCTTCACACCCGATTGGGACGAGCCGGTGCCAGCCTTGTGGCTATTGACCAGCCCATCCCTAGGATACCCCGACTTGAGAGCCCTCAAGTCAGTGTGGCGCCTAGGGAAAACGAAACTAGGAAAGAAACTAGGTGACCCTCAGACTTGGCTCGAGCGACATGTGCAATGCGGGCGTTGGAGAGCTACCCCCGCGTGCAGGTCAACCCTCAGGCCGGAAGGTACTGATTTCACCTAACTCGCCAAATGCGGGTTATTCTTTAACTGAGATGCCTTCGAAAAAAGGCTTGACAAAAGCTGTATCAGCTTATTAATATTCCACTGCAGGAAAAAGACTTCTATTATTGAAAACCAGTTATCACTCCAACAAAAATTATTAAAGGACTAATGACCAAGCAATCGGATCGACGATGACCAACCAAGCATCAGACGACATAGGGAATTGAACTTAGAACCCCAATAACCAAGTTCTCTCTCATTGCAAATAAAATAAAATAAAAACTCTATTTCATTCCAGTGTCTTTAAATCTGCTTTAAATAGCATCCATTATGCATGTAGAAAAATATTTACGTCAAGTGGCGTTCAAAGAAAAAGCAAGTCTATAGATGCTTCTCGCGATGTTCACCAGACGCTCAAAGGCTCAGCACAGGCACCGAACCTGCACTAATGTGTTAATCGATGAGCCACATTTCCTGCGCTAAGTGTGCCGCCAACCGAACTTCTAATACACTTTATTTTACAACGATTTAAGGCTGCTAGATGTTCTTATGTACGAAGTACTTGTGAAAAATCTAGAAACACATTAAGCGATATGTGTTTTGAAGATTGATTTGGTGTAAAGGTTGAGAAAGTTGTAAAGATTGTGGGTTTGATTTCTGTAATTGTTTTATTGTTTATTTAAGTGTCGATTTATCTATTTACATACTATCCTTCTGTCCACGGCTTCACCCGCGTAAAAGACACGACATTATCACACGGGAATGTAATATTATTCCGGGATAAAAAAATTATATCACCCTACAACTACCAATCATGGCTGTTTATGGTAGGTACTTATGGTCTTTGGTTGTTACTGGGGTTGTTACTCTATGGCAGTTGTCTTTGGTTGACTTCTTCTTGAAAATGTAATGGCGTCATGGCGTCTAATGTTAATTGTAAAGGAATTAATTAATAAAGAAGTGTATTACAAAACAAGTATTTTACTAAATAAACATGATGTCAGGTGTGTCCGAATGTCCATCGCTCCGTGGAATGTTGTTCGAGGGCAATCTGGCGGAAAACTACAAATGCTTTAAACAAAGACTCAACATTTACCTGACCGCAACAGGATTAGACGAATCCAAAGATAAAAGGAAAATAAGCATTCTATTGAATTACATCGGAGAACAAGGTATTCAAATTTACAACACATTTAACTGCAAAGGCGAAGAAAAATATGAAGAAATATTAACTTTGTTTGAAAATTACTTCACCCCCAAGAAAAATTTGACAATTCTGAGAAATGAATTTTTTTCAATTGCTCAAAACAATACAAGACTCGAAGAGTATTTTCAAAAAGTAATTAACCTCGGAAATTCATGCGAATTTGGAAATCTCCGTGAAAGTCTTACAGTGTCGAAGATCATAGCCGGACTTGACACTAAATATAATGCATCGAAATCGAAACTCATGTCAGAAGACGACAGCAAAATAACATTAAATTATGTCATGAAGCACTTATTGAGTGTGGAAGCATCGAACAAATTTCTGGAAAAATCGGAGAGAACACCAACTTATAACGAGGACGTATTGTTTGTGAATAAACAAAAAACTAAAATTATAAGAAATTGTCGTAACTGTGGCACCTCTCATAAAATAAATCAATGCCCAGCCTTTGGGAAAACATGCTTTAAATGCAACAAGCAAAACCACTTTGGAAAAGTGTGCCGAGTCAACAAAAAACAAGTAAATATAGCTGAGGAAATAAAAGTAACAGAAGAAGAAGAAGATGAAGGTGACTTTTTTATTGGCTATGTGGGCAATGAAATTTTACAAGAATTTACAGTAAAGAATACAAAGTTACAAATAAAAATGGACACAGGGGCTGCTTGTAATGTAATTGGAAGCGAGGTATGTAAACAACTTCACATAAAACCATCAGAGATTCTACCATGTGATAAAAAAGTGATACAACTTGATGGAAAGTGTGTACCAGTTAGAGGAACCTGCTGGCTGGATATTGTACATCCCAACAAAAGGAAATACTCTGTTAAATTCATAGTAATTGAAGGAAAGATACCTACTCTTCTTGGCTGTAGAACATGTCTGACCTATAACTTTATTTCAGCAAACACTAATCTAGTAAACATTCATAATGTCACCTGTGAACGCAGTAAAACTGTAAGTTTAATAAAATGTTTAAAATCCAATTACAGTGAGCTGTTCGACGGTGGCCTAGGTTGCATCCCAGGGTCGGTGAACATACAACTAAGCAGTGATGCTACACCAACCATACAAGCAGCTAGACGTGTTCCATTTTCACTGCTGCCTGAAATGCGCTCGGAGCTTGAAAGAATGGAGAGATTAGGGGTCATTGAAAAGGTAACAAAGCCTACTAAATGGGTAAATAATTTAGTTACTGTTCGCAAACCAAATGGAAAGCTGAGAATGTGCATTGATCCAAGAGCATTGAATAAGTACATTGTTCAACCTAAATATCAGTTGCCAACTATTGATGAAATTAAAAGTAAGATGCAAAACGCTAAAGTGTTTGCGCTTTTAGATGCTTCTAATGGATTTTGGATGTTAAATTTAAATGAGGAGAGTTCTGATCTATGCACATTCATAACACCATTTGGTAGATATAAATTCAAAAGATTACCATTTGGAATAAGTTCTGCTCCAGAAGAATTCAGCAGAATCATTACCCAAATGTTTGAAAATGTAGAGGGAGTCATTCCATACATCGATGATTTGTGTATTTATGCCCAGTCAGTAGAAGAATTAAATGACAGATTAAAACAAGTAATGGAAATTGCATTAAAAAACGGTATTAAATTTAATGAGTCTAAATGTAAATTTTTTGAAAAGGAACTCTTATTTCTGGGACATAAATTCACAGAAAATGGTGTATATCCAGACCCTAGTAAAATACAGGCAGTAATGAACATGGAACACCCTAAAAATAAAAAGGACTTGGAAAGATTCTTAGGAATGTGTAATTATCTGTCAAGATTCATTCCAAACTATTCAAAAACAACTGAACCTTTGAGAATGTTAATGAAAAAAGATGCACTGTTCACCTGGGATAGCAATCAAGAAGAATCTGTTACTATGCTAAAAAAGGCTTTGTGTAGCAGCCCATGTTTGGCTTATTTTAATACTAACCAAGACATTGTGTTGTCAGTTGATAGTTCATCAACAGCAATGGGAGCTGTAATTTTACAAAATGGTAAACCAATTGCATTTGGTTCTCGGTCCCTTACTTCAACTGAGCAAAATTATTGTCAGTTAGAAAAAGAAATGCTAGCAATAGTTTTTGGTTGTTATAAAATGCATCAATACACATATGGCCGGAAAGTACATGTTGAATCGGATCATAAGCCATTGGAAACTTTGTTCAAAAAGCCTTTGTATAAAGTACCTGCAAGATTACAAAGAATGATGTTAGCTGTACAAGGTTATAATTTAGAAGTAAAATACAAACCAGGAAGATTACTTTTCATTGCTGACACTTTGTCGCGAAGTTGTACTGACACTGTGGAATCTAAAATTAAGCAGCTTCATAAGAATATTGTTTGCCATGTAAAACTGCAGAGAAATAACTTACCTGTATCCAATATCCAATTAAAAAGAATTCAAACAGCCACTGCATCTGATCATATACTTAAAAAATTGATGTTTCATATAAAAAATGGCTGGCCGAAAAATGTTGTTGACTTGGATCAAAACTTACGTAACTATTGGACCTATAGAGATGAGCTAAGTGTATTAGATGGTATTGTACTAAAAAGCAATTTAATTGTGATACCAGAATGTTTGAAAACTGAAATGCTAAGAAATATTCATCAGGGACATGTGGGTGTAAGCACTTGTAAAATAAGAGCACGGTCATGCATATTTTGGCCAGACTTAGGTAGAGACCTTGAACTATTTGTAAGACAGTGTGAACCTTGTGCAAAGTACAACCCGAATTTACAGAGGGAGCCATTAATTAATCATGTTAGTGAGAAAATTCCATGGCACAAGGTTGGCATGGACATATGTACTCTAGATAAAAAAGATTATATTGTCTTTATGGATTATTACTCTAAGTATATAGAAGTATGTAAACTAGATAACTTGTCCAGTGATTGTATAATATGGAGTTGTAAATCAGTCTTTGCAAGACATGGAATACCAGCAATCATAGTCAGCGACGGAGGCCCTCAATTCTCTTCAGAAAAGTTTAAGAATTTTGCTGAGGCTTATAAATTTGAGTACATCAAATCAAGTCCATATTATTCACAATCAAATGGGCAAAGCGAAAGTGGTGTTAAAATATTTAAAAACATATTTAAAAAATGTAAAGAGGATGGTTCTGATCCATACTTAGGTTTGTTAAATTATAGAAATACACCAAAACCATATATGCCATCCCCAGCTCAGTTGCTATTTTCGAGAACTTTAAATTCATTGCTGCCATTACCAAAGAAAATGTTAAAGCCAAGAATTTCTAAATATGATAAAAGTCATTACAATCATTTGCAATCTGTTAAAAAAAGTTATGACAGCAAAGCGAAACCCCTGTCAGAATTAAATGTTGATCAGCAAGTGTATTTTAAAAAGTCTCTTAATGGCAACTGGACTAAAGGGAAAATTGTAAAAATATGTGATGAGGCTCGCTCCTACATAGTGGGGGATGAATTAGGGAATAGGTATAGGAGAAATAGAAAATTTATAAAGCCAAACTATGTTTGTAATTCTAATAATTTGGAGAACACTGCTCACATTGTACCGGATAGTCACAGGGAGACCTTGATACCTCAAGTTGGATCAAACCAGCCATCATCGTCTAACAACATGGAAAAACTTGAGGATGTCAATGTCTTGCCTGATCATCATGGCAGTGCATATATCACGCGGAGTGGACGACATGTTAAGCCACCAGATAGACTTAACTTGTGAGGTTTTATAGTTTTTGGAAAAGGGGAGATGTTTATGGTAGGTACTTATGGTCTTTGGTTGTTACTGGGGTTGTTACTCTATGGCAGTTGTCTTTGGTTGACTTCTTCTTGAAAATGTAATGGCGTCATGGCGTCTAATGTTAATTGTAAAGGAATTAATTAATAAAGAAGTGTATTACAAAACAAGTATTTTACTAAATAAACAATGGCCATACTAAAACTCGTATCGATCTGTTGCCTAAAAAGAATATTTCATTTTCTGTTATTCCATGAGACCTAAGCATCAGGCCTTGGCCACGAATTTCACGGTAGCGAGGCGGCAGCGGGAGCGGCGCACGCAGGCGCATTGATTGCGGTCACCGCTTGACGCGGGCCGTCAAGAGCGGTACGACGCTGTCAAGCGGTGAACCGCAGTGCACTTGCGTGCGCCGCCGCTCCCACTGCCGCCCCGCTGTGTTCGAGAACGGGTATAGACGCGTAGTAGTCCCATAGGGGATTCTATACAAAACATCTCGAACTGTCGAACTGTTCGGACATTTTTTTTTCCAAATAGTTCGACTGGAGGATCGAACTATACGGAAACGCGTTTATTCCGCCTAGTCCGATTAGTAGTTCGATCATCGAACTGCTCGGACATTTTTTTTCCAAATAGTTCGACTGGAGGATCGAACTATCGAGGCCGAGGCCTAAAGCCTAAAACAAAAGTAGCCTGTCATTTTTCAATAACTAGCTGTTTTATTGAAGTCGATTCAATGGTTTAGGCGTGAAAGCGTAACAAATAGAAAGACAGATAGATTTACTTTCGCATTTATAATAATTAGCATTGATAAAGAAATAGGTATACGCAGAGATAATTTATGTCACAAAGATTGCATGTTATGAAAGTTTAAGTTATGAAATTTAAAATAAACAAGAGTATCATGTAATATTTCAACAGATTTTCATTTTAAATTAACAGATCAAATAATCCAATTGTATGAATGTTAATCCAGAGCATTAATTTACAAATTATCTCACCTCCAGTTTATGAATTTAATTTGATTCTCTTTAAAAAAAATAACATAATTTAGGGATCAATAAAATTTTTGTAATACAATTATAAACTTTAATTTCTTTTGTCTGATATTTTATACTCATTAAAAAGGTACTATGAAAAAGATTAAGGATATTCAATTTGAAAATGTCGATTCGTGTGTTGGTATGTTTCTTTGTTTTTGAGCTTAGGGAGGAACTATAAACAAAATGGCGAGCACAATAAAACAGAAAAATGTGGCAATGACGGAGAAAATACGGTATGTATTTTCCGATTTACAAAAGCATAATAGGTAACCATGGCATAGGAGATAAATTAATAATGTGCAGATGTTAAATATACGGAGCTCAGGTAGGACAGACGAATGACCAAAATAATTTTGCTTATTTTCGAAACATGGATGTTCTGACAATGCACATTTCCAAACTCAGACAAACCGTAAAGTACAAGTTATGTTGGTTAAACTCCTAATTGTTTACTTGTTTAGTATTTTGCACAGTAACTTAATTTGTGAGCACATAATATGATAAACAAATTGTTATTGTAATGCCGATTCCAGTATCAAAATATTCTAACTCGGTGTTGTTCCCACTCCGTCGTAATTAATCGAATATGATCCTTATGACTGCGCAGTAAGAGTCAGGGGGTATGTTAACTTCGTTAATTTGGAGCCTCTAGACCTTAGGATGCAAATGTACGCACAGGCCGTAATACCATCTGTCTGAATTGTGAACGGTTATATCGCTATTTTGCAAGGTCTGTGCGCTATTGTTGCAGAATTATAAGGATACTCGGTAATCCCCTGGAGTTTGCGCAGTTCAAATTAGTAAATTAAATAAGATGCTGCCTAAATACACAGTTTAAGATATCTTTGTTTTGTATTAAAATGTTAATAGCTAATTGCAACTCTACGTGAATTACGAGGTTAAAATTAATACCTACTAAAAATGCAATCATGAAATAATAAAAAATATACACTGACTTTAGCTATTATAAAAACATACAATTTTTAAAGGAAATTTACCCCTAGATGTTTTTTATAATAGTGACTGTTTCGTCCAGTTTTTGAGAGGGCCGGAGGCCCACACCCCCCTAAAAAAGCCGGCAACGCATCAGCGATCCCTGGGTGCGGTGTTGCAGATGTCCATGGGCTGTTTACCATCAGGCAACCCGCTGGCTGACATAAAACGACATCTTTTATTTGTCAATAGTTTTCTTTATATTTTGTAGGTTGGTTTCAATGGACGAAACGTAAAATCTTACTGAGATCACTAAACGAGCACTTTACTTGACGACCGATTTGCTATATTTGAGAAGTTGGCTATTAAAGCAGCGGTTGTGGGTTTTTTTTTGCAATAAAAAACATCTATCTATCTAAGGCCAAATTCTTATTGTGCGCGGGTAAGATGAAAAATTTCATTGGTTTTCGTCGTTATCACAACTACCTAAGGTTCAAAGTACGGTGGTAGCTATTTGACCACGCCTTATTAAGGGTTAATAGGAAGAAAAAAAAGGTTGGTGAAAAACATAACTACTTATTTAGTTAATTTAAGTTTGACGCTGTAGTTATTCAGGTAAGAACAATTATAACGCACGACTGAATCTTAATTTGCTGCCTGCTTTAATAAAAAATAATATCTTTGTTTCGCATTTTCCAGGAGCTTAAGCGAACGAAAAGATAGAGGAAATATTAATTTAAAAATGGCCACACTTTCGTACAAACGATCAAAGAGGCGACCTTAATTTGAAAAGTTATGAGTTATGATCTTTTTTTAAATTGTCTTCTTCAATTTGGGATTCTGATGAAATAGCAATTTGAGACAGCTTAGTGCAGAAAGGTGTGAAGAATAAACTCTTTGGATGTTCTAGTACCTTTTAATAAATTACTAGCGGTCGCCCTCGCGGTTTCACACGCGCGTAATTTCCTTTTTCAACTATCCCCCCCCTATCCGGGATAAAAAGTATCCTATGTTCGTCTCCTGATTCTAAGCTACCCCTCCACCAATTTTAAGCCAAATAGGTTCATCTGTTTTTGAGTTATAAATAGTGTAACTAACACCACTTTCTTTATATAGATATTAAGTTATTATTACTAACAATACTCGAAACGGACTCTGGGCTCCACTACTGGACGCAATGAGGAATACGCTGTGATGATGAATAGTGTAGTAAAGGAGAGTAAAACCTTATTAAGGAGAGGGGGACTTAGTTGCCAGATTGCGTCAGTGAAGATGACCAGTCTGCGAGATGGGGGCAGCTGCAGCACTCGGTGCACCTTCGAGTGCTGAAGCCCCCTTAGGTCTATTCCCAGTCATCAACACTGGCTTTATCACAACTGGGGATGACGGAAAAAATAATCCCAATTGTTGCCAGTGGTGACGTATAACACATACTTTCCCAGTTGTAGCCACTGGTTTATCACCACTAGTGTACCTACTTATACTATGTGGAACCATTGGCGTTTTCCTCTGCGCATCGGTGGCCCTAGCGAGGCCACACCGCAAACTGTGGCTTAGTGAAAGTGCTACGGAGCTTGCCCATACAGTTACAGAGCTGACACCACCAGTTAGAAATGCCAAACTACCACTACGCCAAGCCCTGAACTTCTGCCAGACCTTCTTTATTTTTGTTTAATTACGCATAAAAGTTTATGAGCGTTCTGAACCATATTTATATGTCTGATTCCAAAATTCTCTTAACATTACTCAATTCCAAGCCTTGTGTCGAAATCTAACCATCAACGGCAATATTTCAGTTTTTGACTCCATTTTCGTCCTTACCCTATCAAATTACGGTTGACAATTTTCATTCCACGGCCTCATCAGTCTTTATCTATTCAATATCAAGGCTCTTCTATATTTCACTAATATCACTAATGGCTGAGGGAAGGAATGTGAACTGCGGTGGCAGTCGCCTCAAGTAATATTCGTGCCGCGAACTTCACCGATAATTATCGTAAAATATGTCGAGCCAAGACAACTTTGGTATCAACGAATGTTTTTCCACAGAATGCTGGGGTACGGCACGGCATTTAGTGAGTACAAACTACAAATATTGAATGTCAAAAATTTCATTAAAAACTTTTAATGATTGCTCCCTTTCAATTTAGCGCAAGGAATTCATAGTGGTTATTGATATTAAATATCAATAACCACTATGAACATCCACAGCCTCATTAGAATTTTCATCATCAAACATCTCATACAAACTTCATAAGTCGATTCGTATCAAATAGCGAACGGCTAAACACCAAACTAAAAACAAAAATACCCCAAACGCATCTTTTAAATAAAATCTTAAAATCAGTCTTAAAAAAAATCTCTGGAAATAAATCACCAGAGTTCAAAAAAAAAAAAAAAAAAAAATCATCTAGTAGAACAAATTTTGTTCTACTAGATATCGTATTTGTGAGTGAGTAATTTTAAAAGATTTTGGCCAAATTGGATGAACTGGATTTGCCAAATGCTTGATCAGCGTACCAATATCTAGGCAAAGCATGGGAAATTATTACAGTTAAGCTTATCTATAATATTAACTGATCCTAACCGAACTAAAAAGGACTCCAGGAAGAAGCAAATTCTTTGTTCCGATCTCGTGTCGTCATAAATGTGGAAATGCAGGCAAATGCGGAACCGTGTATGTAATACCAATGTGAAGTTTCACGTAACGCCATTAGAAAGCTTGTGAAATCTTGGTTAACTTTGTTTTGTGATATCGAAAATCGGAAGAAATTTGTAATATTGTGGAAAATGTGATTTAATGGAACTTTTATACCGGAAATATATTGTTGATAGCAAAGTTTTGTTTATGATAAAAAATTATGAAGTTAATACCTAATTAAAGACTGTGTGTTAAACTTTTTATTATAGGTCTTCACGTTTTCAGATTGTCTTAAATTGTTGTCATTATTGAACAACATGACATTTTGCAAAGTAAGTAGGTACTTTTTAGGACAAATGTAAATAAGTTTTTATCCTGGATGGGATTTGTATTAACGACCTCTGGCCCATTGGGCAGGGTCACTAGCGAAAGTGCCATGAGGTCAGTCGAAAATGAAAATTATCTCTAACAAATAATTGTTTTCGGAATGAAAATGTTTTAGGAAGTCGTTAAGTTGAACATAACTCGCATATCCATTGAAGCAAAAGTTTTATTAACCAAAGAATTTAAAATTAAAATTACTACGTTTAAATGGATTGAGGCTGAATAAATATTTACCAAATACCAATGCATTTTTTCATCCCTCGCACTCTCTACAACTGCAATCCATTAGTTTGACATGTATAACATTGACACGATTGCACTAGAATGAATATCTTATTTAAACATCGAATACAGAAGATAAAAAGCTTGTTTATTTAGAGGAATTCATATATTTGATTTCACCGTGTTGCTTTGTATTACATTGTTGATATTGAGCTATGAAGATAAGAAAACGAAACTATTACACAGCGTCGTCCAGCCCTATCCCCCAACTAAAGTGGAGTGGAGTCATTTTAATAGGTAACATTTGACGTCTGTAAGTTTCTTAGTCTTTATTCTGTAAAATTACTCTTATCGGTCATTATTACAATAAATATTAGGTATGTAATCGTAATAGAAAAAAGTTAAGCAATTGTGCAGTTCTAACAAAAAGAAAAATGTATTATTTCATGCCCGCCATTACAAGGTTACGTTGTTGAACTTGATGAATTGTCAAATGTTACCTATTAAAATGACTCAACTTCAAGCATAGCTTATACGGCTGGCATTTTTCGTGAACACAAAAAGTTTGTATTAAAATGTGTGTGGATATCGAACCCGCGACTTCTTGCTCTAACAGAATTTTTTTTAACCATTACACTAACATATACGAGCAAAGTCACGGGAAATCCAACCGCGTGGTACCAGACAATAATTACAAAACAAAAGCATATAAATGTACGACAACATTTCAAAATTATATTCTGAAGTGCTTATAATAATATCCTTGCGAAAGGAATTTCCTTCGAGGAAATAGATTCCTAGTTCCAGGATTGGATGTTGCGTAATTGCGGATTCGGAAAGAGGATTTACCTCATTCGCCGTCGCCAAAACATGTCATAAGGCTTTTCAATTGGTTCTAACAAATGCCTCATCTTTCATCATTATGAGGGAAACTTTCACAATTCGTTTGTCGGACTGATATTATGATTGATTAGGCGAGATGTATGGAAAAACTAAGCCTTGGATGTTAATGGGATCAGAGAATGAACTGGTGAACAATGAAATTAAATTCAAAGAGAACATATTGTATATAGAAACAAGACTACATAACTGAATGAGTTCATTGTTTCTTTCCGTAATGTCAGTCTTTGCTAATCTTTAGCAAAGAATGACATTACGAAAGATATAGCTGACCAATCACAAAATTTAAATCTATCTCTACTTTACCTCTACTCATCAGTAAAATGTTAAATTTGTGTGCATTCTAAGGCTCGGAACAGATCTTGACACTCAAATTAAAAGAATCTAAAAAGAACATAATCTACAGCTTTCATCTTCAAGTAACAAAAAAGAAAAAAGTAACAAGTCTCTTAGAATAATAACAGACATTGTTCTGAACGCCACCTCCTAAATCTTAGCAACAGCGCAAAGTCAAGATGACATATTACTGTGTAAATGTAAACTGCGACAACACCCATAAATCCCTTCATTAGTCCTTCCAGAGAGTCCTTGTGCGTGATTCATCGCACGTAATGATTACAACTCTCAAACTTGAGGGACAACACTTAGGACGACCGTTACACATGACTGTGTAACATCATAAAACATAGGACCGTCCACATTTATTAGGAATTCAGCTCAGGTCCGACTAACAAAGCTGCAATTAGTACTGGGTAGTCACAAAACGTCCGAGTCGCCAGTTTGGCACAAAGAAACTTGGAGGGAGCTGACCGCAATATAACCTGCATGTGTAATTACTATCAACATGGTTAGTTTGACTGTCCAAAAGTTTTGTTGTTTCAATGGAAAATTAACGGATGTAGAAATCCTTGCTGCTTGCGGAATACGGTAAACATAGGAATTCTGATTGCCTTTATGCCATTTAATAAATGAAGAGTATTAGTAGGGATGAATGGAAACTCGAAATAATTTGTTAATATGGCAGGCAAAAAGACGTTCTGGAGTCGTGCACACATACATTTTTTCGACCCAATTTTATCAATATAGACTACAGAAACGTAATGTTTTTAAATTCAAAACTTTTTCACATTAAAACGACATTTTCTCAATCAAATGAAATCCCAACTAAAATAAAAATGCTTTTTCTAAACGAACGATTTCACTACTTGAATCCTCTTACTAAACACTTGATGTGATTATCATTAAAAAGCTGGATTTAAGTACGAAATGTATTTTATTATTCCTTGATAACAGTTTAACAACTTTAACACAGAGCGCGCACATCAGCCATTACACCATAGAGGGCAGCACAGACCAAAGAGAAATTAAAAAAAAATAAAACCACAAATGACAATAGACAATTAGTGTTGCCATTACTCTAATTACATTGCCTACTCTGACACCCCCCCTCAATGTAATTACACACAAACCAAACAAAAATGCAAACAATATTTATTTATAATAATTATGTTTTATGACAACCCTAGAATTATATTTGTGACACCCCTAACATTTTATCGGTGACACCCCTAGTATCTATGTATGACAACCTATTATCTATTCATGTAATATACTATATTATAATACTATGTACTATTTACCTTCAAATTATACATATTATATTTCTTATATAATTTAAGTCTTTTTGCTTATATTTATAACATACATAATATATCTCTTGTACTAAAATATTATACTCACACTTACTTTAAGTTCTAACTTTTACTATCTTTTATATCTTATAAATTTAACATTTCTTTTTAAGTCTATGCAACAACAGTTAACATTGTTATGTAGTAAATAATTTAAACATAAGAGTACCAAGACATTAAACACCAATAACTTAAATTAATCCACAACTTTTACTAAATTTACAAATTAAATCTTTACTTAGAGGTTTTGTAAACATATCAGCTATTTGTTCTGTGGTTTTAATATATTCCAAACAAATTATACCCTTATTAATTAACTCTTTAATGTAGTGATAGCGAATATCTATATGTTTAAGTCTCTTTACACTGTCAGTACAAGCAATTGTAATTGCAGATTGGTTATCACAAAATATTTTCACAGCATAATTTATCTCATAATGGAAATCCTCTAATAAATGTCTAAGCCAACATGCTTCACTACTTGACACACTCAGAGCTACATATTCAGCCTCTGTAGAAGATAGACTTACTGAACATTGTTTTTTGGAAGACCAAGAAATAAGACAATTTAAAAATTTAAAACAATACCCAGTCGTAGATTTCCTATCCTGTAAATTACTTCCCCAATCAGCATCACAATAGCCCAACAATGGATCATCATTAGTTTTAAATATTAAATTATAATTTAAAGTATGTTTAACATATCTTAAGACCCTTTTCAATGCCATTAACAAAACATCATTAGCTTGATTTTGATACCGACTTAATATTGCTACAGGAATACATAAATCAGGTCTTGTGCCTAAAACAGCATACATCAAAGATCCAATAATCTTTCTACAAATGTTTTCCATTTCTGGTGAAGCTTTACAATTTGAAGTTAACATTTTAGCATTAAAATTTTGATCCATAGGTGTGTTCATAGGTTTACAATTTTCCATTTTATATTTTTTAAGTACACTCAATAAGTAAGAACTCTGATTCAATTTAGTTTCCCCAGTCTGTAAATTTTGCTGTACATTTATTCCCAGAAATTCAGAAATTAATCCCAAATCTTTCATTTTGAATTCTTTGCTTAATTTTTCTTTAAAGTCAGTTATACATTTATTATTGGAACCAAACATTATAAGATCGTCGACATACAGTAGAACATACATTTTATTGTTGTTATCATCACACTTTGAGTACAAACATGAATCACTTACTGACCTCTTAAAGCCTTCTTTACACATTACATTATTGAATCTATCATTCCAGTACTTAGGAGATTTTTTTAAACCATACAATGCTTTATTTAGTTTTACAATATTATTATCATTACTGTAAGTTCCCTCTGGCAATTTTAAATATATTTCCTCATTAATTTCCCCATAAAGAAAAGCCCCAGTGACATCCATTTGATGCACAGGTAGACAGAGTTTAGTTGCAATGGCCATAAATAAGCGAAAAGTTGTAAGTTTAGCTACAGGTGCATATAACTCATTTAAATCTGAAATATCCCTCTGTTCAAAACCCCGAGCTACTAAACGAGCTTTGTACTGTTTATCATTACCTATTTTCTTTACTTTAAAAACCCATTTACTACTTATAGCTTTCTTATCACTAAAATTACCTATTTCCCATGTGTTATTTTCTTCAATTGTCTGTAGTTCCTTCTTGATTGCCTCTAACCACTTGTCGCTATCCTCACTTCTCATTGCATCTTCATAAGTTCTAGGCTCCTCATTATGATCTTCACTAAATGCATTGTTACATTGGTAGAATGAAGTCTGCTTTCTTGTCCTTTTTTCTCTATCTTGATAGGTTTCTTGCTTAGACTCATCTAAGGATGTATCTATACTAAGTTCATATTCAGACTCACTTTGAATGTTTTCTTCTCCTTCCGAGCTGTCGAGTGTCCTATTATTCAAATCAGTATTCTCATTATTCACTTCAGCATTTTCATTTTCAATTTCTGACCCTTTGGGATTATCTAATACAGTTACTGTCGACTCTTCCTGTGTCTTCTCCAAGAAAACTACGTCTCTTTTCACTTCCACAGTCCCTTTGTGTGGGAAATAAATTCTATAACCTTTTACGTCTTCACCATATCCAACCATGTAACCTTTTTCACCTTTCTTATCCCATTTTCTCCTCTTTTCCTGTGGTATATGCACATACACGGGAGTGCCAAAAATCTTCAAATCATTTATATTGTAATCTTTGTTAAACCATATCTCATAAGGTGATTTGTCATGTTTGCTCTTCCCTGTACGATTTAACACAAAGGCAGCTGTACTTATAGCTTCGGCCCATAAACGTTTTGAAAACTTATTTGCATAGAGCATGGTACGTGCGGCCTCAACCAAAGTCCTGATTTCCCGCTCAGCTTTACCATTCTGCTCCGGGGTGTATGTAACAGTTGTCTGGTGGGTTATGCCGTGCATAGAGAACAAGTTTTGCACTTCCTTGTTGACAAACTCTAGCCCATTGTCGCTACGAAATATTTTAACTTTATTTCCTGTTATATTTTCAGCTTTGTTTATGAAATCTCTTATACAGTCTTTAATCATGTGCTTATTTTTAATGAAGTAAACTTTTCTGTAGCTGGAGTAGTCGTCCTTCAATATCAAGAAGTATCTTGATCCGCCGATAGAGGCTTCTTCCATGGGACCACATGTGTCGGCATGGATTACTTCGCATGTTTTCGTAGTTACAGTTTCACTGTCTCGAAATGGTAAACGATGAATTTTTCCTTCTAAGCAACTCTCGCATTTAGGAACGATAGTAGATTTTATCTCAACATTGTTTTTCGCGAGTACCTTCTTGACATGATCGAAGTTTTGATGAGCCATCTTCTCATGCCATTTTTTTAAATCATTGTTACTGTCAGTTATAGTTGCAACCCTAGCTTTTTCGAATTTATAACGAAATACCATGTAGTATGAGTCTTTAACTCGTTTAGCAATTGCACACACTTTATTGTTTTTGTAAAATTTGCACGAGTTACTGTCTGTCAACATGACATATCCCCTGTCAGATGCACGATTCACAGAGAAAAGATTCGTTCTTAAGTCCGGAACGAACAACACATTGTCTATGGTCGTATCAATCCATTCACTCCCGTTGTGAACTTGTACCGCCACCTGTCCGATGCCTAACACACTAATCGCAGCACCGTTTCCTACTATAGTCTGTCTCAATCCAATTTAATGAAAATGTAAACAAAGACGCCATTATTCCGACCATAGACTATTTAGTGATGTGGTAAAAAATAGACATTTATAAATTGATAGATTAATTGATTGCTTCGATTCAATTAATTGAATACTGTGTTATGTTGGTTATCACGTTTTTGACAAATATCGATAATTTTGAATAAAAGTAAAATAAGATCATTATTATAAGATTACATTATTCATGTATTAAGTGATAATTTTTATCAATAAATACAGTGATATTTTATCTTTGATAACATAACATCGATTCACAATCGATATAATTGAACAAATAATTGAACTATCTGTTAGACATTTTACGTCAAGCACTATGCGGCCACAGATTAGACAATATTTTTGCTTCGATAAATAACCTCACTTTTCATCTTAAAATTTTCAACTGCATATTAAAAGTGTTAAAAAAACTACGATCTTTGCAATAATTTGTGAGATATAAGTTGAAACCTTCTAATTACTTATGAATGTGTTTTTAAATCCATTTAGTGGCCGTAAGTATGAGAATTTTTAATGAGAAAGGTTTGTTTACCTTTTCATTAAATTGGATTGAGACAGACTATATCACTGTTTTTTGAATAGCGCTCGTTATGATATTTGTAAACAATGCGCGATCACAACACATATGTTCACTTGCTCCCGAGTCCACTATCTATTCTGATTTTTGATACTGTCCTGATGAATTAGATACTACGAACGCATTACTGTTAAACTTTTTATTGTCTTTACCTTTTCTAAACCAACACTGTGCCTTATTATGTCCACCTTTTCCACAGTAAAAACACTTATTATTGTTCTTTAATCTTTCGAGCCCCGGATTACCAGACACAATAGAAAATCTATTGTTACGCGGCACCCGAGTGCCGGTTCGGGATTGAGTGGTTAAGTTCTTTTGTCCTTCACTTTTATTACTGTTATTATTAAACCTACAGTCACTTTGATAATGTCCAAAACGATTACACTTGAAACACTTTACTCCAGACTTATCTTTATTTTTGACAATAAACGCTGATGAACTTGATGCCGGGGATGTCTCATTTTTTTTATTTAATCTTTCTTCTTCTATTAATAATCTGGCAATCAGGTTTTCAATAGTCTGCTTGTCTCCTGGCGCAGATTCCCAGGCCGATATGAAATGCTTGTATTGTTCAGGCAATGACATTAATATTTTGGTAATTACAAATTTGTCTGATATAACCTCTCCCATTTGCTTTAATTGATCTTGCATTTCTTGGACTTTGGAGAGAAATGCCGACATTTCCATATCGCCTTCAAATTTATATTGGAAAAAACGCTGTTGCGCTATATGTATGCTTGTGTCTGTCTTTTGTTCGTACACGCTTAGTAATTTTGCCCACATCTCCGCAGCAGTAGTACATGTAATGATGTGCAACATTGTTTTTTCTGACATTCTGGTGACGAGCAATGTCTGTGCCTTGGCGTCTTTTGCTTCCCAACTTGCACGCTCACCGCCATCTTTTGGAATTTTGCTCTGCCCGTTGACCACCTCCCAGCAGCCCTGGCCTCGCAGCAATACTTGCGTCTGGAACCTCCAGATATTCCAGTTACTGGAACCTTCCAGTCTGATGGTGTTGTGACTTGAACTTCCTTCCATTTCGTCTTGCTTTTACAAACGTGGTAATGACCGCCTGCCGGTAACCTCCTTCAACACGAAGCGCCGTAATATTTCCACGACTCCTCTTTAATGATAATCGGCTATGCAGAACTATGTGTCTGGGCCCATAACCTGATGTGATTATCATTAAAAAGCTGGATTTAAGTACGAAATGTATTTTATTATTCCTTGATAACAGTTTAACAACTTTAACACAGAGCGCGCACATCAGCCATTACACCATAGAGGGCAGCACAGACCAAAGAGAAATTAAAAAAAAATAAAACCACAAATGACAATAGACAATTAGTGTTGCCATTACTCTAATTACATTGCCTACTCTGACAACACTTACATTTACTTACGCGCAATATATCAGAGACGGGCTCTGGTAAACATATTCCCATTAAATATTCACGACTGTATTCCGCATGAGTAAATAATGAAGCTCGACGCTTGCGATTAAAATTAAAACTTAATTAATCACCCTGTTATCCCAAATTAAGCCTTGTAACACACAGGAGATTGTGGAATCTTTCGCTGTTTTCATTGCTGATTCGTAAATTTCTAAGAAGGTTGAAAACGGGTTAACATTTTGATGCAAGACTAAGTTTTTAAATTAGCAATGGTAATTTTGGAAGGAGGAAAATTTATGACGAAAACACAATATTATACTTAATATTCTTTGAGAAGATAAACTGTGTTTTATCTGCAATCAGTGCTATAAATAAATGTAGTCTAGTTTAATAATCACGTCATTCATTTAATAAAAAATCAGATCACTTAGTTATTATAGACGTAGTTTGTAAAATCAATCATGTGACCACTTTTAAAATAATGTAAATTATAATCTCACGTCATCTTTATTTAGAAATAATAAGGATAATCAGATAGGAAGAATAAACAACTTAGGAAATATCTTTTAATAGAGACACTTGCGAGAAGCTTAAAACTATTGTCAATTGAATTGTTAATATCATAACGTCAAAAAAAAAAACGATTACACTGGCAGCCTAAGTGAGTCTGCTAGCTTTCCGGCCGCGGTTTCACCCGCGCGTAATTTCTTTCCCCCTACATTTCCGGGTTTCCTGGTTCTAAGCTACCTTGCCACCAATTTTCAGCCAAATCGGTTCATCCGTTCTTGAGTTATAAATAGTGGAACTAACACCACTTTCATTTATACATATTTGTAGATTTAAAAAATGGCGGAAGCGATGCTTCTGTTAATATTTTTTACTGTTGTGTCTTTAGTCTTATGAATGTATAACAAACCCCCCCACATGCACCCAGCAAACAAATTTCAAGACGATCAAATTAATTACCCCGGAAGGTACACAATAAATTGAGGGAGCGTCCCCTTTCGAACCCCGCCTTAATTCAGTCCAACTGTAATGTTAATTTGTTCAACTGTAACCTGAATAAGCCTCGTCATAATTTCGAAGCAACATTTATACAGCCAACTGCCAGTTTCATTGTATTTTCCGGTGCAGCGATTCGGACGAAGCAATTTGATGTCCTTAACGGTGTTCCCATGTACGGGTTTATAAAATTCCCGTTTTATAAAATAGCTGAAAGGGTCCATCTGAGCGTATTAATTCTAAGTAGAGGGAAATGCGTTGAGAATTTAAGGCTAAATTGTAATTGTTTTAATCAAACGTGTTGAAGGTTAACTTATAGAATCTCATTGTACCTTTACACGGCCAATATTATTACAAAGCCTAATAAAACATAAAATCTAATGTTAAGAAAATCTAAAGTGAATTATCATTTTTTTGGTAAATGCGATGGGCAATGATCCCAGCCGGTGACCGTCCGCGACGCAGCTAGTACTATTGGTTCGAGTTTCGTCTATCGTAATCGTTAAACTTTTGATTAGACTAAGAAAAAACTTTATTAAGCTATTTTACTACTTAAATAGAATCATTTTACTGCGGGAAAACAACGTCTAAAATGCCACGCAGTATAAGGCGATAAACACGCAGTATAATTTCCTTGAAGAAGTAGCACGAATTGTATAAATTATACAGGAATTTCAATGCTTAAAATGCCGATATTTTTGGTTTCCGCAAACTTAAGTTTTTGATACGACAAAAAAGTTAAATATAAATTCATGGAATTTTATCTATACCAACAATAATGAATCGCTGAAATGTGTGCGCATAACTTTAGAACGACTTCGTGTTTTTTTTTTATTGTAATGTATTTCGTAAAAACTAGGTTTGTTTCTTTAATCTTTACCCACCCGTGCGAATACGAGGTGTCATCTAATGTAATAATGTCCTTACAATGACAGCAATAGTAAAGCATTCTTTTGTACAGACGATACTCGTTTATTCCTACTAGTAGAACTGAGCGGTAGAACTATACGGACAGAATCAAATAAACGAACATCTCTTTAAGCAGGATCAAACAAATTTTAGATGATGCTTAAAGAGATGTGAATCTGTCCGTTCTAGAAGCTAACGCAAGATGCCATCCGTGAAAATGAGCCGTGGAGGCTAGAATAGGCGAGTTGGAAAATTTTGATGCCGGATTTATCAAGTGGAAAATATCCCGACGAAACCTGCATAGTCCGATAATACTGTACTTACGTGTAAAAAAATCCTATCAATTAATCTGCTTCTCAAGGGTTATTGAGTTCCGATGGCAATTATTGTTCTAACAATATCCACTAGCAATATTTCAGATTAAGTTCTAGATGTGTTTGGACTCGATCGCGACCCAATGCTCTGGAATTAAGTTTTAATTTTCTTTCGATATTTCCATGATTACCACTCATAACATTTAATCATACTTTTGTCATTTATCGTTTCAATTTCATTGCACATAAGTTTCATTTCTTTCATTAGTTTTTTTTTTCTACACAACATAAATTTTTAAAACATTTTACTGTGGATAAATAACAAAAGACATCCATCAAACCCCGTATTATTGACGCAACAATACTATTAATTCGCTTCGGTTTTTAAATTACACTAAAACAATGATTGTTTCTAAAAACGAATGTAAATTGCTGGGTTACCATCATTAAGTAAAGCATAATATATGGTTCCCCAAGAAAAGGATCATGAAGAGCACGCCTTTGTTAGGTATATCTTATAACCGGTGGTATGTTTGTCAATCGGCTGGTCAATTTCCACAAGGCTGTCACCGGCTCGTCCCAATTAGGGTGTGAAGAGAAAATCGGGGGAGTTTAGTGGGTAGTGGACGCTTTAGTCTCGAGTCCCACACACGACCCCAGGTCTAGCTAGCCTACGGTTATGGTGCATAAACGCATACTCCTCCAAAAAAAAGGTGTCTTTGTCAATGGCATTGCAACCACTATCAAATTGGTCTAGTATGATAGTTGCTCCAATGTAATAAAAAAACTTGCAAAATCTTGTGCAAGCGCACCCTGACTTGGTCGAGACCAAACTCTCAGAGAAAGAGTTCCAGAAAGTTTAAACCTTAGCCAGACAGTGGCCAAATAGTGACCACCATAATTTGAACCTTATCAGCAGTTGTGATACGGGCGAAAATCAATGAAAAATTTCATCTACCCGCGCCTGGCTAATGGTTAAGTCGATCATGTCTATTATGATCAGAGGCGGCAAACGAGCCAGCGGGTCGCCTGATGGTAAGCAATCACCGCCGCCCATGGACATCTGCAACACTAGAGGGATCGCTGATGCGTTACCGGCCTTTTAAGTGTATGGGCTTCCGGTACTCTGACAAACCAGACGAAGCAGAATTGTAGTCACTATTATTTCACGCTAGTGTTATGTGAGAGGGCGGTACTTCCCCAGACGAGCCGGCCCATTCGTACTGTAAAACTGCATGGCTCTACCACTACAAAAAGTACAAAGAGTTATCCAAGGCTATTTTATAAATAGGCGTCGGTAATTCCCAATAAGCTCTAATCTGAACCATTAGCCTAAACAAGAACATTTTTCATAAAGTTCCAAACAAGATAATGTTTTGCTTCCAAAGCCTGTAACACAAGCATCTAACATATTGATACACATCTGTCTCAAGGATTATAGTTTCATACATATGCAAATACATGTGTAAACCTCTTAGACTTAATATGTGAATGCACAGAATCAAATTTTGGAACATTATTGACGCTAGAAATAATGGTAGGTAATAGAGAATTCAGGCTTTGATATAACAAACTAATTGGCCTTACAATACTCAAAGTAAAAGGTGTTTTAATACTGGCTATATAGCCAGTACATATACATAGTACATATATGTAGTAGTTTTACATATGTAAAACTTTGTAGTAAATAGGATTTGTGGGTTAAGTTTCTAACTAATACTGATTGTGCATTGTATTGTTTGATTATTGTGTTGATTTTTTTACCCGGGAAACGATAATGAAGACTGTGAATAATAATTTCACACGTTGAAAGCTGATGCAGACTGCTAGTTTAGGATAAAGTTGACTAACAATAATATTATACAAAGAATAAATAACGACAATATAACTCCAGCAGTTTCTAAAGAAAGAGAGGTAGCGGCATTGTAGATCTTCCACTGGAATAAGCCATGCGTCTGGGGAAGTATCACCTTACACTACAGTGAAGCAGCACTTCATAACTGTTGTGTTATGTTTCTGTCGGTGAATAAGGTCTCCAGAACTCAATTAGGTAGGACGTGGTTTTGGCTTCTCCTTCAAATGACAGGGTCGGCGAAGTGCGAGTGATGCCTCTGGCGTAATAAGCGTCCATTGGCGACCGTCACAGCTTACCATCTACCACCAGCTAGGTAAATCAAAGCTGTGTCAAATCTTTCCTATAAAATAAGAATAAAGTTTTAGTTTACATTTTTATAATTTTCTTTTTCCTGTTTACTTATTTCTGCTTATGATAGCAGTGTATGCACTTTTAGTACTTAGATATAACAAAGTATTAGCAGTAAACTTACCAGAAATTTTATCCTTAACTTAAGATATAAAACAACCTATTATGATGTGGGTAAGAAAACAAACGGTTCTTTGTTTTGGGTAAACATTTTTGATTTTTGATAACATCTCTGAAACTGACAAAGTAAAAAGTAATTATACGGAGATGAGTTCGATGGCGGTTGGGGAGAAAGAGGTTTGAATTTATAATATTATAGAGTTGGTGAGAGCAATAGAAATTGCTTGAAACACACTCACACGCCTTATTGAGTGCTCAATCGGTAAAAAAATTAACTAATAAATCTTATCAAGAATCAGGAAAAAATTTACCTTGAATAAAATTTGGCCCACTGAGAAACCTCATTTCCCGTCCAAATTTTATCCGTTACTAGACAAAAAATTGCAAAGTTGCTTACGCAACCAGAACGCAGCGAAGACGAGAGCCCACTTTGAACCTTCAGAGGATTTAATTTAAATTCCTTACTCACATTTCACATACCATTATTCAATAGGAGCATCCCCTTAAATTATTTATCATCATTCAAGTAGAATTTTCGCGATCCCATTCAGTATAATACGGGCCTTTAACAATTTCGCCCAAGAAAATACCCTTTTGTTCAACCTTTTCCATGGTTAAGGGTTTTCAAGATATAGCGAGTTAAGTACCCTGTCAAATTGTAGTAAATAATCCGAGCCTTAAAATTTATGGCGGTAATTTTGAATCAAATAAGAAAGAATGAATCCTAAATGTTTTCTTGTCAACGATTGTGAACAATTTTTTTCTTTTAAAATATTTAATCGTTGCACCAATATAATACCAACAAAAAATAAGCTACCTATTAGTATATTTTTAAAAGAATAATTTGACTTCAATTTTGTATATTTCATCTTTTATAAACCGAATAGCATTCACATCAGGCAATATTATCAGTTTTATAAAAGATCCAGTAGTAAGGCATGGGTTTGAGAAAATCGATGGAAAAACCATTTTCAGTTTACGCTAATTAATTTAGGTTATAAATGAATAAATGAAATCATTTTTATTTTCCAACCAATAAAGATCATATAGGATAGAATTTGTGAAAACAAATCGAAATACAAAAGATTTAACGTCTCTACATAAACATATTTATGTTACGAAGCATCAAGTTGACAATCTACAAATGAACAGAGAGAACAATGAAATAAATAGATTTGAAACGTAAAACAAACGCCGTTGAAATCTATTTATTCCGAAACAAAAACTAATTTCAACAACTGGGCCTCCGAACGGACAATAAAGTTAAAGAGTTTTGCAAAGTCAATTACTTACACGTCCAAATGCACCTGGTATTTGTAGACCCTAAGCGGATAAATTGAAAGAAGATTTATGGACGTTTCCATTGTCTGCCTTCAAGAGGTACAGTTTTAAGTACAAGGTATTCACCGTCGATTAGGATAACTAATTTGGTAATAGGTAGTTACATATTGCTTGCGGACAGGAGACGTGTAATGTTTTACAAAATAATAATAATATTATTTCTTCTCAGACTTATATAAGTCAACAAGCATTTATTGTACAGCCAAAAGCACGTCAGACTATACACTTTGGACTTTGTACCACTCTTATTCTTATAGTATATCGGGGGCTTATGTGCTATTATCGAACTGCAAGTGTTATGTACCTACATTAAAATATGCTTCAGACTTATTTAATTTTAAAGTTAATGCTATTTTCATACAAGTTACTAAAATAGCTTTAATTTAAACTATTTAAGTAAGTTACATTAACTTTAACTTAAAAGAAACTAATCTTAAAACATTTCGTTTTTCGTTTTAGATAGAAATTTTGCCAGCCTAATAAGATATGGTATCGGAGTTTGCTGATATCACCTTTGGAGTGCTAGTCAATGTTTTGTCAATCGCCTCCCCTATGAATCAAAACTCAGACCCTTAATAACAAACACATCCGAAGGTGAGATATCTCGCTCATCGCAATCGCATCGAACTTTCTCGAAACAACAACGAACAAGTGATTCGATCTGGAAAGAATCTTGAGCCGATACAGGACGCTTATCTCGACGATGGACTTCTGCAAATTGTTTCTGAGCACCCTCTTAAACTTCGGGATTCTGTAGCTGCTTCTGATGGTCGATCTATTTGTTACGTGCTTACTTTGTTCTATGGAGTATTATGATAGCGAGCGCCTTCAAAAGCGGGTGCCGAATAGATAACTTACTCGATTGAAAATCTCCTCTCTAATTTTATTTCGATGATGTAAATATTGACTCAATTGACCGTTTCAATGCACAACAAACCCGGGTCCTATTCGGTGTGGAGTCTGGCAATAAAAAGTTTATAAGCCGCGAGCGGAACCGTAAATCAAATCTTTTTAAAGGTTTCTACCTTTCAGATGTTCCCATTAATATAAATTAGAAACTCGGAACAATTCGTGCAGGTAACTCGTATGAGTTTTTTATCGTCAAATTAAAATTTACATAACCAAGGGACCAATAAATTGTCGAAATATGTGGGCAATACCGGAACACTCAAACTCTGGAACATTAAACGAAGTTCCTTTTTAATTCTGTGAGTTATGAAGGCAAAAATCTCTCTTTTTATGTATAAAAGCGACTGGATTGGGCTATTAAAAGCTCGGACATTCGAAACAACCATACATACATAACATAGCCACTTTAACTTTATTGATTTAATTTTAATTTTGTTTAATTTTAAAAATCTGGAATAAATCTTTATACCATTTATTTTGTTAATTAGCTTTTTGTCAATATCTTACTTATTAGGCTACACTGACATATCACATAATTATAAACATTATTCACAAAGTCTAGCCTAACTAAGCGTAAGTTTATAATATGGATGCCCGATGATCCGAAAGCACGTCTTACATTATTTTGGTAAATAAAATATCATATAAATGACACAAAATTGACCCTCCTGTGTTTACGCATATCAAAGAGGGGATTTTCTGGGATTAGTTCCTTCATCGACCCTGCGTCTTTGTACTTGGGAACCAGTGACGTAATGAGGTTCCGTGATTGTTTCCAATATCTTTGCAGAAGGTAATACTGTAGAGTATATTATAGTGATATTGGTTTAATCATTCAGCTAGAACTACATAATAATAATTATCGTCCGGGAAAGTAGGAAACGTATTGTGAATAGTTATTCAATTTGTTTCCCTTTATGTTTACCTTTTACATTACGAATCTAATCATCGCATCAGAGAAGATATCTATTAATTATCCTTATGTATCTGGCAAAAATAAGAGCTTATCTTAGGTCTTAGTAAACACTTTTAACCCTTTATTTCGTTTTGTTTTAGTAATAAACTAATCACCAAACTCAGTTACCTGGAACTTGACTAACAAGAGTTAACAACAAGATTAGTTTCCCTTGTCCACCTCTCTTGATGTGTTGATGTTTGAGAGTTTCAAGGCGATGATACAGGTTGAGCTAACACCGAGAATTTACTTATTCATGGTAAACGCCTCGATGGTCTAGCGTTTTTAGTACAGTCAACAGTAAAAGTAGGTGATCAAAGTTAGAAGTTCAGTATTAATGAACGTATTCCGCGTCAAAAATTTGTGATGTTAAGTTAATTGAAAGTAAGTGATTTTATGATATACAAAAACAATAACTTTGGCTGATCAAATGTTGACTCCACAAGTTGTAAACGCAATTCCCATCAAAACTAAGAAGTCAAAGAATAATTAAGCATTTAATGTTTGGTATAATAATATACAATCACTTACTTAAAAACATCTTAACAGCACACAGTTCTGACGCAAACTACGTTCATTAGTATTGAACTTCTGTCTTTGATCATCTACTTTTGTTGTTGACTGTTCGAAGTCGTGATACCATATGCCAAATTCCCGGGTTGCGGAAAATGTGTTGGATTTTTCGAACACATCTAATGTTTGTGTTCACTAATCTGTATTTAGCAAGCGTGGTGACTAAGAGCGTTTACACACTTCATGTATATGGAGCCTTGCATACGACACCGCAGCGGCGAGCCTACATACCGGGGCAGCGAACAACGCTGCCACTGCGGCGTAATGTGTAAACGCCCTAAGCCAGTATCCTTCACTGTTACGATGACTTAAGTTGAAAGAAGCAGGCAGGAAAAGTCTCAGCCTATTAATGTTTTCGAATATTCCTATTCCATTGAAATGAAATGGAATAGGCCGCGATGTTGCTCATTACTAACACACTGTAGATAGGCTCGTATACTAGCTCCCACATTATTAAAGCCAGATATATCATAGTTTTATGTGTGTTGGTGACTGTCAACTGATATAACATTTTAAAAATCAAACCAGCAATGCTATGTTTGATTCTGGTGGACAAAATGACGTTTCATTTCGAACACCAATAGATTAACATGTAACAGGTTGATAGAATGAAACACGCAGACAATCTGACAGCCACATTAAATTGCTAATCTGTAATAGTTCTTGGAACATGTCCAGTTAATTAACTGATAATAAGATCGATTATCATGGCGTTGTCATTCGCACAAACTAAAACATTAAACGAAGATATTATTGTATTTACGTATGTTGATGAACAAATTTTTGGACGGTTATGAAAGTACTGATAACTTGATGCGACATTTAAATACTTTATTTGATGGCTAGTGACCCTGCCAAGTGTCGTGGGTTCGAATCCTACTTAGGACAAACATCTATTTGACAACATTATTGTTTGTTTTGTCTAGATGTTCGTTTGTATTTAGGGATATATTTGTTTTAACTTCTTTGTTTCTGATAGCAATAATACAAGTACATACTAAGTATAAATCATAAGTAATCATAAGTATAAAGCATAAGTATTATGCTTTAGCTCATATAACCTACAATATTTATTTACTTTTATTTTATTGACCAATAATAAAGTAAGTCTTTGTGTTCAAAATATTTTAAGTCCTTAATGTTGAATAAGACAACCACTTAACTGCGGTCTGCGCACCAATCCGTAGATATTTAAAACATACCTGTAACAAAGAATTTTACATACATTAGAATTTTTTGCGAATATCTTACATCCACACAAGCTCTATCTATCTATCGTCTAGACTGTTCTCAATCTGAATATATGAATTATAAATAGCCAAAGGTCTCCATTTTATATCTGGCAGTGAAATAGCTCGTGACAATGTTGTACGAGGGAGACCTTTCTGAGAAATCCGATGTTGCTACGAGAAGAGGAATTGTTATGTTCTTTGAAGCTGAAATGTTGAATAACGTTGTCCTGCTTTGATTTTTATAATAAAAGAAGAAAAAGATTTACATACACGTATACATTACACAAAAATAATGTCCAAGGACTTATTATTATAACCCAATAACATGTTATGCTATCATTTTATATTGGTTTTGTTTTTTCAAAAGACTAGCTTCTTATTTAAAACAAATAAAACATAAAATACTCAGAAATATGGTGCCAGATTTTTTAGGGGTAACAAATTTGCCCAGTCTTATGTCTTGAATCAAAACTCATGATTACAATTATCTTGACAATTTTGTTTTTGTTGATTTATAATACAAGCTAGTAACACTACATGAAAATGGCACTGTAAAAAGATATAAATAATAACATTGAAGTATTAGAATGAAAAGCGAAAAGAGAAGATAGCTAACTCCCTCGCGCCAGTGTCGCTTATTGTAACGTGTCAAAGTGTCAATAAAAGCTACATAAAATACGCATAACGTTTGAAAACATCCAGAAGGTACAGCCCACAAAACAAGTTAATTTTAACAGCACCTTCAATAGAACAATCTCTTCAAATAAAATGTTTAACAACAGCGATTGTTCCTTTACAATAAACCAGACAACATGGAAGAGGGTCATAAAACGAACGTGACGCCCAATCGACAATTTAAGCTAATTAAGCATTTGTGCCAACAGACAGAAAGGCTGTAATCCTGTGTAATTGCCGCCGTAAACATGAGCGTTAGACTATTCGGTTAATTAACGCAATGAATAATGAATGATTGTCATTATTGTTATGAGTTTTGAGGAGGTACTCTAGCTCGTAATGGAACAGCTGTTAGTGCTCTTTAAAGTTTGAGTCATGGAAAATGTGTAATTTGGAATAACGACTCTTCTCAAAGGATTTCATAATGATTTTTCCTTATACAATACATTTATGCTTGGAAACACAATCACAAATCACGGACAAAAAAAAATCCTTCAAAGATTTTAAAATGAATTGACAGCAGTGAAGTTAATTTTTTTTTTGCAAATGTATTTCAAACTAGAATAATGCACACATGCGTAGTTTTATATTTTTCCGCTTAAAAAATTACCAAAAAATCTTCAAACTAATGATCACGCCGCTCCATAGCTATCGTAGACATGATTGGATGACAACCATAAATAGATTCTTCATATTACGCACACAAAACCATGTTGAGCAAATAATAGAAATTTAAATAATGATAAATAAAAAAATACTCCATTCCTCTGAAAAGCTTTACAACGGAGAAAATAAGAGAGAAATTAAACGGAAAACGCTAATCGACACTTCACCGAGATAATGACTGCCTTTCAAAGGAATCACTGATAGCTACTACGATTAAATTGTCTATATAAAGTCAAAGTTATGTTAATTCTTAACGTAATTTTAACTCAATACAAAGATTAAGTCTGGAACGCTACAAATTTTCCTATTTAGAATACCGATGCAAAGTGCAGTTGCATGTAATGGTAAGTACGGTATCCTGTTGAATAAAACTTATTCTGAATTCCGTAACAAAATCAAACTGCACCACTGTGCAAAGTTAGATAAGACCACTAAAATTTAACACTCGCTTCGGGAATATTCCAAATATCAGTTTAAAATTCGAACCATTATCTGATCGTATAATAAGTTAATTGAAAGCGGCAGACTAGCAGGTAATCTGATTAGATTGAATTATCCGGTATCTATCTCTGTCTGTGGTATACCCCTCTCTGTCTACTGTCATGTCTGGTCTATTTAAAGCTGAGGGCACCAGGTGGAAAATCAAAGGGTCGCGAGGCTATTGGGCCGTGAAACTTAGCGGGCCGGGGTTGAGCACACCTGGCAAATACACTCGCACCAAAACTTTGCTGACATGTGTTGAAAGGTGCACATCTCCTTTGTGGACGAGATTCGACTGGCATATTAGTTTTGACTTAATATGTTCGATAAGCCACCACACTTCGGTTGGTATCGTTAATATTATACGAAGTAGTATGGACAGTGGAATTTTGGGCTAAAATTCGAGCAACGGATACAAGGATTGTTAATATCAAACTACATTGACTGCATTATTACTATTAAACTATATCGTGAACATTTGTGGTGACACTTTCACTAGTTATCATTTTAGGTGCTAATAGTGTATAATGCAGAAAATAAAAGATAGTCCTCTTTGATATTAACCCCTCCGTGGCTCAAGATGCAGAAACCATTGTTATTGGTCATCTGATTTCTCTCCCATCGTGAAAGACTTGGTGTGTCGGATTTTAGGACTTAAATATCTTAAACATTACAATAATATTTTTGGTGGTCAAGATTAGCGGTAGTCAAAACACAGTTACGAAAATATTTAGACATTTCCTACAGCGTAATAAAGAGTGGGTATGTATTAAAAAGAAAAAATATAGTTACTAATAAATAGTAAAATTTAAACGTATTTCATGCCAGCGAACTGTTAATGAGAACCGTGTCTGCAGTAGAAATTATATTTATGCATTATATTTTTATAATTTTTTTAAAGCATATTGCCTGCTTAATGGATATAGTCGTTGAAATATTAAATAATTTATAAATGTTTTTTCCGACTTCTACTGAAAAAAGAAGAAGACAACAAATCAAGTACGAATATTTAGATTTTATTCATGTGATTGAATATGTTGTGCACTCTGGGCCTAAGTTACTATGGCTTTCTGGCAATCCCCTTTGAATCCTATCTTCTGTTTGGAATAGTCGGTATGCTAGACTGGCTTAGGTCAACAAAGCTTTATTGCATTTAGAATTAAGTGCGGACATTTTATTTGATACCATTGTTTGAAATGAAAGCAGTGGTTTCAAAGGGAGCACATTTATCGTTTTGGTCTCGGTTATCTTAAATGTAATTAGAATTTGAAATTTATAAAACTTACACTAAGATCACAGTCATGATGGCAGTAGACATTGTCATGTTAAATAGATTGTTTTGTGTGAAGAGGTAAAAATTCAGAGGTGTATAAGAAAAAGGTAAAAAATATATAAAAATAACATGCAAAACTCAATTAATTCAGGTGATAGTTTAAACTCCAAACTTAATGGCAGTTTCTAAAACTGAAAATTAATTAACTGTAACAAAAGCATCATATTTAATCTTACCGATGGAAAAGAGTACCTAATAGTCGAGTGTCTTGTTGGTGTCTTCTTGGAAGAAACAATGAAAATATGTTTATTTCCTTATAATGATATATTAAGTTTAGATTATATATGCCTTCGTTATCGGCCTAGAAGGATGGTTGTGAGCCAGGATCGTAGCGAGTAGAAGAATTTGGTATCTGCCTACCCTAGCGGGAAAAGGGCGTGACTGTATGGTTGTTTGTATTTATTAAGACTGCTTTTTGATTTTGTCGTGATTTTTTTAGCTTTTAGTTGTTTGGACATTACTAGGATTTTTTCAACTTTTATTATTGTGTTGTTTGGGTAACATTCTTAGGGACAGAACATTGTAAAAACGAGTGAGGTGTAAGAACGGTTTTCATATTCTGTGGAATTGGGCATTCAGTAAGACTGAAAACGGTCCACCACCACCCTTAGAAGGTGACAATCAGACCTTTTCTCTGAATTCAACAACTGTTCTATGGAGTCATTCAGTGTCATAGTAAAATGCAAAGCTATGAGGTTTAGCTAAACCCTTGGTCTTCTTAGCATATTTGAATCAGAATGACTTAACATTTTGCACAGTTGTTAAGAGATAGGCTGATGAAACCTGTTAGTAATTTAAATACAGGGCTGAAGTTACCAACTCATCTATCTAGATTGGATTCTGCTTTGGAATTACCAGTTACCGCTTTTTTGTTAAGTGAAAATTTAAACGAAATGATAAGTAGAATTTTCCGAAAATATATTTAATTTTAATTTTATTAATTAAAAAAAAACATTAATAGTTAACTTAAAGTTGAATGTACATATACCATATACAGAGCATTTAAATAAGGGATTATGGAAATACAAATTTATTAAATTTTGTAAGCATTAAAAAAGAAATCAAAATTATAAGCTATTACTGGCGGTTCGCCCCGGCGTTGCACCAGTAGTAAAAAAATGAGAAATAATTTTATTATAGTTCTGATTTTAAAATACGAATACATTAGTAATCTAAAATGTACAGCTTTATTCAGATCCATTCAAATTAAACATTTTAATTTCACACATAAAACTCAATAGGAACATACACATCAATTCGGCAAAAAGACCCACATAAATTATTTTCTAGAGACATTTCGGAACCTAAATAAATAAACAACACCCGAATGTAAAGGTTACGTGCTTGTGTTCAAAACGTTTCATGTCTTTACTGTACAATTTCTACTTATCCAAATAGGTAAATACGGATAAAGGGAAATTAGAAGGGGTATAAATACGCCGAAGGGTGCCTGTAAGGGTTATGTTCACAGGTAAAATAAACAAGCCGACCACTTGTAATAAAGACCTCAACGTAATTAATGTATCGTTTTAAAAATGCTTTAGAAAGCAATTTTTTGTTGAGAATTTAATGAAATATAATTTAGGACTTTCAACAATACCTTAGTGCAAGTAAGTATGGAATACGGTATCGTATGGAGACCTGGGGGTCTAGACAAAGTAACATTTTGACAGTGATAGCGAAATTCGCTAACTTCAAATTGTATGGATTTGACAGGTTCCTTAGAAAGGTCACGTGGTTAATCGATATTGAAAGTACGGGTTTTGACATTCGCTATCGCAAATTGAGCATTAACATATCATAAGATCCGCTTGTCTAGGGCCTCTGTACAGTCAAATGTCTGTGTAGTCGTGTACCAATTGGTCCAGTTCGAGTGGTGCCACACGGGTGTTGCGGCTGCGCTGCGTCGCGTGTCGTCACAACGCAATTATTTCCACGCAGTGACTGCCACATGAGCGCTGCGTCGGCGCTGCGTCAACGCAGCTATTATGCTACATATTAAATACTGCGCTGCATCTCCTTTGCATTGCGCGTGCGTTGCGTCGCCGTCCATCATTTCATCGCATCGTGTGGCATGTCGTTCAGATTTATATGAAAAACGACGGAACGTCAACGCTCAGTCGACGCAGCGCTAACGCAGCGCCGCCGCAACGCCCGTGTGGCACCACCCTTCCTCTGTAAAGGGACGAAAGTCAGGTACCAGTCGCTCAAATGTAACAACCGAGCTTGCCATATTCGAGATAATGGTGAAAGCCTACCCTAACTAGATCGGAAGAAAAACTAAGGAAAGGCACAGTTAAAATAAATATGGTATGATCTATTGAGCCAGTCAACCTTACATTTGGACCTCACTTCCGCTTACCATCAGGTGGAGTGAGGTCATCCTGACTGCCTCTTTATAAAAAAAAAAAAAAAAATCTCTGGACATTTTTCACACAGAGCCATCTAGCCCCAAACTAAGCATTAGCTTGTACTATGGGTGCCAGACAACTGATAAACATTACTTATATACTTATTTTTTGTAAATGCATACATATTAATACATAGAAACACCCAGACCGATATAAACAGACATGTTCATGCACACAAATGTTTGTACCGTGCGGGGATCGAACCCGCGACCTCTGGTGTTATAGCTGACTTCTCGATCATTACACCAAATGGCTTGTCAAAACAGTTAATCTAATTCTATTGGCCCATAATAACTATACGATTCAGTGTTACATAAAACTAATAGTTGCATGGCGTGGTTCAGATATTTCTGTAATTTAACATAATTTTACCGAAAATGTATTTCTAAACTCCGAATCACTTTTTACTTTAATAATTTCCTTTAAACCTTCTGTTCACGTCTTCACCCGTTTCTTGTAAATTGAACCCGAAACTAGACTCGAATTCATTTTGAAAGTTGTTAGCTAAAGAAGTTTATAAGTACTAATGATGTAAGTTAGTTGCTTCTGGGAATAGTCTGCACAGTTGTGTAGTTTGCGCGTGAGGTATTAAAGAAAAAAAAAGGAAAATAGTTCACACTTTAAACTTTTGTATGCATCCAGATTTAATGCTAAAGTAAAACACAATTTCATTCGATGTATTTGTACTCGTGTATTAATTTATTACCTTGAGGGTGAGAACTTAAACAAAAATATCTCAAAATGTGATTATTTTAAGATTGTAATATCATTTTCGTGTAAAAAAACAAGACATTTTCTCGGAATAATTTATCGGTAAAACAGCGATCGACTGAACGATCAGGGAAGAAAACTCACTACAAACTCGGATGTATTATAAAAAAAAAGTCTTGTCGAAGTAATCTCTCGAAGCGATCTTCCGAACTTGTCCCACAACCTTTCTTATAAAAATATGTAAATAGAACCCGATACAGAATAAAGTGTAGCTATTTGCGATAAAGATTGCACCGCAGAAGTGCTAGGAACGGTACAAACAAAAATGTTATCCGACTTGTTTGCTCAATTCGTTTAACTCCTCTTGTTCAATCTGAACGTAAAAGGCTGTCAAGAGCGAATCGGTTTCCTGCTCGTAGAGTTTTATCTAATCTTAGAAACTCACTTCTAATTTTGTTGAGGAAAGAATCAGTCATAACGTATTTTTACAGTAGTTCTGTACATACAGTAGAATAGATAAAAGTAACTTGAGAGTTTTGGTGTAGTGTATTTTATTACACATATTTTTTTTTATTAATATTACCATGCAAATTGTTTAGCCGTCTTAAAATCGCGTGTTTCTTGCTTAGCTAAAAGTTCTTTAATAATCATTAAATGCTCATCATCATCATCTCAGCGTATTCCCGATTGCATCCAGTGCGGAGCTCAGGGTCCGCTTCGACTGTGATATGATGATTCGACAATATTTAATAATTAATTTTATCTTAGCATTTAATAACACTAGTTTACATGACTTTTGTTCATGAAATGGAATACATACGGTTACATTACTTTGGGTATCTACATCTCGGAAAAAAAATTTAAAAAAATCCAGCACGTCAGGTTTTTGAAATATTTATTAAGAAGATTTTTACAAAAAACACATCTAAATAAACGATAGACAGTTAAAAATGGGTAATTTTTGCTCTTTTTTTATAAATATTTTCATCTGTATCTCTCACAACAGACCAACAATAGTCCCCTAGCATGTTTTCGTCCCAAAAACCTTGATAATTTTTCTCAAATAATTTTAAATCTTGGTGAAATCGCTCACCGTGTTCATCACTCACACTACCAAGATTTTCTGGAAAAAAATCTAAGTGGGAATGCAAAAAATGAATTTTTAGTGACATATTTACACCCATACGCTCATAATTATGCAATAAATTTTCAACGATCTCTTTGTAATTATCACTTTTTTTATTGCCTAAAAAATTTTTAACGACACTTTTGAAAGAGTTCCAGGCTGCTGTTTCTACATCGGTTAAAAGGCTCTCGAATTTTGTATCGTCCAATATTCTCCTGATTTGAGGACCCACAAATATTCCTTCCTTTAATTTAGCCGCAGAAAGATTCGTAAATAAAAAGTTTTTGTTAAACAAAAGTAACAATCGGTTACGTGGTTAGTTGGCTCTCTCCAGATCATTGGTTTACCAAATTTCAGTGATCTATTTTTACCTGAATACCAGGAGCTGAGGGCCAATCTGCAATTAGTGCAAATCACATGAGGAACCCAATTTTTATCTTGATTTGACACCGGAAATCCAAAATATTGTAAATAGGCTTCTTGCAATGGTTTTGTTAAAGGGAAACCACGATTTAACTGAACAATTTTCCCACAAACATAACAAAATCGATCTGGATGTAGTTTACACACTCTAGATGACATTTTTATATAAAAATGAGACTTTTGATTCACACAGTTGTTTACAAAACAGAACGATAAACGCATTTAAACAATTGCGGGTAGATAAAAAAAAAGTCATCGATATCTCCGAATTGTGACGTGCTACGAAAAATAAAAAAATATTTTTTTAGTAACCGTCCATAGCCTACTTAAATAATATAGGTTTAATTTCATGAACAAAAAAAAATTATTTTTTTGTAAACTAGTGTAATTATTAAATGCTAAAATATCAATTAATAAGTAGACCTACTGATCGGTCTTAGTTAGTAATGCGGAAATTAAAATCAAGCAAGGAAACAAAAATAGACGATTTAATAGATATTCACCTGACGCAGAACTTAGGCTAAAGTTCATAATTATGAATATTTGTTCTGGGTCGGATTCATACACATAAACTTTGGGACGCTAAATTTACTTGCAGAATAGCTGAATAAGATATAATTGTTTAATGTATACCTAGCTATTACTTGCACTATCTAGATAGAATATTCATAAAAAATATTTACTTTTGTATATTATTCACACAGCGCTATACGAGTTTAGTATAAACATTTGCTTGTACTATGTACGCTAGACCACAAATAAACATTACTTATATACTTTTTTTGTAAACACATTCATGCATACATACACCTGTACCGCGGAGAGAACGAACCCGAAACCTCTGGTGTAATAAATAAACTTTCAAACATTAATTACAATCAATAATTCTAATCAGTCATCCATCGACTTATCTGCAAACATATTCACATTGTCAAATAAACGATCATTCCACATTTTAGTATGGTGATTATACTCAGTGTGAACAAATCGTTTTAGTTATACGTTCAGGTTAAACAAGCTCAAACTTAATCAGCTGCATCTTTATTCAATGAAGCTAAAAGCTGCTATCAAGTTACGAATTTAGGAGTTTCATATCTAACACTTTCACAACAGAATCTTTCTGCAAGTATACTGTGGAAGTGCTGAGTCAATGCCTTAAATATTTACGATTCACGAGCTCACTCTTTCGGTTATTCAAATTCAGCGCTATGTTGCAGATTATGTATTCTGGTCAACTTGCTTCTGACTACTGCCTTTAACTGCCATTTCAACGCAAACGTTTTGTCACACTATATTTTTGAGTTTTTAAATGGCCGATTTAAACAATTAACCAACTGCAGCAGTGGCGGCGTTGCAAATCTTGACGTGCACTATGGGTTTTTTATGTGCATACTAGCATTCCGCCCGCGGTTTCACCCGCGCGTGATCACTTTTTTCAAATATCCCCCCTTCCCCCACATTTCCAGGATCAAAAGTACCTACCCGATGTTCACCGGGGATAGTGTAGCATTCCAATAGTGAAAGAATTATACAAATCGGTTTAGTAGCTTCAAAATTGTTATTCCCGCGGGAATGAGACGTTTCCCGTAGGAATTTTATAGCCTATATCCTATTCCGGGTTATAAACTATACGTGTACTGCAGTGGAATGAATGTGTAGCCATGATCGGATCGGCCTACTTCTCCTGTTAAGGGTTACGGAGGTTAGATGGCAGTCGCTCCACTGTTATAACCAGACTGCCAATTGTATCTTTTATCAGTTTTCAAAAAAGAAGACTGTATCATTTTATCTACCAGATAAATAAATTAAATACGTAGCGTTGCTAATAAGGTTTCAGAAAATATTGTGAACCTGCTGATTAAAGAAGTAAACAACAGATGGCGCTGATTAACGATTCCGTATACGTTTGAAATCCTGTATCGCAAAAGTACAGTTGCTGTGACTACTAGCATGATCCCTGAGAGTGTTTCTGACTATTCCTTCACAAACCGGTGTTAGTTCTAAGTTGATTTCAAACTAAATCAACAATAAAACAGATAAGTATTAACGTTTGGCTTCCCGATTTACAGATATAACTTTGCAAGGATTTCGTATTAGTAATACTGCATCGAGCATTCAAAGTAACTGTAGCCTCTAGCTTATTCCCGGGTAAAGAGTTTTGGCTTTAGCCTCCATCTCAACATATACATTTCTGAGTATTTCGTCAGAGTGTGTAACATATCAGTAACTGCGGCTACGTTTTACTACGTCAGCAAACATCAAAGGCTTACATGTTCTAAGATACGACAGTCTGTTGATAGACGGCGTGAAACAATGATACATTAAATTAAATCCTGTATCGCGCATGCAAAGTAGTTGAGGCTGGTAGATATAACCTACAAAGACGGTACCTAGATCAAACCGCCGTCACTGAACTACTAGATTATTTACCTGTATCTTAACATAGTACATTTAGCTCGAAAGATGAAGTGGAAACTGAGATCTACCAGTTTTGTGTTTGCTATTTATTTCTCCGGAATGTAAACATAAAAATATGTTTATTGACTACGCTAGGATTTATTTTTTGGATTTAGTTGCAATCAAACTTACGGCTGTTTTTGAACGTAGTGATAAAACAATTAGTGTTCCACGCCGGCGTTCAGTATCGTATAATCTGCCTTAGATATCTTCATAATGGAAGAGATTAGTTGCTGACTATTTTGACAGATACAATCCGCTTCCCGTTTCCAGATCAAGACTGAAACATCAGTTTTCATCTTTTACCGACCATGTATGTACAAACAGTTTGGACACGAATATGTGAAACGCCAGCAACACGGAAACAAATAATGGAAAATATCCTGTAGAAATTTACTCGAGTTTCCGTGAATCAATGTGATGTGAAATGAAAAAAATGCAATGTGAATCAATTTCTTTCACTTTAGAAAATATTGTGAACTACGAACGGGATAGATGTGATGGAAAAATATTTAATGTTGTAAAAACATGTAAAAAGGACAGTTTTAAATCTTAAGGATGATTTTACGAAAGACTTTTGTTTGAGTAAAAATCATTATTTCTAGACACAAAAATGATCAAAGAGTATTTAATTTACATAGATCATTTACAATGATTTTCCAAAATATCAAAAAGAGTCCTTGTGCATTTGACACCGCGGTGTATTCGGGACCGGGGTCAAACGACGAAGCCCCCTTAAGGCGGGGCTGACTGAGCCTCTGGTACCAAATCTGTTTGGCGCCACTAGAAAAGCTATTAATACTCAGACATCGGTTTTCTGTGAGGGTGTAGTACTCCCCAGTACAAAGTGGTCCATTTCACATACAATAACGTTTTTAAACAGCCCTCATACTTCTCAAAAGATATCTGCTCAAAAAAGCAATAATATTATGCCCTTTCATCACAATTATGTTTTATTTGCAAATCAATCAATTTACAAAGTTACTCGTGCCTAAGCGTCCCATTACAATCAAATAAATAGGTCCAATTTTTAATAAAATATATTTTATTCATTGACGAAAATGTATATTGGGTTCCAATAAGTGTTTCGAATTAATTACTCCGTCCAATTAACGAGACGCCCCCACTAGGAAGATATCAGCCCGTAGTCACGTGGACAAGCTTTTCCGAGCTTATTACACTTAGGTATTATAATTAGTTCTCACCCACTCTTTTAATTATTTATTTGGACCGATTAATAAATGCTTGTAGTTTTGAAATGAAACGTTCCTGTTTTAGTTTTGATAAATGGTTGAAGTAAAATTGGGTTATGTTAGGCCTCGGCTGCGAATTTCGCGGGCAGCTGGGCGGCTGCGGCAGCGGCGGGATGTTTTGTATGGAATCCCATAGACCCGTTCTCGAATACAGCGGGGCGGGAGCGAGAGCGGCAGTGCACGCAGGCGCACTGCGGATCATGACAGCATCGTACCGCTCTTGACGGTCCGCGTCAAGCGGTGACCGCAGTGCACTTGTGTGCTCCGCCGCTGCCGCTGATGCGAAGTTTGAGGCCGAGGCCTTATGGCGACAGATTTCATCAGAACTTTGGCTAACCAAGGTTCATTAATTAGGCTTTTAATTTTTATTGTTATGGATAATTGTCAAAATATTTTTTTCAGGTAGGAAGGTTATTTTACATTACCTGACATTTCAAGGTTCTACTTCAAGATATATGTGAATTGATTATACCATTCCAAATGTACTATACTACTTCCAATTTTATACTAAATCTCCAATCTATGACATACGTCGTCGTATCCCTCAGAAAATCAGTGATATGGAAAACATCAGTCGAATGAACACTGCTCAAATCCGCTAAGCGTCTTGCTTAAGTGATTTTAATTCAGAATGTTCTTCCGAGGCTCTGTCCCTTAGCGACAAAAATATAAGTCAGTTGGTTTGAGATTTATTTGTATTGTTATATTTAGGTTAGGACATTTAGTGGGATAAAATTATCCTAGTAGTAGTAGTAAAGATGACACACTGCTATTTATGCAATAAAATATTAACTAGTACTTATTTACATTGATAGTACTGATTCAGTACAGGTACCGGCAAACTTGTTGAACATCAGTCGACGGAGAGGGTAAAAGTTCGCGCATGTGCACTTGCGCGTGACCAATAGCGCGCGTGAATCTCCCGAACGCCCGCGCGCTGACCAATAGCGCGCAGTCGTGTCAAAATTCGTGTTCTGCGCAATCCCCACCCGATATTAGGTTCAAAGACATTTATTCCCATAAAAACATATTCAAGAAGTTTGCCGGTACCTGTATCTATAACTATTCGTTACTTTACATATACATTTTTAATGACATAGCAGTGCACGAGGCAGCGTTGCTCAATGGGCTGTGAGGCTTTTCTGATCTGTTGGCATTTATTTCAAGTGTAGGTATTGACTCCCTTATTAATATTGCTGGAACACAGCCACGGTATTTATGGCGGCAGATTACACTTGGAATCAAGACCAGTCAGATAAAAAAAAATTATTAAATAATATAAGGTTTTCTTAATAATGGAGATGTTTAGATACCGGTGGTAGAAGTGCTTTTGTAAGTGTATTTTAAATAGTTATTTAATTTCAATCTTATTTTACAATGTAATGCATGCATGTGTTAATAATATCATTGTTGTTGTACACTATGTCCTACAGTTATAATTTTTTTATTATTACAACATTACACGAAAACTGTATGGCTAACCAAACTTTAGACGATTAAAAAGCGTAACTATCGAGTTTCTTGCCAATTCTCCTCGATGGATAAAGGTATTTCCAAATCCGTTTGTAGAGCCAAATGTAACTATCGTACAAAACAATTCAAATGACTTACACTACGTCGAATGCGGGCAAAAACATTTATTTAGAGGGAACATTTCGGTGGCATCACAATATATCTACAATGTTTACACCCAATACATTCGACAACATAAATGCCCCCAAGTCACCATTAGATTAGGGTTGACAAACGTTTGTTCAGGCAGTTTTTGCGTTGTTGTATTTTAGTTTGTCAATTTGGGGTTTACAGAAAGGAATAATTTTATTCTATTTTATTACAAATATTGACCTTCAGATACTTGTAACTAATTAAATAACAATGACGTGTATGGCTTTATTGACTGTTCTATTACCCCTAGTAACTTTAAATCTTTAATTTTCACAGAAAATTACCGTGTACACGTTTGCAACAATCAATTTTGAATTAACTAATTTGGTCAAAGCCATAAAGTTAAGGTATATTTTATCGGGAAGGCATAAACACTCAAACATCAGCAAATATTATGAGTTTCATGTATACCTTATAAATCATATCGGATCCTATTAATTTCGAACTGCAGGGTGAATTCCTCCAACGGCCCTTAGAGTACCTCCACCGTACTCCCTGGTGTAAGAATCCCCAAACGGGACCCCAGGGATGTTGGTGCGAAGGGTGGGGAACCTTCTTACTTCGTTCGTCGGCAGTGTAAGGGTGGCCTCACATTGCCGAACGTCATGAGGAAACGGGGGAGGCCATGGCTTCCCCTGAGGAGCGCTGCACTAAAGCGGACTGAGCGCAACTAGTGGGGTTTGCAACTGTGTGAATCTCTGCATAGAGCGACCCGGCCCCCCAGCCTGTGCTTGAGAAGGCCACAGTGGACTTTTAGTTAGTACGCCCTGATAAAGGGCAAATCTGAGATAACTTTAGCTGCTCCCCCAAGCTGTTGGGGTATTCATCATAAATGATTTCTCCACTATGAAAAAAAAGTTTTCTGGCACCTACTACACAAGCTAATGCTTAGTTTGGGGCTAGATGGCGCTGTGTGAATAATGTCCAGAGATATTTATTTATTTATTATTAATATAACTACCCCCTGAAATAGCCAGCCCTACACTGGACCATTGCATTAGGCCCTCAATATTTTTAGTTCATTTACATCGAAAGCGACCGAGACAGTTATTTAACCAAGAACCCTTTTGCAAATAAAAACAAGGAATAAAATTAGGTTCAATGATGCCAGAACCAATTCTATTTGTGATTATTTAGAAAATGAACGGTATTGCTGCTGTTAAGTCATGTTTGAATATGTATTTTCATTCTGAAACAGCACCCCCAGTTGTTCACCAAAGCCTAAATGAAAATATTTCTGCTCTTACCTTTCCCTACCAGTGTTTAGGTATTGGTACTTTTTACAATGTTACGGAAGAATCTTGATATATATGATTAACGTTTTAGATATTGACTCACAATGTTGTTTTTTTGGCATGACTTCTCATAATAAAGAGTCGTAAAACAAAACTTTTATAACTGCCGCTACAGATACCGGCAAGCTTCTTGAATATCGGGTAGGGATTCGCCGAACACGAATTTTGACACGCCTGCGCGCTATTGGTCAGAAGCACAACTCTGACCAATAGAGCGCGCGGGCGTTCGGAAGATTCGTGCGTGCTATTGGTCACGCGCAAGTGCTCATGCGCGAACTTTCCCCATACTTTCCCCCTCTCCGTCGACATTTGTTCATCAAGTTTGCCGGTACTGTACCAGTACTAAAATTGTTGGAGTTCAAATATTGAGCGATATCCTAGTTCTTTTAAAGTGGCCTCTAAGAAGCTTGGTGTACCTACTCTTTACTTAAGAGACGTGGAACCAGCTTCCCACAGCGGGGTTTCCAAGCCAATACGACATAAATACCTTCAAGAAGCGAGCATATTCCACCCTTAAAGGCGGGCAACGTGCCTGTGACCCTAAGGGGTGCTTATGGGCGGCGGTGATCACTTATCGTCAGGTGACCCACTTGCTCGTTTGCCCCCCTATTACATAAAAAAAAGTATTTTTAAATTATAAAAAAAAAATGTTAGAAATCTACTCGTACAAGCAACGTACAAGTGCAAAATTTTAAACTAGTACTAGATTTTACTTACTTACAGCCCTTTCACACGGCATCCAGTTTTGCAGGACCGGCTTTTTACTGTATCCTGCAAAACTGGACGGTGTGTTCACACGGCAGTTCAGTTTTGCGGGATCCAGTAAAATTCGAAATTCAAAATTCAAAATTCAAAGTAAAAAGCCGGTCCTGCAAAACTGGACTGCCGTGTGAACACTGCTATATAAATATTTGTGGGACTAAACGGGATCCCGCTTTTTACTGGACGACGGATCCAGTTTCTAGTGACAAAACCGAATGCCGGATCGGGTTTTTGCAGTATCCCGCATGCGGGATGCTCGTGTGAACGCTATCATATAAACACATTCGCCATCAAACGGGATCCTGCAAAAAACGGGATCCTGCAAAAAACTGGACTGCCCGTGTGAAAGCGCTGTTAGGTTTGGACGTTTGTTTTTTTTTTTTAGATAGATAATTATACTTTATTGCACTACACATTTATCATGGAAAACATGGTAACATAATACAACTATACAATACAGGCGGACTTATCCCTAATAGCGATCTCTTCCAGTCAACCTTAGGATTGACTCAGCCAGCCTTAGATTGAGGTCAGCCATTGTAATTTTGAACGAACGATTGGCACCCCTTTTAATCAAGCCAGATAATACAGCTTGATCTTATACGCGGATCAATTTGATCCCACTTTACTACCTCGATTTAAGCGAAGCCTTTTCATGCGAGCATTAACTACAAAATGAGTTACCTGTATTCACCGTGTGTAGTGCTGGATTTATAGCTTTAATTAAAACTGGTTATATATTCGTTAGCCAGGAAACTGTCTAAGGAACTGTTCTTACTTCTCTGAGATAACCAGTTTAGTATATTCGGAAGCTTTCAAAACGAGCATGTACGTGTCGTACATACATGATGTTGAACTAATACTTGAGGCGTTTAGCAGTAATTTTGCCCGAGTATCACATAATTAAAAGCCATTCAAAAAAATATGCTCTAAATGCTTAGTGTCGCGACGTGTTTCCAATCTCAAAAAATAATAATATCTCTTGACATTATTTACACAGCGCCGTCCACGGGTGCCAGATAAGAGTATAAACATTACTTTTATACTTCTTTTTTGTAAATACATACATAATATTAAACATAGAAACACCCAGACCGATACAAACAGACATGTTCATGCACACAAATGTTTGTACCGTGCGGGGATCGAACCCGCGACCTCCTTTGTAATAGGCGAATTCCCGACCATTACACCAAATGGCTCGTCAAATACTTTACATCTTTTCAAAATCCTGATGACCGCCTATTACCTATTATAATCTATTTCCTGTCTACCCAGGAATAAATGTGGCCTTATAAATGGACTAATCTATTCTTGTAACATTTTTCTGTAAAGGAAGCAAAGTGCTGTAGAGGATTACATCTTTGGAATATTTTACTATTATATTTGGTGATTTCTCGATACGTGTTTTTAAGCTCAGTTTGCCACGCATTTCATGGTATTGTGGTATTAACATGGCTTTCTACAGGGCTATAGACTGTAAATTATCAACTATCATCTTAAGTACAAATTATTATTGGCCTAAATAAAGGAACAAACCAAGGGCCCCAAAACGCAGTTGTAGCTGGCAAGTAAAGCCTATAACTGTCTATAACTACCAATAGCATCGCCGAAGCAATCAAAATTTAATATTATAGCATTGCTCAAGGAAATCATAATAATATAGCTAGATATGAATTTCCAATTACCTTTTTATACCAAAAAATAATTCCAACAAACAAAAAACGCAGCATACCTAATTGCGCGGTAAAATTTTTATTGCATACAGCAATGCAATAATCAGAGAAAATTCATGGCCCACTAGGACTTTTAATTTTATTGCGCTCAAAATCAAAAATTATGGGGTTGTGTGCGCCGTAATATTAAAACTACAACGATTTCCTGTATGTGCTTCTAGCCATGAACTACGAATTAACGAACATACCATAAAATATAAGTGTTGTTTTTCTTGTGACTATACAGCGTGTTAGGTAACCCGAGGGACATATTTAAGGAGAGTGTTCAGAATCCGATTTAGAGTCCAATTAGCTATAAAAAACATATCCTTAATTTTTTTCATAATTATCCAAATAATTTATGTATGCATGAACTACCTAAAATCCCGTGTGCTGAGCGGCCGGTTACGCCCTAAACCCAAATTGTACGCCAGTACAATTTGAGTCGTACTTGAACGAGTGCACGAAATATGGGATTATTCTCAGTACTGTGAAGGAAAGAGTGCCCGCACGTTACGCGCATTTTCAGGTTTCGACTAAGGTTATTGACAGATATTTAACAGAGTTTATATTGATTTATATGGTATATTTTGTTATATGGTAGCATGAACTATTTGCGGTTTAAATATGTCCCTCGCATTTCCTGTCATACTGTATAATATGATAATAAATAAATATTGAATTAAAATCACTATTTAATACTATTTATTTAATCACGCTAATAAAACAATGGGTGCTAGATTAAGCAATTCACTGCGCATTATGAAGCTGATGATGAACCTTCAATTTTATTTCATTATGTCATTACAGACCACAGCTATGTTAAAAACATCCAAAAATATTCCGACCGAATATGAACCAACAGGTCAACTTTTCCTTTTCAAATATTTAATCTGAAAAGTCGGAATAACAATCATAAATTTATTCCGTTCGTCCATCCCACCTGTCAGGATTGGATACTCGGAGCCCAGTCTGAGTTGGGGGAGATTTTGGGGGTGGATAAAGTAAATAAGCCGCTTGAACAGCTAACATGACAAGGTACACGACGTGAGAAAAAGGTTTAATTTGCAAAAGAAATAGATGAATAGGGATTATTTTTGCAGCATATCTGTACTAGCACAGATTATTAAATAGTTATATAATAGTAAGAGAAAAAAATCATACTAATAAATGCAAAAACGCTTTCACACCTTACCTTCTAAACTGTGTTGATGTTTACTGCTTAAAGATTTAAATAAGACTATTCTTCAAGATAGGTTAAATAGGCTACTACTGACAAAGAAAAAATATATTTTTAAAAATTAATCGAAAACAACTTACCAAGTAAATTCACTCGTAACGACTTCAATAAAACATAAATTTAACCCATAAACCATAATTAATCGACTGTAAATCTCATCCAATATGTCTTTTCTAATTTCCTCTTAGTTAACATGCTGAGGTTATTCAGCATGTTAACTAAGTACGAATGCCAACAAACCGAAAACTAATTTTATTAATTGCTAAAATTCAACCCTAAACCCAGTAACCGCGTTCAACTGCGGTTATAAATAATTTGCTGATAGAAAGAAAGTTTAGTTAGTGTAGTACTTTGTTCCAAAACGTGATGTTAATACTCGTAGTAGCGAAACTTGGACGGTAAAACCCGCAGACGAAAAAGGGTTACCTATTTAAATGCGCCTATTACCATGTATCCCTACAAATTAATACGAGTATCTACTTGGATTTTTGACCGCCTCCGTAGGAAAGTGCCGTGGGACGGAGGTAGTGGATCTGTGGCTATGTAACCGCAATGTTAATGTGGAAACGCCTGTAAAATCGAAATGAAAAGGTTGAAGATCAGAGGAGTTCACCGTGTGGGAACACATTGAAAGTTGTTTCTTGGTCAAGTTGTCCTTATTGGAATAGACCGCAGTGGCTGCTTACTATACATATGTGCCTGGCTGCATGTATTCCCAATTTTTAAATGATTTTAGTTTTACTGGAGAATAATATTCTCCAGTTCAGCAACGTAGATATTATCTACGTTGCTGAATTGCTACGCATATTTTTCATTAGACTTACGTCAATTCAATCCTTCTCAGTAATATCGACGGTTATGAGACAACAACTATTTATAAAAACGAATTCACAAAACACGCACATTGCAAGAACATCATTTGCAAAATAAACGTTCGTAATTTGAATTATATTTATTACAGTTGTAATTCGATTGAAACAGAAGCTTCAATGCGGAATGAATTTAAGGGAACACCAAACTTTACTTCGGCAGATATTTACTTTAGGTACCTCGTACCTTTTGTGGAACAAACTCCGTTAGAAGTTGAGCTTTGACTGTGTGTATTTGACAGGAAAACTTGTGTTACAAATTATGTTATTTACCGTGCATTTCGTTCTAAGCAAAAATTGTCTTTGTACTTACAGTTCGCTAATTTGAAAGCGACGTTTCATTAAGTTGGATGAATATAATAATTTTGAAAGTCGATGAAGAAGCTTATGTGTGTTCCTTGTGACAACCGCACAATCTCTTTTCGTCTTTTACCTAAATATCGGACTAAATTCTAGGCCTTAACGCCCATTGATTTGATCGGCTGTTACCAGAGGTTCTATTCTTAAATTTTAAATTAATTCTGTTAGTAACGTGTTATTGCAGTAAATATGACGTCTTTGTTTGCGAGATGGATACATAAATGAAATAAATTATTCGAATCATTTTTAAGAAGACTTTGTAACAAAAACGTGACTACGGACCTAAATGCTTATAATAATTTAAATCATCCGAACAGATTTCAGAAATGTAAGCAAAAATACTAGCATTTTGCGTAGCACAAAAAGGTTTCGCCTATTAAGAGATAAAATGCCTGCCTTGGAAGCCTACAAAAATCTTCAAAGTTGAAGATGATAACAAAATTTTCCCTAATATTTTGAGTGAGCATTTGCCAGTGAACCATGGGTCTTTCATTTTAGATAACAGTTATTGAAGTTTTAAAAAATCTGTTAAAACGTATTATGCAAAGATTTTAGCACTACGTGGTTTTGTTTAAAATATCTGCGCGATTTCCACTTTTTGAATGACAAATGATGTAGTGCAAAACAATTAATGGCTAAGTAAATTTGAAAAAAAAAAGTGTAATATATTGGCTTGGTTTTTAAACGCTCAGTATACGAGTTACTCTAATATTCGTTGACTATTAATCTTGGAGTTGTTTGACTTCGCAATTGGCATGCATTATTCGTTCGTGTTTAAGTTTAGAGAGTTCTAAGCTTAACTTAGAATACATTCTTTAAGTAAATGGTTCATTGTCTCGAATACTTATTACGCCGTCGTGCTGCAGAATTATTGCAGCGAAGGTAAACAAGAATTTTTGCATGTTGAAGAGTAAGAATGTTTCTAGAATGTGTTGAGAAGAACTGGCTCTCTGCCATTTTGTTGAATTCTCGCTAACATGTTTGTTTATGCAAAGCACGAATTTGACGAAATTGGATGAGATTCGGGTAAGCAAGAATTTTCACGTGCACACGGAAATTCATACCTTTCTCATTGCACTTCAGTTTGCGGTTTGTTTGTAAGTAAAAAATGAACGTCGTAAAGAAAACGACGAGCCATTTGGTGTAATGGTCGAGAAGTCAGCTATTACACCAGAGGTCGCGGGTTCGATCCCCGCACGGTACAAACATTTGTGTGCATTAACATGTCTGTTTGTATTAGTCTTGAACTTGAACGTCCACCACGCATCTAATAAAGATCGCTCATTGTAAATGTATAAAATGATAAAATGAAATGGCTTAGAATCTCATTTAGACGTTGATTTTGATTTTCTTAATCGCATTTTCCGTCTCACTGTACGAATAATTATAACCCAGCAAAAAAGTTGAACCCGTGTGCCCAAAATACACAAAAAAAGTTAACAACACTCGTTTGTTTTAATTACTTTTACATTGATCCCATTATTTTCTTAATGCATTTGCTAAACGAGTTCCAAAACCCTTTTTAGGGTTGTAAACGTAGCACAGTTGGAAATAAAAATACACTCGTAATTATTGTTTGAGGTTTAACTATGCATATTCGTGAACAAAAAACGTTCGATGTAGGAAAAATACTGGCTATTTTACATTCGGAAAATTGAAACTGCTTACCTTCATGTAAGTGAAGTGAGAAGTTTTCCCTATAGGAAGAACATGCCTCTCTGCCAACTAAAGTTTATAAATACAAGGCCTCTATTCGCGACTCTGCTCGCGTGTTAAATACACGTGTCAGTTACATTTATGTAATGCATTTCTTTTTCCGAAATCAAAAATTGTTTGTGCCTACCAAATGTAATGCCTAATGTAAGACAGGTCAATACGACATGAATTAATTAAATTCAATGGCTAAGTCATAAAAAGGCATTAGACAGACTGATTTTAACATTTATAACAAAAGTATGCTTTAAACTTTTTTATGCTACTTAAATCAGTCTGCCAACTGATATAGCATAAAAAAAAGTTTAGAGCAGACATAGCTCATAATAGTAACTAGCTACTGCGGCCCATTCGTTACTAATGTAGTGTCACTTAATAACTAAGGCAGCTATTTAACAGGTTTACTTACTGGCACAAAATGTATCCTTTGGGACGAGATCAGAAGCCCTGTTAACATTAATCAACATTATGATTGCAAAACATAGCGTCTTAAAGTGACAGCTAGAATAATGATACATAACTTAGGCCTCGGCCTTGAATTTCGCGGCAGCGGGAGCGGTGGCGTGCGCAGGCGCACTGCGGTCACCGCTTGACGCGGGCTGTTAAGAGCGATACGATGCTGTCAAACGATGATCCGCAGTGCGTCTGCGTGCGCTGCCGCTCCCGCTCCCGCCCCGCTGTGTTCGATGACGGGTCTATGAGTTTCCATACAAAACATCTCGCCGCTGCCGATCCCGCTTCCGCCCCGCTGCCCGTGAAATTCGAGGCCGGGGCCTTACAATAAGTGTTCTGGATTATTTACTGTAGTTGTGTTTTACACGCATGAATAGTGCTAATGGAAAAATGATGTGGGTAGCGCAACATTATAGTGTATGAAATATCAGCATATTAACGTCACCCTGTAGTGTAGAGCTTTAACCTCCAAAATTAAAATCACATTATCGCCTGGTTTAATCAACATGTTAATTGACTTTATCTGTTATCATAACTCGAGCTGTATCCAATATAGCCTTCCGCCCGCGATTTCACCCGCGCGTAATTATTTTTTTCAAATATCCCCTCCCCCCACGTTTCTGGGATCAAAAGTACCCTATGTCACCTGGGGATAGTGTGGCTTTCCAACAGTAAAAAAATTATTCAAATCGGTTCAATAATTTCGTAGCTCATTCAATACAAACAAACAATCAAATCTTTCATCTTTATAATATTAGTATAAAAAAACGATATTTTTGCTCGACTCGGAAATTGAAACCCAGTGACCAATGTTGACACCCAATATTCTTTCGTCATTCTAAAGGCACTTTAAGTCGTTGCTATGTAAGTGATGTTCATAAAAACAAGCCGAGTCAGTGATGGGCAAAATAGACGTTGATGAAATAAGTGGTCAATCATACAATAAAGGAACTCAGATTTAGAGTCAGGGACCATTTGTTGAATGAATCTCTTGCATCATAATTACGAGTAGTTTTTTCGTGCGTTGCAACATCCTACTTTAAATGAAAATCAGTTCGTAGAACTGGTTGTGACGAAAGTTGAAATTCACTAAGAGGTAGTGCGAAGAGGTAGTGCTAAAGGTAGTGAGGTACCGCTGAAATAAAAAAAAAAAACTACTAGTTATAAGGTGAATACTGTTAGTTTCAGACGAAGGTCGAGCTTCACAAAGCACAGTTCATAAAGCTAAGTAATGTCATTTTAATTATAAAAACTTTATTGACCACACAAATTGGGTACAAAGGGCGGGCTTAACGCTAAAAGCATTCTCTACCATTGGGGAAAACAACCTTCTTTGTAATGTTAGAGTAATTCTACAAACTACGTGACTTTAATAAATAAGCGTTAAAAATGCAACTTTCTTTTGTTTCAAACAAGAGCCATATGCTTGAAGAAAATATTTATATGTTTTAATTGCCTAAGTGACAACAAGGTTATATTAAAGCACTAGCTTTAACCGGTGTCTTTGTTTGTATGAACTTCAGATTTTCACGGACCTTCATCACAGAGGTAATCAAGCGTATATGGAATAATTGTCCAAATTCCCTATTTAGTTTGACCCGCTCACTAATAGCTTCACCAACACCTCTGTACAGCGCTTTATGACGTATGCAAGCACAGCAGTACAGCGGCGTTGGTCAAGTTATAAATATAATAATTATGTACATACTAATGCCATGTTTTATACGTATCTTGCAACATAAAGTATACAGAAAGACTACAAGATCAAACAAATATTTTCAGAAAACCTGTCCGATTCCCTAAAGTTTTGGACATCATAAAATTTCATTAACAAAAGTTCAAACACTTTTCAAGTTGTTAACTCAGCTTTTCAAAGAAATCAAACCATCGTTCCACATCACTCAAATATTAACGGGACATGGATACCACAGACAATATCTCCACCGCTTCAAAATCACAGACACAGATAAATGCAACTGCGACACATCCCAAATACAAACAATAGATCACCTCCTCAAAGAATGTCCTAGATATTCCTGCCAGAGATCACAGCATGAGCTGATATGTGCACACTTCAACGTCTCGCCCTATCAAATCCATCAACTCATACAAAAACAACAAACCATTTTCTCTTTTGACCATCTCTGTAAATATATAGTTACCACACTCAAAGACTATAATAGCTCACAGCCTTAGGGGAACAATCCCTTAATAAACATTCATCATCTTATAATTAATCCCACCAACTATACTCCACAGCCTCATTAGAATTTTCATCATCAAACATCTCATACAAACTTCATAAGTCGATTCGTATCAAATAGCGAACGGCTAAACACCAAACTAAAAACAAAAATACCCCAAACGCATCTTTTAAATAAAAACTTAAAATCAGTCTTTAAAAAAAATCTCTGGAAATAAATCACCAGAGTTCAAAAAAAAAAAAAAAAAAACTATTCCCAAAAACAACAATCATTCGAACATAACAGAGCTGGCTGTGTTCCGGCAACAATAATTTGGAAGCAAGTACAATTAAAATCTAAGGCTCAAAGATCAGATGAGCTACAGTCTGACAGCACATTGAGCGACGCTTCCTGGTAAAGTCTCCCTCAATGGAATAGGCCGCAGTGACCCCTTACCATTAGGTTGGCTGCGTGCCTGTCTACCAACTGACGTTGTAAAAAAAACATATTATAGGTAAATGGGGATCGCTACGTACTTCATTTTCGCACATTGTAATATCTCATAGTCCTTGCCCTGGCAGTGAGACAGACATTAATAAAATACTAATACAAGATTAAAATCATTTCTTAAAATAGTGTTGAGTTGAACAATGTCCATCTATTCCGGAACATTCCAAAGCTAACTGCTACACTTTATGCCTACTCATTTCAGTGAAAGCACCGTTTTATAGTGTCCGAAACAGTTTCTCCTTAATTTCGCCTTAGGCAGAAATTAAGGGGCTAGTTAAGGGAAGTTTCTAAATGTTCAATGTTAGTTACCATAGCTTTCTAGGAATTCTTGTGGTAAAGGTGTTCATCGACAAAACATTTTGCCTTTGAACTAATTGCTAACTAGGTAAGCGTTACAAGCTTATCTATACTAATAAACTAAAATCGCAGTATACAAAGCACTAATTTGCCCATTTTGCTTCACGCTACGGAGACCTGGTGTGTTTATAGGAGGGACATCAGCCGGTTGGACACTTTTAATATATAGTGCCTTAGATTTTTGTAGTGGTAAGGCCATGCTGTTTTGCAGTACGAATGGGCCGGCTCGTCCGGGAAAGTACAACCCTCTCACATAACACCAGCATGAAATAATAGTGACTACTATTGTGTTTCGTCTGGTTTGTAAGAGGGCCGGAGGCCCACATCCCCCATACTCCGATAGGCCGGCAGCGCATCAGCGATCCGTTTTGGTGTTGCTGATGTCCATGGGAGGCGACTTGTTTGCCGCCTCTGACATAAAAAAAGAACAATACTCCGAGTAAAGGAGCAGAATCGTGTGTCTAACTCTGGAATCCTTCGACGTACTTAGTTGTGTCGTGTAGAGTCACTGTTAATAAAGGCTCAACTTAGGTGGTGCGGTCATCTTGTACGTGTGAACGACACAAGACTTTCGAAGTTGGTGTTTTCCTCGGAGCTAGCTCAGGGAACACGTAAGCCAATCAATTCTTGCGTGACATGGATGTTCTAACGTCATCTCGCCTCTTGTAAGATACCGCACAAAATCTGGGAAGAACTCGCGCGCCAAAGGCCTGAGGGGTGCAGAACTGTGCACAATTCATGTGCGCAATTTGAAGAAACTCGCCTGGAAAATCTAGATGCCAAGCATCAGCTGCAGAAAACAAAACCAAGAACAGTGTACGACTACACCTACGAGTACAACTCATTGGCCCAGCTGTTCTGTGTGCCCTGTAACATGACATTTAAGACTACGAGTGGGCTACCTAGCTATATGCGATCCCATCAGCAGAAGACAACACAACTTTTGACTGAAATGCCATGATTTTTGCAAGTTCGCCGTCCGATACGTCATGGAGGACATCATAAGGAGGTAAGATTTGATTATTTGTTTGTATTGAATAGGCTCCAAAACTACTGAACCGATTTAAAAAATTCTTTCACTGTTGAAAAGCTACACCTTCCCCGGGTGACTTATGGTACTTTTTATCCCGGAAATGTAGGGGGAAAGGGGGGAAAGTTAAAAAACCGTGGAGGCGACCTCTAGTGATATATTATAATTCTTGGAAGTAACTTAAAATGCTAATAATCGTGTCGTAATTTAAACTAGATTCGATGTAAGTTTTGCGAAAAAACATCGATAAAATAAGTTCTGCTTAATAACAGCAGTCGCCTCGAAGTGAAATTCACCGAGACTAATAATATTATTATATAGACAGCCGATATTTATTGCCTAGGGGTAGGACTTCCCCAATTACACGCTGAGTTTGAGCCGTTAAGTCATTACATGCGGGAGAAAAATAAAGAAAATTAGCTGCCAGTTGCGGCGATGGTTGGCCACTATCTATTCAGTGTTCATTCATCCGTCAGCTACAAAAACTTTAGTAAGATTTATTTATTTGAATCTACGCTAGTATACATTCAAAGAATCGACTGTGATAGGATTTTTTTGTGTATTATGCAAGAGGCTTTCGAGATTCTAGCATTGTTACAGGTTATAACAATAGGAGAGTTGGAGATACTAGTATAAATATAAATCTATCTTTAACTCTACTCATCTGCAACTATAGTGATCCGTATATTATCGATTTTAATTTTGCAAATACTGATGAATTTAGTATTTTCAAAGTACGGTCAACAGCACATTACGGTTAACACTTGCAGTTCGATAATAGCACTTATGCCCCCGACATAAGAGCGGTACAAAGTCCAAAGTGTTACGTCTGACGTGCTTTTGACTGTACGTAATACTAAGTGCTTATACATTCAATAGCTACCTTTTATTATGAAAATGGAAGGCGAACGAGTATGGTTACACCTGATGGTAAATAATCAATATCTGCAATTAGGTCTAAATGCGCTTTTAAAAACTATTGAAGAAAGGGAAAAATTACGGGCAATTGAGAATGGGTATGGAGAGGAAGAAGAGATGTGAAAATTTTGAACTCCAAGCCCTCACGCCTCAAACCGGCCCTGAATCCCATAAATCCAAAAAAATAAATCAGAATAACAGAAATTGTAACATCTAACTGAATCAGCCGAAAATAGAAACATTTTAAGAATATTCGCCAGTAACCACCCTCGTTATTCTGTGTACAGTTGCGTAATAATCGAAATAGTATATTCATGCCTAGACGTTCCTTGCGGTATCCGGACACGAGATACGAATTTTGTATCTCATTCCCGCCAGGAAATGACGATAACTACAATACGGTCAAGGCCGCAAAGCCATCTTTAGAGCCATCTGGTTTGAATAAGTGACTTAAATCGAAGCCAATAGATACAAATTCGATTGCTGTTGGATATGTGGTGTAAGCGTTTTTAAATATTGAAGATACAAGCTTTTACAGTTATCTCCTTTAAAGAATAGTATGGCTTATTTACATGACAGTTAGTAGCTATTGGATTACAATATTTATATTTTTTGTTCCGCTTAAAAACGTGTTTTCTGTTTTAGTTCCTAACGCGTTTCAATAACATAAAATTATATACATTTTCACTCGCCGCTTCCAATCTAAAGGTTTAGTATTAATGGTTATTCTTTAATGCTTACTCCCGTCAATACGGGAGTAAGCAAGAGATACAATTATCTCTAGAAAGAGCGGGAGTCTCCTAAAACAAGTGTAATACTTAACAAGAGACACTGTCCATATTGTGAACTTATTTGTATTGTTGAATAAAGAAAAAGAAGTATTTATTTATTATAGTATACGCCTGTACCTTTCATTTAACAATAGGCTATTTGACTACTGCTGGAAAATAGTTTTATATTATTTATTATTGCATAAAATGCAAACCGTTTTAATATTTCCTGGAGATCTGTCGTATATACGGAGAAAATCAATGTTAAAGTTTGAATTAAAAAATTACCCGCCAAAACGCAATTTTTGACAGATGACGTCACAAAAAGATAAACAACAAACTCAACAACAAACTGTGAAATAGTTTTGAAATTTATTGCATAAATAATGGTTTGTGGTGTGTTGTACCCAAATGTACAAGTACATCGATAAAGACTCCGGAAAAACTATTTGTACCAGTTCCTATAGATCCTGAGAGCCGAAAAAAGTGGTTGAGTGTAGCTCGTCGAAACCCTGAAAGCATTGGACCTAATTCAAGTGTTTATATTATGTGTGAAGATCATTTTAACGTAAGTAATATTTGTATTGTTGCGTTAGTTTAGGTTACGTTAGTTTAGGTTACGTGAAAACAGTGCGTGACACCAAAGAAATGTAGGAGTTAACATAACCTAAAAAATGCTGTCAGCTCGCACAAAATGTCTCTCCATTTTATGCACAGAACTTTAAATAAACAAAACTGTAATAACTAGGACGGTTGGGAAATAACGTAAATAACACGTAGATCGCACGATCAATATAAAGAAAAACAGAAAGCATGCACTGAACTAATGTTTACATTTTTTGTGACGTCATCAAAGTTGCAACCAATCACAGAGCGTTTTCAAACACGTGATTAAACCACAAAAAAATTTAAATTTCATTTATGTTTTTTATACAGAAAATGACCTTATTTTTTCAGAACATCCAATAAAATATGCTTTTTACATTACATTTTATTAGGATGACAACAAATTGTTCCATATTTTAAACACAGTCAAATAGCCTATTGGTTTAGGCATGAAAGCGTGACAGAGAGGCTGAAAGAGAGTCCGACAGACCGATGCACAGAGTTACCTTCGCATTTTTACTATGTATTAGTAAAGACTTGGAGGTTATACTCGTAGAAAAACGTTGTTTTAAAAGTCCGTACATTCTATAGCAAGCTATAGATCTATAAAAACTCAACCCTCCTATATATTTTGACAACGAAGCAGCTTGCGGATTTGATTTCGAAATATTTTGCCAAGCGAACCCCAACAACGACGTGCCCGATTGAGTAACAAAAGTAAAAAAGTCGCGTGTTTTGTCTCAGTAAACTACCCAGCCGCAGTTACCCGCATAAAACGAATGATTTGAGCCAAACCATTCTGCATCAGCTTATTGACATTCATGTATCGATATGGGGTGAATCGATGCATGGAGCGTACGCCTCAGTTCGCCAAATAATCGCGGTATAGTCGATCCGTTTCTTGCTTCATATGAGATAGGTATTGAACATAGTTTTCTGCTTTGTATTGCGGAATGTGCGTTATATTTTTGTACCAACGCTACCCGTTGGTTAAGAGTCTGTACATCTGTTTACACTGCTGATGAAACTACCTCCTGATGCTAGAACATAACTTTATTTATGTGAGAGATTTTAAAAACCTTGAAAATATTAATATTACTTCGAAAACCAAAAAACACAAAAAGTCAACATTTTGGCATTTGATACAAACTTATAGTCCGGACGTAAAAAGGCCGATTCAAACGAAATAAAACGTTCAAAGATGTATATTTAGCTCTCTGACTATAAATAATCCCCAAAGGGCTCAGAGGCATGTCGTGAAAAACAACTGAGCGCTTCTCCCGTCGTTCTTTCATCTAAGCAGTGACATACGCAAATAAGAATGCGTTTTTAGTAAAAAGCGATAAATCAGTTCGCCGGAACGTTGACGTAGAAAGATAAGATATGCGAGTTAAGGATAAAAGATTTTCCTGATACGTGTTAAGTGTAGTTTCTGGGAGCAGATATCATTTTACGACTTCTTTAGAGGGTCCCGGAGTAGTGATATTGCTACCGAGTGCGCACTGGGAGGAAATAAGGAGGCGGTTCGTGTGGTGAGAAGTACCTAAGTGGTTGGCGGTTTGCGGGTAAATAGAAAGTTAGGAAAGAACTGTGAAACTTACGGACAACTATAAAACATAAGACAAATAAAAAGTGCATTGAATTTTTATTATAATTTGATGTATATAATTTGTAATATTTAGACAGTATTTGTATTTTGACTGCCTTCGTAGAGCAGTTGGTAGTTGCAATTTGAGACGGCCCAATCAAGAAAGGTGCTACAAAGTGGTGGCAACGGCCATTAATTCATTCAACTCTACAAGGTACTACTGGATCCAAACTGATTGGAAATGGTCGTCTCAGCCTTTGACTTTGCTGTAAGGAATTCCCGGTAAATTTCTGACATTTGAGATGTTTTTTTAAGCTGCTCCTATTTGCCATTGCTCTTGTCGTGCATTATAATATAATAGTGATAAGATCAAAGACAGAAAAAAATGGTTAAACGTAACAAGCTTCAACGGATACATTTTCCATTTTTGTTTTTTGCAAAGTCTTCGAACTACATTACATCAAATTTTGTATAATGATGGATAACAAATGGAACATAAGATATTTTTCGACATCCGAGGCAGAAATTGGCGGAATTAATGGAGCGACTCTCGGTTTCACGAGGCCATCAATCGACGCGTAGGTTTCCCGATTTTTCGTTTTTAACAATAATGACCATTTTTTTACTGTTCTATGCATAAGTGAGGGATGCTTTGAATTTACTTGGTTATTGGTGACGATCGTCATCAAGACGATTTGTGGGTTTATTCCCATTCGTCTAACCAAGTTCGTCCCACTAGTGGGACGAACGGGAATTCTTATTTTTACTTACCGTTCGTCCTACCATCAAGTTCAGTGGGTAGAAGTAGTGCTTACTCTGAGAGAGCCGAATTGATTTACTCTGTCTCTAGTCGTCTGAAAAGAAAGACCTCTGCAGAAATAGTAATCTCTTCAATTTAAACAAATGAGATCCGAATTTCTAAAATAGAATCATAATGAAGAAGAAAGCGAGTTAAAATTTATAATTTAACATAACGAAACAACCTAGCTTTACCGTTCTGAATAGCGTGTAAGATGAAAATAAAAAGGCTTGTTATTCATACCGTATTGCAAGACGTCTCTGTTAGAATTAGTTGTTCGAGGATGCTCTTTGCATACAAGAAGCCGTCAATTCCAGATGATATCAAACTGTCAGCCGAGTTAATATGAGGGGGAAAGCTATTTTCTCACTCCATTATTTCGATGTAACCATTTAATTGGATTCGATTGAAGATAGATATCGGCGGAGCATTTTTTAATGTTTGCGGAAGTTAAACATCTTCATAATAATTTAGTCAAAATTCGGATGGGCGTCCAATTCAAATCGATGAATTGCGGTGAAGTTCATCACAATGGAATACGAAGAGATCAGACAGACATAAAGGCCATCCCATCGTAAATGGTACTGTTAAATCATCGGATTGACCACGTGGCTGAAGTAAAATAAAAAGTGGTAACAAAAATTTAATTATGTAAATACAAAGTTATTTGAATCCTATTTCAATTATTTCCCAGTTAAATGTTTTCAACACTCAGCTTTTGTATTAGCACCCTATTTATAATTCCGCCGAAGTTCAAACATCCCTTACAAAAATGGGGTAACCTAATTTCTTTATATTCATCTCTCTGGAGTTGCAGTATTTTGCTCGCGTTTCTCTCGGTTTTCGGCTACGTTTGGGATTGACGGTATAAATTATGCAGCGGTCCGCACTTTATTAGCGATAGAATTCATCACAGAGTTAGGTTACATTAAAATAAATTATTAAAACGGAAACATTCGGATATATTCGTTTTAAAGGCATCGTGTTTCAGAGAATTTCATTTACAGCGTAATTACACGTGAAATGTTTACTCTTGTTAGTATTTTTATTAAATTAATGCTAACACAATCTGCTTTGTCGTTTATTTTAACAGTACTTCAGCTTAGTAGATCCATTTTAACGCTACTATTTCGGACGTGTATATCAACTATTTAAAAAAGATGCCGCTAGATGGCGCTATGTGGCTTTTACACCGCAGTGACATTTTAGTCTACACTAATATGATGTTTTATAAAGAGAAAGGGTTTGTTTGTTTGTATTGAATAGGCTCCGAAACTACTGAACCGATTTGAAAAATGATTACACTGTTGGAAACCGCTAGTGTTCAATAAAATATACAAGGGTTAATAAATAGGTATTTAGATAATTTTTTATATTGAGCAAGGAAACATTATAAATTGTTTGGTAAAGCAATACAAGAGATTTAAAGTAGAAAGTTGCTAATAACATTTAATCTTGAATCACAATATACAATTTCGCACTCGCAATATTATTGTCTGTCGATCTCAATGAAGTAATCCCATCTCTCTCTATTCATTATAAAATTAAACTTTTCCTGTCTCGCTTTTCTTAACCCACTTGTTCCTGAATAAACTTTTTTTCAGTAATTGATCTGAAACTGTGTATACCTTATATTTATGTGATAAATAATCACAGAAAAATATTGAAAAAATTTTTTGATTTCCAGAAAAGCTGGAAAATGCCGTGTCGTAAACGACACGGTAGGGGAATCCACTACTTTGATAACTTTGTATGTAGATTTCAATAGACGTCATTTTCAATTAGGAAACCCCAAAAAAATTACACACAATATCTCAAAAAAAAAAGGGCATACACTCAGGTTTTTAAGTAAACCAGAGTGTATGATAAGATTCAAAAAAATATTTATACTAGATCAGTTGGCAGACAGACGCAGGCCACCTAATGGTAAGCAGATACTGCGACCTATTCCATTGAGGGACACTACACCAGGAAGCGTCGCTCAATGTGTTGCCACTCTGGATGTAACATCCGATCTTCTAGCCTTTGATTTCAAGTCTCTTGGCCTCCACATAAATATTGGTGGAACACAGCCAGAGCTGTTTTGGCGGCAGATTTCACCTGTGGGGGTAGCTAACCATTCAGACTGAAAAAGTCCGACCACTAACCGGATTCAAGGCGGGTATCGGACCCACGACCTCCGGGTTTTATACCAGGGCTTAGCCATTGTTCCATGGATACGGTCATAACATGTCTTGGAACGCTCCTTGAAGTAGACGGAATCGGCCCTTCGGCTTGTGGGCAGGAGTAGGTTCTGGGTCTGATGGTAAAGCTCTCAGGACCGGAGTCGATGCGCCGTCATTTGGAAAGCCGTACGGTAAGGCAAGGTATCATCTCCGCTATCATCAGAAGAATCTTGCTGAATTTGAGCAGGTGCCTTGATTTGAGACCCCGGTAGAATTCGAAGGGACACAAAATCTGCAGAGTCCTTGTCCGTAATTTCGGTATTTCAATTTTCCTGAGGCATGATAGTTATGGAGTCGGGGATTTTAGCTCTAATTCCTCGACTATCTCATGTCAAAGTCAGGGGTTTTTGTGATTTTCTGTAGCAAAATAATAAGTACTATATAGTAGCACATTTCCCTACTGTGTCTTTTACGACACGTACAAAGAAAACCTTAACTAATGCCTGAATATGTTATAAAATAACCAACTTTTTTACAGTTGCTAAGTCTATAGGAATCAAGCTATCATAATTATATCACATATAAATAAAAAAGTGTTTATTATAATATGTCATCTGACCTTGAATTACTCATCGTAAAAACCTGAAAATTTGTGGTTATCCAGCACAAAGGAAATAAGCTGCAGCACACTTAAAACACTTTGTAACTTCTAACCGAGTCCTCGATAGCCAAACGCGACGAAAAAAAATAACTTCAAGTACTCTCATATCTCTCCAGATTTTTTCAAAGTTGGTGTGTCGTTTACGACACGGTCGGGTTAAGTGGGTTAATGCGAACGGACTAAATACTTTGCATCGTCATGGCGCTGGTAATCCCGAAAGAGCTTCGTAATGACAATTAAATACAACTCTGGACTCTCAGACCCTTTTTAAAATTCGGCAAAAGTGATTTTTGTCTTGGGTTTATGTACAGAACATTGTAGCTTGAAATTTCTTTTTCATTGTAAATAAACCCAATCTCTAGAATGGAGACTTAGGGTTTCTTGATGAAGCTAGGAACATCAATTTTCTTTTTAGTCTGCATAACAGGTTATTTAAATTTTATCATACCTAAAGTAAACTTAATTCCAGGCCACGCCGTTCTTGGAATACTTTAATATTTCTTAGAATATTTTTTTCGGTCGAGATTTGAGAAAAAACTTAGAGTAGAGTAAAGAAAACTAAAAATTAAAACCATCAGAGCTAATTATTGTGACCGTAGGTGATTTGTATAAGCCTTAGTTACATACTAATAAATTGTGAAAAGAAGTTTGTATTCTTTTAAATGGCCTAGCTGTTGTAGTTGGTCCTGGTCCTGGTGAGAGACCAGGTTCACGACCGATGATAAATTCATCGGTCGTGAACCTGGTCTGAAAGGTGTGAAAGGACAGTTGTAAAGTTGAAATAAGCTTTTTTTATGAAAGGTAAGGGAAAGCAAACGAGCAAGTATGACAATTGTTGGTTAGTGATTACTATCGCCTATGGACACTTGCGACTAAAGTATCAGACATGTTACCTTAGTCTATGGAGTAGTAACATGGAGAGACCCCAAAGGGAAAGAATAAATGAGGGGCTTTCTTAAAATGGTTTACACTTGGAGGTCGAAGAGACGCATGGGTCATCAAAAAATTTACACTAAAGGCAATGACGTTCAATTTGAACGTCATTGACTAAAGGGTTATTTTTGTATGGAGGCTGGCTTATCTACTAGTCCCGCCATTTTTTTCAAAACAGCATTTCACTTGAAATTCTTTCAAAAATAGATACTAAGCATCAATACAATCATAAAATGTCATAGGAAAAAAACTCGTAGTCACATTTCCATATACATAATATAAGCAACCAAAGTTTTACTTCTCCATGTTGATTTTGCCCTCTCATATTATTGCCCTTTCAGAGTGTGTCTTATTACAACAGACTATCCACATTACCACAATTATTTTCAATCAATTTCCTGTTTGGCAACAAAGTTTAACCGGCTTCCAATAAATCCTCTCTGGTTTATTAATAAAATATCTGTGGAGACTTAACAAATGTTATTTGCAATTAAAACCACCGGATAAACATTATCCAGTATCATGAAAAAACCTTTCGTGAACGAATCAATTAATTTTAATGCCTTGCTGGCGATTGTAAAATATTTATTTCACAGTTTTGTTTGAATATGACAAAGGCTTTTTGTAACGTAGTTTTTTTGCAGACGAAAAATGATTCCTCGTATTTCATTTATTCATAAAAGTCAAGAGAGTCGTTTTGTTTGCTTTATTTAAGATAATGATGACTTTGAGAGATATTATGTATATAAAAATTATCAAATGTAAAAGTTGGTTTAATATAACTACGAAGAAAATGTTAAGACGTGAATATTACTAATGGCCGATAATATAACAAGTACCTACAATAAATAACCACCTTAAAAATTCATCCTGAGTAGTTAGTGAATCTTAAAAATATGCCGCGTAGCTAGAAACACGCCTAGGAGGTCATTATAATATTATTCGAATGTTATTTTTTTCTTCTTCTCGACATTAGACTTACGACTTTTTCAAAGACTGCTTACTCATGCAATCTTTGATAATTTCACCATAGCTGAATAAAACACTGTTTTCATACGCACCGACACTTTCAAAAATGAAGTCTCCACTTCTCGTCGTCATAATGAAACCAAGGTAATGTTTCTGCGACTTTTTACAGACCGAAATCCATTATGTGAAGGAGCTGAGTGCGGGGGTTTTTTTTATTGTCAGAACACAGTAGTTTTACGGTTTTAACGGAACGAATTATTTCGCTCAGCACCAGTGTTCTGAAATACGATGTGTTGAGAAAATAAACTAGGGAATGAAACACTATGCTAAGATTTTATGACTTTCTTGAGATTATGAATGAATTTATGAACTTCCTGGTTTCGTTCGTAATATATTTATTTAAGCCTTATTTATACTTAATAAAATAGTGGCAAACTAAAAAATTCATCGAAAGTACTGAAAAGGTCACTGAATTACATTAGTAAGTTTTAATTGTGATACAATGGAAGATGTGATAATTGTCAGTCTTATTTCTTTCAGTTTCTAGTACTTTCGAGTTTTTGTTGGCAATTAATTAAAGACATTAGTAAAAAGCCTCAAAAATTATAATTTTTTTTTTTTTTAATAATCAATTCTGATTATGCCTATTCCTATTTTTCGAAATTTCATTATTTTCCTTACAATACGGAATTGTAAGTTAGTGTTTATAAATAGAATCCATTTATTTAATTACATTCTATTTATGATGACTTTCGAACAACCTTTAACCTTTACCATTTGAATCTTGAGGCTGTAAAATCTAAATGACATAATCCTTCTGAATTTGAATAACACTTTAATAGTAATTTATTCATTTCGAGTCTGAAAGAAACCTAAACTTAATGGACAAAATAATGATGTTACGAAGTTGAACTGCAAGCTTTATGATACGAGTAAGTGGTCAACATACTGTTGTTATACTGTTCATAAGGGTTCTGCCAAAATACCAGCGCTGCTGTGCCGTTTTCTAAATGTCACAGCAGCATAAATGCTGAGGCAAGTACCCTGTTGGCCTGTTATCTAACTTAGTTTTTAAGTGAAATTGTTTTTTGTTTTATTTTAATTCTTAATAACTATTTGTGTAATCTTGTGGATTTTGTCTTTATACAAACTTGAAATTATGTTCATACCAAGCTATAAAATAGAGCAAGGTATTTTATTTAGAAGTGTTTGACCTTAAAAAAATCCTTACTTCTCTTTTTTACGAATCATATAATTATACTTCTTTCACATTTTTATTTTACCTGGCATAGGTATTTTACCTGGGTGGGACGTTTAATCGCCACTTAGTTGGCACTCGCTCGTCCCTCTCGGATGTAAAGGGGAAGCCGAGGAAGTTCAGTGGGTAGTGGCACGCTTTAGTCCCAAGTTGACACCCGGTTACTGGTGTTGCTAGCCTGCGCTTATTTTCTTACCTCATTCCCCTCCGCAAAAAAAAAGAGGCAGTGCTTTAAATTCTACCATAACTATAAGTTCCAGCTTCATACCAACTTACAGACAATAGTTATAAATCCAATTAGTGAATAACTTACAAGGCCTTGTAGCAATAAATTTGTTCAACTAAATGTCAAGTTTCCCTAACATTAAATATTCAACTTGACTAAATCTACATAACATTTTAATTGGTCGGGAAATTGAATTCCGAAAGGTTTAATAACATAGAATAATTTAATATCATCCGAATAAATTAAGGAAATAGAGCATGGTGTGTCCGTGATATATGTATACAATTTATATCACGGTCAATCATTCAATAGTAGGAATATTGAATTGTAGTTGGTTTATTTACTTGTTTAAAAATAAAACCAAATGAATAAGTGATATTATGTGTTTTTTTATTTATTGTAAAAGAAAAGCTTGAGATTAAACCTACTTCATTTTATTTAGCATTAGAAATTAAAAATCAAAGAATCAGTGATCGTAAACTTCGACGTTTTGACAGATAGCCGCAAAGATAAAACCATATGATAAAAGGCCCACTTCACAAATTACGTAATTTAGAAGAAACGCATTTTAACATTGACATTCACTTTTTTTAATTTTGTCGTATATGTGCCGCAATACGTTCCGTTTCATGTTGCAATCTCTGCTTCTTGCGGTCTTTTATAGTGAAAACTTTTTCGCGATTATTAGTTTATTTCTGTTAAATAATATTATGTGAAGTTTTAGTATTTAAATAATATTGTAAATAATAATAAACGATTACAAATAAATATAACACACAATTAATTAAACAGTTAAATACAACCCTTTAGTAGGTAATCCGTGGTTATGGTTAAGAAGTCTGCTATAACAGGTCGCCGGTTCGGTCTCCGCCGGGTCCAAACATTTGTGTGTATCAGCATATCTATTAGTATGTATTTACAATAAAAGTATATAACTAAGTAATGTTAGTCCATCATCTGGCATCCTACAAACTTTACTTAGTTTATGGATAGAATGATCGCGCTGCGTGAATAATATCCGAGAATATATTAGTTCACTGGAATTTAACCGTCAAATGTTTAATAGGACGGCCACTTGTAACATAGAAACGTAGGAAATATTATTTTAAAACAGTGTCTTATTCTATTAAAACAGTGTTAACACTGAGGTGAGAAAAGCTTTTCTTCGTTTCACAGAGAGTAAATACTTAGTTAATTAAAAAAATAAGGTAAGAATTTTCCTAGCAAGCTAGTCTATTGATTTTATGACTGCAATCTATGCAAAATTAACTGTAAAATATTTCGTTCAAAGAAAACTAAAATAAATACTAATGTAAACAGGCAGTTACTTGTTTGCTTTTCATTGAAGGAAAGAGCTCTTTATCGTTAAAAATAAATAAGCATTATGGACCTACAATACAATATTTTTTTAAACAAACATTGCATTATTTTTTGTTCAAAAAATCACGCCCAATTGGATTTAATGGTTGAAAAGTTGGCTTAAAGACTAACTTGGCTGGTTGGTGTACCTTATCATCATAGGTAGTGGATTCCTCCTACGGTAGAAATATGTGTACATGAAAAGCAAAACTTTACATTATAGCGGCCGCCGCCGCGGTTTCAGCCTCGCGTAATTTCTTTTTTCAAATATCCCCCCCTCCCCCCATTTCCGGGAAAACAAGTACCCTATGTCACCCGGGGATAGTGTAGCTTTCCAACAGTGAAATAATTTTTCAAGTAGTTTTGGAGCCTATTCAATACAAACAAACAAACAAAATATCTTTCCTCTTTATAATATTAGTATTGACTTAAGAAATGACAGTAGATAGGTACTTAGACCACTAAATCACTGAGGCGTTCGAAATTAGAAAATTGGCGTCCAATTTCGAAGAGATCAGGACGCCATTGTAATACTTTCTTTGCAGCGATCGCAAAAGCTTTCTGCTCGTTCAGTATCTCAATTAATGATCAAAAGAAACATTAAATGGCAACTCTAATAAGGCTTTGTTATTATGGCCAAGGATCGTGGTTTGTGGCAGTTCTCTGCAAAGAAGATTCTAAATATACTAATTGTCATATTGATTATAATAATATAACACGTTCCGGCGCGGTACTTTTCTCCAGAATGACAGTAAAATCTTCATACATTTTTTTGTGTCCTTAAAAATCGTCACTGACTCGCACGTCCTAGTAACGTTCATACAAACCCAACGGCCACCACCGTCGTACTGTCAATTTATATGAGAGTACGGTGGTGGCCGTAATGATGCTAAAACGCTCTACTGTACACGCATTTTTGACACTAGAAACACAAGCCTCCTTTACAGAATGACAGTAAGTCTGCTTTCTATTGGACGGCGGTCACCGTAGTGGTTTTTAGATTGATTTTTGTGAAAACGGCGGTACCCGTACTGTCATTTTGTGAATTCTACTTTTACGGCCTATGCCGCTACCGCGCCGGAACGTGATAACATGCAAATGACTATAAATGTTTATTTATATGTTATCTTAACTAAATATTCTAAATAATAATATTGTTTGAAAAAGTAAGATTACAATACATTATGTTTGGCTATAATAATAATATAAATGGATTAATGATGATGATAATCAATATATTTTTTTTCTGATTATGGTGGTAATAATATTTGTGTTATAAATGCAAATAAGGCATACCTATATAAGCCGTTTTTACAATAAATGTCCTATAAAACATTTAAAACGTATAAAACAATTAAAACGGTTTTATGACTCTTTTAAATAATTAATAATCATTAATGAAATACGATGTAATATTACCCTATGTATGTAATATTTCCACGTGTCGATTTAGGGCGTGTGAGTCTAAATATATAATAAATGTATGTATGTATATTGTAGTGAAAATGATTTTATTTTTAGTTAATAACATAATATTTTGGGTATGTAGTCTTTATATTAAGTGACTCAGGTTTGTGCCAAATGCAGATTTTAAATTGTACCTTTTATTAACAGCGCTGAATTCGCATCAAGAAAATTGCATTATTAGTTTAATGAAAATGTCATTATAATAATACATAATAATTACATATTATTATAATACCATCTTGTAATAAGTTAATAAACTTTGATAAGTTAATAAACTTGTAATAAGTTAATAAACTCTGATTAGAGGTTGATAAATATCATACTTTTTTATTATCTACTTTATTTTTATTTAATTTAAGGTTTTTACTGTGTGATACATTGCTTAAATATTAAATGTACAACTCGTTCATTTAATTATTTTAATCTTATACACTAATTTACTTATACTTAAAAAAAAAATATTTTTATTTCGTTTTACATAGTCATAAATTGTTGGGTTCTTTGGTTTCATTCTTACATAAAACACTTTTTATTATTTGTTAGGTACTCACAACTTTTTCTTAGATGGTATTTATCGTTCATTACAATAAGGTTTGTTACAAGTTTTTACATATATTATTCCTAAGATCGTAAATCGGTAAAGCTATTTTTATCGACGATCGTACAGTATCATTATAAAGTATACGATATCGCTTCTCCTCGATCCTTACATAATTTATTACAAGTGAGGGTAAATTTACGACCCTAGAACCGTATTATCTCAAAATCCGAAAATACCGTAAAGATGTTGAGCACATAAAGTAACCCTCCTTATATGTATAGGGTGCGAGTAATCAGGGGTTAAATTAATTAACTTAAGCACACATGTTAAGTCTTACCTTAATGGAGACGGGTAAGCACGACCACTTAACACGTTCACAGTAATTCATGCACACAAGCTAAATATAAGCTTCCCGCTCTTCACTCACAAGTTAGTGCAATGTTTAAAAAAAAAAGCACTACCGATTGGTAGTTTCGTCCCGCGCTTTCTCTTGCCGGTCTTCGGTCCGTAGCGTGGGAGACGGTTGAGATTCGTTCGGCTACTGAATCTACGGACACCACGCGCGTAACTCCCAACTTTTGACGCATGCGTTGCTAGCACTTCGTCAGGTGTTCGTACTGTTTGGTCCTTGAAAGTGCTCTCGCGATTATAATGTTGTTGTCCGCATCCAAGTTCTTCGAGACAATTTTAATCTCCTGGAAAGGCGCAGCATATTTCTTAGAGTTGTTTTGATTATTGAAGTCAAACACACGCCGGTTTGTAAAAATTGCGAGCTCGAAATACTTTCCTGATAAAGTTTATATCGTCAAAACATGGAATGTTAAAAGGAAACGTATAAAAAAGTTTAAATATAACCTTGCTGACTGTTAACCTCTGGCGATATGTGAGGTGTGGTAAAAAATCAGCCTATTTAATAAATAAATAACTTTGAAAATAATATTTAATATCCATAACTATCAGACCCTCCAAATGTTATCTCTCTATTTTTCTTGCTAAGGATTCACGTTAGTCAAAACTCTTATGGAATCCTTTGGAAATCCAACATTTCCATAAAAATGACACTTATAGGCACTGTATTAACAAGGACGTCTGCAAGAACGCTAAAAGTAAAGATACAATCTTGATTTTAAACCTCTCGATTTAAAACACTAGCTGAGGAAAGAAAGTCATCTTAGCAATCTGTGGCTTTCATGGCTCAATTTCAAAGATATGCAAATGAATTGGTCGTGTTCTCATCTCATCTTAATCTACCTACTATGTATGTATAACACACGCTTAAAGGCTCTGTTCACTGCCTCCATTAAAGACAACCTGTGAATGGATCCAATTTCAGTTTCCTTAATTTCCTCAAAGCACTTAACGTGGGAGCGTCGAACGAATGGTACCAAAATACAGGTATTTTTTGACACGTAGACATTTTCAAACAAAACTTTAGCCCGCTTAATGGCAGGACCTAGTTATATAGCGTCCTAAATTACACAGGATGTACGTTTTCGAGAAGCAGCGTTAAGTTGATCTCGATGTCAGGTGATGACTTGAAAGCCCGACTACCTGTGTCCATTCTGTATTATGTCCAAGGTAAACTCACGTGCGCTCAATATGCTCGGGTATTTACCAACAAGATTGCCTACTATATCATTCATCTTCGGGCGTATTAGCACTGTAACGATTAGTTGATGTAGTCGCCATGATCAAATTGGTCGAACATCATAGTCATCTATATTACCTATAACAAAAAAAAAAACTAACATGACAGGATGCTTGCTCGTGAACTGCTGTTTAAATAGATAAAGGTACGGTACTGGCTGCTACCGATCAAGCCTGCGTGTGATATGCCTCAAGTTGTACAATAAAATTGACGAGCGCGAATCCTGAGTTTGCTAAAAGTCCCAATGCGATGAACACGTGAAAATGTTTATTCTTTTTTTTACTGCCGCAGACAATTCTAGAGGATAATAGCCAGCATTAGACACGAGATGTTCAAAGTAATAAACATTACGGAGTTTTGAAGGGAATGTTGCTTTGTGAGAGGTAATTTTAATGGTAGGCCTATTAAGCTTGTTGTCATCTAACTGGGTACTTTTTCAGTAATATTTAGGGCTGGTTAATGTATGCGTAGGTGTGGAACGTTTGAATGGGAAGATAAAAAGATATGATCAAACTCTGAACGATTCAATGATAATAACTTGAAACGATGTTATTTTGTGCTCGATTGCAATTTAGTTTGGCGTAAATTTTATTTATTTTAGTTGTATGACATGTGCGTGAAATGGGTACAGGCGAAAGATGCTTCATTTTAATATTTTTGTTATATTTTTTAAATATAAATTGGGTTACGTTATATATATAAACGTGTTATAACTAAATCTATTCAGTAGTTTTAAGAGAATGAGTAACAAACATCTGTCTGTCAATACTTTGTGAGTATACCCTTGCATTTTAAATTACAATAAAATAAGAAGAGATAAAATGTTGCAGATTTTTGCTTCTAAATTTCAAGGTATCATTGTACAATTTTTATCCTATATTTAAAAAAATTAAAACAAAATAATGAACCCTAAAAACGTGTTAATTTTTACAACCACACATTAACCCAACACACGATTCTTTGCTCCTTTATTAACATAATTTAACTTTGCAATGTTAACACTACAGCTTACCTCGGTTTTTACCCGCGAATGGCTTTCATATAACTCGAATTTACGGCCTTTGTTCATAAAATATGCCAAGGGCCGTAACTCGCAACCCTTTGTAAGTACACAAAAGCTATGTTGACGTAGCCAGCTCTGACCAACTGGGAAAGTGAAAAACAAAGTGATACGTAAGCACTAAAACGTACCAGCATCGCTTTTACCGTATAAAGGAGAATATATGCCTATATAAGATATAACATGCCATAGTTTCACTTAAATATCCAGCGAGTAGCGAATCTTAAGAGGGAATGGGCAGGCCACGTCGCCCGCAAACATGACTCCTGGTGTAAGACGGTTGTTGAGTGGAGACCATGGGGAGAGAAACGCCCGGTAGGAAGACTCCAAATGCGATGGAGTGATGATATAAAGAGGGAAGCCGGATCGATGTGGATACAGGTGGCTCAAGATAGGAGAGACTGGCATGAAAGAAAGGAGGCCTACACCAGGAAAATGGTAGAGAAAGGCTGAGAAGAAGAAGAAGAAGATGCGTGAAACGTATAATTACTTAGAGAAGATCTACTAATTGGGCCACAGAAGCCTCTGCTTCTGTATTAGTAAGTCCTGACTTTAAATACAACAGGGCTAAATGTTTGCTTATTTCGAGGTATTTGAGACCGGTTGATGATCTGGAGTAAAACCCAAATATGTTTGGTAGAGCCATGCAATATCCGGCTCGACCGGGGAAGAATTACACTCTCACAGACGATCAATGTATGAGTAATAATAATACAATATATAATAGTAACTACTATTGTGTCGTCTGGTTTGTGAGCGGCCCATACCCCCCACACCCCTAAGGCCGGCAACGCATCAGCGATCCCTCTGGTGTTGCAGATGTCCATGGCCGGCGGTGATAGCTTACCATTAGGCGACCCGCTAGCTCTATAGCCCTTAACCTACCCCCTTCCATATTCCTTTAAAGGCGGACAACGTACCGTAGACCAGTAGCAAGATCACTAACCCGTTTGCGCTATTAAAAAAAAAATAGGTTTCTTCATGCATGAAATTTTGAATTTTCAGATACATTAATCATGCGGTAAAATTAGTTTACTAGAGATACGAGTATAAACGTATTTATAATAGTAAACACAATAAATCCAATTGCAGATCCACCGTACATTTGGTCAGTGAGCAAACAGCCCGGTTACAATATTACGCACACATGTTCCCGCGAATTCACTCAGCGAGAGCTTGGTGGATTTGATTATGCCTACTAACAGGTTCATTTGAGCAGGCAATAATCATTTATTTACTGCGGTAAATGTTGGCATGTTAGTAATTTTGCTTTTGATGTACGAGTGTTTTTTCCACACATATTGCCGTATATTAATATGAGATCTAATTTAATTCACGACGAAACCTATCGTTATGGAAATGATCTGAGCAAAATAATAAATTGAAGATTGGTGTGGACATCCTGGGGTTACCAACGTTGATAAATTCTTACATTATAATGAAGAATTATTATCAGTATAAAGTCTAAAATATGATTTTATGTAAAATTTGAATATTTTTTACCTGATATATAGCTTAGGTTTATTACACTAAATATTAATAATAATTAATTATACTTTGACGCTAGTAAGAGTTATCTTCATTGTATAGGTATTCAAGTTATTTTACACAAGTCACTTTGAACGCAATCTTTTGTTGTCAATATTAAATTCAACTTTATTTCTATTACTGGGCCATACCTCAGAATTCTCGTCCAATTTCCGATGAAACAAAAACAATATCCGATCAGAGTCACATTTTGATTACTATTCCCTCGACTTTATTACGAGAGAAAAGACAGGTATTTTAAAGAGCTTAACTTTATTTCAGTGTAAATTATGAGAAGATGATGATGTTTTTTTAGATCTTTTCTTTTAAGACTGATCTAAGTAGGTGTATTAGGATGATTCAGACCACCACATCTAGCTAGCTACTTAGGCCTAGGACTCGAATTTCGGGCAGCGGAGCGGCAGCGGCGGCGGCGAAATGTTATGTATGGAATCCCATATACCCGATCTCGAATACAGCGCGGCGGGAGCGGGAGCGGCAGCGCACGCAGGCGCACTACGGATCACCGCTTGACAGAATCGTACTGCTCTTGACGGCCCGCCTCAACCGGTGACAGCTGCTGTCACCGGTTGAGGCGGGCCGTCAACTGCTGCAGTGCATCTGCGTGGGCCGCCGCTTCCGCTGCCACCCCGCTGCCGCGAAATTCGATGCCTATGAATATTCTCAGTGTATTATTTATTTTCTTGAATACATTTCCAAATAAACAATCAAATCAGAAACAAATACGTACAAAGTAGCAAAGAAAAACCAATATTAGCCATTTATCGTAAATCGCCCTTACCATTTTCACCAGTTTATGTTTTATTTTGCAAATAAATTCACTTTTATCACAGGTTAATTTCCTTTATCACTTGATATTGGCGGGATTGCGTGATTCAGATACGATAATAAATAACCTGTTTAATAAGGTAGATGGTCATTAGTAATATTTTTAAGGTAAATGTTTTCATACATACCGAGTATGAAGGGTGTGTAGGGGAATTAGGGTAAGTAAAACAGGTAATGGAACAAACTATTTTAGTCGCAAATCTCGCACAAAGTATTGCCAGCCTGCGGTTGTGGTGATTGACATTATTCTTCTCCGCAAAATAAATGCATATTACAGTCTTATGAAAGAGAGTTGTTCTATCCATATCAGTTAAAGAGGACGCGTAAACAGAGTGAGAAGAAGGCGTCCCAAATTCTCGCTCAAACTAAGCAAGGCATGTAGGTACTATGCGGGCTACATTCTCACACTAAGCATCATGCAGCATACAGCATACCCGACAATGAGCAATAAGCCGTCTAACTGCAATAACAGGCTGCAATCGGCGCGACCGGCTGCCGTCTGAAGGCGGATTGCATCTTTTTATTCATGAGCTGGGTTTGTCGCGCGTCTGTGCCGGGAATTAGAGATGACGGGTTATACAGCGCGCTTCGCGGGTCTTTTGAAGGCGTGATCCTGCAAGTTTATTTAAATTGTTTTTAAATTTATTAAACGATCATAATCTATGTTGTACAAATGCTTTAGATATTTTTTTAACTCGGCGAAGCAACGAATAATATTTCACGTTAGCTCGCCGAGTTTTTATTGATTTCAATTTTCTTTGAAAACTTTTCTGCTACTATGAAGAATTTTGATGGCCTAATTTTGTACTCCTTATAATAAAATGCAAGAATAATTAAGTATGTAAAATGAGAAGTTATGAGGAATTTACAGTAATGCTTACCTACCTATGACACACATATTTTTAATGCAGTGACGAATTTACTTTGTGACGATTATACAACGACTGCGATCATTTATTATGAGTAAAACTTTAATTTCATTAATAAGAGACGATATTTGATAAAACTTATCCGGCCTAGTTAATTACTATGTACTTACAATGCAATATAAAAAGGCTTAATAATCTTTCGCCAAATCAAAATATGAGCCTCGAAATCCGCCGTACCAAAGTTCATTAAAGGAATTAAGTCATTATTACAATACCACGAAATGATATTATTTCAATAAATACTATAATTACTAGATAAATAAGTGTTAAACAGGATTTAATCAAGTAGATAAACACGTTGCAGAAATTAAAACAGTATAATGAGATCGGGTCATGAGTATTTAATCTAGCTATTGTTATAACGCTTTACGCACTTTATTGTTTGTATGCAACTGGATAATTTCATTTGAATAGCTAGTTAATTTCATGAATTTAAGTTACATCGTTCACTCGTGTGTCATTGTTATTGGAAAATCCGTATAAGTACTACACGTTCGTTTACATTTAGGCTAATTAAGCAATCTGATTATCCGTTATAACTAAATTTGTGATTGCTAATAGTGTTGTCTCTGGGTAGTATTGGAAAAAATGGTGTTTCTGTGATGACAAAATGATAAACTAGAGGGGGGGCGCTAGATTTTGGCAAATGAAAAATTGGGATAGCATATAATACAACTGGACAACACATCAAACGTATAAAAAAGTAAATAAAATGTCCAGGCTATTTTTTAGGAGAACTTTAAGCAATACAACTTTTAAAAACTGGTTAAACATGAGCGTACTTGTGGCGTAGAATGCGAAAAAATAACCATAATTCTGGTGTGAAGTGGAAACCAGGGACGTTAAGTGGACAGCACACGGCCACAGTGGTGCATTATACGCATTCTCCTCTAAAAACCAGTATAAAATATGCAACTGCAGAACATTTTTTTCAAATTGATAATGAACACTAAATATTACAAAATATTCGACAGATTCAGTACTTTACCCACAAACCTGCGGTGCTTTTTGTCCTGCATAAATACACGTAAAAAGAATAATCAACAAAGAACAATTTACCACGCGAAATATCTGAACAATTTCTTATAAATAAATAAACATCACGGATGCTCGCTTCACGTTGCCAAAATCTTATACCGTCGTATAAAATAACATTTCCCCGTTATGTATGCATAAAACTGGAAGATTAACCTCTTTATGTACATAATAGACTGGTAGCAAGCCTTAAATTATTTAGTGGAACTCATAAGAAGCCCCGAGTAAATTACGATTGCCGAAAATATGGTATTTTACTTTATAACGAGTGTAAAAAGAACCTCGACATATCCAGAACCGTAGTGTTCGTAAGATCAATACGAACATTTTTTTACTATAAAACATCCCTGGGAAATCAAGGGTTTCCAAGATATTAAGCCTCAAAGTCGCCTTTGGTTTGTTGAACTTATTGCAATTTCGTGTAATGTATCGTGTTACCGATATTTCGTCCAAAGTAACTTGGTTGTTATTTCAATAAATTATTGAGAAAACAATACTGCAAAAAACGAATATTCAATGTACACGCTCCAACTCCAAACGCCCGCGCGCGCTCATACAGCTGATCGCAAATCGATCGATATCGTGGCGAGGTCATTGCACTGCGAGTGGTCGGCCGCTTTATGATATTTATCCTGAATTCAAGCTCTCTTCCAATCTAGCCAACATGTACCCATCAGAACTGCAAAGATTAGTGATCGATCACAAATCGGAGCTGTATTAAAAAACCCAACACAAACACTGGTCGACCCGGGAACCGAACTCAGGACGCTAAAATCACATTAAACCATGACGCCTGAGGCTACAAGGAATTTCCTACCTACATCTACAATTTATGATGTCTTTAGTTACAACGTAAAAATTTACTTGAATCCTGAACAAAAAAGATGCGATTAACACTCATTTATCATAAAAAATTCCAAAAAACCATGTTTAGTCTATCACAATTATTTTATTAAAAGTTATACACGATTAACGAAATTCCATCCCGCGCGCACTCTACAGCTGATCGCAATCAATTGATATCGTGGCGAGGTCATTGCACCGCGAGCAATCGGCTGCTTTATGATATTTCTCCTAAATTCAAGCTCTCTTCTAACCTAGCCAACATGTACCTACCCGTCAAAACTGCAAAGATTAGTGATCGATCACAAATCGGAGCTGTATTAAAAAATCCAACACAAACATTGCTCCGAACGGGAACCGAACTCAGGACGCTAAAATAACATTTAACCTGAGACACCACACACAAATTAACATTAGCCGCCTGAGGTTACAAGGAATTTCCTACCTTCATCTACAATTTATGATGTCTTTAGTTACAACGTAAAAAATAACTTTAATCCTGAACAAAAAAGATGCGATAATTAACACTCATTCATCATCAAAAATTCCAAAAAACCATTCCAAGAAAGGAATGTTTAATCTAACAAAATTATTTTATTAAAAGTTATTAATTAACAAAATTCCATCCACTCATTCGTGCATTTTCATTGCTCTCAAAACTGCAAACAAATTTATTGATAGCCAAGTAGGTACCTACGCAAAGAATAATACCTAAAAAGGCACATCCCATCAAATCATTACTCTACTTCTACGATAAACAGAATTATCCGGTAATTCGGCAGAACATTATTCATCCCTAAAATAAGTAGTCGTACATACTAATTTTCAATCAAAACTGATAGCTAAGAAGCTCATAAATAACTAAAAAGTCAAAATTCTAATAATGCGCGTGTATTGGTAATATTGGTATTTGGCGGTGCGCCTCTTTTATGTTCAAACGCGCGCCGACACTCCCGCGCATCGCCTTTCGGCGCGTGCCCAGGCGACCGCTTCGCGCTTCTAACAGAGCGCGATAGCGCTAGTGATGACCCAAGTGTCGATACAAAACGTTATGCCGATATTTTGATATGATGAGATCTTTTATGTAGTACAAGCGATGTTGTGACAAAGCACTTAAGTGTGCATTAAATGTTTATTAAAATTCAGATTAAATTATTTGTTCAGTTATTAAATTTCGAGTACAGGTACCGGCAAACTTCTTGATTATCGGATCGGGATTGCGGAGAACACGAATTTAGACACGCCTCGCCTGCGCGCTATTGGTCACGCGCAAGTGCACATGCACGTACTTTCCCCATTACCGTCGACCGATGTTCAACAAATTTGCCAGTACCTGTACCTAAGAATTCAATGAAATAATTATTAGTGACGCTTCGATGGTCTAGTGGTTTAAGTATCGGGCCGTGATCTCGGGGTCCTGGACTCCATTCCCGGGTCGAGCAAAATTTATGTCGGATTTTTTGGACACAGCTCTGGTCTGTATTTCATTTGTTATTCATGATAATTTTACTTCAACAGTTATAACATGAATACTAAGTTTTTAGGAAAATGGTATGGATTAATAAATGGGATTTTATCGCAGGTTTGTTATTTGTAATTTTTGAAATTTATTTTCTTTATTAATAATGGTTTTATAATTTCGCTATCATTTTGTAATAAAGTTTTCACCTAGTAATTGAAGCGACACAAAAGAAACCAATAAAATTAATTTTATAATGAACAATTTATCGTATTTTTACTTCTTGACTGCACATCTCTAATGTAGGCTAAAATTTTTCGGGAAGCAACCTGCTGAGTGTTTGTTGAATTAGTTCGGTTCAGGAAGCAAATACGTTTGGACGCATTGCTTGCGTCTTTGAATGCATTTGTGTTTTCGGGTTTTTAGCGATTATTAACGGTTTATTACTGTGATTTGTTTTGTTGTTAGGCAGATTTAATTGTGCAGTGTTGTGAAAGTGAAAAATGTTGTTCTGTGAGTGAATAATGTCGGCCTATCTCGACGGGTGTTGGCAGGCCGATTCGTACGGTAGCTGAGGCTTCCTCAGTCAGTGATACTGGCAGTGATGCGGGATAACCCCCGATTGGGAGTGCGGAGTTGCGGACGGCGGCTCGCGTGCTCCGTCGGGGACGGGGCCATCCATCATGCGCGTCATGTCGTATCTCATACAACAGTGGAGGGTGCTGAAAAGAGATCGACAGCGGTCGTACATGATACGCATGGTCCAGGCTATTGTTCCAGGCAACGCTGCGTGACGTGTTAGTTATTGCCGTTGGATTCTACAACAGGAGGTTGCATACACTGGCTTCACATCGCGAATCATTTACCAACAAATGGCATGTGGATGTGCGCGCGAAGGAATGCTGGGGCTTGTGCATCGTAACACTTTGCTGCGAGCTCGAACTTGTCTGCACGAAGAAGGGCGACAATTCGAACCGTATCTGCTTCATGTCGAGAGGCCACTTCCTGGTGAGGACGACGAGTAGGTAAGTACTAAGTGCTATTGCCTAATCAATGAAATTTCTATTGATATCACTGATTTCTTGTGTTTTGTTCTTTTTGCGAGTGATAATAATTGGTGAAAAAATGCCGATATCGTACCATTAGCTTAAAAAGTCATATTTCTAAGGAAAATTGGACAAATAATTGTACACATTATCATTAATAATAATAATTTCTATTACTTTTTTTTCTGTATTTATCAATTTCATCATGTCGTCAGTCGATTTGAAATTTGTGCAATTTCCGATGGCTGAGCAGTCTTTGTTTGATTGTGAGATTTTTAATAAGTGAGGTCACTAAACCCTTTCGCAGTCGGTCGGCATTCGAGTGTGGCAAACTTATTAGATTATCAATTCAATAACTCTTAAAAAATCTTCACTTTTACGTACGATTTCGATGCTTCGATAGTCATCATACAAAATGTGCTCTGCGGGATTCCGACTTCCGTACGCAAGTCGTGTAGGAGTCGTGCAAATACGATTTGAGTGAGCGAGACGGGTGCGTGGCGCGTGAGGCGAACGAGTGCGCGAAGTTCATTGCGCGTAATAAATTATTGTTTTTTTAAATACCTAAAATAAAAAGAAAATTTCCCCAGAATATTAATGCTGTCAAATAATTTTAATATGTATGTCACACGGATTTTTAGCGGTTATGTCGGGGTTTTTTTACACCGTGTATAAGAGAAAACGGGTTCATAATAAAAAACATTAAACGTTTTAAACCTTATTATATTTTAAGGAAAACATGACGTCAAAAGCTCTTGTAAAGACAAAAATGTCAACTGATTAATGCAATATTAGTTCAAAATTATGCATTTGTTTACTAATGTTAAATATACTTTATAAAGAGGAAGATTTGTTTGTTTGTATGTATGTTTGTTTGTTTGTATTGAATAGGCTCCGAAACTACTGAACCGATTTAAAAAATTCCTTAACTGTTGGAAAGCTACACTATCCCTGAGTGACTTAAGGACTTTTTATCCCGGAAATGTGGGGAGAAGGGGGGGATATTTGAAAAAAGAAATTGCGCGCGGGTCAACCCGCGGAGGCGGTCACTATTCTGACAAGAGAATTACGAGGAACTTATCTGACAGCAGTAAATAGATCCCTGAAACATTACTTCCAGCCCTTCCGTGTGATTTGCATACAATTTTAAAAACCAACTAATATTATAAATGGGAAAGTCTGGATGTTTGGATGTTTGTTACTCAATCACGCCTAAACGGCTGAACGGATTTAGATGATATTTAGCACACGTATAGTTCTTAACCCGGATTAGGACATAGGCTATAAAATTCATACGGGAAACGTCTCATTCCCGTGGGATATTTAAAAAAAAAGAAATTACGCGCGGGTGAAACCGCGGGCGTAAAGCTTGAGTAAAATAAAATTAAAAACTAGTTAATTAAAGGAAGGTTGAATAAAGATTTTTATTTTATAATAATTTACTAAGACTCTTTCAAAAATGTAAGCAATTACCCCAATGTTCTAATTTAAATACAAAAAGTATAAAGAACGCGTTTCATACAAAACTTCAACCCTTTTAATGCAAATTATGCTAAGATCAAAGAATATTGTTTCGCGGACCTTTCGGTTTATTCGTGCTTAATATCTCTTTGAAAATTTCAGGATTAGTATAAATATAATAATGTCCTCCGTGTCTTCGGCTGCGACGGCCAATCTTTACAATCAACCGGTTACGCAGGATATATCATAGTAGTGCGCAAGCACAGGTGGGCAGGCCATGCGCCCGCAAATATTACTCCTGGTGTAAGACGGTTGTCGAGTGGAGACCATGGAGAGAGAAACGCCCGGTAGGAAGACTTCAAATGCGATGGAGTGATGACATCAAGAGAGAAGCCGGATCGATGTGGATACAGGTGGCTTAGGATAGAAGAGACTGGCATAAAAGAAAAGGAGGCCTACACAAGAAAGATGGTAGAGAGAGGCTGAGAAGAAGGGAGAAGAAGAAGCACAGGTGTACTCCAGATTCCATCACTCTCATAACACGGTGGAACAGCAGTCTGACACGACCAAAGAGAGATCAATTTATTTTGGTCCGACCCGGGGTTTGAACCCAGGACCCCTGGTCGCTTTAAACTGCGACCTGCTAGCCACTGCACTACTTAGACAGTTAAATAATACAATAAGTATACGTATATTGTAAACGAATAATCGCAGGTCTAAAAGTACCTATATAAAACGTAGGTATACTTGAGTATTTTCAATGAACGCAATTTTCCGTTTGTATTCACTGAAATGGGTTTTGTAACGGTTTGTTGCTTTATTATGGAAATGAAGTATTTAAATATCGTTAACAGTACTCGCTTTGCAAAATACATAAAAACAAGCTCAATAAGAAGTCGATTATTTTAATTCAGTCAAAGGGCTTTGGGGTACTAAATATAATTTTATTTTACGATTTTCCTTAATTTTTTTTTGAAGTATGTATTTAGAAAATTTTAAAAAAGTATACCAGTAATAGAATCATATACATAATATGTTTTCACGATTACCGATTTTAATTAAATTTAATACAGACAGACTTTGGGAAAGAACTTAAATATATATTGGACAATATCACATATATTGATCTGACCCCAAAGTAAGTAGCGTAAGCACTTGTGTTATGGGCGTCAGAAACACAAAGGTACCACAAATATATACTTAAATACTAATAAACATCCAGACACAGAACAGACACAAATGTTCATCACATAAGTGTTTGTCCTGGGTGGGATTCGAACCCGTGGATGGATCGACGAGATCGAGAGCGTAGAAATACATAGTTAGGGCAAATGAAAAATATCATATTCATTCGTATACGTATTTCAATAACGTTGTTCAGTTGTACACGCAAACCCGTGGCGAAAGGAAAGTAATAGTACAAGAGTAACAGTAGAAAATAATAAAAAAGAAAGTAGTTATCAGTCTATTAATGTCCCACTGCAGGGCAAAGGCCTCCATTCTTGAAATCAAATTATCGTTACAATGATGGGTATTGGCTTAATCACCACGCTTGCCAAATGCGGATTGGTGATCACAAACCCGAGCTGTGCCCGTAAAAACCGACACAAAGTAAGCTCGACCCGGGAATTGAACCCAGGACCCCAAGTCGCGGCTAGGTACTTAAACCTCTAGACCATCAAGGCGTTAAAGAATAATAAAAGGGTTAAAAATGAATGTGTACATTTTATCGCCACGACAAAATATAAATGCTGTTCACAAATAATTATTTAGCAGAATTGTTATTAATAGTAAGCAGTATTAAGAAAAGGCTAGCATTTGTAGTAAATGTTTATTCATGATGCCCATAAATAGGTACTGGTGATACAATAAATTTTACTTTACGACTACTAAGCATGAATGCAATGAATACTTTTTTAACCGTTTTCGTGGAACTGTGATAGAGCCATAATGGCTCAAGCCAGCTTGTGAAGGGTTTGATTCCCATCTGGGGTCAGTTGGTTTGGTTGTTGGTAGTAAGTTACTTTTAGAGTCTGAGTGGCCAGTTTTTTTTTTTATTATAGGGCGGGTCACCTGATGGTAAGTGATCACCACCGAATTGGGGTCGCAGACACGTGGCCGGGCCCGCCCGCCTGTAACTACAAACAAAACATCCAGTAGTGGTAGAGAAAATATAACCCATCGATGGTCTTGTAGTTTAAGCACCGGTTGTGAGTGATCATTAATCTGCATTTAGTAAAATAAGCGCAATCCGTATTTGGTGGTTGTAAGAAATTCCAGGAACTGAGAAAAATATTTTGAAAAAATTCCTTATTCTAAAATTTCACTAACAGAATTTTCAGAACTTTTAGAACATGACATTTAAAAGAATTTTTCTAACATAATTTATCCAAGGAATTTATAGTAGAGAAAAATTGGTGTCTCCTTCGCTTAAGAACATCAAATGTACGGTCCGTTCCCCTCGAATTTCCGGAACGGGATAGCCGCTCTAGGGCAGTCAAATGCAAATTCTACTATTTACAAGACTGTGCAGTAGTTATATAGTACAGGAGCTGGTCACTGATTTAGTTTTGCAGTTTCAGTCAGTCAAAGGAATTTAAAATTTTGGAAATGGCAGACTCAAAATGGATGGTTTGTACTTGTCATGGTTCTTGTGTTCTGTGATTGCTTGGTTTGCTTTTTTGAGTGTGCTTTGATACCTTATAACTAAAAAGAGGATCTATCCATGTGTGGAAAATTATATTTAATTGTTTATTAAATGTAGTGTTAATTATAAATTTGAAAATAATCAACATTAACTTTGCACAATAAGAGACATAATACATCAAAGTAAAAAAACATGAAAATTTGAAATATGAAGTGTTACTATCCCTAATGAACTCTTTAAATGTTCGGAACTTTTATTACAAGGTTACTGAGTCCTGCATGAATATTACTAAAACTTAGCTATTATTTTATTTTTGATTTATTATTTTCGTTATCTGCGCTATGTGCATTTGTGAGTCAGCTCAAAAAAAGCCTAATTAAGACATCCGAGAACAATAGTGACCTCCCGTACTATTTACTCAGGAATTGTGAGCATTACTCTTCGTTTAGTTCCACCGGATTTAAATGCGCCAGCTGTGATTATCACGGAGGATGCTTGCACTAAGCGCTCAGATGTGATAAGACCGTTTATATCTCGGATCCACGCTTATAAAGGAAGCTCGACAATGAGATCTGTTCCAGTTTTTATCTGGGATCATTGTATTTGTATAGTTAGGATTGTATGAATGAAGGATTCCTCTTTACACTCGTAGTTGAAATTGTAAAGAGGGATGCTGGAGGGTTAACTCGACTTTTTGGTTAATCTTATACCAACAGCTTTCTAAAGCGTGATTTACACTAATACATTTTTTTATTTACAAGATTGATTAATGCAATTACAAAAATATTAATTCTTGATGTCCAACCAAGTTGCTAATGATTATTAATATTTATCATTGCAGCTTAAAAACGGACGAAGTTACATAGAAAGTAACGGGTTTGACGCAAATGGTGCACTTCGCAACTGGTACACCATGCTCAAATGGTGCACTTCGCAACTTGTGCACTTCTCAAATGGTGCATTTCGCAAATGGAGCACTTCTTAAATGATGCTTTTCGCAACTGGTACACTTCTCAAATGGTCCATTTCGCATTCACTTCGCAAAACGTGCAGCTTATTAAGATAAGTGGAGATTTGGATGGGTAGTCTAAAAATGAAAATATATTTGGTTTTACGCAGAATGTTTTATAAATAAATATAATACATTTTTCAAGTACTAAAAAAAAAATTTTAAGCACATTCGAATAAATACAAATACAAATAAAAATTCATTTATTAGCATGAAAAGTGGTATAACAGATGTTAGATTTATTTAATTGATCGCACAATTCGCCAGAACCTGGCATGCAAAAGTTCTGCTTACACTTATTAAATTAAATTAAATTACATTATTGATAGAGATGTAAATTACGTTGTACTTATTTTCAGTAATGGTAACCCAACATACATGCGATGCAAAACTAAAAGTTTTTGTACTTAAAAAATGTATGTTTATTATATTATTTATAAAAAACATTCTGCGTAAAACCAAATATATTTTCATTTTTAGACTACCCATCGAAATTTCCACTTATCTTAATAAACTGCACGTTTTGCGAAGTGCACCATTTGCCATTTGCGGAGTGCACCAAATGCGAAATGGACCATTTCAGAAGTGCACCAGTTGCGAAAAGCATCATTTGAGAAGTGCTCCATTTGCGAAATGCACCATTTGAGAAGTGCACAAGTTGAGAAGTGCACCATTTGAGCATGGTGTACCAGTTGCGAAGTGCACCATTTGCGTCAAACCCAAAGTAACTTTCCACCCTTTTACTCTTCAAGGGGCGAATTAAAACACTTTTTTCATGATCACCTACACTATAATATATTTTGCAAAATTTTAAACTTCTAATCTTGGTATTCATTCATAGCAACAGTAAAGTGTAACCATCCTGGATCATAATATTATTCACTTTCAAAAGTTTCCCAAAGGACATTTTGCTGCACTTAAAGAAACAGGTGCTGTTCAAGCAAGTGCCACATGCAGACAGCTCAAAGGTAACAAATGCGTTGTTGAAAATAAGATGCCACGTCTGAATTATTATTTTCCCTATTTTCAAACGCTCCGACTGTCCCTTTTCACCGGACGTGTGACTACGAACTCCATATTTCGAAATCTTTACGGACAAGATTAAAAATGGTCAGTTTTATACTAGTTTTTTTGTACTTATTATGCACAGAAATAATCAGACCGATAAAAAAGTTATTCATGCTCACGAATGTATGTACCGTGCGGGGATCGAACCCGCAATACCTGGCCCAATGAAATCGAAATTACCGAAAATTAAATATAAATTAATTTCTTCATATTCAAATTTGACGATCATGATTAAATTGTTTTAGTTCCTCTGTGAATTACAGACGTCAAATCAGTCGCTCTAATGTAATAAATAACTTGATTTGCCAAAGACCTGGAGTATACTATGACTAGATCGGTACTAAACGCTTAAAAAAGAGAACCTTGTAAATATGTGTCCTTATTAGAGGAGTTTGGAGTCAAATACAAGTACATAATACTCGCATATAAACATATGTTTTCTTTTTTCTCTGTTTTGCACTACCCTTTATTATCTGTTCACACTATTTTTCATACTTTCCTAAGGTTGACTGGAAGAGATGGCTATTAGTGATAAGTCCGCCTGTATTGTACAGCTTTATTTATTAGCTTTATTTGACGAGCCATTTGGTGTAATGGTCGAGAAGTCGGCTAATACACCAAAGGTCGCGGGTTCGATTCCCGTACGGTACAAACATTTGTGTGCATGAACATGTCTGTTTGTATCGGTCTGGGTGTTTCTATGTATAATATGTATGTATTTACAAAAAAAAAGTATATATGTAATGTTTATCCGTTGTCTGGCACCCATAGTACAAGCTAATGCTTAGTTTGGGGCTAGATGGCGCTGTGTGAATAATGTCCAGGGATTTATTTACATGTTTTCCTATGTTTTGTGCAATAAGGAGTAGTTACATGTTTTCCTGTGTTGTGCAATAAAGAGTTTCTACGAGTATTTTGTTTCCGGACTGATTTCGAACCATCGCATTATAGCCACCCTACCAGAAGCACCATCTTGATCTTTCACTCGGGCGTAATTTATTCTTTCCTCGGATTCAGACGAACTAACTCTTTGTTATAAGTGGGATTTTATACGATCCGCAATAGGATTCCTCTGCTATGCGGAATGTTTTGGTATTCGTCTCTAATGCAGTGGGGTGTGTCGCACTGGCTAATGTGTTTTCGGAGCTGGGGACTCTTTTAGTTTGCTAATGCTAATGGATAAGTCCAACTATTTCAAACCGTAAAATCTCTTAAGAGAGATTTTACGGTTTAAAATAGTTTTAAGTTGTAGTATTGCATGGCATAAATGAAACATTTTCCACACACTGTTTTTGGTGTAATGAATGTCAAATCATATAAATACAAAAGTTACTTATGTGACCTAAATTACAATTATGGTCTGATGCATTGATGATTAATTTACAAAGAAGCAATGAAAATATGTCAAATTGCTGCCACACTCAAGGGTGATCCTAACAGCCGAATTTTGCGGTCTACGGTCATCTAACTACGATGGGTTTATAATTGTGCACAATGAGTGCATAAGCACAGTGGTGTCTTCCGTATTCCCCGTACACATAGTATTATGACACGCGGACGGCAGTCTGACATGAGTCATGACCAAAGAAAGATTAGGCATACGACCCGTTGGTCCTAATTGCTTTTCGAGGCATACTGCCACTTACAGACTCTAAACTACGCCTGAGATTAGTAAGCGTGAAGAAGCACCTTGCGGGCCAGTACTGCAGTGCCAATGGATAGAACGCATCGGCATTGTGCCTATTGTCATAGTACTTCGGCCTCCCCTTTTGCTTACCTTAAGAAAAAGGCTGTCCATTTTTTTAATGGTAAGCAAAAGGGGAGCAGGGGAAAACCAAAACACAAATTGTCGTTTTCACCCGGAAATTAAACCATTGGACTACTGAAGCATTTATCACATAATCACAAGACATCTTTATTAACACCTTTGAACCCTTCTGCGCATGACTGAGACAAAGCATAAATAATAGTATGTAATTAGTTCTGATGTCGCGAACAACGCTTTGACAAAGCGTCGGTAGAATAACGTGAAAATTATAAACTAAAAAGGAAAATATTGTTAAAATGGTGGTCGTTCTACATAAAATATGTAGCATGTACGTAACAATTAACACAGTTAGATCCCCGTTTTGTATATTATATTATTAAGTCGTTACTGGCAAGTAACGCAATTCCAAAAGGTCGTATCCTAATAGCATTTAAACCAGATAGTACCTCCAAAATACTGCCTCTTCCAACAGAAGGGTTATGCTAAGTTGGAATGTTTGGTTCCACCTGAGCATTGCACCTAGGTGTTTAGGAAAGAACGGTAATCATTTCTATCGCCTCGAATTTTAAATTATTCACTTATTCAGCTTGTTTGCGAACTACGATTTACTTTACTACTCGTACTAATAATTGTAATTTTAGATCGTGCTTAATTCGACTATCATTTATTTTATGACTATCATATTTTGATCACAGATGAACTCTGTGCACTAACAAAGTGCTACAGGCAGTCATGATAGTAAGCGGGACAGCATTTACTTAGACGAAGTGGAATTACTTATAACTCTGACGGGCTAGAACTGCTAGCAAATGCTACAAGTGGTGAAATAGCTTGGAAAGTTTATGCAAGCTGTCGCATGGAATTTGCTCGGAAATATTAGACTTGCGCGTGCTTCGCTGAGACGTGTTGTGGTGCCGAATTATTGATGAATTTCGTCACATTACATGACTTACATCTACATCGTTTGTTACAAACGTATATTTTTATTTCTTTTTTTATTATAATAGTCTACAGTCAGTGTTAACGTCACCTTAATAACTGTTTTCTTTCTAATAAAATAAACCAAGTGGATGTTTATGGTTTATAAAGTTCCGGGAATAAAACTTAAGGCTCCGAAAGATGCCTTGGTAAAATAAGCTTCTGCAAACTAACTACTCTAGTTTCAGATCATTTCGATACCTCCAATGAACACTACGCTAACTTCAAAAGTGCAGGTTTACAGGAGGAGCTCTTGAAAGAAAAAAGTTGATAAAATCTTTATTTTTGTAGTTATTTTCTTGATATTTTTTGTGTGAGTAACTAATTTACTGATGCTTAAGATCCGCATAGTAACATTTAAAAAAACTTATGGGTTTTTTAATTAGCCTCACTTAGCGGGATGTAACGCAGAAAGCTCTAATTTAAGATCGGGATACACTCCGCCAATACTAAGTTAGCGGAATATATTCGGGAATATTACAGGCTACAAAATAATAAATTAAATGTATACTACATAAAATAAAATTAATAATTACATTTAAAATCGACTTCATTACCAATTTAGAGTATTTTGAACAATGTTTTTATTATAATAAGATCGTAATTTATGAAAAAGAAAAGTTAGCGTTTTGTAGTAGGATAAGCCAAAAATCGTTGAGCCGTTATACAAGCCGCTAACAAATAAATAGCGTAGAGTATCTTAACTGTGTCATTACTTAGCGGCCTTTCGTCCATATTAGTAACTAAGCTTAAGTAACTAGTTCCAAAAAATATTATTTTTTCGTTAGTGTTTTATGTAGTTGTGAGGGAAGAATTTATTTTTCCACTTCGTAGATTAAATTATTTCCATTATAGTAACCCGAGACATTGTGCAAAAAATCCCGATATTATGTGTGATTGTCGTGATATACAACTGGCTCGGTGTAGTTGATTTGAATTAAAACGTACTATGCAAAACACTTTTAAATCATTTATTAATACTTAGAAAAATTTTAGGCAGTGGCCTACTGTAATATCTTAAATTTTTAATTGCTGAATAGTTGCACTTATTTCTGTGTCAATTTTATGATAATTATTTGGTATTTTTTCGTTTTTAACTGCTGAATTTATTTATTAAATTTTTGTTTCCTTCATTAGAATGCCCAACACTTATGCGATGGATGGGTTATTTTTTTCCACAAAACGATTAATTCTAGCATGCCAACCTTCCAAATGGCTGCCATCCTTAATACTGCTTAACTGTTCCCCTTCACAACACCAGATTTTAATGAATCTTGTAGCCAGTTACGATCGAAGTAAAAATTTAATTGTGCTATTAGATCAGCTAATATATTTTATAAGCAATTGGGCCAAACCTGCACATCTTGCAATATGCCGCCTCTGAGCTGGCTTGATACTTAGCTGTTCCGCTTTTTTAAAAAGACTTTGACTAAAGTGGTTAAAACAATCTTTTACATCTATTTGAGGATATGGTTTCTGAATGCCATTAAAAGCAAATCTTCAAAAGCAACAAGCATTTTACGTGGTTTCCAGAGAGGAAATTTAGTTTTGATTATTTGTAAAGGTTTTTTTTTTCTTGTCTTGGTTTTGGAGGATGGCAAAAAACAATGGTACTATTTTTGGGTAATAACAATCTAGCTGTGAATGGTAAAGTAAAAAAAATCAAAAGTGCAAGTAACAACTTTGTCGTCAAAATTCTAACGTCATTTATTTAATCAGCCAATAAAAATCTGAAAAACAATCGTTTTCTCCATAACTAATAAAATTCACAATTATTAATATTTGGTTTCCTTGACACCCAACACATAGTATAATAAACAATCATTATAAATGACTGTAAGTCATTATACTAATAATTATTTTCCGATAGAAGTGGCCAGTCACAAACATTTAACGTTCATAATAGATAGCAAAAAGTTACAAAAATGGAAAAATTATTCTTCTTCCACAACTAGGTAGTTACCAAACAGCAAAAAAAAAAAATTTTGTTACTAGTTACATAAGCTTAGTTACCAATATGGACGAAGGGCCAAGCGGTTCGTTTTATACTAGAAAACAAAACTCTTGTATTATAATTGTAGCATTTCATGCAGCTATTTTCGATTTTAATTTACTACAAGTTAGTGAAAATTATTAAACTTAGTAATGTTTAACTCTGATTTACACTACGTTATATAATTATTTGTTCAAATGTGTATTCAACGGGCGACACACACCGCTAACTGTCACATGAACAAATACTTTCCCGCGCAACACCCCGCCAACTCCTAGTTGGCGGCGTATCTCCCGCGGGCCGGCAGTCGCGCTAGCCGAATACACACCGCTATATTAAGACAGCTGCTTGTCCACCCCGTAATTGAAGAAAGTACCTTTACTTGGCGTTATGTAAATCTCAAAACTTTTTTGTTTTTAAAGATAATGTCATGAAAATTTGGGGGCATAATATTAGTAAAAAAGAGGGTCGATTTCTATAAAAAACGAAAAATGGCAAATTTTGAGTTAGCGTAGTGTTCATTGGAGGTATCGATTTAGTTGGTTTGAGTGAATATAAAGCACAGGCACTAACACTACGTCAATTACCACCACCGGTAATACAAGCTAGAAGTAACTCAGGGCATTAACAAAGTGCATCACGCAGTGGTAGTAAACGCCTCAGTACGGCTTTTACTCAGGCGGGCTGGCATTACTTAGGACTCTGGCGGGTTACAAGTGGTGAAATAGCTTGGAAAGTTTATGCAAGCCGTCGCATGCAATTTGCACGAAATTATTAAACTTGGCGCGAGCTTCACTGAGACATGTGTTAATTAGGGTGGTTTTATTAATGAATTTCGACACATAACATGACGTATATTTTCGTCGTTTATTTGTTTACTTCTGGTTTATTTTACCTTAAGCCTAAATATAAGCTCGAGCTAGGGTTTAAATCCAAGGTCAATTTTCCTGGAGTAAAATCTAAATACTAGGTGGTTACATATTAATTATCATGTAAGGTGTATTAAAATTCACTACCGTAAAGGAGAACCAGGAGAACCACAAGTCTCTTCAGGTCCCTTACAACTAATAAATTCTTACGAAGAGGAAATAATATTGTAAAACTTTGATTTACCATGAGTTCTTTAGATTATAGATTAAAATGTATACGTTTATGATTTTATGAATGTAACTCATTGTATATTACTTACTGTTAGCAAAATCATTATGGATAACCGAAACATTAAAAAATGTTGCTATTCCCCGCAAAATATCTTGATTACTACAATAAGTTACTTACTAAGTTTTCGGTTTATTAATATTAACTATCTTGGAGTGGTTTCAATTCTCTGATTCAAAACTCTATCTGAACGTTAACCTCTTGTAAAGTGAGTTAACTTTCAACGCTTGTTACTTCACAAGAATGTGCTATTTATTAACGATCCTTACAAGAAAATGTATCCATCAAATAGTAAATAGCTGAACAAAGTAGAACTATTACCTAAACGGCTTCGATATTTTCATTCAGAGTGAATTGATGTGGGAGACGGTTTGCATCGATCCTGCTCTCTCGCGTCGGGCGTTTGATTGATGGGTGTGCGCGAGACAGGAGTCAACTTGGTGTTGTGGTTTCGAAATTTGAAATACATTTTCAATGTATGCTAAATTTATGATCGTCTTTTTATTTCTTATTTCACTGTAAAGTTTGTATAAAATTAAAAATAATAAAAACCGTTCTTGGTGAGATAAAGTAGACCATTTAAATAGACACAGCTAGTCCTATAGAAACATGGCATCTTTAAAACATATAATACATAATTAAATATTATAATATTTTGTCAATACCGTCCCGATTACTTTGGCTCAGGAGAGGCTTCTTTGGCTCAAATTAAAAATAAGATTTTTTGTCTTTTTACCTTTCTTTTCGGAATGCGTTTATGTACCAAAACCGCAGGCTTGCTAGACCTGGGTTATGGTGCATAAACAAAGACTCGAGACAAGCGTCTACAATCTACTAAACTCCCCCGGTTCCCCTTCACACCCGATTGGGACGAGCCGGTTTTTACCTGCCACTTTACAGCGAAAACAGTATTCTATCTAGTTCAAACCCTATTTGGTTCATATCGTTTCTATAATACAAGTGTATATTTTCTTTTTCAAGCTGAGTCAAAGTTGCCCTCCTGAGACAATGTAGGTGACCCACATTTACAGTACACAAAATGTATCCGAAAGAATGAACCCGTGTGAAAGTAACAATCGTTCTGTTACTGTCAAATTAAAGTGGGTAAGAATTTATCAAAGAGTTGATAAACAATTGCAGTGACTATCTGTAAAAATTCATGACCTTTACACAGTGTACCCAAACCATTAACGTCATGCTATAATCACGCACCTAAAATTATTAAAAGTATTGATGATACCATTAAACAGAACAGTCCGTTTTATTATTTATCACGTCCGTTTGCAGCATTAATACTCGTAATTATGACGCAACAGACAAAAGCAGCATTAATTATTTTTTCACACGTGTAAGCGTCCCCATGTCCTCCATATGCAAATTTGTTAACGAGGCACTCGACGGACTCTAACGAGGCTATTCGGGCTCGAGCGACCGCGCTGTCGCGTGTACTCTCGTGCTAACAGTCCTTTGGGAACTGAGAACGTGAAGTAATGTCCTAGAATGACACGCAATGAAGACTGCAGATAACTTCTAGTCATTAGAGGTTCGGGTTGAAAGATGCTATGTTAGATTTCAGTCCCACTAAAAAATATTTTGGGAGCAGATAACACGTGCTTGAGTAGGTACTTACTTGCTGTTGCAATTTTTAAAAGCATTTTTCAATAGATCAGTAATAGAAGAGCTGTGGTAACCGAGTGGTTTTAAATGCCGCTTCACGCATGAGGTCGATGGCATAAATCGTCGTGAGCACTTACGAATTTTTCTATGTGCGCATCTACCACTAGTTTTAAAGTGACAGAAAATATTATAAAAATCATAGTAAAACATCCAGTTTACATGTACTTTATTATTTTGTTTGTTGTTTTAACTTATTAGGGAAGGTAGCATGATTATAAAACTAGAGGTGCATAACAACTGATGATCACAGCTCACTTACTAATCAACTTTTTAATAATGTTAAGCCTACCTGTCTCTCATCAAAATTGTCTTTGACGCTTTAATAAGCGCGTAATCATATTTTAATTAACCTTTTAAAGGGTAATTTATATTTCATGAGCATCGCTCGAAGGATTCTCTGAAAATTTTGACTAGCTAATTAGTTAATGAATCTTAAAAAGCCACCCTGGTTTAGTACGGGAGGTTAAGATGAAAATTCGGTAAAGATTATGGATTTGGAGTATTGGTGGTGGTTGGTTCTTCCGTAGGCTTAAAAATTACTTTATTACTCTTAGTTAATTAAATAATAATACTAACAACTAATAAACGTCACGAATAGAGTGATAAATATCCATGGAGACAAAGATATATAACAAATAATGGGAGTTTATAAGATGAAGAAGAAAGATGAATTGCTTAAAGAATGATAAAGACATGAAAAGAGTGAATGTGGGTTTGACAAATGATATTAGATGAAAAAAAAAAAACAGATGCACCTACATAGTGTGGGAAAAGAGCAGGAATATGATGATGATGAAACAAAATTTTAATGACCGATACCTACGTAATACCTAAATTAATTCACAGTTGATACTTCAAACTTTTAATTTGTGATGCAACATTGAATGAAGTTTAACAAGACAAATTAATTTAGTAACTTTGACATCTTGCTGTAAATATAATATCTGTGCCAAATAGCAATAACACCGTCCCAAATACAGAAAATTTTATTCAACGTAAGATTGATACCTCGGTCAAACCTTTTCTTTAATGCGAAACAGTATAGTAAACAAGATTTTTATATAAAAAATTTTATTGAAACAAGTACAATGACAAATTATCGAGGTAACAAACAAAAATCTTAACCATTTTTATTTCACGATGTTAATAAAAACTGCATCTTGCTGCTAGCATTATGTTTTCTTTGAAATGCCAGAGTCGGTGACTCGGTGACGCGAAAAGTGATGCGTCCGATGTTACAAGCGTCTTTAAATGACGGTAATCACTTACTATCAGGCTTGCCGTAGGCTTGAACAACATCCTCGAGGTATAAAAACAAGCTACCAAAGTTTCATTATCACTGCCAGTAACAGGAAAAATCTCTCTGTAATCTTGTAACCTCTATAAAAAGGTATTTTTATCTGGGAGCGAAGAAGTAATCAGTGAATCACTCCGCTATCTCACTCTTAAATCCAGCGTATCTTACGTATTTACGACAATTATCGGCGCGTGAAGTCCGAATTTAGAACGAATTTCACTCTGGCGTTTTGTAAAGGAATGTTTCTGCTTTTACAACCATCTGAGAGATTTTCCGCTATAGTTTTGTTTTGATTATTGACGTTTGTGAGATAAAGAATGACGATCCGAATTTATTTATTTATTTATTTTTATCATCGAAGATACCACAATTATTTTACACAATGTTCATCACGACGTATATTAGGTGTCCTCAGTGGTATTAAGCCCACTGTGGGTTTAAGGCCCATAACGGGCAGGGCAAAATCATTATCAAACGCACCATTGAACTAGCCAAATGAAAATGACATTTAAAGCACTTGTAAATCCACTATCTCGTGTGATATTTTATCTATCCGATAACTATGATGCTGCTTCTATTGTCAATTTTAAAATAAATGAAGTAAGTGTTATTAATGACAGACAGATTAATGATCACAAAACGTATCATTTATGTCATTGGTGAAACTGGCTCTAATGGTCAAAAATACTAAAAAGTGACACAGCACTTTTAATTTTATCTTATTAGTGAAAAGTAAATAAGTGTTTTAGAGTTAGAGATACACATTTAAACTACGCACTAAAGGTAAAGTTAGGAGTTGCGAATTGAACTAATGCCAAAAGGTGTTTCAAGACAGAAGCTAATTAGAGGTGCGACCCCGACTTAACTAATTATCTGAACTGTGGGAGTAAGACTGAGAATCAATTGCTTATGGATAAGGCATTTACAGCAGTTTAAGAGAAACTATTTATTTTCATCATTGTGCAGAATTACTGGGAAATACTTATATTATAATATACGCAGGATATATTATACTGCGCAAAGAAGCACTCTCTATTCTCCACTCAAAGAAAGATCAGGCGAAGAAACAACAGCTTTAAGACAAAGGTAGCTTCTCACTGCCAACGTCCAGACCATGGATTGTGACTAAACATTTTTCATAATACCAAACTCATTTGCAAATTAAAGTCCGAACCGAGATTTGAAAGCAAGATCTCTGGTGCAGTCGCTGCCTACTAGCCACCATTGAGGTAATCAAGAGCACCACACAATATAAAATACAAAAAGGGTCTTAATTCCATAATTTAGGTCTAGTAATAAAAAATGTTAACTTGTGCTAGTCAACAAGGTGACTAAGGTACAGTATTTATAATAATGACTCGATTTCATAGATAAAGACCTTTGCCCTGTACTGGCATATAATCACTTTATTCTATAACCACACAAAAACTGTAATTTGATTTTTGATTTTTTTTTTAATAAAATAGCATCGTTTAAATTGATAGAAATACTTTTCAGAGGTGTTCATTCCCGATTTTCTTACATCCCTACTCTTCGGGGAACAAAGTTGAAACAAATCACCTATAGGGCTCGCGACTGATGAGTTTTCTTACGAAACTACGGAACGGGCCGAAGTTTCGACGACCGCGGAACCCTGAATATTCATTTAAACAGCACTCAAGGGGGAATCTTCTTTATGACTGAGGTGATTTTTTACGAGGGGAACACCACCTGGTCATCTAAAAAGAGATTCGTGAATATAGGATTATTTGAAGATAAGTGCACTGATAAAATTACTTCAAAAGGAATCAAACAAAATTAATGTAAACATGAAAATGTATGTTTGTGCAGACCTTAAAATGTAAGGAAAATATATATATTTTAATGTAGACATATTTTGAAAGCTTGCGAAGACAGCCACCATAAATCTTTTATATTTTTTTTTATACTAGGTCAGTTGGCAGACAGGCTTGCAACCTACCTGATGGTAAGCGGTCACTGCGGCCTATTCCATTGAGGGACGCTTCACCTGAAAACGTCCCTCAATGTGCTGCCAGACTGTAGACTCATATGATCTTCGAGCCTCTGATTTTAAGTGTACTGGCTCCCACATTAAATTGCCGGAACACAGCCAGAGCTGTTATGGCGGCAGAGCTGTTATTTGTTGAAAGACGTCCACTGCTGGACATAGGCCTCCCTCAAGGATCTCGAAACCGATCGGTCATGCGCCACCCGCATCCAGTGATTCCGTTGACCTTTATAAGATCATCGGTCTACCTTGTGGAAGGCCTACCACGGCTGCGTTTCCCAGAACGTGGCCACTACTCGAGGACCATTCCGCCCCAACGGTCGTCCGTCCTTCTTGCTATGATACCTGCCCACTGCCTCTTAAGGCTCGCATTTCTTCGGGCAATGTCGGTGAAGAAAAAAGCACCAGCAACAGAGGTATAAATTTTATTATTATTTTTATTATATAGCATAATGTGAATATCCAGGTGCGTAAAGCAGATAAGTTGAAGGTAATTTATTTTGAAAGATGTTACGTCAGTTAAAACTGGCCCTGAGGGTACAAAACTTTAAATGGCATTACTTATATTCCCTCATAACACTGATAGAGCCTCAGAGGTATAAATCATACCAACTGCTTCTTTTACGTTCAAGCATAAAAACTTTGATAAACTAGAATTCACTTTTTAAGTAAGATCGTTCAGTGAGTGGACCGTGAAATATTAGTCAGAATCGAATTGAAACCCACCGTGCGGCAAGAAGTATTCTCTTTCATGATATTTTTATCGGAACTCAGACGGAGATGGAATATTAAAAGCGTGTTGCAAATAAAGTCGAGTTAGTTACAACCTCTTTTTTTAGGAAATACTACCCGCTACGAACTTTTTTATCTCTCGAAGATACTATTTGGTTTTATCTTTCCAACGAGATACAGAATCAGTGGTCTATAAAACTTTTTTATTAAGAAAAGATCCATACGTGTCGTTTTTTTATTTTTTGGTCCAATTAATTTAGTAATATATTATGTTAATTGAATTTTTCTGTTTCAAGTATTCTAATGTCAATAATGGTTACAATTTTTTTTAGAAAATGGATAAATATTACCTACATAAAATACTTTTTACTTTTTGTAAGCACTTGCTAAGACTGATGCAAACAGACATGCTCACGCACACAAAATAATATGTTCGTACCGTGCGGGAATCAAACCGGCGACCTCTGAAGTAATAGACAACTTCTTAACCATTACACAAAATCGGTCGTCGAAGTCAAACCATATTTATCGAGTACCTACATAGAAATATTATGTAAGTAATAATAGCTCAATGAGTACCTAATCAGTTTTAAATCAACCAAACAGTTATTTAAAATAACTGTAGTCTTTTTGTAGAAATAAGCAGAATAGCTAAGGAGCTATGTAGGTTACCGCTGAAGCGTCGATTACAAAACAAAAAACTGTAAGTAATTAAATACGTCGTACTAAAAATACAACCGTGTTTACTGCTAATAATTTCGTAGAAGGTATTGTGATAAAATTAGGTAGATAGAATCTACAGATTGTACCTAAAGATCTCTTTCGATTCCTTACGTATTCAACGAAAACTAAAAGTCCGGATAGGCAAGACCAAACTTGCAATTTGATTTGAATGGAATTTATTTGATTTTCACTCGAAAATAAACTTGGAGGATTCATTGATTCGGTCCTTAGCAGAGTCCCGTCACGTAGGCGGGTTACGATGTTTTTTTCCAATGGCGAGCCTTCGGTCGCTCACTCGAGCCTTGACTTTGTAATCACATAAATACGTTTCCTAATTTTGTTTAAGTCTAAACAAAAAGTGACATTTATGAAAAGCTACTTTTTGTTTTTTTTTTATACCGGTAATAAACTTGTAAATTGAATGACGCTTTTATTATTGTTCAATTATCTGATCGCGAATATGTGGCATAGCCGCGATTTCTTAGTTCTGACTGAACGGCTCGACACTTTCGGGTGTGAAGGGGAAACCGGGGGTGTTAAGTAGACATGACAGTCGAAGGCATTTAGTCTCGAGCCTCAGCGTCTTTTGCTTGTGGCTACGGAGTGAAAATAATTTTATTTTCGCCAAAAAGTGTTTCTAGATAATTCTTTTATGAAAATTTTAACAAAATGTAGTGGCTCAGTTTCAACTTCCAGAATCTTAAAGAATTGTAAATATTAGGCAAAACCAAATACTTTGATCTGACTCCAAACTAGCTTTAGTCATATTTAGCTGTGTTATATTGCGGATAGAGTAACAACAAAGATATCTCATATAATACCTAAATACTTTAACATGCAACCACAAACAAGCACCAATGTTATTTACATTCATGTTTATCTTAAGTGGTAGGTAATCGAATCCACGACCCCTAGAGCACAAAGGCCACCTACCTAATGCGCCATCGACCTAGTCATTATTATTTACGCTCCTACCAAAGATTAAAATGCCAAGCGTCATAAAAAAATATTACCTACCATCTTACTGGTAAGTAAGATCCTTTGTTAGGTAAAAAACAATACCTTTCAAAATCGCCTCCGGAATCAAATCTCGTCCTTCTTGCGTGTCATAAATCAAGTTATAAAAATCCCAGTATTAGCCAAAGAATACAATTAAACTTTGTTAATTATAAAAGAGATTGGGGGAATATGAAAGCTTTTGCTGCCTAAGCTTCGGTGAGTAACTAAGTGGGATTTTTTGTGTACTTTACAAATTTCTTTCAGTCATTTTACGCGTTTATAATTTCGTATGTCCAATTATATCTGTGTGGATTACTGACTTATAAAACCATTGGCAAAAATAATATTCACCATAAATTTTTTCCCCCTTGAATTTAATTAATTAGTAAGCTTTAAAACTTGTATATATGATCATAAATCCATGTAGGTACCTATTTTATACACTTCTTACAATGTTATTGCGTAACAACATAATTTTAGATTGTACATCGAAAGCGCGGTAATTCCATTTTCTCGTGCCTGGAGGTTTATTTGTATTGAAACTTGTGTTTCTGGTAACTTAGTTGTTTGTAATGTGGTGCGAAAAATGTTTTTTAATTATTTTTTTCGGTAATACAAGTATGGACTTACTGTTTCATCGAACTAAAAAGTTGTAATAAAACATTTTTAATTTTGTCCAAGTAAATAAACTACCTAGAACAAGTTGGTACCTAATTTTGTCTGGTAGTTTACAGACTTCCATCCGCTCCAGAATTAAGTCTTGTTTAAATAAAACTTTTAAACGAAAGACCTTTCAAACGGCTCGCTCGTGGATCGCACTAATTAGCCAAGATAAACAAAAAGATCAATAAATTAAAAACAAGTCCGGGACATTATCAATAAAACAGGGTAAAGCGTTTCGATACTGCTGTTTGTTTGTTGATTCCTAGTGAAATGTTACGGACAGAGGAGAAAAGCAAGTGTTGCTTCACAAACACGGTAGACATTTTGTGTTCAATGTTATAACGTGTGCCGTGTCAGCAACAAAAATTGTTTTGATCTGCTTCCGTTTTTTACAAAGAAAAATAACTGAAATAAACATAAACGTATTTTTCGAATATTGTACTATTGTACTCGTATTAACAGGATTATTTTAGTAAGCTCTCAAATAGCACACGTGTTTTGAAGGGCAGCATAATTTGTGCAGTAAAAGGACTGTTTGTGAAGTTAGTATCAAACTTTGCCCAATTAACTCAACAGCAAAATAAGTTAAAATGTGGCTTTTGTTGAACGGGAGGTTGTCAGTCAATGATATTATAAGTCCTTTTATTTTTCAGCTGCATTTTCATAATTTTAGCGGAGACAAGAAAAGCGTTTTAATAGAAAGATTTATAAGGCGATCGCTGACTCGTCCCTCTTCAGATGTGAAGAGAAACCGGGGGAGTTTGGTGGGTATTGGGATGAATCATTAGTCCTGAGTGGACTCTGTGTGTGAAAACATACGGTTACAAGCCTGCGGTTATGGTGAATCAACGCATTTTCTTTCGCAAAAATAGGGCGGAAGACTTTTGCTTTTGTAGGCTCGAATCAATTGGGCATTAGATTTAATTGTTTCATTGCATCCGTGGAACAGTGGCTCAGCCGCTCGGGTATAAAACCCGGAGTTCGTGGATTCAATTCCCGTCCTGGGTCTGGTTGGTGGTAAAACTTTTTAAGAGTCCGACTGGCTAGTTACCACCCCCACAGGGAAATCTGCCGCAATAACAGCTCTGGTTGTGTTCAGGCAATATTAATGCGGGAGCCAGTAGACTTGAAATCAAAGGCTCGAAAATCAGAGGAGCGTACAGTTTGGCAGCATATTGAGGGACGCTTCCTAGTGAAGTGTTCCTCAGTGGAATAGGCCGCAGCGACCGCTTACCATCAGGTGGGCTGCAGGCCTGTCTGCCAACTAATTATTGTTGCTACAATTCACGGGTTTGGTCCTATCACGATACACGTCTACTGATCCAAAATTTAACAAATTTGGATTAAACCATTAAGAAGTAACGATAAGCTTTAAGCACTGTTTAATAACTCATATTTCCGTGAGCATAAAATATTATTTTATTGATGGAACACAATAATTCTGTTGAAAGTCGTAAACCGATATCATTTATTATGGATTGCTATGGTTAAAAGCTTTTTGTTTGTTTAAATAGGACAGACATTAAAACTTTCCGTTTACAGAAAAATCCTTTCTGCTTCGCATTAAACGATAGAATTTATAATATGAATAATTGGAATCTAGGTAACGGAGGGTCATAATATAAATGTTTAAACAATTATAACGCGCAATTTATTTTGTTTTGTTATTGATGTAGCTGTTGAGATGCCGATTACAAAATCACAAAAAAAAAACATCAAAGTCGAATTTTTGCTGAGGATGGATGGAAAGTAACAATTTCACGGAATAATTTTATAAAATGCTTTTAAATAACTTTTACAAATGAGATGGTGGTTTGTTAATAATGTCAAAAGATATTTACGATTACTTTCTTAGATATTAATCACTTTAAGTTATTCTAAAAGTTTTATTGACTTGCTCTTACAATATGCTAGATAGCATTGTATTAATATGTATATATGTATATCGATTTTTTTTTATATTACCTATAATCTTTAGAAACTCCGCTTCGACTATGATCCTAGATTTGACAAGCCTGGTTATTACAATGGAACGATTGCCATCTGACGAGTGAAACCATGACTTTATCAAAGACTAGAATTAAAAGTAAACAAAAAAGTAATTTTAAAGTAGTAGATATATAGCGTTGTACATTTTTTACCTGTCAAAAAAGATTAGGAGAGACAAGAACCATATCTCATCATGTTCAACTACGTGTGTTCTTGAGAGCAACATTTAAGCGAGCATTCAAGGGACGGCTTGTTATAAAGTCTGTTTCAAACTTCGCCCAATTAACTCTAGCCAACAACCGTAGAGTATAAAAAAGGTTGCCTTTTTGTAGACGGCTCTTTAGCTTTCGTATGATTAACCCATGTTTTAACTTTGTCGTACAAAACTTTGATTTGTTCCAGGAGATCTGTAGATATTTTGAAATATTACAGAAATTATGATTTGTATATATGGTAGATTAAATGAATTATTCTCTTTTCTCAACACGCTCAAACTCACACAAATACTCGAAAATGAATTGTAAATAAAATGTTTTTAATGAAATTAATTAGTGTGGGACGAATAATTGTTTCAATCGATTTAATATACCGCGCTTTCAATGTACTACAATATATATTATAATGCTTAATATTGTAAAAGTATATTAAATTGTTATTATCAAGAGAAATGTATTTATAACTAACAGTTGTATAAAGTACCACTTATACCATCATAGAAAAAAAGAAGCGGGAATCCAACGGGAATCTTCTAACACAAGATCTTGCTCAAAAAGAGATTTCTACCGTTTTACTGTTCCCACAGACAAACTGTATAAACTATTTTGAGGGACACATTTTACTTGTTGTTTATTTTTTGTTTGTTTCTATGAATAATTAAATAAGTAATAATTTATTTGTTGAAATAAATATAAAAAATTTAATGTCCAAAGGGGTATGAAGATTTTTGTATGGAGGCTGGCTTACCTACTAGTCCTGCCATTTTGACTTTTTTTCAAAACAGCGTTCACTTGAAATTCTTTATAGAGGATAGAGATACTAAATAGAGGACCAGTAGGAAGGCCAAAATCTTCAATGCCCTTTCTAAATAGTCAAAAAATAACATAGCATTACATCTAAAAATGTGTATAAAGTCATTAGTACAATTTTGAAATACCACCTCTCTTAAAAGCGTAAATAGCTGTAAGTCATGCTTAACGAGCTTCGAACCGAAAGAGCGAGGAAACATCTTCTGACAAACTTCCGTTTACTCATGAAATGCCATCCCGTTTGGAAAATAAAAAAGGTTCGTTTTTATTTTTCTATTCATTTTTTATTTTGTGTTTTACACTATGTAAGTGTACAGATACATTGCCTCTACCTGCAACAATGTGATCAATCTCCCAATATATAACTTTTTGGACTCGTTTGGTCTTTAGGTATTTTATTTTAAGTTTACTGATGCTTTATTCATAAAGTAATGTCACACTGTCACTATTAAGCATTATTTTCTTTATTGTAACAATCTAGATTTTCACACTAAAGAATATAACGTTAATTTAAAATGAAAAGTGGATCATATAACCACAATATAACTATGTAAAATAAGATAACTAAATGAACAATAAATTGTAAAAAAAAAGTAAAAATACGTAACCTAGTTGCCTATAATAAATATCTTTATAACTTATAATCTTCATATTTCAAATTACTTAAGCATAATGTTATAACAAATAAAAATAATAATGAAAAAACCAAAATACGTATATCTTACAAAATTGCATATTACGATTTTGTCCGATAATTAAAGTTTGAAGTAACCAAAATAACACCCAAAATGTACTCAATTTACAACAGCAAACAAGCCCTCCCATCGTATTAATTGACAGCTCATTAATTTTATATTATACAATTAACTAAAGTATTTTACGATACATGTCATGTGATGTTTAATTGGTCTTTGTTCTGAATTCTGTTAATTAATCTCAAATATTTTGTTTAATTTTTCCAGATCAGATGTACACACATATGATTGTATGTACATAGGTATTGTTAGGCGAATAATTGGTTTACTCGATTAACACATCAGTATGGTCACTGCGTACGGTGCCCCGCACTGGCCGGAGAGATGACAGATAGATTTTACCGCGCTTGCAATGTTTAATGCCGAATAATGTAAAAGCTTATTCAATTGTAATTATCAAGAGAAAGGTCTTTATATCTAATAGTATGTAAATATATTTTATTCGAAATTATTTTCGAAAGATACCTAAATCATTTTGATAGATATTATGGGTTTTCTTAGAATCAAAAACTCTACTGTGTAGGACTCGACGTAAAGATTTAAATTGTCAAAAACGTTAGTTAAATCTTAAAGAATTGACGGAGGTCGTAACTTTTACGTACCTAGACAAAGTGATCTGGTTCGACTGAGGAATCCTTTTACAGAAGACTGGCGTAAAAGCAGTAGCGGTTTAGTAGCCATGCTGTTTCACAGTACGAAGGGGCCGGCTCGTCCGGGAAGGTACCATCCTCTCACATAACACCGTGAAATAATAGTGACTACTATTGTGTTACGTCTGGTTTGTGAGAGTGCCGGAGGCCCACACCCCCTGTTAAAAGGCTGGCAACGCATCAGCGATTCCTCTGGTGTTGCAGATGTCCATGAGCGGCGGTGATTGCTTACCATCAGGCGACCCGCTGGCTTTTTTGCCGCCTTTGACATAAAAATAAGCTTGCTATAAATTGTGCTTCATGAGAAAGAGTGTCAGTCGGTGGGCTGAATCGTCTTCCCCTCCGACCTTCTCATCTCACATCCCTCTCCCACCGTACTGCAGTTGTCTCAAAAGTAGCCAACGCATTTTAGAACCTAGAGGCAAATATCACATAACGTGAATATACGTAGTGTAACACGTAACTGTTTATAAATATACTAGCCTTCCGCCCGCGGTTTCATTCGCGCGTTATTTCTTTTTTTTAATATCCCTCCCTTCCCCCACATTTCTGGGATAAAAAGTTCCCTACATTCACCGGGGATAGTATAGCTTTCCAACAGTGAAAGAATTTTTTCAATCGGTTCAGTAATTCGGGAGCCTATTTAATTACAAACAAATAATCAAATCTTTGCTCTTTATAGGTATTATGAGTGTAGATTTTGGACTAATATTGCTTTTGTAGACTTAACAATAACCATCCTGTATTCGTTTTCCTTGAATTAAGAGTTTAAGTTATTCAAAACAGGAAAGTCTATCGTTGAAAAACTCTCGGTTCAAAAAATCAGAGTAAGTGAATTTGGGGGTTGAATTCCACAAAACAAGTGGTAAATTCAGCTGTTTTTATATTTGGCCCTCTTTGCGTAGTTACCGCGGGCGCTTTTCTTCCCTTTTCCCTGTTTTCTCGAGGTATTTTACCCCAAATTAGTGGGGACCAAGGAATCGCTTGTCGTTTTGTTACCTTATATTAATTTAGGCCAAGGAGCTTTGTAAGCTGTGGAGTTAAGCAGTTTATGAACAAAAGAATTTTCAAGGTAAATTTAACAAGGTGGCAAAACCGTTACGTCCTTTGTCTGAAAACATTTTGTTTTCCATGTAATCTAGGGAAATATTACTTGTATGGAAGTCAGACATACTGTCTGAACAAAGTTGAATTCTAGTTTTAGTAGGTTCGTTCATTTTTGTCATTTATTACAGTATTTTAATATGTATGTATTTACAAAAAAAAAGTATATAAGTAATGTTTATCCGTTGTCTAGCACCCATAGCACAAGCTAATGCTTAGTTTGGGGCTAGATGGCGCTGTGTGAATAATGTCCAGAAAAATCTGTGCCTCCTGTGAAAACTGATACATCTCGAAAATGTCAACTTTTCAGTTTGCCAATCCCTACAGTGGCGGTCTAAATCATCCCGCCACCGTTTTCTGGGCCTGCCTCGCAATCGTCGCCCATCCACTGGCTGCCATTCGGTTATTTTCTTAGCCCATTTTTCCGGGTGCATCCGGCAAACGTGTCCAGCCCAATCCCACTTGAGCTTTGCGGCTTTTTCGCCTACGTCCACGATGCCAGTTTTTGAGCGTATGGTGGTATTTCTTATTCTAGATTTCTAGATTTCTTATTCTTTTTGGAGAATTATTTAAAAAAAATTGTGACACAATTTGTTTTGATATCGCATTGTTTACAACCTATTAAGTTCCTGCTTGAAGGCGTTCGATACTGGAAGAGATATTTAATAAAAACCATTTGTTGTATCAAACTCCACCAAATGAGTGATCGTGTATAATAATACTAAATGAGTTATATCACTTTACACTTGGTGTGAAGCTTTGGTGAAAAGTGATATTGTTCATTGTTATGTAGTTTTTATGTCAATGATAAATTAAATCTTGTCCAGAGCTGTAAAACAAATAGGTAGTATTTTTAGTCGGCTAAAGCACTGTATTTAGAAAAGCCGTAAAAGTTGTAGTTTTTGGTATTTATATCATTTTACACGAGAAAAACGATCATGATATTTTGTTTATCATGATATAAGTTGACTTATATCGCAATTACAATTGGTGTAACATGATACAAGAAACAGTTTAAAGACAAAAGACATATAAAAAAGGTAATAAAAAGTTTTATTTTTTCAAAAACCTATATTTTACAAAACATCACATATCACCACCGGTAATAAAATATTATTTTCTTTCTCCGAGTGTTTTGTCCTGTCATCTAGTCAGTGTAAACTTGCAAGTCCAGTTATTACGTTGAAGCAACTGCCAACTAACCTCAGTAACACTTAACAGGGGAACCACACTAATTCGGCTTCCTCACGATGTTTCCGTCACCACCGAGCTCGTGGTAAATACGAACTTAGAAAAGTCCATAGCCCAAGGCAGATTCAGACCATCGACCTCATACATTTGATATGACGTTTCATACTATTCTGTTACCAAAACACAAAATAAAATTTGACTTCCTTAATAAAATAAATATTTTTTTAAATTTTAATGTAAGGCAAACGAGTTAGTAGATCAAATGGTAGGTAAGTGACCACTACGCCCATGGACCTGTACAAAGCTCTGTTGTCGGTCTATTAAAAAATAAACTTGTTTTTTGATAGATCTCACGTCGTTTTGGTTTGAAAATACGGGTGCAATACCGCCACTCATTCAGATGATGCGGATGAAATTTGTCGTATAAGAAATTTCAATTTGTGTCGAGTTGTACGATGCAGAAACTTAGCAGCAGGTATCAGTCTAAACAATTCTTTGGAATACTCCTCATGCTAAAGCCTTTAAAGAATGTACAAATGATTCCTACGTATAACCAGGGGATTTTAGCAACATGCAAGCCCCCAATGCTGATAATCCGAGCCGTTCACCACTGAACGCGGTCAAAAAGACGGCATTAATAGTATGTATGATACTACGACCCAAAAAAATGGCAGTAATACGCCATGAGAAGCTGAACTTGGGCTTTATATAGTTGGAGGCGATGAGTCAGAGAGAAGTATCTCATTGCTCTGCCAAGAACACCAAGGTTTTTATAAACTAACCTGATTGCCCAGGCGGCCGCAAAATTGAACGTCAGACGAAACATCGACACAGAGAATGCCAAATTGGACATGCTCGATTTGATACCAAGGGTAGTGTTCTCATACTGAAGGTTAACGACCAATTCCGTTTTCTTTTTGAGGAGGACGCGCATACTTACATCTTGCTGGGGCTAAGCTAGACCAAGATAAGAAGACCTTGCCTAGAAACCTGGTTCGATGTATGGAGCTGGGCTCCGATACTCAAAAACTAAAGACAGGGAAACATTTGATTTTGCACGGCCAGTATATAAAGTATCACCCGTACTGTCACCCGCAAAACAAAGAATGTCACTAATAAGTCACAGTGACACACAGATATAGAGCAAACAAAAATATCGTCACACGAATGTTTCTCCCAGGTGGGAATCGAATCCTCGACTGTTGGCGCATTGGACAGGGTCACTATTTATTTTAATGAACTATGGAAACAATACAATATAAAATTACAAATTTAACATAAAATGCATATCAAAAAACAAATAATAAAGACATTACAAACAAATATTTACTACGTAATCAATAAATATAAATAAATATCTCTGGACATTATTCACACAGCGCCATCTAGCCCCAAACTAAGCATTAGCTTGTGCTATGGGTGCCAGACAACGGATAAACATTACTTATATAGGTACTTTTTTTTGTTAATACATACTATCATATTATACATAGAAACACCCAGACCGATACAAACAGACATGTTCATGCACACAAATGTTTGTACCGTGCGGGGATCGAACTCGCGACCCCTGGTATAATAGCCGACTTTTCGACAATTACACCAAATGGCTCGTCATTATAAAAACAACTTATGTACATGGATAAAATTGCGGATTATTAACTATATTTTTATTAAAACCGACGTTTCAATTTCTTTTACAGAATTGCAATCGTGCTCATGGGCTGTCTAAGCTGAAGTCGTTTTATTTAATAAAAAGTAATCGCGTAAATACACGAAATTTCTGATTACATAATTATTGAATATATGTACATACATAGTGGATTGACCACGTATTTACATTTCGTGTATTTTGATGTAACTGCAGCAATTATTTGGTGTAAATTGATATTAGTCCTTATTATTATAAATACAAAGAAAAAAAATAAGTTTGTGTAAAATGATACATCTAATATTATGAACGTTGTGCACCATGTTGGAATGTTGTAGCAGCGCGCGCGGGCACCTCAGCCTGTAGCATGTGCGGCACTGATTCCGCGCGGGCGCCCGGTGCTTGAAATAACGTCCCGGCACCCCGCGCAGCCTCCCCACGTATAGTAGAAGTATCAATTTGCACATATTTTGTATTAAAATCCTTCTAAACATCTCGTGATTATTGATATTATTCGACTTAAAGCACTTTACACAGAAAATATTATTTTTATATGTTAGTGACCAATGATATAACATTAGTTGTACACATGCAAAGTGTAAATGTGCTTTGTGTCAACTGATACAAGTCAACATGTATCAGATGACACCCTATTAAAACGAAATAAATTTAAGTGAATAGTGATATGACTTGAGATACATCATTATACACGATTATTTATTTCATAACTTGATTATTGTGAACGATACAAGTCTAAATGTATTTATTTACACAAAAATAAAATCAAAACTTCGCCATTTCGCCTTAGATGTACCATACTATCTCGAAAACTAATAAACGTATCAATACGTTAATAAGATAGAAAAATAGAGAATTTTTTTTTGATAAAGATGCAACAATAATGTCAAATTCGATATAAGTCGACTTATACCCCTTTTCACAAGACACACAGAAATATTTATTAAGTGATAAAAAAAAATAGTATAACAATAATTATGCTGTCTTCCTCCGAGCGCTTAGTCCCGATTTTGAAAGAGTTTTCCTTTTTTTCGGAGGAGAATGCGTTTATGCACCATAACCGCAGGCTAGCAAGGCCTGCCGTGTGTTGGACTCGAGACTAAAGCGTCCATTACCCACTAAACTACCCGGTTTCCCCTTCGCACCCGATTGGGACGAGCCGGTGCCAGCCTTGTGGCTATTGACCAGCTTTCTTGCACCTCGATTGAAGATCTGTAATTTGATAATCTAAAGAGGACAAGCAAAATTACATTTATTAAAAAAATGTAAGAGAATATTAAAGAATAAGTACCAGGAAGTTTTTCCAATTCCCTAGTTTACCCGGCATAACTGGGAAGCTTAATTTCACGTTTAGCCCATTTTTACGATCGAGGAGTTCGTTACATCTGTTGCTTAATTAGAATAGGTTAGTTTATAGCTTCAAAACCCCACGCAAAAATTTCGCTCACGTTTTTCTTTATATTTTCTAATAACTGCAAGGGAGGGTTGTAACGATGCAAGGCATAATTAACACGCCGTAAACGATCGAACCGTAATTTTCTGTTTATTCTGTAATTTCCTACAAAATGCTTTGGAAATGCTTCTTGTGCAAAGTTTGTAATAGCTGTTTCCTTGTTAAATGCTTTAGTTTCAATGATGCTTGTTCTTGTTTTGTTTTTAATCCTTTATCACTGAAGCAAGTACAAATAGTTATAATATTAGATATCAAAATTACACATTTTTACTATCCTGTTAAGATAGGTACAATCTTTTTTAACAATTTAACGGCCTATTTAAATGTGATTTAGCAGGTGCAGTATAACTGTGATTATACTAATAATAACAATACATCATTATAATATTTTTAATATTTGACTGGCTGTTCGATTGTAAACTACACGCTGATTGATGCGTTGCTAATATCAATTCTTATGATAACAATCAGGACCTCTTTAAAAACGTAGTAAAATTAAATACATTTACATTACTAGTCCGTTAAATCGTAAAAATAGTAATCTATCAGAAAAATATCATTTTACGTTAACTTATAAAAATATACTAAAATAAATAATAAAATAAACTCTCTTTTGTAAATTCACACTTAATATTATTATACTAAGATCAATGAAATACATTATTGTTCATTTATACAATTATTTTATTGTGCAAGGACTGAAACCCCGTCTTCATAACTGTTAACAAATAACATCAAATCGTTCCTCAAAAACTACTAAAATACGATGACCAAAAAAGGTTTAATATTTTTTAAACTTAGACAGTTTTTACAATGACAATTATGACAAAATGACGTATCAAAGTTGGGTTACAAAGTTACAATTTTTTCTCCTTCATAAAAATTTTACAAAATAAAATTAGCTATGCACGCCATCTAACGTCATTTCCATTAAAGAGATTCACATCCCCTTTTCCTTTACGAACCTTGCAGAAACGTTTTATGTTGAAGGTTTTAGTACCTACTCCACCCGGCAGATGGCACCACCTCTGTTGAATGATGCGGGTCCCGTGTAGCTCTTAGTTCGTTGAAATCCCGCTAGGTAATATATTTTCTACTTTACAAACTTCATAGAATAGTTAAATTGTATGTTTAATTTTAGCATAGAATCCCAATCTGTACAATTTCAAATAAAACCATACTAAATCTTAATACATAAAGTTGGGCATAACAAGACTTAGGACAAGTCTTTAGTGACTTGAGTATACCTACTATATTCTGTGCTTGAGTAGCCCGATGGTGCATTTGAAAGTGTCGCAGACCTATGCATTAGGGATCATGGGTTTGAATCCCACGTCGGAAAGACACCTGCCATTTTGCTGTGACTGGACCAACACCTAAAAATGTATATTTGTAGGAATAACTTCATAAAAATAAAACTAGAAAGTGCTAAAACAAACAAATTGTAAACTACACTTCGATCATAGCCGAAAATAGCTTTATCCTTGCACTAAATAAGAAATAGACCTTAATTATTTTATTTAGGAAACGCACGCGAATCTGCGATTACGTGCCCACCGCTAAGCGTCGACCACTTTGCTCTGTGATTTGATACTCGATTAACTGATACATATAGTGGAAATATCGTTTGGAACTGTTACTTAGGTTTTGTAATAAGTATCCGCCTATTTGTAGCAAGGCAAAGGTCTCTATTATTGAAATCAAGTCATCGTCACAATTTATTTCTGATCTCTTCTTTTTCCAACCCTGTTCCATTATTTCGGGTCGGGTCTCCTTACTAGCTTGCGCCAGGTTATTCTATTCTGGGTTGTCACATCTGGCACAATTTATCAAATGGACATTAATTATAATTCTCTATAGGTATTGGCTTAATCACCACGCTTGCCAAATGCGGATTGGTGATCACAAACCCGAGCTGTGTCCGAAAAAACCGACACAACGTTTGGCTCGACCCAGGAATTGAACCCAGGACCCCGAGATCTTGGCCCAGTACTTAAACCACTAGACCAAGCTTTTAAAAGAACATTTAAGTCATAGGAATTTTAATTTAAAAGGGAGTGTTTTATACCGAACGACGTATGTTTAATAAATGCTTACTGTCTGGAAATTACTAATTTTATAATAGTTTAGTTATTATAAAATTAGTAATTTCCAGACAGTAAGCATTTATTAAACATACGTCGTTCGGTATAAAACACTCGCTTTTGAATTAAAATTCCTACCATTAATACCAATAATATCATACCATTCGCATTTTATGTTTCATTAACATTATCAATGAAATGTTTTATGATGTTAATACATTTCCTTTTCATGTTTATGATCTTTAAATCGTTCTTTATTTTTTAAGCGTAGATTAATTTAATTTTTTTCTTTTACAGTTTTAAAATTAATATAAAAGCGTTTTGATGTACAATTCCATACGTTATTTAGCCTTGGGACCTCTTTGGCAGACGTATTCGCCCATTACAGATAAAAGCACATAATTATTAAAAAGAATTTTAATAACTCATTTTAGTACATAACTGGATGTTTGTAAAAACGAAAAACTTAGATATTATTTAAGAAAGTACATATCCAAAGCTATAATTTTTCAGGGTATTATTAAAGTTTTAATAAGCCTTTGGTCCAAAATGGCGCATTTAAAAGTGATATTGCCTTATGCGCTAGGGGTCGTAGGTTTGAAATCCACCCAGGACAACATTTCATGTTATGAAAATTTTGTGTTTCCATATCCGGATAAAGTACCGATACCCATGAAACAAGTACTTACGCTACTTACTTGGGAGTCAGGTCAATGTATGATGCTGTTCAATGCAATTTTTTTTGTTCATTCCTGCATTGGCAGTCGACAGTCTCACTTATTCGCTCTGATCTTTCAAGTATACTGGTTCCTGCCAAATATTTTTTAAGTGAAGCCACAAGTGACAATTCACTGTTATTCGGTCACTGGCACACCTAACTCAATAGTTAGGTGCGCCAGTGACCGAATAACATTCAAGTGCCTTATTGTAATTAAAATTATAACAACATGTCCACTTGACGTTTGATAAAATTAACTGGACAACATCACACTATTTTGGCATTAATATAATGGAAAAGTTCACGGGCGAAAGTGGGTGAATCACGCGAAATTTCATTTATGTGTGACTGATATGATATCACCTTTAATATGATTGGGAATGGAATGTCAGGAAATTCCACTACAGATTTTATTATTTCTTTTTATATCAAGGGTACAATAAGGGCTGCATTCTTTACATTAACAAAGTTGTACAATTTGGTACAAATTCCCAAAGCAGAGTAGGAACTTAAAACTCCAAACTCAGGACGGAGGCATTTATTGAAAATGTATGGGCGACCTATATACAAATGAAAAATCACAACAACACCGTCTTATAAATTGATCCTCCCGCCATCTAGCGGTGATGGGGTCAACTACCGTACCTACTATACTGCTTGACACTTGACAGTGCTTTTAGTGGCGAGTTAAAGGAACCTGGGTGAACATTCCGCCCACCAAAGACGTAAGTCTTTCACAGCCGCCCACCATGACAAAGGGTCGGATAAGAATTAACTCAAATATAAACCTTCAGTTCTATGAACTTTGACAAACAATATAAAATCTACCTAAACACGTTCAAAGATATCACCCTTTGGATACAGGAATGACTTATTCTAAGACTTATTGACTAAATACACAAAGTTGCCATATTACACTCAAATAAACACTATAAAAGACACAAAAAAAACCATACATCACACAAAAGACTATATTACACCTTACACATCTACGGGCAATAGGCATAACTTTGAAGTTGGACGCTTGATGGTGGAATTTTTACACAGGACTGATACTACGCGTGTAATGTTGTCTTTACCCGGATGCAGTTCCACGACCTTTCCATACAACCACTTTGCCGGAGGAAGATTATCTTCCTTTATTAGGACTACGTCCCCAATTTTGAATTCCGTGGTACGCACTGACCACTTGTACCGGTGGAAGAATCTGGTCAGGTATTCAGCTGACCACCGTCGCCAAAAGCCCTGCACCATCCGTTGCGTCAACTGCCATCGTCTTAAGGTGCTCATATTTGAGTGCGATTCAAAGTTGTAATCTGGAGGAAGAACGATAGGTTGCCCTACCAGAAAATGACCTGGTGTAAGAGGAGCTATGACTCCTGGATCGCTGCTAGCTTGAGACAAAGGCCTCGAATTAAGGCAGGCTTCAATTTGGTATAGTACTGTACAAATCTCTTCGAAAGTGAGAGTGTAGTCGCTGATAACGCGCTTAAGGTGGTGTTTCACACTTTTGACGCCAGCCTCCCAAAGCCCGCCAAAGTTCGGAGCGTGAGGAGGAATAAAGTGCCAGTCAGTGTGGTTGCTAGCGAGAGCATCCGCTATTTCACTAGCGACTTGAGCTCTTTCACTGCTGAACAGACTCCTCAGCTCACGAGAGGCACCCACGAAATTTGTGCCATTGTCGCTCCAAATGTTGCTACAATGGCCACGTCGAGCGGTAAATCTCTTGAAAGCGGCAAGGAACCCTTCTGAGGTAAGGTCAGACACTGCCTCAATATGCACGGCACGTGTTGCCATACAAACGAACAGACAGATGTACCCCTTGTACGACCGGTGACCGCGGCCTTTGGACACCCGTATGTTGATGGGACCAGCAAAATCCACACCGGAGTTCAGGAACGGCTTACTAGGTGTCACTCTGCAGGATGGCAGCTCCCCCATAAGCGTGTTTCGAGACACACCTGCGTACCGGGTACAAGGAACACATCTGTGTATGTGCGATCTAATTAGCGTTTTAGCTCTCAAAATCCAATACCTCGATTGCAAGAATCGAAGCATCAATTGCTGTCCTCCATGAAATGTTCTCTCATGGGCGTCGGCCACAAGCAATTTAGCCAGCTGCGATTTGTTGGAGATAACAATTGGATGCTTGCTTGCGGGTGGTAGGTCCGAGTGTCGAACTCTTCCACCAACCCTCAATATTCCATCGCAATCGATGAATGGAGACAAGGAACATAAAGAACTTCCTTTACCGACTTCTTCGTTCTTACTTAAAGCCGTGATTTCGTCATTAAACCAAGTGCTTTGACATTTCTTAATACAAATGTTTAAAGCTTCTTTTATTTCAGCTACAGAAAGGTAGGAGAAATGGTTTTGATTAGGTTCTCGACACCTCTTAATGAATCTTTTACAGAGTGCAATAACCCGAACTAACTTCCTTAACGAGGAAAATCTTGCCCACAGCCATTCTTCTTCACAATTTATCGCAGTCGTGTGAACCTTGACCACTCTTTCTTCCTCGTTGCGATGGTTGATGGAACTAGGCCTGGTGTAATCAATCGACCTTTCACGTAACCACCCAGGGCCATGCAGCCAGAGACCATTCTGAAGAAGCTCAGAGGGGGTCGTACCTCGGGAAGCTATGTCAGCGGGATTATCCCTTGACTGTACGTGAGACCACTGCACACCATCTAGAAGCCCAAGAATTTCCGAAGTGCGATTGGCAACAAATGTCTTCCAGCGGCTTGGATGATCACTTAGCCACGCCAGTACTACGGTGGAGTCGGTCCAAGCATGCAAGTTAGACTTCGGAATTCTCAGTACTTCGGCTACCTCAACTAATAAGTGACTTACTAGGACGGCACCGCACAGCTCGAGTCTAGGAATGGAGATTTGTTTTATAGGTGCCACCTTCGTCTTTGCAGTGATCAAGTGGGTATCAACATTACCTAGTGAATCTACAACGCGGACATACACGACGGCAGCGTAAGCAACGTTAGAAGCATCGCTGAAACCGTGCAATTCCACTGTGGCGTCTTCCGTAGAGGTGTTTATCCATCTAGGTATGTGAAAATTTTGTAATTTTATTAATTCACTGCGATATGATTCCCACTGTTTCAGAAGTTCCGGCGGCAACTCGTCATCCCATCCTATTCCGGCTATCCACAGCCTTTGAATAAAGACCTTTGAGGTAATTATACAAGGTGCTATCCATCCAAGCGGGTCAAACAAGCGAGATATCTCGGAAATAATTGTTCTTTTTGTTTCAGGTGCAGAGGAGGAGGTAGCGGTACGCGGCGGCAGCTTCACCGAGTAATCGAATTCGTCTGTGTTCCGGTTCCAGGTAAGTCCTAAAATCTTTATTATATCATCTTGCTTTATTTCGACATTACCTCCTGTATCTGCCTTGAACACGTCTAACATCCTATCTGCATTGCTTGTCCATTTCTGTAACTTAAAACCACCTTCTTCTAGTAGCTGATTTAACTGCTTGTACAATTCAATAGCTTCGGTCTTAGTTTGACAGCCAGTCATGACGTCATCAACATACACATCGGACTTGATTACTTCAGCAGCCAATGGATATTTATGACCTACATCACAAGCTAGTTGTTGCAATGTCTTGACTGCTAAGTATGGAGCACTGGATGTACCAAATGTGACTGTTAGAAGACGATAATCTTCTATATTATCTTCACTGGACTCTCTCCAGACAATCCTTTGGCAATCCACATGTTCTTCTGTTACCTTAACCTGTCTGTACATTTTGACGACGTCAGCGGCTAAACAAATAGGATAAACACGCCATTTTATTAAAAGATGTCGTAAATCTGCTTGCAGTCTGGGGCCTACCATTAGGGTATCGTTTAAGGAGACTCCGTTCGTTCCCTTACACGATGCATCAAAAACCACCCTCAATTTGGTAGTGCTTCTGTCCTCCCTAATCACTGCGTGATGGGGCAGATATACGGCATCTGGCTTTGCTCTCTCTGCTTCATCCACGATTTTTTCCATGTGCCCAAGACTTAAATATTCGTTAATCACCTCTGAGTATCTAGTTCTGATTTCAGGATCTTTGGAGAATCTACGTTCGAGCCCCTGAAGTCGCTTAACTGCGATGCTTCGCGAGTTTCCATACTTACATGGAGGATCATCACTTCGAAATGGAAGACTCACCACATACCGCCCAGACTCATCTCTACGAGTGGTAGCTGCGTAATGATCTTCACATGCCTGCTCTTCTTGCGTGAAGCGTTTCTTCAGCGAGATGGGTTCTGGTTCCAGCTCCCATATCCTCTTCAGCAAGTCATTCTCGTCGACCTGTGTGTGCAAGCTGACAATAATATTGTGAGATCCTTTCTGCTCATCCTTAACTTCTCCAGAAAGAACCCAACCCAGGTGAGTATCTTGAGCAATTGGAGTGCCTTTGGGGCCTTTGATTAACCCTTCTTTGATAATGTGGCAATAAGTTTCAGCTCCTAACAAAACATCAATTTTGTTAGGGGAATTAAATTTTGGATCAGCTAGTTCTATATTACAGATCTCAGGCCAGTCTACCACAGCGAACTTCCTTTCAGGTAAAACTGAAGTCAAAGATCCGAGCACATGGGCTCTTACCTGAATGGAAAATGAGGGTTTACACAGCGACTGAATATTTAGCATTACCGTATATTTAGAGGTAAGGCCACCGTGTCCCCCACCTAAACCAGATATGGTGCTTGTGGTAGCGGTTTTGTGAAGCCGCAGTAGCTGTACTGCTGCTTCGGATATAAATGAGGCCTGGGATCCCTGATCCAGCAGTGCTCTCAAAACTTGAGACGACCCATCTTTCGATTTAGCCTTAACAAGAGCTGTGGCTAACAACACTTGTTGAGTCGCCAAGCCCTTGGAAAAATGGGCGGCAATATTTACGGCCTCGCCTTCAGACACAGCATCCCGAGGATTGACCTCAGCCGTTGTAGCGTTCGATGCTGCATCAGATTGAGCTTTGGGATGCAATAAGGTGTGGTGTTTGCGTTTGCAAATACGGCATTTGGTGAATACGCGACAAGCCTTGTTCGAGTGATTGTACCCGAGGCAGTTGAAACATAGCCCCAACGTATGGACTATGCTACGACGTTTATCAACATCCTCATTAGTAAACTTCTTACAATTGTACAATTTATGTTCCTCAGAACAATGTGGACACGAAATATTTGTGGTTGTATGCAAAGCTTTTGGATTTGACACTACATTGGGAGAGACTTTGGGCTTAATTTTGGGTTCGACAAATTCTAAGGCTCGGAAACGGGTACACAAAAATTCTTTAAACTGGTCAAAGGTAGGTAAATCCTGGTTATCTTTACTGACCTGCAATTCCCATTGTTTCCGCGACTCAGCGTCCAACTTCAAACTTACCACGTATATTACAATAACGTCCCAGGAGCTGACATCGATTCCCAGGTTTGACAGTTCATGTAAACAATCCGTGGTTACATCCAAAAGTTCCTCAAGGGCGCTAGATGATTCGTGCATCATACTACGTTGGCTGAAAAGACGCTTTAAAATACAAAAAGAAATAAATCTCTTATTATTATAGCGTTCCTGTAACATGTTCCAAGACTTATCATAATTATTTTGCGTAATCGGTACATGACGGATAAGCTGCTCTGCTTCACCGGACAGTTGGGTTTTTAGGTAATGCAACTTTTGTACGTTGTCAAGCGCCGCGTTATTATGCACAAGTGAGATGAATAAATCGCGAAACGATGACCACTCGACGTACTTTCCGCTAAAAGTTGGCAATTTTATTTTTGGTAACTTTAAAACCGATTCCCTATTAGAACTGTTAGGTGAAACATCGCAAACTTTCGTTGATACAGCCTCAGTCTTAGGTAAGCTATTTTGAAGTTCGACCTTATAACTTAGAAATGATTCAAAAACATCTTCAAATGTATCGTTCTTCATGTAACTCGTCGTATCCAATTCCTTTGGACTGTAGTCTGCAATCAGTTGTTCATGTTTTACAACAAAGTCATTGTACTGACGCTCTAATATGTCTAGTCTCGCCTTGACGTAGTTTTCATTAATTCGCTCCTTAGGGCACTTCTTAAAGTTTGAAAACCCTTTTTCTATTTGTGTTTTCAAGTCGTTTAACACACGCAAATCTCTCTCCATTTTAAAATTATAAAGTGCCGTAAAAGTATTTGTAATCAATGACAGGTGACTTTATCTGACAACGCTGTGACATTGGCTGTGACAATGATGAGGTGAGGTAAAATTTTCAAAGTCCAGTCGGATTTCGGCGAAAATTTTCGAAGTGTTTGAGACTTGTTTTTTATCTCGCTCTGAAAACCGGCATGGATTCCCCGTCTCAACCGAATTTGCGAAATTATTCTAAGTCTACTTGACACTGACACTTCAAAGTACTCACGATTTCGCTTGGTTACTTATCACTTTGTTATTCATCCACTGCTCCTTATCAATGCGCGTCCGAATTTCCAAGTTCAGCGTCAATCAGCAATGGAACGTCTTCTTGTCAATACTGTCACTGTCAGCAACTTGTAAACAAAGCAGCTAGGTGGCGCTTTTCATACAACTATCCACTGGTCTGGGCTGTGTGCGTTTTCATTCAAAAACCGTCCTTCGGCTCGATTAGGACCATGTACAATTTGGTACAAATTCCCAAAGCAGAGTAGGAACTTAAAACTCCAAACTCAGGACGGAGGCATTTATTGAAAATGTATGGGCGACCTATATACAAATGAAAAATCACAACAACACCGTCTTATAAATTGATCCTCCCGCCATCTAGCGGTGATGGGGTCAACTACCGTACCTACTATACTGCTTGACACTTGACAGTGCTTTTAGTGGCGAGTTAAAGGAACCTGGGTGAACAAAGTATTTCAGGCAGTGAGGGGATGTCTGCGAAGCTCTGTTTTGTTGTATTATAATAATTACTTACTATTTGTGTAATATTAATATTTTTTCGTGTCGGGCAAAATTCTGTCAGTTTTTCAAAACTCAGCTCAGATTTTTTATTTGACTGTAATTCTGAGCTATCAATTTTGTATTATCTTTAAACAGAGTAGTTGCATAATAGTAAATGTGCAGGTATTTTACTATCAACAAATTAATGATTCCTAAAGTGATTTTTCACACACCAACATCCAGACAACGGACTGTCACTGTGTACGTAATACTAATTTTAATTGTCCTGTCCTTCCCGGGGTTTGTAACCAAGCGAAGTTAGACACTGCCCCTCGGAGGCAGTGATCATTACATTAGTTCCCATTTAGTATTGTTGCGACGAGCCATTTGGTGTATTAGTTGCGACGAGCCATTTGGTGTAATGGTCGAGAAGTCGGCTGTTACACCAGAGGTCGCGGGTTTGACGATCCCCGCACGGTACAAACATTTGTGTGCATGGTCTGTTTGTATCGGTCTGGGTGTTGTATATTAGTAATGTTTATTCGTTGTCTGGCATGGGTGCCAGACAACGAATCATGTGTTATGGGTAACACAAGCTAATACTTAGTTTGAGGCTAGATGACGCTGTGTGAATGATGTCGATTGTCCAGAGATATTTATTTATTATTATTATTACTCTGTAAAATGATGATTATGGTGAGAAATAAACGTTATTATTATTATTAGTTTTAAGAAGTTGGTCATGTTAAAACTTACGAATTTAATAAGTTTGTACTCGGATGTAAGTGGATTACCCAAGGATAGTTCAAACCTGCTCAGGAAATGGAATTTGGCACGTCCAACAAATATTTCTTGCAGCAAACTTTTAAGGAAACTGCAGATTCCGAAATTTGGATTAGGACGGTATAAAAGTTATTCCAACACTGTGGCAGCATACTGAAGTGGCACGAGTTCGTGCTGTATCGAGAACAAAGGCTTGAAGACATGTTTATTTTAAACTAGCTTCTGCTAGTGGCTTCGCCCGCGTGGAATGTAAATAAAATGTCACCTATGACACATCTATGTTTATATCATACATCTTCACAAACAACGTTTACAATGTGCCGCATAAAAAGGCTCAAAATCGCACAAAGGGCAATGGAGAGGGCTATGCTTGGAGTCTCCCTGCGTGATCGCATCAGAAATGATGAGATCCGCAGAAGGACTAAGGTCACCGATATTGCCCGAAGAATTGCGAGCCTTAAGTGGCAGTGGGCAGGACACATTGCAAGGAGGACTGACGGCCGTTGGGGCGGAAAGGTCCTCGAGTGGTGGCCACGTACCGGTAAACGCAGCCGTGGTAGGCCTCCCACAAGGTGGACCGATGATCTCATAAAGATCGCCGGAATCCACTGGATGCGTGTGGACCGATCGGTTTGGAGATCATTGGGGGAGGCCTATGTCCAGCAGTGGACGTCGTTTGGCTGTAATGATGAAAATGATGGAATGATGTCACCGGCTCGTCCCGATCGAGTGTGAAGGAGACACCAGGGGAGTTTAGTGGGTAGAGGACGCTTTAGACTCGAGTCCCACACACGGCCGCAGATCTAGCTAGGCTGCGGTTATGGTGAATAAACGCATTCTTAAAAAAGGGTTTTTCCAATTATGCAATCGGGCCTGTTGAATGTAAGTAAATATGACGCGGTTCATGAAATTTAATTTAACACGCTTATTGTTTATTTAGTAGGTAGTAACTAGTTGTTGTTGTTGGTAGTTGTTGTAGTAGGTAGTAACTGTTAGTTACTTTCAATCGAGGTCAAAATTCATCTTATGACATCAATGCCAACTGAAATATAACCCAACAAACCTTTGCGTACCAAAGTTGTATTCTTTAATCCCTTTATGTAACAGCAGGTAAAGTAATATTTCTCCACGCTACAATGACAAACAACGATTGGAGCAATAAAGTCTCCTTGAAAAATATTACAGCGTTCTACATACGACTAAGGAATTTGTTGTTACAGGATATGCAATAAAATTATAATGAGGTCCACAGCTGAGCCATGAAGGTCGCAAGATGAAACCTCAAGAGAAATTATTGCTACTATTACTCAGGCAGCGAGATCGTAGCTATGGCGACAGTTGCGAAATTTGAAAGCTTCTATGGCGTAACTAAATCAGTGCTGACTTTAATCTTTGTACAACGCAGAAGGTCATGTTCCTTCAAGAATTTTGTTATAAAAATAAATCCGTTGCTTACGAGAAAAGGATTTGCATTCTGTGTCTAGTTTTTTGGTTCATTTAATTCAATATGTCCAACGAGGTTAGTGAATAGGTACATTAGGAGAAAATCACAATTGAAAATTCAGGTGATAATTATGTATGCAAAAGTTGAAAGGCGGAATTATCTTAGTAAAATATGAGGGCCAGTTACACTACTGACAGATAAGTTTTGGAGAATTTGTATATTCGATAACGATAAGATTTCTGTCTTTTTTGTAAATAAAAAAAAAAATAAAGACAGCATCCTAAAAGTTTTTTTAGTCGTTGTTTTCCCGCAGCAGAACTGCTCAACTAGATTGCTCAACTGGTTGAGCAGTTGAGCATTAGGACATAGTTTGTATTACCGAATATTTTATGCTCTATAGCTCAACTATTTATTGCTCAACTCAGTTGATCTGTGGGACATAATATTTGTTGTTTAATTAAACATATGACCTACCGCTCAACTCTTGTTATTACTTTTGTTAAAACCGCTTGTTTTCCTGTGTACCCTTAACTGTTCCCTTGATGATACAGTGGAAAATAAATTTTTTACCGCTGTACCCTTGCCTGTAAAGCCCAACCAAATCAAATTGAACACGTGACCAAGAGAACTGGTTTTTCTAAAATTTGGACAAAAATTAAAACAATTGAACATCGGTAAAAACAAATGAATGTCAGAAAAACAAACGAATGTGGGAGAAACAAATGAATGTCGGGGAAACAAATAAATGTCGGGGAAACAAATGAACGTCGGGAAAACAAGCGAAGGTAGGAAAGCATTGTCTATTGATCGGTAGTTAAAAAAACAGGTGCAAGCGATTTTCGTCCTTATTGACCTTTAAAATTTTGTTGCTTTTCCCTAACGCTTACATTACTAACATAGCTGTTTCATTAAAATCCGTTATCTTGGTACATGACGATAATGTCGAAAATGGCTTGCACCTATTTTTTTACTTCCGATCAATAGACAATGCTTTCTTACTTTCACTTGTTTCCCCGATGTTCATTTGTTTCCCCGACATTCATTTGTTTTCCCGACTTTCATTTGTTTTCCCGACATTCATTTTTTTCCCCGACATTCATTTGTTTTTCAGAATTTGAGTTCCATCATGGAACTGTATCATGGTACTAGTGTCAAAGAACCTATTATTTGACTCTCGGTTTAAAGCGGAACGAGTGGGAAATAAAAAGTTCCAATCGTCACCACTGGGGACGAACGAAACGTTTTTTTTTCCCACTCGTACCCAGAGGGGGGGGGGACAGAGTGGGGACGACCGGGAATAAACCCACGTACTTAGTTGAGCAATTTTAGTTGAGCAGTGGGTATGACCCTCTGCTCAACTGTCGTAGTTGTGCAATGACCAGTTGAGCAGTGGGTAATACCCACTGCTCAACTTTATAGAGTTGAGCAATCTAGTTGAGCAGTGGGGAAGAAACGGAATTATCATCTTTTTGATAAGCGCAAAGGGTAATGATCACGGCAAGTGACTGTTCGCGACGAAGCCAGTACTATTGATTCGAGTTTCGACTATCACAACCGTAAAACTTTTGATTTTACTAAAAAGAAAACTTCATTAATCTATTGTACTGCTAAGACAGAATCATTTTAATGCGGGAAAACAATGACTAAAATGTCACTCAGTATCTATGTATATTGTATAGTCATGGACTTTTCTATCAGTGATGAAACTGGCCCACATAGTTTCATTAAGAGAATAAATTCAGTTAGACTGTTTAAAGTATTTTGCTAGTAAATATTGTTCATCTACATATTCTATCGTACATTTCACATTATCAAATTTCTTATTTTCAAATTCTCTATTTCATCGCAAACTTACCTGATGGAAAGCAATCATGAAGCCTTAGATAAGGCGAGTTAACTAACCGCTTACTCACGCTTTGGAGATCCGTCGTAATATTATATTGAGCGATTCTGACCGAAAACTATTTTAGTTTTGAAAGGTAGCCTTCGCAGTTTGCATAAATAAAGCTAAATTTTCTTATTCGATAAGAACACAAGGCTAGTAGCATTGACCTTAAACAGTTCACAATACCGACGATTCTATTGTGTTTGACATCAAATTAACCGAGTGATTAATCATCCAAATGGGACAATTGTTTTTGGAATCGAAAGAAAAGGACCATTAAATTTCTTGCTGAAGAAAAGACAATCTTAGTCGTTACAATGTTTTTCTTAAAAAAGAGGATTGATGTCTGATTATTAATATTAGACTTTACATACATTAATTAAATTATTAATGAACAAAGACGGCACTAATTGTGTTAGGACAAATCTATTATTTGTTATTGTAGACATTGTAAAGGGTGTCTCAGAATGTTTTTCGTTTTTAGATGTTAAATAAAAATATCATTATAGTGAAAATAAAAAAGGTTTTCAGGGTTTAAAAAAAATAACCACGAAGGCTAAGGCGGGAGCTCGCTTCGCTTCGCTCCCGCCTCAGCCTTCCAACCTATATCCATCCGAATCGATTTCCCCCTACCAGTTCATCCAAGAGTGTGCGTATAAAACAGTTTTTACTGACTCGCTTCGGGAAAACGCGTTTTGTCTTGCAGAAACTAGTTTTAACTGATATTCGATTCAGACATTAGTCAATTCTAGTATTAACAAAGGCATTAAGTAAAAACTAGTTGTAGCTAGGAAAAACGTGTTCTAACGAAAAATGGGTTTTAACTGTAACATATATATTTATTAGCTTTACACTATTTTAGTATGTTTAGCCTAAAATTAGAGATGTAAGGAAAAAATGAAATTTTTGTGGCACAATATTATTGCGCGACAACCAATGACGTTCAATTTTAATTGAACGTCATTGGCGACAACTTAAGTTTGCGTGGGCAAAAAGCTATTAGTTTATATTATATTCAGTCCAGCATAATTTAAATTTCAATTTTAAATTATTGAATCTGTGTTTGACAATTCGTATTTTCAAAATATCATCTGTACTTGAGCTCGAATAACTTGATTCCACTAAGTGTTATTTTCATCTTCAGTTTGCGAACTATTTGAAATAAAATTAAACCAATTGCAATGGAAGAATGAAATAGTTGAGTTTTATTTTGTAAGATATTTTACGCGTTAAAAAGAATGAAACGGTAATCAAATCATTTGGCGAAGTGGTTGATTTAAAAGTAAAATGTTATTCAAATTGTCCTGTCATCATTTAATGATTCTCTTACAAATAGGTATGAATTGAATTCTATAATATTAACGTACCTATACCTACATTATTACTATTTCCGTCAACTGTTAACTACCTCCGTGGAACAGTGGTTAGAGCGTTGGGCTCTAATACCCGGAGGTCGTGGGTTCAAATCCCGCGGGGAGCATCTGCACTTTGTGTAAATGTTTCCAGTTTGGTTAGGACATTGCAGGCTTGAGTCACCTGAATGTCTGAAAAGAATATTGATTCCGTGTTTCGGAAGGCACTTTAAGCCGTTGGTCCTGCGCCTGATCTCTCTTCGGTCATGTCAGATTGCTGTCCCACCGTGTTATGGGAGTGAGGGAATAGGGAGTGCACCTGTGCTTGCGCACTCACTTGTGCACTATAATACCTAATGTATATCCTGCGTAGTTGGCTGATCTTAAAGATTGGCCGCCGTAGCCGAAAATTCGGCTAGGAGGATATTATTATTATTATTTCCGTCAGTTAAGGTTTATTCAACTTTTATGCAGAAACAAATTAATACTAACTACTACTTTTTGATTACTATTTTTTTATAATAGCAATTTGTTGTAAAATCAGTTACTTATACCTGAACTATCAGATTTTACAACAAATTGCTTACAAACTGCAAAATTACACTGAATTAGTTGAAATACACTCCCAAAATTTAATTATCTATAGATAAAAGAACACCATATGAAACAGCATATTTTATTAGTTTAATGTGTTCTTATAAATATTCAAAAAACAGACATTTGAATTAATCATTCTCCTATCATACCGAGTATTATACAGAGTACTCTGTGCATACCAAACATCGCCAATGATATCCAAGAGGACAATTCACGAAAAGGTTTTATTCATTTCTTAACTATGTAAACGGGTGCGGTCTCACCGCTCCTCTATCAAAGAAAACCGTAAAAGATGCGAGTATTATTTCATACATTTTCCTTTTATTTGTGACAATTTTATTAGAACGTCTGGGGCACCTCGAATTCATGACCCTCTTGGGCGTTGAATTTTTTGGCCCAGAAATATAACTGTCATCATAACGGATAACGACATTCGAAGGTAGAATTTGGATAATAGTAATCTCGGCGATGGTATTTCACAGGGTTTTGATGTAGGGTATGGGAATAAGGCCTTGGTCTATAGGAAAATAAGTCATATTTTACAAAGTTGATCTGTATTCGATCAGTGTGGCGAGCGTTTGGAGAGGCCTATGTCCAGTAGTGGACTGTGATAGGCTGATATTGATAATGATTATCTATATACGACGACGAGCCATTTGGTGTAATGGTCGAGAAGTCGGCTACTACACCAGAGGTCGCGGGTTCGATCCCCGCACGGTACAAACATTTGTGTGCATGAACATACAGTCTGTTTGTATCGGTCTGGGTGTTTCTATGTATAATATGTATGTATTTACAAAAAAAAAAGTATATAAGTAATGTTTATCCGTTGTCTAGCACCCATAGCACAAGCTAATGCTTAGTTTGGGGCTAGATGGCGCTGTGTGAATAATGTCCAGAGAGAGATATTTAATGTCCAGAGAGAGATATTTATATATTTTAGATAGCGGCCGCCCGCGGTTTCACCCGCGTGGTTCCCGTTCCCGTAGGAATTGATCAAAATCCTTTCTTAGCGGATGCCTACGTCATAACATCTACCTGCATGCCAAATTTCAGCCCGATCCGTCCAGTGGTTTGGGCTGTGAGTTGATAGATATCTATGTCAGTCAGTCACCTTTGAGTTTTATATATTTATAGATTAAGTGGCTGGCCATAATTATTGAGTTTTATTCTTTGAGCCGCAAAACCCTTCTGATTTTTAGAGGCAGATCGTTATAGAGTTAAATAATCTTATCAAGGTAAATAGTTGTAAACATTCCATGATTTATAATTTATATTAGAAAATAAAGTTACCTACATTGACTACGAGTAGAACACATTCGTAAACTTCTCGTAGGCACTTTAGAAGTTTTATATTATTATGGTTTTTAATCATTTGATTTAAATCTTGAGGCACTTTTGTTCTTCTTTATGCTAATTATTTGTTCATTAATTTAATTAAAAAAAATAGAACAACTGCTGAACCTCAACATCAACATTCCAACCGATATTTTTACTATGAAATCTTTCTTTAAAGATATCTATGGACCCTATATCACATATTCAATAGACTCTAAGATACTCTCTTCAAGTGCGTCCAAACGGATACCACAATAATTTTACACTTGGGTAAGTAATTGTTTATCTTGAATCGTCTAGGGACCGAAATGCGACCGCGGTTGAGATCGGTGCGACAGTTCGACTGCGTGTGGTACAATTGGACTCTTATGTATATTAGTCTGCTGTTCTGGGTACTTTTAACATTGACTATTCATCAATTCAATGTCCTTGTCGTGGGACGGTTTAACGATCTATTCCTTTCTAATACCAAAAACTAATACCTATGGTATTTGTTTATTATGCTTTGAATTTGACTTGCAATTTATTGACGCTCTGGTGAGCGTCTATATTGTCTGTTTTTTTATAGAAAAAAAAGCATTCAATCTTTATTATTTCAGCATAAAAATGACTACAAGCCGTAAATAAACTGTATTCATTAAAAAATGCATACTTTTTGTGGAATAATTTGAAATATACTTGAACGTTGTTAACAGCGCCATATAGCCGTAAACCAAGCATAGCTTAAACTATTCGCACCAGATAAGGGAAACATGTAAATACATAATATTATTCAAAACGATTCAAACAGGCATGTTTACGCAAACAAAAACAGAATAAGTCGATTTCTCAGCAAACTGGTCGTCAAATTATGGTCTACTTTTCCATCCTTGTCTTTTTAGGAAATGCTCCCTAGGCTCTCGTATTATGGCGTCAGCACATAGAAGATGTCTGGAATGTTGTTATTCCGGTGAGTATTAATTTCCATATAACTGGCTGAACTAAAAACGCAGTGTAAGCCATGACAACCACAGTTGAAATCTGCCGCCATAACAGCTCTGGCTGTGTTCCGGTAGTATTAATGTGGGAGCCTTTGATTTCAAGTGTACGGGACTTGAAATCAAAGGCTCTAGGATCGATGAGCCTACAGTCTGGCAGCACATTGAGTGACGCTCCTGGTGAAGTGGCCCGTGGCCACTTACCATCAGGTCGGCTGCGTGTCTGTCTGCCAACTGAAGTAGTATAAAAAAAATAACATGAGAAACGAATAGCACCTTCCCATTCCATAATTTAATACAGAATCTTATGCTCCAATAATAAGTTTGGCGTTTGCGCAGATGCAAAATACATAAAAATGCAAAATTCAGCTGTAAAGTGGAATTTTATGACTGCCAACGTCGCCTCGTGCCTGACTGGTGAATTCAACCACTGAGCATAATTTACATAATATTTCGTATAGTATGTATCAATTTCTCACATTCGACGATGCAAAGTCACATAATATTGATTTGTATAGAGTTGATGTAAGCATGTAAATAAATAAATAAATCCCTGGACATTTATTCACACAGCGCCATCTAGCCCCAAACTAAGCATGAGCTTGTGCTATGGGTGAAAGACAACGGATAAACATTACTTATCGAACCCGCGACCTTTGGTGTAATAGCCGACTTCTCGACCACTACACCAAATGGCTCGTCACCCACACATTATTTATTATTATAGTACCACACACATTATTATGGTAACCACACACATTATAAACTTTAATGACCAATTAAGAACTCCTTGCAAGCTACGATTTGTATCAAATTAATGGCAACACAGTGATTTTTATTTCAGCAAATATTGTTTCAGATGTGTCTATTAACATTGAACGTATTTTGACTCCTACGACACTTCATTTAAAAGTCTAAGACGTAAAAGTTTATTTATAATCAATTTTCAATTAATATTTAGAATTTAAACAAACTAAAATAAACCCAATATCTTCAGTTAACTTAAAACACAATCAAATTGCAAAGGGTGGTTTGCAGCAAAAGTATTTATTTTCTAAACAAATTGTAATTATATTAAAGAAATTTTAACTATTTTGGTTTGGTGTGACATTAGAAGACTGATATTTTTTTATTGCGCTAGATATCTCTTATATTATAAAGAGAAAGACAATGTAATGTCAACACATTTATATCCCACCTTTATTGATGACATAATTTACTTACTGAGCTTGCCAAGCGCCAATTGGTGATGAACACAATTTTCAGAGCTGTATTAAAAACCCAAAACAAATCTTACACCAGCCAAGGTTGCATTAGATCCAAGATCACGCCCAGATAATGAAACTACAAGATCAGTGAACAAAATAAATTGAATCTAATCCAAACACATTGTTCTACGAGTCATGTCCGAACTGGATGAAAACAAGCGAGACTAATTTGTCGGCGGTACTCGCAACATTGTTTGCAACAGAACTCAAACTAATTTGTAGCTGCTATGGCGCGATATCTGCTGAATCTTCAGACGGCTCAACCACAGAACTAATAATGAGTGAAGAGAAATGTCATATTGAACTTTATTCTCAATGATATATTACAGATATGGCATGATCAAGCGCTACTTTCTCGAAAAGACAATAAAATTGGTATCTTAATATTAACAGTAACTTCTTTCTGCTGCCCCCCCTTCCCCACTAATCGAACCCTGTAGATCAACAGTTAGAAATAAATAATAAATAAAATATATCTCTGGACATTATTTACACATCACCATCTAGCCCCAAACTAAGCATTAGCTTGTGCTATGGGTGCCAGACAACGGATAAACAATAATTTTACCTTTTTATTTGTAAATACATACCTACATAATATACATAAAAACATCCAGACCGATACAAACAGACGTGTTTATGCACACAAATGTTTGTACCGTGCGGGGATCGAACCCGCGCCCTTGGGTGTAATAGCCGACTTCTCAACCATTACACCAAATGGCAGTTATGAAATGCTACTTCACAGTGGTCTTCAGCAAGGTGTTTATAGAGGACGGTTTAGGAATATGCTCAGAATCCTTTCGGAGCGTGAGGCTAATCTACGAATTACTACGAACTTGACATCTATTGTTTGACGAGCCATTTGATGTAATGGTCGAGAATTCGGCTATTACACCAGAGGTCGCGGGTTCGATCCCCGCACGGTACAAACATTTGTGTGCATGAACATGTCTGTTTGTATCGGTCTGGGTGTTTCTATGTATAATATGTATATGTTTACAAAAAAAAAGTATATAAGTAATGTTTATCCGTTGTCTAGCACCCATAGCACAAGCTAATGCTTAGTTTGGGGCTAGATGGCGCTGTGTGAATAATGTCCAGAGATATTTATTTATTTATTTATTGTTTAAAACATCGTTGTTTCTTCCAAAACCGATGTCGCTGTTTAGTTAAACATCATTTTGAAATAATCCCAAACCATTATAATTACAAATATGTCACATATTTGTTTGCAGTTAGTCGTTCTCTTTACATCTAAAATATCGCTTCTTGTGGTTATAATCCTCTTGGATTTTGATCCTGCGTGACATATCTTTTATTATAAGTTCTATGGGCTTAACTAACTTTCGGGCTTGCCCGTTGCACACTGATTTACGAGTCTAGACTTGCAGCATTTGAATACCTATTCTTCATAGTTTTATGTTTGCTTTTCACGTTCCGACGAAAAGGTAAACACGCTATCATACTGCAGTGTATGTTTATGAAAATTAATTGCTTAGCTTGACAATTTATTAAATTTTTGTACAGTAATTTTAAAACTAATATCTATACTAACTTATTATAAAGAGGAAAGATTTATTTGTTTGTTTGTATTGAATAGGCTCCGAAACTACAGAACCGATTTGCTAAATTCTTTCACTGTTGGAGAGCTACACTATCTCCGATAGTCATAAGGTAATTTTTATCCCAGAAATGTGGGAGGAAAGGGGGGATAATTGACAAAAAAAATCACGCGCGGGTTAAACCGCGGATGCGACCGCTAGTATAATAATACAGACTCTGGCTTTGGGTAAATTTTATATTTAACCAGAGATAAAATCTAAAACCAGATGGACGAATTTTATATGTATTTCATTTCATTTCACATGCTTCAAAGACCAGATTTAAAATGAACTAGATACATAATAATTACTGTATGATGAAAAATTGATGTGCAACAGTTTTTGCCCTTTTTAATGCAAGTAAAAGTTCCTAAAGATCATAAAAGTACTTTAAAATTATTATTTTTTTGATATACCTTCTTCCTTTGAGTTTGTATTGACTTCCAAGCATTTTAAAGGTTTTGTCCGCGATATTTCGCCTTTGCAAACTTGCATCTACCGGTCTTTCCTGTTCTAAAACCTCGGACACATGAACAACTCAACTAACTCTAATCTTGTTGTGTTTTTTTCCATGAATAATAATGCGATTGACTTTGTTGTCACCAGCTGCTCTGGTTTCACAAGGTCTTCGTGTAACGCTAACGAGCCAACTAGTCGAGTATGTTACAACTATTTTTTGAAACTTTGTTGGAGCAACAGCATCATTTTAGCATCGGAGTTCTTTGAGACTTTCGTAACGTAAATGGCGTCAGAATTTTCAAAGTTATCTAAACAGCTTCCTGAAATTACCTGTTTCTACTAACTTCCAGAGTAACATAAATTGTTGCTCTTTCTGACGTACTTTCTGAAGAATGCAGTATAATTGTGTTTTGGTCGGATCGATCCAATAGCAATTGCAACACTGCTATTGGGAGAAACATTCCTTCAAAACGAAAAGATTCCTTCCAAAAGATTTCGTGTGTTGGAAAAGTAGCTAATAGTCGGTGGGTTTGTGAAAAAGTCTCCGATTTAAAAATCATAATATGGAGATTATTCAAATCTCCGCGCTATGCAATTATTGTGTCAGCATTTACTGAATATTTCTTTCACCTGTTGAATCACAACAGATGTACGAGTATGAAGAAGAAATCCTAACTAGACCAAAATTTGGTTGCATAAAGTCGTAAAACTCTTTGGAAAACATCATCATAATTTAATACAAATGACCCCAATCATACTAATGACTCCACGTGGGACAAATAGGTGGGCAAAGGATATCCTTACCTTAGTGCCCGACCCAAAAACATTTAAATTTTGCTTTGCTTGCTCTCAGGAAGATGAGCCCCAACTGGGAATCACGTTACTATCTACTTTCCTTATGTATTAATTAAAAGCTGGTTTTAAGTAGTATTTGTAGGTAATTTCTAGGAGAATACTATAGTAAATACATGACATTTTTACTGAACAAACATGAGTGAAAAGTCGCCAATTATTTGTGCATTAAAATTTTGAGTTAAGTTAACTTATACTTTTTTATAAATAAATATTAAAAAGCGAGATGCTTTTTATTCCTACACAGTAATATTTTCCCATTCCGGTATTATACTCAATGTAAGTCAACGCCAACCACAATTTAAACTATGATAAAGAGGAATAAAACTTTCACGACAGATACGTCTTGAGACATCCGAAATTCCACTAAATCTTCGTTCTGAACTTTGTAAGGAACAACATTGTCATCCTCACTACTACATTTTTCTTTAAAGTGGATCCAAGTTGTTGAATAGCCAAATTATGTAATAGTAAGTATTTTCCTTAGAGGATCTTGGGGGCTTCGTCGTTTGACCCCGGTCCCGAATACACCGCGGTGTCAAACGCACAAGGACTCTTTTTGAATTGGCCGTTTGACACCGCGGTGTCAAGCGGTGAACAACTTTTTCCGACTTCGTCACTTGACACCGCTGTTATTATTTATGTACAGTTAAAGACAAAATTGCATCGAAATAAATATCCCAATATAAGTATCTGTTTTATGTCATGACAACTTTGTCCCATAGGCCGCACCAATAGAACGCTCGTATTTCAGCTCTTCACTTCCAACCACTATCAGCCACTTTGCGGATATGGTCACTTCGTCTAGCTTTATTTAAGCTTGTTAACACGTTGACTGCGGCAAACACAAACCCTTGTTTTTAAAATTGCAACTCCAGTGCGGCATTACACGTTTGACGCGAGCGCAAAAATATCCATACGACTGTGCGGCCCAACACAAAAGTGCATTCAAGGCAGCCGCTTCGCGTGTGGCCGCACACACCACCGATTTATGCTTTTTATGCTTTTATATTGTATTATTAGCTATTTATACTAATACAGATAGTTAAATTTTCGTTAATAAACAAAGCGACAAGTAATTCATTTATTGAAACATTAAATTCGTTCATATTATTATACACATAAAGGACAATGCATGAAATTATTTGGGCTCTGTCCCCACCCACCAACAGACTTGGCACTAGTTTCAATATTATTATGGCATTCCATAAAAAGACAAATAACCATTTAAAATGACTTAGTACAATATTATTATTTATTATAAGACGTGGAACTCGATTTAAAATAACAAACCAAATCAATCTGTGATACCACTCAACGCCGAACCGGCACTCGGGTGCCGCATAACAATAGATTTTCTATTGTGTCTAGTAATCCGGGGCTAGAAGGATTAATTATAAAGATTTTTTTTTAAATAGTCTGTACTCTTACTGTGATTGTAAAGAAATGTGAAGTGGGTCGTTCTTCTTTTTAACCTACAATTTGATTTACACTTCTGTCACGCGGATTTACGACTCTGTAACGTACTTTTTACAGTGAAATTATTAAAAACATTTATTATTTAATCGTGCACAGTCATTAATGTTTAGTACCGTGCCAACGAATTATCGTTGACAGTGCCTGTAAAAATACAATTAAGAAAAAACTTATGGTAATTTCCTTGTTTTTTTTTTTTCACTGAGCGGTGAAGACACCTTTTTGTAGGTTAAAAAGAAGAACGACCCAAGTACAACTTCTTCTTGTTTTATAAAAAGAGTAATGCTTGTTTGGAATTTATTAATGCATATGGTTAAACTAAGATTTAAAATAACAAGCCAAATCAAACTGTGCTTGTACAACTCTTAACTCTAATCAATCTGAGATTTGTAATAGTACCTATGATCTTGTTTTTTTTAATTATCGAAAAAAATTATTTTTATTAACATTCTGTTTGTTTCATTAGATTTATTTTATAATGAAAGCTGGCGAACAAAAATTTGCTTTACCAGATGGTAAGGAGTTACGGTAGCATATAGACGTGACATCATAAAAATAACTCACGCTACCTTATTAATAAGTATCTACTCACTAAAGGATCCTTCCAATCTACAACTTACTTGTGTACTCAACTGTACAAAAATCAAAAATAAGATTTTTATTGGCGGTGTCAAATGACGAAGTCGAAAAACGTTATTCCCCGCTTGACACCGCGATATTAGTAACGGGGTCAAACGGCCAATTCAAAAAGAGTCCTTGTGCGTTTGACACCGCGGTGTATTCGGGACCGGGGTCAAACGACGAAGCCCCCGGATCTTTCGCCGCCTCCGTGGAACAGTGGCTAAAGTTTGTTAGGGTATAAAACGCGGAGGTTGTGGGTTCAATAATTCCCGCCTTGGGTCTGGTTGGTGGTAGGGCTTTAGGAGTCCGATGTAACAGATCAACCTCATTGGAACAAATGATTCAATCGTTATAATTTAATTTAATTGTACTTGATTACGATGTGATAATAGACGAGACAAAAAGATAGGGCATGGAGACTAGTTAAGATTGTTGCGATTACCTTTGAGTTGTCCATATTCCTTGTAGATATCCTTGGGAAATTGGTGTATTTTCAAAGAAAGTTGTTGTTGTAATTATAATAGAATACCTTTCAAAGTGTCACATTGACATTTGACATTACTTTTTATAATTTTGAAGCAAATTAATGAGGCAAAGACTAACAATCGGCGATGCCATAGATAAAATAATAGTGTTACCAAGATTACTTGTAAATAAATTAATTTTATTCATAAAAAAGTCCTAAATAATTTAGTGTATTTGATAAAATAAACACTTAAGAAGTATAGGCGGGGAGGATCCATAGACAATTATAGAGTAATTTTGTTATTGGTATCTCTCGACTAAGCACGAAAAAATCTAAAATTAGTGTACATACATGTATACATGGTTATAAATATGAAAACACATTACCTATGATGTCGAATAGACGGAGAACTTAGAATAAAGAATTACTTTCATAATAAGTGTACTACGAAAGACCAGTGCGTTCATCAAGAATCAATACCTAAATATCGACGGTGGAAAGGCAAAACTTACCAAACGCCAAAATGGCCCATATAGAGTTATATATACCGTTGGATTCGTCTTTTTTTTCTGCGTCGATTGGTCTCACTTTCATGCTTCTAGGATCAACTTTTTGGCGCTTGGTAAATTCAAAATTCCCTCCATTCGTGTATTTTTCCAAAACCTAGCGACATCATTTTGGGCAGTTTATGAAAATTTTGTACTTAGGAAGCACTTTCAGATTACACCGCGGACTAAGTAAATTTTACCTTACCGTCTTTTTCACACAATCAGTATTAAGTAGTTTTTGCTTTCCTCTAAAAACTTGCTCGAAGTTATTTGGTTATCTTTGCCAGCCAAAATTTCTATAAACAGTTTGATTTAGTATGTTATTCCCCGACGAGTTTTCTGAACGTTTGTGATTTGGACATTTTTACCCTACCATAAAAATACGCTCGAGTGGCGTATGGTAAAATTTTACCTGCCCAAATCATTAAATTTATTGGCATTTGGATAAGTTTACACGAAAATAATCAAGTGCTGATTGGCGTTTAGATAACTCGCGATGTCTTAGTTTTGTCGGTTGTCCGTACCAAGAATTGCTCCGGCGTCGTTGCTTGGTAAAAAACAAAGCGTCGAGTGCCCGACAAGTCGTCGGTAAGGATGCACGCGCATTCCGGGAATGGCGAGTGGGACGGCGAGGTAAGTACTAATTTTGTGTTGCTGATATTTAGATCACGTATTTTGTTAAGTAATTTGGTTCTGTTTGTCTGTTAACATTGCTTTTTGTTTTAGATAACAATGGATAGAAGAAAGCGTATTGATAACATTATCGGTCAAGCGTTGACCGCCGCTGGAATTGTTAGTCCTGGGTCAGAGACTTCAGTGCAACCATTGTTGGTGACTATTACCACTGTTGTTGACCACTGTTTAGGTAAAACGCGTTTCATTTATACAAGATTTTAATTTACTTTTGATAGAAAAATTAGTTATGTTTCAAAATGAAGTTCAATATGGCTATCATCATCAGCCTGTGATAGTCCACTGCTAGACATAGGCCTCTAAATGCTTGCCACGCTGATCTATCCTCGGCCGCTCACATCCAGCTCCTGCCAGCCATCTTGCGCAGATCATCGCTCCACTTGGCCTGAGGGTGTCTGACACTACGTTTACCGAGACGCGGTCTCCACTCTTGAACCCGTTTACCCTAACGGTTATCGGTTCTACGGCTGATATGGCCAGCCCACTGCCACTTCAGCTGGCTAATCCGGCGAGCTATGTCGGTGACTTTGGTTATCTGCCGAATCAACTCATTAGGATGCAGTCCCGCAGAGAAACGCCGAGCATAGCTCTTTCCGCTGAGCGACTTTAAACTTGTTGACTAGCCGTGCCGTAAGTGTCCACGTTTCAGCTCCGTATGTCATGACGGGTAGGACGCACTTAAAACCTACCTTTAGGCATTGTGGAATCGACGATGAGAAGACTCGACGTTGTTTTCCAAACGCTGCTCAAGCCAACTGTATTCTTCTATTCATCTCGTCCCCAAAGTTGTTTTGACACAACTGCAACGACTGCCCAAGGTACCCACACATATTTTTGAACAACTGCAAGGACGGCGCCGTGAATAGCAATCGGTTCTGGTAGAACTTGTTCATTGAACATGACATTGGTTTTGTCCAAGTTCGTCCGTATGCCGATGCGTAAAGAAGAATCAGCCCGGTCATTCAGCATCTGTTGTTGGTCCAGCATCATCTCCGCCATTATGACGATGTCATCTGCAAATCGTAAGTGAGACTTATATTCGCCATTTATGTTGATGCCACTTCCTATCCTCCATTGCATTTGTGAACAATTTCGGGGAGATGACGTCCCCTTGTCTCACTCCTCGATGCAATGGTCTAGAATTTTTCTGCTGATTATGTACTTGGACGGACATGGTGGCTGCTTTTTACAGACATCTCATCACTCGGATATATCGCCAGTCTACTTGGCAACGCTGCAGGGACTTCAGAACGGACCAGATTTCAACCGAGTCGAAAGCCTTCTCATAGTTCACGAATGCTAGACACAGGGGCTGATTATACACTTCGGTCTTCTGTATAATCTGCCGCACAGTGTGGATGTGGTCTATGGTGCCGTATTCGCTCCGAAACTCGTCGAGTCTTCGCGCAAGACGGTTCGTGATCACTCTTGAGAATAGCTTATAGACGTGGCTTATAAGGGTATAATAGTCGATAGTTCTTCAACAGGCTTTTGTCACTTTTTTTGAAGAACAGGACTACCACACTTTTGGAGCTTCCTCAGTACGAGTTTACCTCCAGCCTTTAGCAACTCTGTAGGAACGCCGTCCTCTTTTCCATTTTTAAGCTGCCCATGTGCAATTTCGATTTCGCCAACGCTGACTTCTGGCATGTCTTCAGTGTAATAGCGAGTTAACGTGGCCCTAGACTCCTCATTTTCGGTATCAGGTCGAGATGCATGCGAAGCGTATAACCGGCAATAGAAGTCCTGTACCTCCGAAAGGACTGCCGGCTTTGAGGCAACAATTTCTCCACTCGCTGTGGTCAGCTTCGTCAGGTGGTTTCTTCCGAGAGATTGTACGAACACCTTAGACCGCCGATTTTGCTCTATAGCACTTTAGATCGAAAGCACCAGAGATCGTGACGCACACGTTTATTTATCTCCCGGTTAAGAGCTCTTCTTCCGAACGAAGAAGCGGGTGGGTCTTCACGTTGTTGCCTCATTAGCCCTAGAGTCCCTCCGGAAATTTTCGAGTTCCTGCCTTTGCGCCTGAGGACTCGAACCACATTTTCAAGGTTTCGGTCAACATCAATTGTGGTTTTCAAGGCAGCAAATTGGTTCTCCAGGTTCGTCTGGAACGTTTCAGATCCTATCATGGTTTGGAGCAGGGTTTGCCAGAGTCTGGACTTCAATCAAACGGACGCGTCCGGCTTTAAAGTCGATATTCGGAGTGCCCCGGACAAGTCTGTGATCGCTGCCGGTATTAAACCTGTTGATCACGAAGACATATCTGCATATCTGCCACGTCCACTTCCTTTAGGGCTGCTTTTTGAAGGAACAGTTCATCAAGAAGAGCCCCTCCCGTTCGAGAAAGTTGACGAGCATCTGGCTCTTATGATTCCTGGCTCAAAATCCATGGGATTCTTCTACCGATTCGCTGCAATTTGAAACTCTCAGTTTAGCGTTGAAGTCCCCCTGGGATCCTACTACCGATTCGCTGCAATTTTGTACTCCCACTTTTGCGTTGGAGGCTATTATCTAATTACACAGATATTACCTAATTACAAAGACTGTCTAAGGTTTAATTATCTAGGCTAGGTTTATTCATAATGTTGTTAAGTTGAATTTGTTATGTTACGATTACGATTGTGACCTAATTACCTATTGAGAAAAACTATTAAGACTTACCTACAAGACTGATTTCGCAATCCTTAACAGTACGTATCTATAATATTATGACTGTATGGTGTGCTAAATGAAACCAAATATACAATAACTAAGAACATTATTCTTTTATTTATATTATTATGAAACACAAGAGGATCAAAGCATTATTAAGGTGAGGTAGGATTAATATAATAAAATTGAAAATAATCAAGGGAATACTACTTATTACAACTTTTAATTCACAAAGTTTTGAGGAAATATGGGTCAACGTTATGTCATATTACGGATATGGTAAAAAATTATGGTCCATTGCTAACTTGACAGATGAGCTTGGTAATTTTTGCCCGAACCGGAAAACTGAATTTTTTTTCTTTAGTTCTTTGTTCCCGTATCCAGTTATAAAACATTTTATATTTAGTAGGTTTTACCCTACGTCATATTTATTTTAGTTGTCGTTTAGTAATTTTTACCTGCACATGATTTTAGGTAGTTTTTTACCAAACGACACTAAATTCTAAATCAAAAGAGTTATCGCTATAATATTTAAACAGTTGTATAGATAAATTAAATACCTTTTCAATGTAGTGACTCAAATCTTTTTCTGATTAATACGGGATTTTCTATGATTTTTTTTCCAAATTTCAAAACTTTAAACAGCTCTACTGTAAAGTTAGGTTAATGGCGTTTGGTAAGTTTTGCCTTTCCACCGTCGATATGTTAACTTGTCATAGATAGAATATCATTGGGATTAGATTAAATTCCTAGACAAAAGGGAACGGGACTTGATGTGGTTTATGTACCTCTATGATGTTTGCTAGGTAGGTTCATTTCATCACTATACAGAGTTGCCAAATAACAATAATAATAATAACCGGCTTATCTCAAGTAACACAAATTTAAGAAACTAATGACCATAATAATAAGTATATTACAGGCTATCATACATACAGATAGATAAATATACGGAGACAAAGGGCTTATTTTATTTTACAAGCAAAATAAAAAATGGTTTTATTGTTCATCACAGATATTCGCATTTACTAAGAAAATAAAGGAGATTCTTAAATCTTTTATAAATAGATAAATAGTTCCAATGTTTATCATCAGACTGCCTACTAGTGTTGCCGTAAAATTGATTGTGCATCGATGGTGCAAATGGAGCTCAAATAATGACAATCGTTATGATAATCGAGAGTGTAAACGACGTCGATGTAATCGATAATATCGATTCCTACTTTATCCAATATAATTTATTATAATCGAATTAATCGATAGTATTGTCAATCTAGAATAAATTAGCACATACCATTGGTAGGATTCGGTCATTTTGCCTATGGATAAGGATTTTCTTATCCTTTGATCTTTACTTTAGTAGAGATAAATGCGGTTGTCTCACTTTTCTATTTATCCACTCATACGTCCACTGTAACCACAGTTACAGAGACCATATACCTCAGGACAGTCCGTGTAACTACAGTTACATTTTTAAGAATTCGCGCCCGCCGATTGTTTTTTTCTTTTTCTTATCGCTGTGGATGTTTATAGTCTGTGGTGTTGCTGGTTTTTGACGCTCTATGATATGTACCACACCTTATTTCAAGTGGAACATAACTTCGGCTCATGGCTACAAAAAAAAAAAATTGTCAAGTTGCTTGTTGTTTTTGTGGATCAGTGCGCGAGTGACTCCAGCTATTTTATTCGAGATATCGTGCCGTAAGTAATAAAATATTATTGTTTTGTATATCAAAATATTTATAATCTTACATATTTTCATATTTTATAACATTATGTGCGATTCCAGTCAGTTTTTAAGTAAAAATTTTGATTAAAAATAGGTCGGTGACTCTGTGTTTTTGTAAGTGAATAATTGGAAGATCTAAAAAAGTTCTTATATTATATCGTAATTAAATGTTTTAATATGAAAACTTATTAATATTATAGCCTGGTTATTACCATACTTTCTTGAAATATTCCATATTTCATTCTGGATTAGACAATTTACCATACGTGAACTTCGATTTCACAGATCATGTAGCTTTAGTTTTTATTTTATTTGTAATATTTTTAAGATGATCTATAATGGGATTTTGGTTTTAAATGAAAGGCCATTAAATTACCTAAAACCCAAAATTGTTTTAATACTGTAAACGTCAAAAATATCTAATAAAAAAAATATTTAAATTGAAAACTAGGACAAAATTAGCATTTCTTAAAGTTCACTGTAAGATCATTAATAGAATATAATGTTAAAATCAAACATAACTATTGCCTAAAAATCGTCAACTAATGAGCCTTTCATTAGTATTTTTCATTTTGCGATATTTGAGTTATTTATTGAGTAATAAGCATTTATTTAGCATACGTCTCCTATCGATTTTATTTTGCGCGTGTCACGTGACTCGCGGACTGTCCTGACAACCTAGCGAAACGCGCACGGACGTTTGAGTGGATATTAAGATAAAATGCCCCATAGTGACAAACAAATCGATCGAATATAGTATTCTCTAATACACTATAGGTAGTTGTAAGTACATACTTATAAATTGAATTGTCTTGTATCCATAAGATTTCAGAGTTATAGGAAGATCTTGTTATGTACAGTAGGTATATTATTACTGCCAAGTAGGTACCTGGATATGTACGTTCTCTCCCAATCGTTAAATGTATACCAGGTCCAACATTGTTCTTTGCGGCATTTCATTCCGTGCATTTCCAAAATACTGTAAAATGTGTGAAACGAAATGGTTAGATAATGTGGTAAGACAATGGTTAAAAGAATCTATCAGAATCACATCGCACACAAATTATCTTAACAAAATAAATGCTCACCGAATTATTTTAGTTTATCAATGACCGGCCTTTCATTTTATGTACCTATGTTAAGAATGTTATTTCATTAGAGTAGGTTATCAGATTAGTAATTCGATCGTAGTAAACAAAGTTCTTCTCATGTATATAAAAATAAAACTTAACACATCATAATATTATGTGAAATAATATTAAATTTGCTTGTGAGAAGAGAATGAAAAACGCAACAAACAACCACAGGTGATTGACAGTTGACAGATCTTTTTTTTTATGTTCACGTTGTAAGGCCACTGATTATTTATGGTAAATTTTTTTAGTACTTCGTCAGATAATGTTATTATCAATGTGCGCGTGTAATAATAGGAGTAAAAAAACATAATAGGCCGGACTCGCCAAATAAATAATATTCAATTATAATATCAACATTCGATTACGTTTTATAATCGATTATGGTGTAATAAAATATCGATTAAACTGGCTGTTAGTCATCTTAAACGTAAAATCGTATAAACAAAAAGATTAAACAATATAAGAACAAGAAAGCGATCTTAAATAATTTATTAATACTTTTTACGATTCATATTTATTCACATAACATAGATTTATTTACCACCTTTTCTAGACTCCAAAACGACGTTTAAAGTTATAAAATTGTCATCATAGTGACAGGTGTCACATGATGTTACTGAACCTATATACCTATGTTTTTCTAGTTGGCATTATACCACTTAGATCCATCATCTCTTATTACTATAACTTTTTTTAAGCAAAGGAAATATTACCATACTGCCAATGCTGTATGAATGTTAGATATTGCAATAGGGCCTAGTAATGGCAAACGATTAGTGTCGCGTTATGTTAATTCTTCCTCGATCTTAGTAGACTTCGATGATCATAAACTTTAGCGTTGATTTGTGTTAATGTTCCTTGGATTTAAGAATACAGACCGGGACGACCGTAGTGACAATAGGACACACACAACGGATTGTGTAGGCGTGCGTGTGTGGTTTGAATATTAATGTTGATTTCGTTATGTAATTACGCCAGTTATTCTAAGATTTTGCCATATTTCGTTCCCACGAATTAGCTTGGATATAGAGAGGCAATTATAACAAGTGGTGTAAAAACGCGCCGTGATTTATTGCATTTCATGCGGTTTGTAGGAATGTCTCGAAGTCTTTAGTTTTTTAGTAGAAGTAAAAACATACCAACTACTTGACGTTCTTACAATGTCAAATTTTAAAATGAACGACTTTCTAAGGATCAATCCACTCAATGTGTCACCGGACCGATAAGAAAACCAGACGGGTAAATTTAATAGTTGTTATTTACGATCATGCGATAACGTGGCGTGGCGATCTTTTTTCTTTAAATCGATTGTAAGGGTGAGTCTTAAGTTAGTATGATTTTGGTTCCCAACCTACGCGCGCGACGGGACTAGTTGTGATACTTATGTTGTGAAAGAAGAAAACAGAACAGGAAGTCTGCCTTGATCCTGACTAAATGGCATAGGAGATTCACCCCGGGCGTCTAAAGGTCAGTGTCTTCTTGTGTTCAATGCAGAGCAGAGATGACATAAAATAATTATGTGTAACTACTCTGACAACTTCCTTGAATCTTGAATGAGGTTTAGAAATTACTAAACTGATTCGGGTGCTTTAGTATGTACTTTCAATTGTACCGGTTGCGTTTGGTTTCGACTGTTGATACAGTTCAGAAATGGCCTACACATATCAAATTTTATCTGAATTATGCATATAGTTAGTTGATAATAATCTAGAATTAACAATAGCGCAAATAACTAAATCCAATTGGTTATGTCTGGCTCGGAGGGAAGGTTATGAATATATCCATTCATTTGCTTTTCTCCTTTTTTTTTTTAACTTGATAATTGACTTACATTATTTTTATTCATAGCTAGATGAAATGTTGGTTTGTTCTATATGCAAAATCCAGACTCGCTCCGTAGACTCATCCACTGAATTGTATTAACCTATCTACAAATAAGTATACCACTACAGTATGTAGTGGTTTACTGTTATACATAGTACATTATTTTATAAATGAATAAAAGCACTCGAATGAGAAATAAATAGGTATAAACTTTATAATAAATTAATTTTGTTTTATGTCATCTGTGGTTGGATTTGAATGTGCCTTATAGTGTTTTTTTTCTCTCCTATTTGACTTTTATTAATCGGGAAAATAATCATTGTTTCGAGATTGCGAAAATGATAGATTGCGGATCATTAGGTTAGACTTGAAAGTTGGTTGTCATGTAATTAATGTTTTCGGATTGTTAGAAACCGGCATAAATTTTGATAACAATTTATGCAAAGATTAAATTACGTGGTCAAAGAATAGGTATTATTATAGGGTTTTAGTGGATTTAAATAAAAAACTATCTTACGAAAAACTTTGTTGTTGTGTAACAAAGGGAGTGAGAATTTAGGGTTGTCTATAAACAAAGTAAAAGAGTAGTAATTAATACAGATAGGAAATCATATATTGAACATCACCTCATGTGAGCATTGGGTAACTACCGACACAACGTAGCTATATTAAGGAATCCTTGAAAAATTATAGAAAAATATTTTGTAGGTTAATTTAGTGATTTCAGATTATAACTTATAGGTTTAGGCAATGTTAGAATGTTACAAGGTACATGAAAGAACCTTGAAATTGTAGGCTCTCCACGATTTCTTATAAATCTTTATCACAGCCTTATAGAACTTGAGTTACTACTACGTTAAATAACAACGTAGGTTATAGACGAGTAAATATTGGCCTAACAAGAATAAAAATCAAAGTAGGTAGGAGCATTCGTTACACCGACTGGTTATAGCTACCACAGGTGAAATCTGGCGCCATAACAGCTCTGGCTGTGTTCCGGCAATATTAATGTGGGAGCCAGCACACTTGAAATCATGGCTCGAAGATCAGAGAAGCCTTCGGTGTGGTAGCACATTGAGTGACTCTTACAGGTAAGGAGTCCCTAATGGAATAGGCCGTTGTGGTTTAGGTGTACGAGCAACGAATTTAAATACCCTAGAAGCAACATTGCCTATAAAACCGCCTTCAAAAAGTGTCCCAAAAGTACATAGCAACGGTGGGGGGTGCGCTAAGGAGGAAAATAATATCAATTCTAATTTCAATATTCAAAAGTTGACCTTAATGTACAGGTATACGATCTCACTTCAAATGCAGGCGTCCGCGAGTTACGACATTTTAAAATGTACGCAGGCAGCAAGCTCGTAAAATTTTTATTGCTTTATTGCTGTAAAGACGAATGTAGGCTGTAAATCAATAGAAATAAGGTCTAGTTCAGTTTGCGCTGTTTGAAAATCATAAAATCGTTGCATCTAGAACAGAGTTAGTAGAGGAGTCGTCATCGATGTTATTTTTTTATTTATAATGAATTAGAATAAAAAACAAAATTATTTGTTAAATGACTAACTAAAGTTTATCTACCGAAGGAACGATTTTTTATTAAATTTAAACTCATAATGATTTATTATTAGCGACGAGCCATTTGGTGTAATGGTCGAGAAGTCGGCTATTACACCAGAGGTCGCGGGTTCGATCCCCGCACGGTACAAACATTTGTGTGCATGAACATGTCTTTTTGTATCGGTCTGGGTGTTTCTATGTATAATATGTATGTATTTCCAAAAAAAATAAAGTATATAAGAAATGTTTATTCGTTGTCTACCCATAGCACAAGCTCATGCTTAGTTTGGGGCTAGATGGCGCTGTGTGGATAATGTCCAGAGATATTTACTTATTATTTATTTATTATTACTATAGCTTTTTGCCCACTGTTAGATAAATTGTCTGTCTAAAGGTGGAAACTTGTAATTGGCTTTACTATATCTATATATATAAAACTCAAAGGTGACTGACTGACTGACTGATTGACTGACAGACATAGATAGATATCAACGCACAGCCCAAACCACTGGACGGATCGGGCTGAAATTTGGCATGCAGGTAGATGTTATGACGTAGGCATCCGCTAAGAAAGGACTTTGATTTATTCCCACGGGAACGGGAACCACGCGGGTGAAACCGCGGGCGCCCGCTAGTTATCTATAAATTATTACTCAATTGTAACATTAGCTCTAAAATTTTGAAAGATATCTATATTAAGTAAAATAAAACAAGGTAGGTTAAAATAATGTTATATAATGGTTATGTACATCATCATCATCATCATTTCAGCAAAACGACGTCCACTTACAATGTGTCCTGCCCACTGCCACTTAAGGCTCGCAATTCTTCGGGCAATGTCGGTGACCCTGGTCTGAATATTGTAAACAATCTTCATATTCTTTTTTAATGAAATTATTCATAATTAAATAAGATAAATACAAAATGGTAATCTACTAGTGTAATTAATCATTAAACACCAAATTCTTTTTTATTCTTACAGTTCTTTTATTGTTATACAGATATTTTTGTAAAAAGTTGTGCAAATATTGGTTGTAATATTGGACAAAATAAAATAAAAATACCATAGTAAATTTTAGTACTACGCGACTCCATGACTCTACAAAACCTACTATGTTCCAAATATTACTCTGTGTGAAAGTGTTATAAGCATTAATACCGCAGCGCGTGGGAAATGGACAACTATACAGCCAGCCACGTGTCTGATTTCTTCCGATTTTTTTAGAAAATTAGAATTTTAGCACGTTTTAGGATAATTTTTACCATTAATGCATTCTATTATCAAAGATGGATTTATTACTTACCGGAAATACGAAACTCCATCCTTTTTTTGAGTGGTTAAAGTGTTGTTCTTGCACTTTTTTACGGAGCACTTCGGCATAATGACGCTAGGCCGGTTCGCGCGCGACTGGGAGCGAACAAGTGCTTAAACCGTTTTTAAGCACTTGATTTGCGGGACATTTTTTGAGCGCTGTCAGTGTATCTAGGGTATTTAATATCGTTGTGTACGAGCCATTAGGTGTAGTAATGGTGGAATAAAGAGGTCGCGGGTTTGATCTCAGCATGGTACAAGCATTAATGCTTGCTTTGTTAATTGTTTGGGTATTCACAATAAAAGTATGAATAGTAATCGATATTCGTGGTCTAGCACCCAAAGTATTAACCAGGCTTACAAGTAGTTTGGGGTTGGCTAGCGCTGTGTAAATAGTGGGAATAGTCCAGGGATATTTATTAACAAAACTAAAGGCAACACTGGACATACTTTATCGCTTTACTAAAATAAAGTTTCTTTATTGAGGGAAATGCTATTAAGCATACCGCAGGGGATAAACCGGGTCCCCATATTATTTATAGGATAATGACTCAATAGTTGTTATCTATACTTTAGGGGCCAGTTTCACCACAGTCAGGGCTCGGGCTCGAATTTCGCGGCAGCGGGAGCGGCGGCACACGCTGGCGCACTGCGGTCACCGCTTGACGCCGGCCGTCAAGAGCGGTACGATGCCGTCAAGCGGTGAACCGCAGTGCACCTGCGTGCACCGCTCCCGCTTGCGCCCAACCCGCTGTGTCCGAGGAGTCTATGGGATTTCATAAAAAAAATCTCGCCGCTGCTGCAGCCCGCGTAATTCGAGGCCAAGGCCTTAGATGAGTTTCTGATACTTTACGAGTTTACGACATATTGTGTCAGATTCTATATTAATAGTACTTGCTGTCTTCGTTTTTGAAAGCTGACAATAGGTATAGAAATTATCATGAACTTGACTGATAGTAGTGAAACTCACTCTAAGAGTACAGACTCAATGATAGAACTATTAAGATATATTAAAAACAAAACAAAACTCTTGTTTCATTCGAATATTTTGGCCTATCATAAAAAAACTTTTTTTTTAATTTGAATTATTTAAAACGATTCAATAGTTGCTGTTTACAAGGAAATTACACAAAAGAATTTCATTTTTAATATTATAAGTAACAGAATTATCAGATTTATGACTTTCGGGTTGCACTATAATTACCTACATAACGTATCGTGATCGCAAAGGATGAAATCGAAAAATGCTCGGAGAAAGAAGAGTTTATTCTAAAATTGCCAATTTGCTGTTATCGATATTCTCAAAGTCACAATTTTGCTTCATCAGATGTTCAAGGTCGATTATTGACAGTTCAGCAAAACTGGTTACTGGAGTTCTTCAAGTTTGTCAAGCTGTCTATCACAATGTAAACTACTCGTATCAATCGATTATGTCTAGGGCTGTCATGTCATGCAAAACAATTAATTTTAAATAACATTTAAATATTATAATGAAAACATCCGGCATAAATAATACATTTATTTATTTCAAAATTGTTAGCTTATTTACTGTCAAAGGCTCCTTCATCGAAGATCCATTATAAATTATTTCCTTATTCTCAAATTCATTCATTCGGTCTAAATGACTCATTCAATAAGAAACTCATCATTCTTCCTTTGTTTAACACTCAGAGCATTGTAGCAGGCAAAAACTGTTTGCTATCCAAAAAATCAAAATTGACTTGCACCTCCACTCACTAGTCCTCTGAAATAAAACATTATTCCTATGTAAATAAAACGGTTTCAGCATCGGCCTGTCTCTCTGGGCCTGCATCTGGGTTTAACTCCCAGGTCGGAGAACATTTGGTCGTATTTTTTGAAGACAGCGGTTTTGATTAGTAATTTGCATTTGGAAAGCAACCCATCATTGTAACATTGACTTGATTTCTATCTTTTTTGTGGATTAAATAGGCTGTAGTTTACTTATACTACCTACTCACTAAAATATGGATTTGTTCACTATGCTACACCTGTAATATTGATAGATAGCTATATAAAAGGTACGTATTCAAGATTTGAAAAGGGTAGTGAAACCACGTATTCTTATAGAGATAAGGCATCGTATAACCCTACGATGAACTTAAACTTCCAAACATTTCGAAATCTCTCACCCACCTCACCTCACCAAGACTTTGTAAGACTTGCTACATTGTCAACGGCAAACTGTTATTACTCGCTCCGATGCTCCGAAACTTTATTTATTTCTTTATTCAAACTGCGTCTTACATTGTAGTTTATCACTGCAGTATTTAAACGAAAGACAAGTTGTATTTGTTTGATGTTGTATCAAATACCAACAGGTTAATCCTCTAGCCTTTGGCCTTATTCGTTATTCGTTAAGGTAACGTCTTCTTAATGTATTTCACCAGAAACAAAAAAAAAACAAAGGTACAATTTCATTAATAAATTACGAACCTCTGTTGATACTTATACCTTGCTCCTTTTTGTTATACTAAAGGCTGGACTGGCAAGTTAAATTAGACATCTTTGTGAAATAAAATCTATGTTTTGGACCAGAAGATTGGTAACTGTAAATGTATATTGTGATAATGTCAGATTATCTTTGTATCAAAACAATATTATTTTTAATTAACATATGCAATTAACATAATATTTTGAGTGAAATGTCTAATATATATCAATCAATTCGCGCTGTTTCGTTTTGTTTGTGATTTGTATTTTGTTTTAATTTGTGTCGAATCTGTCAAACAAATGTAGTCAAATGTCAGTTTTTTCAATTACGATTGTTATATGTGGCAATGAAACACTACTGTGCGGCCTATAATGTCATTATTATTTTAACGTTTCAATATATTATATTACACACACTTTTTATATGTATTTATTGAATTAAATACATTAGCATGTATAATATCCTTATTTTTCTCAATACGTATGTATGTATTGTATTATAATGTAGTATGTACCCTTCTATAGTATTTATTTATTTACTTGCGCCACTCATCAGGGTTCTGCCAGAATACCAGCGCTGCTGTGCCGTTTTTTAATTTTACAGCAGCATAAGCTGAGGCAAGAGCCCTGTTGGCCTTTTCTTATCTGTTATTTTATTTGTGTTTTTTTTTTTTTTAATTATTATTGTTTGTTTTTTTTTGTGCAATTTTTTGTATTTGTCTATTTAAAGGTCAATAAATGGTTTTTCTTTCTTTCTTTCTTTCTTTCTATTTTTTGCTTAAATCAGCGAGAGCCAAGGTGTTGATGTTCCTCATTTTTTTTTAAGATTTTTTGTTTTTTCCGTTGTCTGGCTAGTTTTAAACAGCAAAATGCAGTTATTTTCATTTACGCGATTAAGATATTTGTCTTAGTTTTCATACAGGCAAAAGAAAAAGTAACATAGAGAAAAACCACAAATGTACGTTGGATCCGTGTAAATGTTCTGTGGAAAGGATTTTTTTACATACGTAACTTTTGGTACGTCCCAAAAGTTTTCTCCGGGAATTATTGTAATTTTGTGAAAAACGAATTCAGTGAAAGTCTAGGGATAAAGAATTTTACCACGTTTATAACTTTTCCTGACTTTTAAAAGCGAAAAAATTGCTGAATATTTTTTCGTACCTTTTGTTTTATTATTTTTGTATTATATGCTGGCATTATTACGTAAAATGGTCTGAAATCGAAAATTGTTGTGACAAGATAATGGCATACTTTCAAAGAACATCAAAAAATCATTGTTTAACAAAACATATTACGCGTTACGTAGTGTAGGTAATGTTTGCATTGAATTTAATATAAAAAAATAACAGAAAGAACTAATAAAATCCTTCTCTGCCTTCGGTATATTGGTTGAGAAGTCACCAGATGATACGGGCTTAATTACGGCTCGTTGCATGCATCAATCAACTAGTCTATTCGTAATAGGGTTTTTCATTAAACGTATTTACAAAAATATGGCATAATTTAGTAATGCCCCTCCATTCATAACACGGACCTATAGTACAAGATCCACTTAGTTTAGGTAGCGCTGCGTGAATAATGTTCAACGATATTCATTTATTTATGAAGTGTAGCGATAAATCTTGTGGTCGAAGGAATAAATATATTTTTAAAAAATCAAATTAATTATTACGCTCCCCGGACAGCTAAGGGGGCTGCCACACTGGTGGTTGCAAACGGTTTTAACGCAAAGACGAAGCCGCAGCGAACACGACGCATGTCTGCGGCGGAGACGACACGGATGCATTGCGGAAACGTCGCACGTTTCCTCTACCAGTGAACGAGAGTAACTACTATACTAAACGCAAAGACTCGTGCGGGCTGAGTAATAAAGGCGGAAAAGAGACAGCGCATATTATGAGTATTTGCGTTAGAGTCCGACCGAAACTGGTTTTCCGGCCGAAACCGAAACCGAAACCGAATGTTCAGCCGTGGCTTCAGTTTCGGCCGAAACCGAAACCGAAACCGAAACTCACGTGGTCAAGTATAAAATTCCTTAAAATACTGAAATTTGGTGCATTTTACCCATTATTCTGCATTAATTGGGACATGAAATGGAATCACAGTACATTGATTTTGTTGTAATCATTTATTTAATACTAGACTTCCGCCCCTGGCTTCGCTGGCGAAGGCTACACGCTTTAAACCACTATGAAATGCCCCCGGTAACTTCCAAAACCCCCTTCTTAGTGGAAACTTACACATTATAAAGTACGCTTTTAGAAAATTTAAAGTAAAAAAATTAAGACACTTTTTAACACCCCTTGAGGGGTGAAATATAAAAAAGCTTACACAAGGCTCTGTCCCCACCCTTTCCATAAAAAGACAAATAACCAGTTTTAATCCAAAAACTGACGGGGTATTAAAAAAAAATAAAACCGTTGCCGCACGCCTAAGATGCAGAATTGCGCTGTAAGTGTCTAGCTTAAAGTACTGTACAATATTTTTTTAAGATTACATTTTGATTGTACACCTATATTTAGCCCAGGGGGGTTACTCTTGATCGCCTGCACATTATTTTCACAATTAACTGTGTCAAAAAAAATACTTTAAAATATGAAAAAATACAACATTAAAATTCGATTTGCGTGAAATCCCCATTCCTACGGCGGATGTCATACAAAAAAAAGATCAGTACAGCGAGAGGTATTGACAGAGAATAGAGATACGTTCAAAATCTGTTAGTGGGTGGGGACGTTTTTTGCATGGTCCTTTAATTTTTTATTTTTATACCTCTTTTTAACCCCCACGGGGGTAAGTTTTCAGTAACACCTTTTTATTTGAAACTGATACCAAACTAAAAATATACTTCCCGAATTTTAAGACTGTAACTTTAAATATGCCTCCCTTCCCCCCCACATTTTCGGATAAAAGTACTCTATGTCAGCCGGGGATAGTGTAGCTTACCAATAGTGAAAGATTATTCAAATCAGTTCAGAAGTTTCGGAGCCTATTCAATACAAACAAACAAACAATCAAAATATCTTTCCTCTTTTTAATATTTACAAGTATAGATAATACAAAAAAAAAACATATTAATCATACTTTTCTTATATTTTCAAATCAAGTTCTCATAGCAAAATGTTTATCAGTTAACAATAATCGAATCACTAATTGTTACTGTTTAACGCACTGACTATTGTGTTGCTAGTGTTGCTACAGAGCTATCCGAACGGCGCACGACAATAATTCCCAAACAGGTGCGCCGCCAAAAAGTTGCTGCGAGAAACGAACGAGCGAACGGCGAGCGTGCACGACAACTTCCGAAATCAGTTTCGGTTTCGGCAAAAGTTTCGGCCAATTTTGGCCGAAACCGAAACTGCTACCGAAACTTGATTTTTGGCCGAAACTCGGCCGAAACCGAAACCGAAACCGAACCTTCGGTCGGACACTAATTTGCGTTTAGTTATAGCCAAGTCCGCAACGCGTTCGCCGCGTAGCTGCGTCGTCGCCGCCTTCGCGTTGAAACCACTTGCAATCCGTCATTGTGGCAACGCCTTTCGGAGTCTATCCAGCGGCTACGGAATGTAAAACTGCTACGATATCGTAGACTCAGGGCTACGAAAATCCTAGCGGTGAGTAAGCTTAAATGTAAAAAAACTAGATTATCTAAATTGATTTGATGTATCGAAATGTTATTGATTGCACCAATTTTATCCAATTTATCGCTTGTAGTATCGGCAAAGACTGGACAAAAGAAGGTTAAAAGCTCAATTTATATTGCGTTTTTACAAAAGAATAAATGAACGCCTTTATTCGTGTAGAATAATATTCTACTCTTCTAGCCAAAGAGGATAGTTTGAAAGATCTAATATAAAAAACCTTGGGTAGTTTACGTGTAACGTGTACGTAGCAAACACTATTATTTTTCAATTTAGGCGAGCGGTTTTGTATCTTCTACGAAATTTATTACTTGTTCCAGACAGCTACATTTATAACAAGGGTCTATTTGTGATATACTGAAATTGGTTGCACCAATTTAAAATTTAGAGTCCTGAAGAGGTTTGATTAATTACCAAATAACTCCTACACGTCTTGTCAAACCAATGGTTTTGTAACTCACTAATACCTCATGTTATAATATGTACCAAAAGTGTCTGAAAGCAGCTGGCTCGGGACTATGGCGCGATTTCCGCTCAGTTATATAACCCTCAGTGTGTGCTAAAGTTTACTACTGTGAAGTTTTAGGTTTTTGGTTACCCTCTCAATAGGGAGTGGAATCTGACATAGCTGACCTTTCTTAAGTAATGAAATTTACAAAAAATGTTAATTTTGGAGGCGTTGTTGGTGTCAATTACATTAATACGTAAGCTGCCTAGTCATTAGTCAATAGACGGAATCACAATATTTGGAATGAAGTTTCATTTCACTTAGTGGTCTAAATAGTGACTTAGGATACTTTTTTAAATGGCTTTAGCCATTTGGATTTTTTATAAACATTTGTGAACATTTCATTAAACGTTCTGGTAAAACTTTAACCATTAGAACGTGACAAACGTGAAACGGCAGTGGTGGTTCAAGGTTTAATTAGGGTCGACGGACGCCATATGTGCTTGCATTGGTCAAACCACAGTAATTATGAGCAACGTTTGTACTTCAGCATCCTTCACCCGTATTTATAATTTGAGTCATTTTGACGCAACATCCCGAAAGTTTGTCTTTTTCGTTTGTTACGTGCTTTTCACGTGGGTAACTTAATTCTTGGCCATATAGAGAAAAAATGAATATCAAAATATTTATCATCAAACTATATTTAAAAAAAAATAGATGTTTAATATTAGAATAAAAAAACATTAACTCAAAATTTCAACCCAACAAAGGCACGGACCCAAGAGTCTGTGACAAAAACTGTTTTATGTAAAATACATTGGTGTGACTCTCGTTATTCATACCGAGTCCCTTACAGGATATCTAAACCATTTTAAATAGCGTTAATTTTAAGGGTCACTAAGCTGGTAGTAATTTCTTACTCTTAAAAATGCAGCAATGCAGGCTTTGAAAACTTCGCTTTCTCTTTAACTTTCCTTTTGGTTTTCAATACTGTACTCAACAATAAGAAAACGTAAGCCTTATAATATTAAGAGCGCCAATTATCTAAGCGTCTTAGTCCTTACGCACATTTTATAATTGGTAGGTCGACTGTGCCACAAAGCGTTCTGCATTAGGTTGCCTAAAAGCAGTCTTCGCTCCAACACGTTTCGGTCCCATCATTCGAGAAATCGCTTGGAAACATGGCCGTTCCATTTCCATCGGTGTCTTGCGTGCGATGTGACTGACCTCAATTCCCTATAAATTCTATCCGTTACAGAAACTATTTGTCGCTCCATACTCTCTGAGCCTTCTGAGACCTTCCATGAATTAGCCCTACGAATGTCTACGTTTACTATAAACGCTGCGTGCTTCAGTTACACGCACGGTATGTTGACCTTTGTTCCCAAAGGATAAGACGTGCCATCCAAAAACAAATTCGAGAAAAACATTGTCTAGTAAAATTTTACTCCGCTCAAATAATGTTCTGTGTGTTTTTTATGTCTGTTGTAAAATAAAATTTTCTAATTTTTTTACTAATATTCTATCATTTTGTAGCTTTTGAGTCTTTTCTAAAAAATATATTATATACTTGTTATGTTATATTATTACGCTCAGGCATATTTATGCTAGTTCGTAAATCCTACATTCAATTAATCCTAAACCGAATAACACTGTCTTATTAGTCATATACAATAGATTGTATCTTATTGCTAACACACGCACCCATTTTATTGTTGTGGGACAAAGTAATTCACAATAAATTAGCTTCTTATCTGGAAATGTGCTGAACTGCTAGCCATTAGCTTTTATAATAAATTTGTTTATGACGCGTTTATTACCAGTATGGCTGTCTTGGTCTCGTAAAGGTATTGTGCAAATAATTAGATTTCAATGATTTAATTACATACTTTACACAGTTGCGATTGTGTTTCAGTTTAGCTAAGATTTATTCTATACTAATATCATAAATGCGAAAGCTACTTTGTCTGTCTGTTACGTGATAACAAAAAGACCTATTTTGATAAAATTTGGTAAAGACATCGACCTTACCAATAGACTTAGACTACTTTATATTCCGGAATAGTGCTCAGTTCCCTAACTACTCCTTGCTACTTTGAAAAATACGCATACACTTATTTTAATAAGATATGTAAAGTAAGAGATAAAGCAGTAATGGAATATTAGGTCTAAAACAGGACTTGAAAGGGAACCTGAAAAAAATTTGGTAGGTTAAGGATCATTCTCATTTGCAACCCTCAAGGGGTCGCATACTTGAAGTGGACTTTCAGGTTTAAAAATTCTATACATATTTTTCCTTTAAATTGTCCCCTTTTTTGTGATAATATGACGTATAAATGAAAGTTCTTTACGTATGGATGATGGATCAGTTTAAAAATCGAGTCTCTTTATTTTTCGTTGGTTACCATAATGTAATAACTTTCAATGCATATTATTATTACTTGCAAATATTTTTATATATCTCATGAATAAATAAATATCAGACAACATCCCATGCATTCATGTGATTCCTAAGTAGTTACCAGCCTAAACAATTATGTTGTACATAATATCAGTAACAACGAAAGGTACCACATAATATGCTTTAATACTAATACAGATCCAGACATAGGTAAAAAATGTTAATTTATTTTTTTTTACTTTGATTTGAACCCACGACTTCAACCACGTAAGGCAAGTCCCTACTGACTGCGCCATCGAGCCAGTCAAAATAAATTCTAAAGATTGTGAGGAGGAGCCAGCTTGGTAGAAGATCTTCTATTTTTGTTAACCCCATAATACGTGAACTTCATGCGATACAGATTTACTGTCAATGTACTGCGAAGTTTATTAACTATCATATCTCATACCGATAGATTGGATTCCATCCAAAATTCCATCCAAAAGTCACAAAATTAAGTCTATTATTGTTAAAGCACAAATTCTAGACTCCTCCATTGTTTACCTCCCCCCTCCCACCTCACGTATACTTCATAAAGTGACTACCAACTTATGCGCAGACTATTATGTAATAGACTTTCTGATTGCCCACATTGTAACTTGATTGCAAATATTTATTTAACATCCGAAGAAAGGTTGCTATACCCTGGAGATAATTATGGAGATACCATTTGTGTTTGTGTCCGAAGCATACCTCCCTATAACAATGGAAATGTTATCTCGAGAGATAACTAGAGCAGTTATTTCTAATTAGTGTCACAATATACGAATGTGTTGAGAGGCCAATACGCATCGAACAACGAAGAAGTCTCCCGGAGGATGTTATTCGAGAGCTTTAGCTAACAAGATGAGTGTGTGTTGTAAAGTATGTTTGTTTGTATACTATCATTGGTAGTCATAAATAAAGATAACCATGAATTAGTTCTTAATAATTTAGAAATATTCTAATAATCAAAGTAAATGTATTTTGCTTTGTAAACAAAAAACGTGTTACAGAGTTTGTAAAATCGTACTTTAGCCACTTTGTTTCGACTTCCGAAAATGTAAGGCTTGGTTTCCTGAAGCACACTTATCCTGCTTTGTGGTGATCCCTGATAAAGCAGCTCAAAGGCATTTGAAGCTGAGAGGTCCTTTATGGCTTCATTCATAAAGAGACGTGGAGCAACAGGTCGCCGCAAATTTAATGTCGCTCGGTAGTCTGTTTTACGAAACCGCAACAAAATGAGGAAAAAACACGACAAAATAACACTGCAAAATGTTTTCTGAATGTAATGTATGGGTAAAATACGAAGAGTGTCAAATTTCAACCACTTTGTTTAAAAAGCTGCTTAGACATAACGTGGTATGCAAAAAGCTCTTGATATTGAAGAATAATACATTTTTGAGATCTCTGTCCGCATCTAAAATTGCGTAAATGTGTATAATTATTACTTATTAGTTTTGCTGAGAAGAAATGGTCAAATCGTGAAAAAGTCTGCAGACATCAAACAGTCATCAGACGAATAATGTCTGCACATCTGTGGAGATTAATCATGAAGTTAAAAACTAGACAAAATAATTAATTGATATCCTTACTTTGTCCCTATAGGTATTCTAACACAAAGAGTATTTTAGCAAACTCTCATTTAGAAGTCTGAACCTAGGGGAACTAGAAAATCCTTTTACATAGACCATCTAACTTTCATGAGCATTTGTTGAACTTGTTTAATTGAAACTCTAATGCGCCATTAATTAGTTCATTTGACGGTCTGTTAGTTTCGTGATGTGGCAACCAATGAACTTTGAGCTAGCTTGATTTCAACAACCTCAAGGGGAACACAAATCTTTATTTTTACGTAAAGGATATAAAATACGAAATTTTTGCTAGATCAACTTTAAAATCAGTCAGCAAATACAATGTTTACATAAAAGTGTTACTGTAAGTGATGATTTTATTGAAATGTTTTCTACTCTGCTTACCGCCACAGTAATAAACGTAATAAAATCCATATACAGAAATTCCTATTTTTTAATATAATTACTACATAACTATACAGACAAGCTCGTAGCCTGTGATGCTGGGCGTCTTTCTTAGCCAATCAATAGTGACAAGCATTAAAACACCAGATAAAAAGTCTTCTTCAGAAAGCATCCTTTGCGTTGCTATATGGTAGCATTGAACTACAAATGGCTGGTAGGGCAAAAAAAACTTTATATGCAAAAGTATTTATTTAAGAATCAATATATTATGCAAAGTAAATTATTTATTTTCAATAATAAAGATTATCGACAGAAGACGGGCATCGGTTCATACTTGTAGGATGTGAAGGGGAAACCGAGGTATTTTGTAGAAAGTGTGTCTTCCGACTAGGCCTTTCTCACTCCATATTCTTTTTTTAAAGGCAGTCAACGCATCTGGGACCCTTAATTATTGTACTTATTCCATTATTGAAGATAATAATTGACACCATACGACCACTAGCTCTTCATTTTAGGATGTGAAAGGTAAACCGGGGTAATTTTAGTGAAAAGTGGGTATAACGACTAGTTATCTCTCACTCCATATATTCTTTTTTCAAGGGCAGTCAACGCATCTTCCAGTAGCAGGTGCCGATGGGTCGCATTGATCATGTACATTCAGGTGGCTATCACTTGACGGTCGGTCTCTCTCTTTAAAAAAAAAAAAAGAAACCGCAAAAGAATGTGAGTTAAAAATATCAGGCCGGTTAGCCCAGACGTAAAGTAAATGTTTTAGTTGAAAATAACAGACACTGTTTTCCTATACAGTTCATGAGCAGAGCGTTAACCTGCAAGGTCACAACCTCCGAGCTATTTAGACGGCTCAGACTAGTCTATTTGAACCTTAGACTTTGCCTTTGTCCAGGCCCTTTTGTGAGTCTTAGCGTAATGCATGCATATCACAATTTGCCTTAACATTTCTTGAACTCAAGAAATAAGTAAATAAAGTGGTAGAAATAGTTTATAAAATAAGAAGACTTATATGAATGGTGTTGATTAAGAAAACAAAAATGTTAACAACATTAATAATTTTACTATACAAAGATACGTCAAAATAAAAAAGAAAATACTCTCGTAATTGAGTGGTTCTATCAAAACATGTAGTTACTTTTTAGAAGAACATACAATTGGCAAATTGTTCATGACTACCAGTCTCGCACATTCTTTTGTACATAAAAAATCTCTAATCTCTTTATCTAAGTATCTTTAGGAACGTAATAAAAGGGCCTTCTTAAACGAACAGAATCATCTCTTGAGTAATAAAAACAAAAGAAGAGCATACAAAACGGGTAATGCTGTAACTAAATACTTCATCCCACGTGCCTCGGAGGCATAATTTGATTTTTTTCCTTATTACAGTTTCCCTTACGTTGCCTTCTTTCAGAGTTATTTCATTTTGCATGCAGTCGACTTCTTTTTACATATTTTCGTGGAATGCTGTCTGTTTTATAACATTTTTGTGCAAGTAGAAAATCTTAAAGAAATCATTTTGAGCTTCATTTTCGTGATAATGTGATAGAGCGTGCTAGTGTAACCTATTAAGCGCCTAATCTAAAAGTTTTTGACCACTTTCTCAGGAAACGTTCAGAATATTATAAATCAAGTTTTATCATTTTGCCTGAAAATATTTAAGTTATATTTATTTATGTCAGAGACGGCAAACGAGCCAGCTGGTCGTCTGATGGTAAGCAATCACTGCCGCCCTTGGACATCTGTAACACCAGAGGGATCGCTGATAAGGGTACGGGGATTGTGGGCCTCCGACACTCTCACAAACCAGACAAAACACAAAAGTAGTCATTATTATGACTGGATTTTAAGTCTTGAATTCAATTTCTAGGTTTCCCACATTGAAAGCAGTTCTTTATAAAATTTTAATACCTAATATTTGGAGGTTAAAAACTTTCGTTTCTTTATAAAATACTGTAACAAAGAAATAGTTTTGCCTTACTTTTTCCAATGAATACTTCTACCACATGAATTATTTATAATATTGAAAAAGTTTTGTCTACGATAAATTGACTGCGATTATAGTATGAAAGTCGGCGGCATCCAATGCTCAGATCAAAAAGTAATATCAATTCAAGTGTGTATTTGTTTTATAATATTTGTTTTGCGTTCGCAGACAGACTTGTGTGTGTTTTGACCCTAAGTATTAAAAATACCTTTCTTTTATGAATATATCGAGTTATTTACTTCTCACTAAACGCAGTGACATCAAATATTTAATTTTGTTCATAATGTACTGTAAAATTGTTTATGATATTTTTGTAAATTGTTTCAGTTTTACGTGAACAGGCCCTTGTGAGGTGGACAAGTATGGGGAGACGCAGCCGTGGTAGGCTTACCACAAGCTGGATCAATGATGTCTTAAGGTCACAGGAATCCTTTGGATGCAGGCGGCATCGGAACGATCGGTTTGGAGATTCTCAGGGGAGTCTAAGTTCAGCATGGACATCTTTCGGCTCAAATGATGATAAAATAAGTTTTCATTTTGAAGTTTTTGCTCTAATCAATTTTAATACATAGAGATTAAAAAACTATACGAGCCATATCTTAGATTTCAATGAACAGGCCTTTAAAATGCAATGAAAATTAAATAGTCTGATACTATTAGATGTTATAATAATAAATAATCATGTCATGATAATGATGTTAACAATCAGGTAATCTCCAAGGGACGGTTCCAAGGTACTTATCCATTTACAGTCTATTAGGCATCAGCACAATAGTAATTAAATACGTCAACCGCTATTGGGAACGTCCTTTAGGGACTTGACTATCTGCGTCTCATTTCATCATTCCTTATTGATTCATTATTATTTCATTACATTCACATGTAATGCCATTTGGTGTAATGGTCGAGATGTCGGCTAGTACACCAGAGGTCGCGGGTTCGATCCCCGCGCGGTAAAAATATTTGTGTGCATGAATATGTAGGGGAACCTGTTGTACCTTGACACCCTTTGTACCTAGAGCCACTTATTTTTTTGAAATGTACGCGTCTTTTTTTCGTCTCCTTTTCTATGGTATAGTGAACTTTAACAAGACTAATCAACATGAAGTTAGTTGCAGGCGGCCATTGCATCGAGTTTGCATGTGAGATCAATTTAACGTTTTCGCCGCAAAAAAGTAAAATATTTAATATTTTTCATTTCTTTCATTACTTCTGTTTTTTACTACATAAATATTTAAAACCATTTGATTTAAACAAGTACCTTAGCCAAGTTTAGAATGTAGTATGTTTTTTTGAGTTAATCATAACCTCCTTAATTACATGTGCGAATAAACATAAAAGGGTAGGGGTGTTGTACCTTGACCATAGTAAAACAGTTGTACCTTGGTCATATGGTCAAGGTACCTACATTCAAATGTATTCTTGTTAATTCTGTTTAGAAACGCACATAGGTACTTAGGTATTATTTTGTTGTTTTTTATACAGGTCAGAAGGGTTTTTATCTTCTGAGAAAGAAACATTAAGCAATTATTTTGATGGAAATAAAGAAATTAGACACGCAGCAAATTCTGATAATTGATATGTCATAGATATTAGATAAGCTTATAAATATATTTATAAACGTGTTGAAGCTGGAAATATTTGCTATTTGTCGAGAAATATGGATTTTATTTGATGAGTTCTAACTGTGACCAAGGTACAACATAAGCGGATCAAGGTACATCACCACTGTTGTACCTTGATCCACATTCCAATTTTTTTTTAGTTTAGGTAAAACCTATTAAAAGGATGATCTATGCTGTTGTATAATTTATATTATGTACCACATTAGTTCGTCTAACAGCTAATATTTGTTTGATCGCAATAGCTATAACCACTTTAAAAAAAAAAATCGTTGAATGAAAAAGTGATCAAGGTACAACAGGTTCCCTTATGTATCGGTCTGGGTGTTTCTATGTATAATATGTAAAGTATAAAAGTAATGTTTATCCGTTGTCTGGCACCCATAACACAAGCTAATGATTAGTTTGGGGCTAGATGGCGCTGTGTGAATAATGTCCAGAAAGATATTTATTTTTTTATTGATGTAGGCTTCCAAGATGCACTTATCGAAGTTACATAGTACCACCGGCTTCGGAATGTCGTTATCTATCAAGAAGAACTAACTCGATAGCTACCCTTTTTAATTACCAAAGTTTTATCAATTCAATATCAACTTGTCTACTAAGTGTATCGAACTTCAAAACTTACCACTTTGAGGACTTATGCAGCCCCAGGTCAATGACCGGAAAGCTGAGAAATAAATCAATTGAATACCTTAGTTATGCCTCACAGCCCGCACTAATACATGAATAACCATTCCATTTTCTTAAAACTTTTCTATAAATAATCAACGATATTAAAACGTTTTCTATAACGTATACGTTAGAAAAAATATAACGTTATCGTTGACGATAACGTAATTATGAATTAATGTTTTCTTTTCTTGATGTTATTTAAAATAAATTATAAGACGCGGAGGCAACGGAGAAAGAATCCCAGCCTATTACGATGTAGCCGTATGCACGTCCGCTAGATGTTTCGCTTGAAGGAAATGAGTCCTACTTTTTAATGATACGGTGTAAATGTAAGTTCTCATTTTGAACAAACATTGCGATGTGAACGAGATTATACGAACAATGCGATGCAGCTACGAACTGAACTTTTTTTTGCAACTAATTCGTTCAATGACCCGTTAAAATGGTACGAATAAATTATACGAGTATATCTTATTATTTTGTTGTGTGGCCATTTTTTTATTACACAAATGTAACAAAATATAATTGCTAATGTCAAAAAAAGAGAGTGGCTCCAAACCGTTCTAAACTATGTTTCTAAAATTTTTTTTTTAGTAAAGCTTACTTTATTTTGATTTAGCTCGTATAATTTGTTTTTAATGCTATTTTAGAACTTGCTCTTGGTCTTCTAATATAAAACGTCAACAGGCAGAGTTTAAAAACAGTATTTTAAGTTAGTGTAAATAAATTCTGGATTTTTTGTAAAACAGAAATTCTAATATCGTGACGAAAAATTCCGATAACAAGAGCTGCAGCTAAAATGTAAAGGAAATAAAAAGTGTGATTCGCTAACCTTGCTAATTGGTAAACAGCGGGAGTAAAGGTCACAAGTTCAAATCCGAAAGGTTTACAAGTTTGCTGAATAGTAAATCAGCCAATTTGTATTAATGTTAGATTTGATTTAACTAATTCACCGTCAATGGTGGTACGAAATAATTACAATCTATTGTTTTGAAGTGTTTTCAATCGTGATACTGTCTATAAAATAATTGTTTTGTTGCTGTATTTGGTATTTATTGTGTTGCAACGCTTTCGAAGTAATTTTCAAAATTTTAAGTCCGATTCCGACCCCCACAGGTGAAACCTGCCGCCATAACAGCTCTGGCTGTGTTCCGGCAGTATTAATGTGGGAGACAGTACACTTGAAATCAAAGGCTCGAAGATCAGATGAGCCTACAGTCTGGCAGCACATTGTGCGACGCTTCCTGTCCTTCGATGAAATAGGTCGCAGTGTTTGCCAACTGAATTAGTAAAAAAAATAACATAAAAACCATGAAAGAACAACTTACATAATTAAAATTAAAAAAAAAAGATAAAAAGCTGTAGCAACGTACGAATAAAATGTTCATCTATGATTCACGTCCTTGGGGAAGGTCCCTAAAGTACTGTGCATTTCAGTGATTAACAGTTCAAAAATACTAAATTATTATTAAATAAAACAACTTAAAACGGATAAAAATAAAAAACTAGCGTATTAAACCCGTCGTTTCGACCACTTTTCAGCAGTCGTGATCAGTGAAAGTAGTCGGAACGTCGGGTTTAAATTATAAATGTAAAATATACGTATTTTTATTTAATGAGTAGTAACCGCGTAAACATCAGAAACCACTACTAAATTATTATTTTGATCCTTTTACACTAATTTTAAAAATGCGAAAGTAACTCTATTTCTGTTACGCTTTTTTACTCCTCAACCACTGAATAAACAATACAAAGATTGGCCTGATGAAAACAAACATTTATTCGATCGCATACGTTTTAGCTATTTTTATTGTTCATACAGATAGATATAGAAGAACTGAGATATTATGATATGTATTGAAATATTATGGTTCCTCTTAATGCAAAGAGAGAAAAATATTTATTGTATAATAAAAATATCGCTATCAAATGTGGGGTTGAATTTCTGAATTTACCCTCATCATCTTGACGTGCATTTCTTATGGTACAAGAGAGCCCTATTTAGGACAAAAGAAATACTTTCCTCCCAATGAAATAATGGAGTAATATCTTTATAACTATTAGTAGTACTCGTTGTCAATAATCTCTAATAATTAAAAATAATAACTCATTGGAATAAAATAAAATTAAAGTTGTCCAACTTATATATAGTAGTATTTTATAACGTCAAACTATCAAGGTTCCTGCCAGTTTCTTCTTAGAACAAAACAACTTCCCTCAAAGCATAAAGCAACGTCGACAGTTTTAGAAGTCAGTAAAATGAAATTGTTTTTGTTAACTTTAACAACAGGATGAATAACAATAAGCGAAGTCCAAAATTTCAGTTCAAACTCTTTACGTCTCACTTTAGTTCAAAAGAACAGATTTGATTGTTTGTATTGAATAGGCTGCGAAACTACTGAACCGATTTGATCAATTCTTTCACCGTTGGAAAGCTACACGATCCCCAAGTGACATAGGGTACTTTTTATCCCGGAAATGTGGGGTGAAGAAAGAAAAAAGAAATTACGCGCGGGTTGATATAAGTAATCGTTACAATAATAAATACTAGTTTGATCGCCACGTGGAGATCACAAACCCACAAAATGTTTTTTACTAGAAAAGTAGATTAGAGGAATGTGGTAAAGGTGTTTTACTATACTAGAAAGCCATTTTATGGACATTAAATTGGACCTACAGGTCCTTAGACCACGAAATCACCGCTAGGTAAAACGAAATATTTTTTTCTGCAAATAGATTCATACCAAAAAAATTTTCCCTTTCAGCCGTTTGAACCACTTCGAGAGTTTCAAGGTTTTTTAACAAACCAAAGAAGGGTACAGGCTCTTATGAAAGTTCAGTGAATTAGCATCTTTCTGATCTAGGTGTTCCAATTCCAACTAGACATAAAAGCGTCAAATGTTCCGCGCATCTGGCGAAATGAGAATCACGGACAATCGAACAGGTGATTTGTGGATTTATAACAAAGATATTGCTTTTCGATTCTTCTTTGTTTTTTTATCAAGTTTATTGAATTTTTTATTGTACTTTATTTTATTATACATGCTTAAAAAATTATCTAATTTATTATTTTGTCACCGCCAAGCCGGGAGGTAAACAAGCATATAAAAATAATCGACTGTTCATCAAACTCATACATTTTTGAAACTACTCGCTAATGATTTATCATTTGAGATCTCTAAAAGGAATTAAAAAAAAGCAGGACTGTGCTACTTAACCGCAAACTAAAGGTGGTTCAAAGGCTTGTAACAAAGGAAATGGAATCAAAAGGCATCGCTAAGAGCTTTCCCACTAGATTACGATCTAATTACGTTTTTTTCTTAAAATTTCTTTGAATAGTGCACTATAAATTCGTGAATGCAATCTTTTATCACGAGTGGGTGAATCCTGATAAATAGATGAGGATTTAAACTATAAAGGGTATTTGAAGGCATTGGACTTTGTCGAATCCGCACGTGTGTGAAAGCTTTGTATCACTCTTTATTATGTTTTTTTATAAGGATAAAAAATACTAAAAAGCTATTAGTCTGTTTGAGGTCCCATAAACGAAGTAATGGTCTTCATCATTAAAATCAAGTCATAGCTACAATTATTGATACTGACTTTACCACGACGATTGCCAATTGCGAATTGGTGATTACATTGTCATATTATCCAAATTGATGTGTTGGAAAAAAACAGGTATAAATTGTGCTCGCTCTGAGAATCGATTCCAGTATCCCAAAACCATGATACGAACCGAGATACAAATTCTGAATAGAAAATATTATGTTCTAGTATTACACCGCACATCCACATTTCCGCGCTAATTATCCGTGGTCACGAGTTTCTCAACCGGTACGTGACAGATCCTTGTTTATTGCGGCTGCATCGAACCGCAAATGGACATGAATTCCTTATTTGCAGATACCTATGTTTACATAAACCGTTTAATTTTGTATCAGATTTGCGAAGGCAAATGCACTTCAATCGTGAAAACAACAAGTTTGTAAGGATGCTTGGATGGATGTTTGTTACTATTTTACGTAAAAACTACGAAATGAATTTTAATGAAATTTAACAATATTATAGCTTAAACATCAGAACAACACGTAGGATACAATTTATAAAGATAAAGTCTACGCAAGCAAGCCGCGGACGGAAGTCTAGTTTAGTATAACCTAATCTTACCTATATAAAGTTTTACTGATCATTCTCTCATTTTTCACCCAGTACGTAACATACTATACGTTATTTATTGCGGATGCTCGGAGCCGCAAATGGACACGCGTTCCTTGTTTGCGGATCCCTGTGTTTGCATAAACCGTTTTTTTTTTGTATCGCGGATACAGGTATGCATTTCCATTGTGAGCGTGTTTGCCAATCAATCGGATACTCAGTTTTTTTTTACTTCTGGGAAACAAGCATGTATCGTATTTGAAGTGCTACGGCGTATTCCAGGTCCTTTTATTGCAAATGCGTTATCAGCTAAATCAATACTACCGAGATAACTTCAAAATTATGATGTATTTTTTTTTTTAAATTACCTGCATAATTGATAGCCTGTTCAACTCTGAAAACTACCGATTGTCCACTATCAGAATATCTTACATTTATATTAATAGTTTACTATGCAATAAATCAGGGCCTACCATGGTATCACAAAATCTCTAGGTACCTATTGTTAGACGAATAATTGTTAGAATCGAATTACACATCACTATGGTCACCGAGTACGGGCACTACAGTCTGTTCCACACATAATATTAATTCCATGGTTCCACATAAGAAGTCCTTTAGCCGCTATATTGGTAGTATTGTTTTTCAATACATTCAATCTGTTTTTTGACAGATTTACAAAGCGTAGGCAATGCTGCCAATATAGCGGCTAAAGGACAATTTATGTGGAACAGACTGTAGCCAGGTGATGACAGATAGATTTTACCGCGCTTGCAATGTATAACGCCGATTACTTAATTCCTATTATTGTAAAAGTAGATTAAATTGTTATTAACAAGAGAAATGCATTTATATCTAATACTATAGTTCAACTTTAAAATAACTGTAACAAGTAATAAAAATAATATTGCATCTTTATAATATTCTTTAGTGACTTATTCAAAACACACGTTTATATTTTCCTCATTATTGTCAACATAAATATTTCTTTCCAGCAAGACTCTTCTATAAAGGTCTGTAAATCATAATGAATGTCCAATTCAGAATTTTCATTGCGAAAAGTATTCGGAAATTGCTTGACAAAATTGCTTGAAGTCTTGAAGTTTACAGATTTCCTCAGAATCATAGTAATGTTGTTTTCTAAGATTAAAGGTACCGAAAACTAATTTTATTGTTTTAAATAAATTAAATGTGCGTTGAAGGTTTAATAGCAGTTTAAAATATTTGAGAAGCATTTATTATAATTTCATTTTACTACTTATGCATAGAATGGCGGACTTAATCATCTCATTAGTCATTATATTTATTTTAAATCTTATAGATTTAAATAAAAATTAATTGCTGTTCGTAAGTCTTGCTAAAACTCGAGAACGGATGAACCGTTTTGACTAATTTTAGTCTTGAAATATTTGTGGGAGTCCAGACAAGGTTTAAACGATGAAAAAGTATGGAAAAATTGCGAGGAAAGTACTAAAGTAAGTGATACAAGGTTCACCGGGTCATCTAGTTTTAAATAAAAGTTGATAAACATACATTTATAGATTTATTCATTTAATTTTTGATTCCATTGAAATGACCCTAATGTAAAAGGCGGTTAGTTTGAATAAAGTATAACAAATAATAAAAATCCTTTTTCTCAAGACGGGCAACGCATCTGAGACTCTTATCGCAGGCGACCATGAGCGGTTGCTTACCATCAGTTACATTTGTGTCTCTTTTTTTTTTTTTTAAATATGGACTCTATCCCGCGCTTGTTTGCTGCGCAGTGATTCCGCCAGTGTCGAGTGTTTAGAGAGACACGTATAAACTTAAAATTGATTCTAAAAAAAAAAAAAATTTTCATTTTAGGGTAAAACTTACACAACAAAAAAAAATATAATAAATAAACAATACATAAATAATTATTATAATTTAATATTATAAATAGTTATATACTTACATAAATATTTTATATATTTGGAAGAAGATAGGGTCAACAGAAAAGTAAAGTTAATGGGGCGGGGGATTGTAGACGGGAGAATATCATAGAGGGATATAGGGAATTTTGGACAATTGAAGAAGATATGGTCAGGAGTTCCCCCTCTGTGCCACATTCACACAATGAGCTGTCATAGACTCGAATTTTATTTAAAAAAGATGGAGTGCACGAGTGACCAATACGTAATCGGCACAGAGTAGAGACAACCTGTTTTTCCAAATGTTTGTGTTTAGCAAACCAAGGTTTTTTAGGAATTATGGATTGGATACTATGGAAGAAGCGACCTTTGGATAACGAGGATTCATTAAATCGGGCTTGCCATTTTTCATGAAGTTCTCTAGTTGATAGCGGTAATACGTCATTGGCCAGAACCGAGTCAATGGTAGAGCCGGTCAAGATGGCTTCCTTTGCCCACGCGTCAACTTGCTCATTGCCATTTATCCCGCAGTGACTTGGAATCCAAACAAGGACTATCTCACAGTTTCTTAAATGGCATCGGAAGAGAGCATCTTTGATTTTTAGAACAACGGGAGAAAGAAATTTTGATTTACAGCAACCCTGAGCAATGGCTTTTAAACAACTTAAAGAATCGGAGAAAATTACAGACCTGCTTAAATTATGGGTGAGTACATACGATATAGCTTCTAAAATTGCGAGTGCTTCACCAGTAAAGACAGAAGTTTCTTTTGGAGACTTAAATCCTAGGACAATTTTGAACTTAGGTATCCAGACCGCGCTGCCAACCAGACCTTCATCCGACAACTTTGAGGCATCAGTGTAAATGGGCAGCCACCCAGGCCACTTTGAATTGAGTGATTGAATAAATTTCTGGTTAGCTAATGGATCATTCTTTGAGATATCAAAGCTCAAAACTATCTCAGGTTCGAAAATCAAAGCATCATAATTTACTTTAAAGAGTGGGTAGTTGTCATATTGTAACATTGGGTAAGAAAAGGAAGGAAGTTTTTTATAACTTTGTACTATTCTGGGAGGAGATTTATGAGTCCAGTAATGGTTTGAAGGTTGATCAATGATGTCAGACAGTTCTTCAAGACGGTGTAAAAGGGGGTGGCAACTATATTGGTTTAATTTAAATATGAACCTGTCTGAGAGGAACTGACGACGAAGGTCTAATGGCGGGTCAACACATTCAACTTGCAAGGCATTTTTAGGTGAGGATTTCATAGCACCTAAGACAATTCTTAATGCCCTTGCTTGGATGTTAACAAGCTTTTTCAAAGCATCCTTGCTACAGGGTTCTAGTAGAAAAGTACCATAGTCCAGATGGCTACGGACTATAGCATTGTAGAGGAGCTTTTGCTTGTAGGGATGTGACCCCCACCATACACCAGAAACGGAGCGGAGAATATTTAATTTTTTTTCACATTTCTGGACAACATTGTTGAAATGAGGGATACCTGACATTTTAGAGTCAAGAGTGACTCCAAGAAATTTGACTTTAGAATCAACTGGAACTTGTTGGTTAGAAAACATGATGTTGATGTCCGGAATGGATCTCTTCCTAGTAAAAACTACAATGTTACTTTTAGGAACTGACAACGACAGTCCATGATCATCCAACCAGTCCCCCAAGTAATATAGAGCAGAATTCAATCTGTATTCTATATTCTCAAGAGACCGACTAGACGAGTACAAACAGATGTCATCAGCATACTGCAAGATATTACTAAAACATGAAACACTTTGTTCCAGGTCATAGGTGTAGATGCTGTACAGGATGGGACTTAACACCGCGCCCTGAGGGAGACCTTGCCAGACAAAACGAGGTGGAAGGGTTCTGTTATAATGCCTAATAGTGAGTGATCTACCCATAAGTAGATTCGTTATGCAATGAACCAACCTCACAGGAAGACTCAGACGAATTAACTTCTCCTTGAGCACTGGAAGCTGAACATTGTCATAGGCGGATGAAATGTCAAGGAATAACCCCACAAGGTATTTATTTTGTGAAAATGCAATCCGGATGTCAGTCGTCAACACACTTAAACTGTCCATAGTACCTCTTCCCTTGCAAAAGCCAAATTGACTGCGAGCCAGAATGTTTCTACTTTCAACAAGCCATTCTAGACGGATTTTAATGAGGTGTTCGAAGGTCTTTAACAAGGTCGAAGAAAGAGCTATGGGTCTATAAGATGAAGCATTGGTTGGGTCTTTACCTGGTTTAAGCAGGGGAATAATAATTTGAGATTTCCACGATGTCGGAATATAACCAGTTAAAAAAATAAAATTTAAAGTATCCAAAAAAAATTTTTTACCTATAGGACCTAGGTGGGACAAGAAAGAATATGGAATACCGTCCTCACCCGGGGCAGAGTCTCTAAGGCCCTTCATGGCACAGTGTAATTCTGATACTGAAAATGGCTGGTCAAATCTGTCGTCAGACACTAAAGAAGGATAAGGAGATGGGAGACAATCTAGGTTGGGAACAGATGGCGGAGACAATTTGTCGGCAAAATCATTTATCCAACCAGAGGGATCATTTGTTGAGGGAGAGGGGCCGATTAGGGAACCACGATATCGTCTGACGCTTTTCCAAACAAATGCAGACGGAGATCTTGGGGATAAATTTTCACAGAACTTTAACCAGCCATTTTTTTTCTTTTTTGCCAAAAGACGTTTAGTTCGGGCGGAAATGCGCTTAAAGTTCAGATAATTCTCCTCACTCATACATGCTTTGTATTCCTTTTCAGCGTCCTTACGAAGAGTGATCATGGCTGAACATTCAGAATCCCACCAAGGAGGAGGAGCAAGATTTTTGCGATTTAGTTTCTTCAGTGGAATACTTGCATCAGCAGCAGAGGTTATTGCATTTATGAGTAAGGAGTATCTATCGTCGATTGAGCAAGGAGGGTTATCTACATATTCAGATAAGAATTGATCCGAAACTAGGGCAAACTTAGACCAGTCAGCATTCCTAACTTTGTACTTCAAAAGGGGAGGGGGGGAAGCAGGCGGGATAACAGAAAGCGGTTTGGATATTAGGATAGGATAATGATCACTGCCATGGGACTGATTGAGCACTCTCCATGTGCAAAGGGATGCTAGACTAGCGGAGCAGACAGAAATGTCTACTGCTGAGCATGGGTTCTGAGTTGGAGAGGTCCTATTTTTTCATATCATTCAGGCAGCGTTGGCTTCCACGGCCCACCTGATGGTACAGACAGGCATGACACAGAATATAATAATAGTGGGTTCAGGAATCGGTTTTTTACGATGACAAAGTAAAATGTTATAAATCGTTATTAGACAGTTCAAACACATGAATATAAAAAATATTGATTTATCAGAAGGTCGAATAACCATTATAAAGCATAAATAGCAATCATAAGCACGTTGTTTTCTTCTCTTTACAAAACTTTACACACCGTCGTTTAGTTCCTAATGAACTTGGAAAAACTATTTCTATACAACTTTAGCGACAGCTGCGAAGTTTTTCACGCCTGATATTTTCTACCTTCGCACTTATTTCACAAACCAGACAAACTAGTGTCACTCGCTTCCGAGGTGAGCATACAATTTACATCACCGGGGTCGGGAAAGAGGTTCTAGATATTTTATTTCAAAGTACTATAGCTGGTGGAAACTGACACCTAAGTTTATATTATGTTGGAAATATTTTTTACTTAATAAAGAAAATAATAAGTATTTATATTGATATTGATTGGATAGATAAAAAAGGGCAGATGTGGCACTTACCATCAGGTGTACGATCTGTTCGTCTTGTTACACATAGCAATAAAAAAAAAACATGACATAATAAAAAAAAAAATGCTTTATTCTTCACACAAACTTAAACATATTACAGGAATAGACTTAGATAATAACTAATGTTACATAATTATTATGTTACACAAAGTTACTTTTTGTAGGAACTATTTTCCCATCGAACTGAGCGGAGAAGGACCTATTTGGGCCACAGATCATCAACCGGTTTGAAATGGCTCAGAAGAGGGAAGAGTGGCGTCTGTTTGTGTCGAAAGCCAAGATCCACTAAGTGTCGCTGGGCCAACGGAAAAGGTAAGCATTATTGCATCAAAATAGAATTTATTTTTTTACAAAGATCAAGACAGAAGTTAGAAAATAACACATTTAAACTTAGGACACTATTATTAAGCTATTATTTTTAAATTCTTTTATTTAAACAACCCGGACAATTTAGGTTCATCTGTATAAGGTGGGTTTTTTAGCCATCACATTTTTTTAGCGCTGGTATTTAATTGCAGGCTTCCCTTTTCGTGACCAGTTTTATTAATTATTACAAATTGGACCGACAAATTGAAACTGCCAGAATTGCTAATTGGACTGTTATTCTTCATGATATATTCTGTTAAACTGTATCTTTTTTTGTAGAAATAACAACGTATCTACTCTTTTGTACCTATATCAGAAAAAAGGTCTGTAAAATATTATCTATAGGTACCATTGAAAGCTTGCGCGAGCGACCTCTAGATATAACCCACTTTCTATCCAAAGAAAATGATACAGGTTTTTCTAAATGTACCTCCTTTATAAACGGCAAAAAAAAAAAGACAAAAGAAAGAAAAACGTTTCTATTTTCAAAAAGAGAACTTCAAAAATATCGCTGTTAATATTCTATTTCACACTTCATAAACAAAAAAGTCAAACAAGAGACACGCGTTTCTGTCGAATATAAATTTAAAATACCCGCCCCGCTGAGCGTATTCAGCAGATGTTGGTGACCGTACTTTTAGGATTCCATTTTACAGGAAATATTTTTAAAACGACCGGTTTGAAGCATCCGTAATATCGATACGAGAATTGATTGCTTTTACAATTAATGTTTTTAACACGAGTGCCTACGTTAATCAGTGGACCATTGAATGATGGATGTAAATTGATTTCGTGGGATTAACTAAAAATTGGATTGGATGCCTTAAAATTGTGGACGAATTTTTATGGAGTAAAGTAATATATTAATTTTTATTTTATTAACACAATCAAAACTTTTAATCGCACTATTAAGCCCACATTGTTTGATCAATTTAACTAACCTTTCGCAAACATCGTCTATGCATCTAGTTTACATAACTTACATCGCACACTCATTTCTGTCAAGTAAAGCGTGTAAATACGGAACATTAAGCTATGTAGCAAGAGCTGGAACAACTTCGACGGTTAAGTTTGACGCTGGCTCTCAGAAGCAGCGCTGCAGATTTCACGCAGTCGCTGGCTTTTGAAACGTTAACATGACATAATTTCATGTGTATCTTAGCTTCTGAGTAAATTGATGAAATCAAATCAGTATGAGCAGTTTTATTTCTCTGCTCATAAAATGTCATCATCATCCCAGCGTATTCCCGATTGCATCTAGTATGGAGCTCAGGGTCCGCTTCGACTATGATCCTAGATTTGACAAGCCGGGTTATTGCAATGGAGCGATTGCCATCTGACCTCCGTCCGTAACCCTTACAAGGGAAACCACACCTACTTGGAACATAGTCTTGACCAACGGCTTAACGTGCCTTCCGAAGCACTGTACCCAGAGGCAGTTGAGTCTGATCATAAAATGTATTTTGGTTAAATTAAAGGAGATGGTCCAGTTTTCTATGGAACTTTGGCCATCTCTTGTACATTATACCAAAATATAGCAAAAAGGCTATGAAACCTTACCTACATATTTATTTTTACAATTTATTCGTTGTTTTCTTGCACAAAGAAAATTAATGTTCATTTTAAGGCAATACTATTTTAAGGACATATTTAACAGCACTTCTAAAATACTGATTGTGCATCAAAAATACTGATTTGCTAACCTAACCTAACCTTTGGTGTGCAATAAGTTATTTTGATGTACATTTCAGTATTTTTTCAACTGCCTCCGTGGTACAGTGTTTTTTTTTTTTTTTTTTTTTTTTTTTCCGTTTTCTCTGAAAGTGACAGAGACATTTTTTGCTTTTATGTGTTATTTGCGTGCTTTATTTATTTAACATTTTGACTGAATCTAATTTTGTGGTGATGGATTTATCATAATTTTTCAAATATTGTTGTTGTGTGTTCTATTGTTTAAAAATCAACTTATATTTACAGTAATTGTGCTCGCGCTAGAGCTTCGTACATAACCTAAATTATATCTATATTATATATATTTTTTTTTTTTTTTTTTTATTTTTTTTTTTTATTGTTATTTTTTTATTTTTATTAGAATCAACTTATTTTGAATGATATTTTTTGCACTTATATTTTCTTGCTTATTTTTAATTAGAAACTGAATTTTATTTGCAATGATTTTTCCTAGTGCTTATAATTTTGCACAATGTTAATGTTTTCTTAAATTCTATTTTTTTTTTCTATTGCTATATATTTACAATCATTATTATTTAAATATTTCTTTTATATTTATTTTATATACAAATCTAGTTCGGGCTTGCATCCGTTTTGTTTCTTTTTATTACTTTGGACACTACTTCGATGCAATAGTTCAAGAATTCCTTTTGGGTGTCCTTAAATTTAATTAGGTCCTTTATATTTTCAGTAGTAATTTTGACTCCAAGTTTTTGCTCCAGATTTTGGCGTTCTATTTCGTGGACTGGGCACTCTACTAAAATATGCTGGACACTTTCTTCAGCGTTTGGTTCGCAGATTCACGAAGGGCTCTCTTTGCACTTAAATCGATGTAAGTATTGCGAGAACCCTCCGTGCCCTGTCATCAACTGTGTTAGAACTCCAGCTGGTTTAAGAGTGGGCTGCCTTAAAAAAATTCACGTTTAGTCCCACCCATTTGCCCCCGCTCCCCGCGCGAAACACTCGATAACCCGCACCACCCCGCACGGCGGGGACGCTCTCGCACCGGGACGAGTTAAACGACCTCAGAAGCGCAAGAACATAGAATGAATGGAGAATTTTCAACAGATTTTTTTAATTTAATTTACGATTAAATAAACTGACAAAAATGTATCTAATGCGTAACTATACTATTGAGAATCATAATAAAATACAACCAAATAAGAAAATATGTTTTTGTTATACAAAAAGCGTGGAGCAAAAATATATCTTCAGGAAAGCTTTTAAAATTACTTCATTGATGTTGACTGATCCTTTTAGACCTACCCATTACTTACTTTTGTGAACTGAAAGAACTGCACCATGGATTGCGATTACGATAGAATTTTATCATTTATTTTCATGCATGAAAAATAATTATTGTCTGAAACATTTACCAATCTACGACTGTAGTCGCAACTGTCAAATGCCATAATATTATAAGGAGTCTGGTTTTAGTACAGCTAGATTGTTTCAAATAAAAAACATTCATATGGCTCAAAAATAATAATGTTTATTATATATTTAAAATTCCGAAACAGCACAAAAAACATTTCTTGATTATTTGCCGAAAACCGGAAGAAGAACGTCAGCGCGTAACAAAGCCTTTCTAGTGAGTGGCTAGAACTAAGACGGAACCTAACTGCATCTAATTTCGGCAAAGTTGTGAAAAGAAGAAAGACCATCAGCTGTAGAAATATTGTAAAAAATTTGCTTTACAGTACGCCGATTGACCACATGAAGCAATAGCACTCACACAATTATCTAATCTGCACAACATTCATATAGCTCAAAAATAATAATGTTTATTATATATTTAAAATTCCGAAAAGTCTATTCTGCGGCGCTTTATCGGTGGTGTACTTTCCATGACTGGAACCGTATTACTTATGTTTGTCATCACCAACACGTCAGCGGCAGGTATTATTTGATCTGTTGGACCCGTGACAGCGGCAGGTACTCTTTGTTTTTTGAGACTCGGAGCGACGGCAGCGGCAGGTACTGTTTGATTTTTGGGACCTGTAACATAGGCTGGATCCCGTATTGGTTTGTTCTTTGGATGGCGTGAGTAGTATGTTATTGGGCATTCTATATCATCTTTCGATCGCTCAAGCATTCGCTTGAGCTCTCTTCAGATGATATAGCCTGCCCAATAACATACTCATCATTTAACTGTAAATGAGGTATTTAGCATTCTAGCTCACGTTCATTCGGTTGCGGACGCACCTCACTCGTGATCTAGAATCCTCAATATCTCACTCGTACTCCTGGTTCCGTGATATAGTGATAAAAGTTAATTAGAATACCCAATAACTTCATCCTTTTAATATTCTTTATCTTCGATATAATACACTGATCGAACAATTATTATAACTAAAAAGTTAATTAGGATGAAAAAACTGTTTTAAGATTCAGTTGAGCACTCGCTAAAGGTGTTTAATCATTCGATCATACATATATAAGAGTACTCTAAAATATACAAGCCAGTTTGTTAACACTTACGCACTACTGTGGACGAGTTTGTGATGCTGTTGCTATGAAATTTCTTAAACAGAAAGAATCATTAAAATTGGAATGTATTTGTCCTGTATCATCGAGTAATATTAAGCGACATGGGAACTTACTTCCAAACACAATACGTAGTATTGTTTGCGGTCCCTCAAACTGTGGAAAGACCAATCTAGTAATAAGTTTATTGTTACACCAAGATGGACCACGCTTCCGTAACTTATATGTGTATTCTAAGTCTCTTTATCAACCCAAATACTTGTTTTTAGAGAAAGTTTTAGAGAAGGTTGCTGAAATATCGTATAACAAATTTAATCAGAACAATGAAGTCCTAAGTCTACACGATGCTTTACCTGAATCAATTATATTATTTGACGATGTTGCATGTGAAAATCAAAACAATATACGAGATTATTTTGCAATGGGGCGTCATAAAAACATTGATTGCTTTTATATTAATCAAACATATACAAAAATTCCAAAACAACTCGTACGCGACAATTCTAATCTAATAATATTATTCAAGCAGGATGATATCAATTTAAAACACGTATATGACGAACATGTTGGGTCTGATATGTCATGGGCTCAATTCAGACAAATGTGTTCAAAAGTTTGGAGTGAACCTTTTTCTTATGTAGTAATCAACAAGGACTGCGAACGGAACCATGGATGCTACAGAAAGGCATTTGACACATTTATAGTGGTTGATTAATATTAATAAGTGATTGCTTCAACATAAAGCATCACTTTCATTTCTGATCTAGAACTGGTAGGAATTCTCTCCAAAATGGAAAAAGATCTGAAAAATGAAATCGTTAAGTCTGCGGCAGCAGTAAAAAGGAAAGTTGAAATGTTAAAAGGTGTAAAAAATGCTAATGCTTTGGCTTTGGAAACGATATTTAAACCAATATCTGAGCCGCTTAAAATAATGGCAAACAATAATAATAAATATGAAATATATGAAGATGAGAAGGAACATGAACACGCACCTAAAAAAATAAAAAAATGTGGTAGCGAAGCTTCTTATTCATCGCATGATGACTTTGATGCACAAGACAGTGAAGAAGAACAAGACTTAAGAAAAGAAGTATATGAAACATCTAACGAAACCATCATACAAACACCAGAGGACCCTAATGTGAGTGAAGGTTCGTTCAAGTCTCTTCAGTCATCGCCGAGTATTAGAAACCAATCTCCGTCTTGGTCTACATCATCAGAAGTAATGGAAGATGTCCCTTTTGGAATTAGAAATGACCGAGGAAAACTTATGCTCGGTCAAACTCGTGTTTATGATAATGGACGTATTATAAAAGTTGGGAATCGAAGTTTGAAAAAAACTGCTGGAATAAAGGAATTGCTGTATAAAAAAACACCTAGCTTAGATTTACTTACAGATGAAGATTTACAAACCTATAAATTACTACTTATTGATACCAATGCACATAGACGTAACTACGATTCATCAAAACCAATAAATAGCAGTAAAGGATTCAAATATATGCATATTATCAAACCTTTATTTACATTTTCTAGAAACAATACTGGTAGCGTTGAGAGTCTTCCAGTTGGAAAAGGAATTAATCTTATAAAAAAGGTAAAAGATAATACTGATTACGTTTATTGGGATGATCCGAATGAGTTAGTAAATCGATTGAAATTGCTTTATGCATCTCGAGACGCTGGTAACACTGGATTAGAAAACGAAATCACCGCCATAATCGAAGAATTATATGAAGCAGGCATCATTAAGAAAAAGAAATAAAAAGATCGTACTTTTGCATAAAGTAATCAGTTGTCAACAATAACTCAACATCATAACAATGAACATAGATAAATTTGGACATCACGTTCATAAACGCTTGCGATTAGATGAAATAGTTGATACCCTTACAGACACATTAAGCAAATCAAAAACAGGAGACTTCGACTTAAAAGCATCAAGATTGAAAGGCTTGCCAATTCCTGAAAAAGATGATGAAGCTGTGAATAAAGCATACGTCGATAATTTGATGCAAGAAATAAAAATAGAAGTAAACAAAGTCCACGCTAACGTTAAGAAGTATTTGCAAAGCCTAGAAAAAGCGTCATCTGAGAGATTGACTAAGTTTCATTATACTAAAGAAGAAGTGAACCGTCTGATCGAAGTGAATTCTAACAAAAATGAGTAAACAAGATATTGTCAATGAACTTCATAAACCAGCCAGGAGAAATTTTCCTCGTCAATGTACTATTATAAAAGGGATAGATGACTTGTGGCAGGCCGATCTTATGGATTTACAAAAATATTCTAAATATAATAAAGGATTTAACTACATCCTCGTTGTAATTGATGCGTTATCAAAATACGTTTGGGTTAGACCTTTGAAGTCAAAATCTAAATCATGTGTTGTCGATGCAATGCAAAGTGTATTATCTGAATCAAAACGAAAACCTAAAAATTTACAAACAGATTTAGGTAAAGAGTTTTATAACGACTCTTTCAATCAGTTAATGAAAAGTAACAAAATAAATCATTATTCTACCTTCTCTATCAAAAAAGCATCTATAGTAGAAAGAGTTATAAGAACCATAAAGTCTCATCTCTACAAACTGTTTAGTCTTCACGGAAAATATCAATGGTTTGGAATCAATTTAGATTCTGTAGTTAATTATTATAACAGTACTGTACACCGAATTACAAAATTTAAGCCTATCGATGTAAATCATTCGAATGAGATTTTAGTACGATCTAATATTATCAAAACTCAAAAATCAAAATTAATAAGTCAAAAATCTAAATTTAGAGTTGGCGACTTTGTGCGTATAAGTAAATACAAAGGAGAATTCTATAAAGGCTATACCCCTAATTGGTCTACGGAAATTTTTCGTATCGTTAAAATTAATCAAACCAATCCCTTAACGTACCAAATAGCAGATAAACAAAATCAAAATATTCTCGGGTCTTTTTATGGGTATGAACTATTGAAAACTAATTTTCCAGACCTATACTTAATTGAAAAAGTTATCAGAAGAAAAGGAAACAAATTGTTTGTCAAATGGTTAGGATTAAGTGATAAAGAAAACAGTTGGGTAAACAAAAGTGAATTAATTTAGATTTTTATATAAATAACGTTTAATCACTGATATATCACACTTTATTATTATCAATGAAAGAAGGCAGTGGTATAATAAATAATTTAATAGATCGTTTGCCTTTCGAGTTACATTTACCTGGGTATCAATTTTGTGGGCCTGGTACAAAACTTCGAAAACGGATACTTAAAGGTGAACGTGGGATTAATCAATTGGACAAAGCTTGCATGCACCACGATATTGCTTACATAAATAAAGACTCAGAAACTCGACGTAAAGCAGACTTAGAACTTTTAAATATGGCTAAAAGAAGATTGACATCGAAAGATGCGAGCAAAGGAGAAAAACTTGCATCGTGGATAGTAAAAAATATGATGAAGGCAAAAATTCGAGCAGGCAGTGGTGTTCAATCATTTAGGAAGGGAATTAAAAAAATAAAGTCTCAACTTAAAAAACTAAAATCTAAAGACCATACCTCTGCAATAAAGTATGCTTATGCAGCGGCAAAGAAATTATTCAATAACAAGAAAGGAATACGTATACCGCGTTTTATTCCTCTCCCTAAGTGTGGTGGACTTTTACCACTCATTCCCATATTTGCGGGATTGTCAGCATTAGGTTCGCTTGCTGGAGGTGCAGCGGGTATAGCCAAAGCCGTTAATGATTCTAAGGCAGCACAGAAGAATCTTCAGGAATCTGAAAGACATAACAGAATGATGGAAGCGGTAGCTCTTGGAAAAGGATTATATATCAAACCTTATAAAAAAGGGGCAGGTTTATATCTTAATCCATCAAAAAACTAACTAAAAGGCTACCTAGACGTGCGCTTACTAATCTAGACATTTTAGAACATGCTAGTGATATTCCTCATTTCCGGGGTGTTTACATGAGAGATACGTTACCATCTAAACCAAAAAAAATCGAATGCGGAATATTAAATTTGGATAGCAACAAAAATCATGGCACGCATTGGGTAGCCTTTGTTAAGCATAACGATTACGTAGAATATTATGATAGTTTTGGTAATTTAAAACCACCGTTAGAATTTGTTAAATATATGCATCCTTTACTTATAAACTATAATTATATAAGACATCAAGCCTTTGGTACCCCAAACTGTGGTCATCTGTGTCTGAAATTTTTAAGAAATTATTGGAAAATGTATTTATATAATGAAGAGAATAAATAAATTTGTTAGTATAAAAATGTCTTTCACTGTGTCCATAACTGGGAGCGGAGCTTCCTTAACAACAAACTATTCCCCAACTTTAGAACTTCGAGGAGACTATGAGTGCGGTCTTTTATATTTTTCAACGTTTAACTCAATTCCTAATATCGATGAACGAAACAATAAGTTTTATTATGGTAAAAATGAAGTCATCGAAATACCTGAAGGTTCTTATGAGCTTCAAGATATTTGTGATTATTTAAAAAGCAACATCAAAAACACTGCACTTAAACTTACTTGCAATAACAATACATTGAAAACCAGTATTTTTTGTTCCAAAGATGTTCATTTCAACAAAGGTGGGTCATTGGGTAAAATTTTAGGTTTTGGAACAAAAACAATAAATGCCAATATAAGTACTGATTCAGAGTACCCTGTAAGCATTCTCTCAACTACCATTGTGCGGATCGAATGCGATGTAGTTAGTGGTTCGTTTGTTAACGGAAAATCAAGCCACATAATTTATGAATTTGTGCCAAATGTTCCACCTGGTTATAGAATAATTGAAATTCCCAAAAATCTGATTTATTTTCCGGTTAATCAAAATTCTATAAGCGCCATTAACATAAGACTGTTGGATGCTGATAATAAAGAAATAAACTTACGAGGTGAAGAAGTGCAACTATATTTACATTTTAAGCAAAAATGATCAACTTCAATAAAAACTCGGCCACATCGTGTTCTCAAATCATTTCTGTAAGAACATCTCTCAAGAGCACACCACTTCAGCTAAAAAAGAAGCTTACCAAAACTAACAAGGATTTCCTAAAGCTAATTGGTTTGATAAAATGAATATCTTAAATGTATCTCAACAAACATCATACGATAACAGCATCGAAAGTTTTGAGTATCACTCGTACAAACCATACGTAACAAGTTTCAACAAAAATGATGAAATAAGAATTCCTATCAATCAACAAGATCTATACGTGCTCCCATCACACAGCAGTTTATATATCGAAGGAGAAGTAAATGTGTATAATAGCACTACTAAAGAAAAAGTATCGAATGTACATTTCACTAATAATCCAGCATTATTCCTATTTCAAGATATTCGATACGAATTGAATGGGATAGAAATAGATAAAATTAAAAATGCAGGTGTAACTACAACAATTAAGTCTTATCTATCCCTAAATGAAAACGAATCAAAATATGCCCGAGTTTGGGGATGGTCAACTGAAGGCATAAAAAATGTAGGTGGAGCATTTTCTGTCTCCATTCCGTTAAACAAGATATTAGGATTTGCAGAAGATTACGAAAAAATTATAATTAATTGTAAACACGAGTTAGTACTTTTAAGAAGCAATACTAATCTGAATGCAATTAAATTAAACACGGGAGAAGTTCTGGATGATATTAAAATTACTAAAATTATTTGGAGAGTGCCTCACGTCAAAGTGTCCGATCGTGAAAGAATAAATTTATTAAAATTCCTAGAGAAAGATAGATCCATTCCATTTGCGTTTCGTAGTTGGGACCTCTATGAATATCCATTACTACCGAAAACAAGAAAGCATTCTTGGGCTATTAAAACATCATCTCAAATAGAGAAACCACGATTTGTTGTGGTTGCATTACAAACAAATCGAAAACATAATAGTCAGATGTCAATGGCTGAGTTTGATCATTGTCACGTACGTGATGTTCGGGTATTTTTAAATTCGTCATATTATCCATACGAAGGATTAAATGTCAGTTTTGCAGATGACAAATTTACTTTATTATACGAACAATATGTAAGATTTCAACAGTCGTATCACGGACGTCGATCAGAACCGTTAATGAGTTTGAAGGAATTCAGAGACACAGCTCCTTTATTCGTTATCGACTGTTCGCGACAACACGAAACTTTAAAAGGTTCAATCGACGTGAGAGTTGAAATCGAAACAGACCAAGAAATACCCGACCAAACAGCTGCTTACTGCCTGATTTTAAACGATTGTATATTTGAGTACAAACCCTTGAGTAATATTGTAAAGAAGCTATCATGAACAGCCAAACAATATTCGTAGATATTCAAGGATTTAAAGATTACAAAAATGATTTTATTGTAAAAGAACTAGCTATAGCTACCGAAGAACATACTCATGTATTTTTAATAAAACCTCCCTTCCCGTTTAATGCACTAACTGAAGAAGAAAGGAAAGGAGTATTTTGGATTGAAAAGAATAGAGGTTATCGTTGGAGTGAAGGATATATTGATTACAGAGAATTTCGAAGAACTATTAAACCTTATTTAAATAACAGGAAAATTATAGTAAAGGGAGAGGAAAAGATAAAATGGATTCAAGATTTATGTGGTCACAATAATATTACCGATATAAGTTATTTAGGTGTTCCTAATTTAATTTCTCTTTGTAATAATTATTGTAAAAATATGTTAGTTTATAATTGTTTTACTCATAAGAAAATTTGTGCATTAAAAAATGTTTTATGTATACGAAAATGGTGTGTAGATAACAAAGTGAAACTATAGTTTTTTTAAATAAATAATGTTGTGAAATTATTTTGTTTTACTTGAACCTCAATTTCAAAATTAACAGAAAGGACGTAAAAAAATCAAATAACCAAATATAACACCAATTAATATTTTTATTTCATATATACATTTATTTACATATAACTATATTTACAACTTATTCTAGAAAAATTATAGTACTAAAAATTATCACTACACAGTTTTTTTGATATTTTTCTAATCACTGTATCAGTCATGTCCATTATCTCATCCACCGATTCAGTCACCACATACTGCGCACTTAACAGAATATTGTCCTCATCATGGCCAGACTCTTGGGATTCACGTGTCGTTGCTGAACGCTGCTGAACGGAAGGCTCACTGGCTAAGTCCAAAACTTTTATTTGTATAAGCCGTAAGCCTTTAGTTCGTTCTCTGTGCATCACGTACGACTTTGCTGTTCTCCGAGTCCTAATTTTTGCACCAGCAGTACTACGTCTGGCTCGTTTGTCCCGGGAGGTCCTTTGGCTGTTGGTGTTGTCCATGTTATCTTGACAGGCTTGTGTTAATCCCTCCCAGGGATCATAAGTGTACTGGGACAGCATGATACTGCTATCATCGGAGTTCTGCATCATCTGAAACGCAATGGTAAATGTTAGTAATCGAAACGTAGTTAAAAAATACATGTACAAAATATTTAAATATTTAAAATACTTACAAATTCGAAGTTGGTATGTCACTGGTCTGATCAGTGCAACGATGTTTTATGAATGAAATTCGATTTCATTCAAGATATTAATACTATTAGGTATTGCATAGTTTGCATTTCCATTCATGAGGACAGAGTACGATGGCGCGTGGCGTGTCGTGACTTGTTGTAATACAATACGCTGACCGTTTGCGACTTCCTGTGCATTTTAGTTTCAATTACATTATTGCATAAGTATATTTCTATTAATACTATTAGGTATTGTATAGTTTGCATTTCCATTAATGAGGGCAGACGATGGCGCGTGGCGTGTCGTGTGTAATACGAAACGCCGACCGTTTGCAACTTCCTGTGCATTTTAGTTTCAATTACATTGCAACTTTAATTCTATAATATGAGGACTGAAATAAAAAGTAACATAAGTATATGAATAAAACATTTATTATGAGAATAAGAATAAAAACTTTAAATAAATGCATAAGGACTAAAACTAAAACATTGTCTTAAATCTAGAGACCCTTTCGCGCGGGAATATCAAGATAAATGTATCATAATGTTTCATTCCAGGCTATAAACATCTGTATGCCAAATTTTATACAAATCTGTTCCGTAGTTTTTGAGTTTATTCGTTACAAACATACAAAAAATACAAATCTTTCTTCTATTATATTATTATAGATTACAAAATACATTTAACATAATATATCTATTATTTTTTGACATAAGCCAGGTGGGTACTTATAAAAATAATTTCTAGCACGTACTGCATAATTAAACCACAGCAAATTATTGAACACCATCGTTTAAATTTAAATTTTTATTTCAGCTTAAATGTATAAAATTAATGATACTACCATATAATACTACTATATGATACTACTATAATAAAGAATTATGCCCCCAGGCTTTTGTGGAAATTTTATCAGGCAGTATAAAACGTTTATCATCCGCGTTAGACAAAGCAATCTTATTGACCGTCTGAGTATAAATTTCATGCTTTATACATTTAAACATTACATTTTTTCTACGAACTATTTTATCTTTAAGCAACGCATTACTATAATCAGTTAGCTCTAAATTCTTTATAACATGTTTCCTTATACCTTTTGCCTTTTTAATGACGTCAGAGTCTGTTTTAATGCAGTATAATTTTGAACGCAATCCTACAAATTCAGTCATAATGCGACCCCCGAGTTCGTCTTTGAACAGACCGGGTATTTTTTTGTTCCTTATCGGAAGATCATATTGATTATTTGAAGCGTAATTGCTGGTATCGAAATATCGTAAAAAATGTTGTTTTAAGTCGAGATAAAAATCATTTGTCTGTATTTCGTAAATGAAGCTGTCTGTGTCTGTGTAACATAATTTTACTCTCTCTCCGTAGTGGGGCTTTATTACAGAATAATGGAATTGGTACATATGGCTTTTGGAAAGCTCCAAAACAGCAAACCCTATGTAAATAGGCTTATCTAATACGATTTGTTCAGGTTTCATTTGGACAGCAACTAAGTTTTCCGAAAAAATTGAGACACTATGAAAATTTGGTCGTGCAATCAATTTGGCGGCGGACAGAGATTGGTTTGTTTTATTGCGTTTATCATGCCATTGGTTCACTAATTTAACGTTAACTCGGCGTTCAGTATCTTCCAGTGTTTTTCCAAAAACAGAGTTATTTAAAAGTTTAAATAAATCTTGTTGAAATGGTGTTGTAGCTTTTTTTCTCAATTCTGTGTTAAGATTTATATATTCCGCTAAGAAATTACTTTGTTTAAAAATTACAACCCGATGTATTTTCCTCAAAATTAAACCGTGGTTTAAACACGTCTTTAAATGAACATAATGAATCACATATTGATATTTTGAATATAAATTTGGTACTAATTTAGAAGTGGTGCCGCCTGGTGGTATAAATTTTTCTGCGCAAAAAGGATAATCATTATGAGTACAATGCAATGTTTCCGGATATGATAAATCTACTTCAAGAATGTATCCAAACTCTGCATTGTCTGGTACGTTCATAATTTGTAGTTGATCAATTTCGTGTTCTGTCAAAAATCGAAAGTTGGAAACGGGTAAAGATTGACACATGCTATAGCCGTATAAATTATTACAGTCAATGTATATAAGAAAAGACTGTGGTTTACTTTCATCATAGTTATTCATGTAGATGTTGTTTGCCGCCGCGTGTCTCTTAGAACATAAACAAATTCCACCTCGAATCCCTTTTTGTATGAGACGTACAATTTCTAAGTCAGACAATAACTCCAACTCTACGCCAGTTTTTAACAACATTGCGTCAAACGAAAGGCTAGGTGCTGTTAAGTAAAAAGCAGGATCTAACTGATAATTTATTTTACAAACCGCTCTAAAATTTTCAAAAACGTCTGTTAACAAATAAACGTCAGTTTTTAGATAAAGATCAGTGTATTCTCCCATATCTACGATATTAAATGTATCCCAGACCCTAAGCGCGTGCTCGTAATCTCCATCGCTAATACCTTCATCAGTCAAAGTATTATAAAAACTTTCTTTAGGAGGAAGTTGCGTCTCTGAAAATGATCTCCATGAATTCATGTGATCGTAAGGATAAATACCTTTACGAGTCATCAGTTGAAATTCGTTCTTTTTTCTAAAACATTGGCGTAAATGAATAAAATCTGTTTTATCCAAGCCGTTTGCTAGTTTTTCTAAACTTGTACCCAAAAACTTAAACGAGTCTACAAATCTTATTTGAGCAAATTTACCATCAGAAATCTTTAAAAATTTTGTGAATGATACATAGTTTTCTTTGTTCTTAGGAATAACTTTAATGGGGCCTAAACTATCAGCCAATTCTTTAATGAACAGATGACAATCATATCCTGCTAAATTATGAAAGAAAACTGGCACTAATTTAGGGAGATTGTACTGCAAGTTGCAGTGCTGATGAGCTGCGCCTCGATACCGACCTGTCAGGTGACAGTGGTCTCTGACCTTATCAAAGAGCAAAAGATTATTGCAAATACAACAGACCTCTGCTTGGGCATGCATTTTTGCATCGCTTTTGTCAAAAACCATAGGCACTTCAATATTTAAAATCTCATAAATTTTAATTATATCTTTATAAAGACATTCAAGGAATTTTTGAACACAGTCATGGCCGCGATAATTAATAAAACGATTAAGGCTGCTATCAAAGGAGCAAACTATGTAATAAGCAAAAGCTGCCGGAATGTGTTGCTTACTATTTAATGTAAAACTACCACTGGGGTCTGCTTCACAAGCCACTATCGGTTTCAAAATAGTTTCAAAATCAGCATACACTACAAAAGGTACATCTTGTTTTCTATTAAAATTTTTAAAAGAAAGAATGCTGCCCTTTTCCGGTAGCACAGTAGCCACCCCGCTACAAATGTGGTTATTAAGTTTGTCTTCAGACGAAAAGAAAAGTAAGCAATCGTCGCAAAAGTATAACATGCTATGATGTTTCGATATTTGCCTGCGCACAAGACGTGACAAACTCTTAATTAAAACATAGTGAGATTTATTACCGTTCTCAAGTAAAAGTAAATTAATTCTTATTTTTCTTGTGAACTCTGATCTATATGTTGGTCCTACAATGCATTTGTTTTTCATTGAATATACATTGATGCTTATATTATTATTTTTTTCAAATGTTTGGATATCCGTAAAAGTTATGGGAAAGTTTAAATCATCAATATTTAACACGTCTGCAAAATGAGGATATGAGGCTGTGCGATCACAGTTGCGATTGGTTGGATAAAGCGCGGCAACCACGCTCCACAAAAAACAAAACTCGTCTTTGTTTTTAATATTAATACACGCCTTTTTCCTCTTTATATTTATAGGTAAATCCACATAGGTTGAACCGGAACCACGTAAAGGGTCGTACTTATTGATATTTATTTCGATGTGAGTGTTGCTTAAAAATGCCCAACCACTGTCTCGTTCCTGAAATTCTTCAATTTTTTTATTTATCACGTCAACAATAAAGTCAAATATATTATCAAAGTCGAAATTACGATGTATTGTTATATTCTTAGTCGCAAACGATTTTGTTTGGCTAGTGTCACTAATTGGTAAAATAAAATTACCAAAATACTCGACATTAACTTTTAAACTTATGTACTTTTTTAATAGTTTTTGTAAAAGACCAGTAAATTTTACGCGCACACTATTTAAAAACAAGTCTGGTAAACATTGTTCATATCGCTCCGTAGCTAGTATTCTATACGAAGCGATACGACCTTTAAATGCGCTGGAGATAATCTCCACTCCATCGTCCGCCGGAGCCGCGCATTTATTTTTGTGTGTATTACTCCTTAAATGACCTACCCAATCTTTTTTTTCCACGCGCTTGCAACAAGGAACACAAAATGGCATGATGCCTAGCTAAATGTTATCAAATAAGTACCTTACCTTAAACTGAAAAAATAATTTTATTAAATGTAAGTGTAAACTTGAACTTTCGGTATGCCTGTGGTTTAATTAGCGTTTAAAAAGATTACGGACAGTGAAACAATAATAAAATTAGCAAATAGGTACCTATAGTTATCAGTTACCACACATCAAATGTAAAAAATATAACAATACCGCCGTGACAGACTGACAGACAACGCACAGCCCAAACGGCTGAACCGATTAAGTTGAAATTTGCATACAGGATTCTCTGAAATTCCCACGGGATAGGGATTAAAACGGGACTGTTAAATAACCTAGTTCCTCGCGTACGAAGTCGCGGACGGAAGGCTAGAACTCATAGATTATAAACATCTACCGTTATGCGGATATACCTACCGATTACCACAGAACCAATCCGAACCAAACAATACCGATTACCAAGGATACCATTTGATGTGTGGTAGAAGCTTAAAACAATACTATAATTATTTAAGAACTTTAATTTAAATGTTAAAATCTAAATATCAAAAGAATAATAGTATATCATTTAAAATTTATTTTATTACTATAAAACATAGGTTGTTTGTCTCCAAACAACAATTTAGAGTTCTTCATGAACTTTTGGAGATCACGCCACTCCCGACACTCGGTGTTGAGTTGAGCCTTCAGTGTCACGAGAGCCTTCTTGTAGCGCTGCTCCGGTGGTGTCTTGAGCGCGTCGGAGGTGCTGTATACGCGGACCTCCACGTAATATGCACCTTCGAGATCTGCAGCTCGCCGCACCACGCCGTTGGCTACTTTTGTCGTCAGGCTGCTGCCCAGCTTCTGAGCAGTCACGCTTCGACGTTGTGAGTTTTCGAGAGCAAAACTCTCGTCGTCTTCGCTCAACAGCCCGAACAAATCTTTGTTGGAGCCTTTTGTTGTAGCGCTAGCTCTGAAAGAAAAAATATTCATTTTAATATCACATCAATGTAGGTAATGTGGAAAAATGAAAACCATTCATCAATCCATTCGTCGTCTCTTTGCACAGAACCATTCAAATTCATCGATCTCTAACTGACAGGCACACTGACTTCTACACTCGCTAGCCATCGTTGTGTAGACTTACTTACCGTGACTTAGCTGATGACTTTTTCTTCTGTAAAGTCAACGACGATGGCGCGGTTTCACCCTCGGAGTCAGATCTGAATAAAAAAAATACAATTAATTATTATAATTTAGTAAGTGGGTTACTGAACCGATTGAACCAAAGTTTATAAATAGAATACTTTATCCCTTTATTGAACTGTTCCCTAGGGATGACAAAAGGTTTGTAAAGTCAACATTATAAACACGAAGTATTCCGTCTAATACTTTTTACACCTGGACTACTGAACCGATTGTGATAAAATGTTGTAGGGAATATTGCTTAAGGCAACGGACTTACTATAATAAATAATTACACCACTAAAAACACTTATAAAAATTTAAAAAGACTATAAGTACCTTGATCTAATCGGTGTAGCCTTCCTTTTCTTCGTGGCTTTACGTGCGCTGATGGTTGCCGAAGATGCGTCGCCAAATACACTTTCAAATTCTGAGTCCGACCTGAAATGACCAAAGTCAGTTATAACTAATAAGTTCATATTTTGTTAAGTGCACTACATAACTTGGTGTTTACACTGCTGTCTGTCTCGGCACCGCCATCGCCACTGTACGTATAATAATTATGTTCTGTGACTGTACCGTACTGTAGAGGCCTGCGCGGCCAGCGCCGGCGCAGCACCTGCGGCACAGTGTCGATGGCGGTGCGCTGCATCAGGACAACAATGTCCACAGAAAGTGTTGGCATTGAGAAATTGCTGAAAAAAAATAATTAGTCAAACTTACATTTTTACCTTGAAGATGTTGTTTTCGAGGTGGAAGTAAGCAGAGCCTGGGGCAGAGTTAGTCTTGAGCAGCGTTATGCTTCAGCACCAGAACTTTGTTGCAGAGCACTTGAGGTGAATATTGTGACGATAATCCGCGAAACACCCGGTTTTATTAACCAAATATTGCCGAATCTGTTAAAATGCGCAGGGTTGTCAACAAAATGATTTTCAGTAGCAGCAAGCAAATTTATCGCAGTATAAATTATAAAAGTACTTACGTTGTTTCAAATTGAAAATAAACTTATGAAATATGAGTAACATTATATTTTTTTTTAATTTGTTGTACCTACTTACCGCTTATTTTCTGTATATTTTGATTTTTAGGTTTTTATTACCTAGATCATACCGAAATACAACTTAAGAATACATAATAAAATAAATGAATACTTTTAAAGTTGCTTCAACTAAGTACTTATAAATCTTTTATTTACGATTCAATTCAAGTTTGGAATGATGACTATGACACCACCTATGTGAATATACTAACTTGTCAAATCCATAGGTGTTGATAATTTAGTGGATTTTCTTATAAAATACAAATATATTTTTTAATAATTTAAAGAAAATCTATAGCTTTATAACATACTTGATTTAAGTAAAATACCTACATGTATTTCACATGAGAAAATTCTAAATTATCAGAATAGGTACTAATGTATATATTTGAGGCAACAACCATGACGTATTTAGTTGTATCATAAAGTTAATCATATATTTTATTTGGCCGAGCATGAATATTGATTCTCAAACATTTAGACGATTTGTGCCAGCCCTGATGCACTATGTACGTCATCACATTTACACGTGGAATAATTTTCAGCTTACCTGTTGGTTGACCTCAATACTTTATTGTAATTTTCCATTTATTGAAAAGAATTTTTTATTTTTATTGTATTTTTTCTTCAAATACATACTCAAAATAAATATAAATATAAACATTTTTTAAGTTAATAAAATATGGTAAGCAAGATTTAGATATTAGTAATTGACAATAATTACTTGCGTCTTTTTTATGATTTATTAAATACACATAATAATGATTGTTGGTACTGAATACAACATATAATTTGGGTACTTAAAATGTATGTTGTAAAGACAAAGTATTTCCATAAAATTATTAAATAATAAAATAAATAAATAAATATCTCTGGACCTCTGGACATCATTCACACAGCTCCATCTAGCCCCAAAGTAAGCATTAGCTTGTGCTATGGGTGCAAGACCAAATACATACATATTATACATAGAAACACCCAGACCGATAAAAACAGACATGTTCATGCACACAAATGTTTGAACCGTGCGGGGATCGAACCCGCGACCTCTGGTGTAATAGCTGACTTCTCGACCATTACACCAAATGGCTCGTCAAAATAAAATTATTAATGTTTAGTCGCTAGCTAAAAAACATTTGCTAGATTAGTATTAGGTACTAATATTCCACTAGTTTCTTAAAACGAGTTTGACATTTATTTTTAAATATGAATCATTTATCAAAAATACATTTTCATTATTCAGGTATAAATAGTGGTAAGAGCGTTGGGCTCTAAAACCCGGAGGTCGTGGGTTTGAATTCCACGGGGAGCATCACTTTGTATGATTGTTACCAGTTTGGTTAGGACATTGCAGGCTTGAATCACCTGAATGTCTGAAAAGAATGATGATTCCGTGCTTCGGAAGGCACAATAAGCCTTTGGTCCCGACTATGTTCCAAGTAGGTCTGGTTTCCCTTGTAGGCTTACGGAGGTCAGATGGCAATCGCTCCATTGTAATAACCAGGCTTGTCAAATCTAGGATCATACTAGAAGCGGACCCTGAGCTCCATTCTGGTTGCAATCGGGAATACGCTGGGGTGAAAAAGACATTTTCATTGTTCTGGATCGATTTCGTACCCCTTTTATATCCAAAACTTACTTGATTATAATTTGAAATGATAGAACTAATCATGAAAAAATTTTAAAATTGTCAGTTTCCCCAATATTTAGAAGAGTTATTTATTATCAGTGATTTATTTACGTCATTTAAAAGATCAGGAATCGGTACATTTAGGTAAAGAAACGACAACGTATCGTGTTGCAATTTCCGCCGCATGCCACAGTCGGCGCGTGGCGCGGGGACCTTAACGCTGACATGCAAAATGCAGAAGTGCATTCTAATTAGCTATACAGTAACACATTAAATGTTATAATTCAGTAAAATTAAATTTATTTTTTCATTCAAAGAATCCTGAAGAGTCTGTAACCTTGGCGGTCATGCTCGCTAAAATGTGCTTGGGGTGGTGGCGTTATGTGTCGGGTGGTTACATTCCCTCTAATATGGTTGAGTGAAATTATGGCTGGCACATACGTCATACTTGTGCTGCAGGTGCCACCTTTGGGCACTGGTCTTCCAGGGCTCACGGATTTTTCTAGATTATAGTCTCATTCTTATACTTTATACTGTATGGCTTGGTATTCTAAAACTAATCAGTAATTGTAACAAACAAATTGTAAACAAACATGGCGATGAAAAAGAGTAACTGTCGAGTTTCTTGCCGGTTCTTCTCGGCAGATGACTGCATTCCGATACCGGTGGTAGAGTCACTCTGTAATTGACGATTCATAAATACTTGATACAAGTTTACATGAATAAAGAATATTTTGATTTTGATTTTGATTTTAATTTAATAAATAATTAATTATTTTAATCACGTCGATTCAACAAATTTTATATGATTACGAAAGAGTCAATTCGTGTACATAAATTCTAGCTCAGGTACAATAAAATAATTATATTTACAGATATAACCAGGAATACGAGTGAGGTTGCCGTTGCGTCTGCAACCGAACGAATGTGAGCTAGAATGCTTATATCTCACTACAAAAATTAATTTACAGTTAAATGATGAGTATGTTATTGGGCAGGCTATATCATCTGAAGAGAGCTCAAGCGAATGCTTGAGCGATCGAAAGATGATATAGAATGCCCAATAACATACTACTGGCGTGGGTCCACTAATTCTGGCAACAAGCAGTCCATGTAAAAAGCGACGAGTTTCGGTTCCATTTCCGTCCTCCAAAACTCATCGTCTTTTTGTACGATTTCATATTTAAGTTTATTTTCCCCATACCACACCGCAAAAAGACACAGGGGTTTTTGGCAAATATGCATTTGACCTTGGATTTGGTAATACCAATCCGAACGTTTGTTTATAATGACCTGCAATTAAAAAAGGATAAATTAAACATTTTGAAAACCAGCGATCTCCATAAATTATAGATAAGAAAGAACCATCTCGTCACATCAACTATCAAATAAAAAAAACATCAAAATTTGTCCAATCGTTTGGAAGCTACGAGGCCATGAAATTAAATGAATGAAATGAATGAAATGAAATGAATGAAATGAAATGAATGAAATGAAATGAATGAAATGAAATGAATGAAATGAAATGAATGAAATGAAATGAATGAAATGAAATGAATGAAATGAAATGAATGAAATGAAATGAATGAAATGAAATGAATGAAATGAAATGAATGAAATGAAATGAAATGAAATGAATGAAATGAAATGAATGAAATGAAATGAATGAAATGAAATGAATGAAATGAAATGAATGAAATGAAATGAATGAAATGAAATGAATGAAATGAAATGAAATGAATGAAATGAAATGAATGAAATGAAATGAAATGAATGAAATGAAATGAATGAAATGAAATGAAATGAATGAAATGAAATGAATGAAATGAAATGAATGAAATGAAATGAATGAAATGAAATGAATGAAATGAAATGAATGAAATGAAATGAAATGAATGAAATGAAATGAATGAAATGAAATGAATGAAATGAAATGAATGAAATGAAATATGTGGCTAATATAAGTTATTGTATATACGAGTACCTGGCCATTCTTGTCATGTTTCCAGAAATGAAGTTTTTTCTCTTTAATGGCCGTATCAATACACCCTAATTTGTAAGGTGCTATGGGACATTTTATTTCCACCACCATATCATCCGTAATACCATCAGGCGTAGCACCTAAGAAATGATGGTTTTCATCTATATAAAGACCACATTTACTAATCTTAATGTTGTGCAGATTGGATAATTGTGTGAGTGCTATTGCTTCATGTTGTCTCCCATGCTGAATGGAGGAGACATGGTCAATCGGCGTACTGTAAAGCAAATTTTTTACAATATTTCTACAGCTGAGGGTCTTTCTTCTTTTCACAACTTTGCCGAAATTAGAAGCAGTTAAGAGGTTCCGTCTTAGTTCTAGCCACTCACTAGATAGGCTTTGTAGTACTGTCTGCTTTGTTACGCGCTGACGTTCTTCTTCGGTTTTCGGCAAATTATCAAGAAATGTTTTTTGTGCTTGTTTGAAAGTTTGAGAGTCCATGTCTGGTTCTTCTGCATTTTCACCATAATTTAAATCGAGATGTTTAGCAACGGCAACATGCTGTTTTCTTTTTCTTACTACATTTCGTGCTCTTTGCCTTTTTAAATTTATCTTCTCTTCATAATTCGTTATGGATTTCTTGGGTGATTTGTGATAGGTATTTCTAAATACCGTTGACAGTAATTTTTTTGTATTAAATGATATAACAGCTCCGGCGCATCGAGTTTGATATCCTCGTCGCTGTGCATAATTCACTCTTTTACCGCCTACTAACTTGGCAACTACAGAGTTAAATTGTTCTACAGGATTGCTGTCAACGTCTTCAATTAGGCTCCTTGAGTAAGAAGCAACATTGGCAGCTAACATTTTAATTCTTTGCCAAAGACTGGGAGTGTCGAATTCTGTCGGTTTGTTTGTCTGTGTATTTTGTGAACAAATTTCTGTTTTGCAATTGTTGTGTTTTCCAAAGGCATGGAAAACTGAATTATTTATGTCAATGTGGAGATTTTCGTAATTTTTTGTTACTTTGTTTATTTTGATAGCATCACGTATGTACCTCTGAGCTGACAAGATTCTACTTTTGGTTATTAGTTTTCTGTCTTTTATTAAGTACCGCGTGTCAGTTGTAAGTTTTTGCATATTATTACAAAACCTGCGCAGAATATGGTTACGACAATTAAGCTTTTCTACTGTTACGTTGTTGTATGGTCGGGTTTCAATAATTTTGGCATAAGTGTTACTATCACCGTCGGCTATAAATCTCTGATATATAATATTATGCATTTCAATAGACTTTTTAAATCCTTCCGCTAAGATAGTAGCTTCCATTGCTGTAGATGGTCCATCGTAATTTTTGAAGCATTTATGGTCCTTTATATTCTTACCATTTCTTTGGCAAATACAGCAATATTTGTTTTTTACTGCCATAAACAATACTTTGCCTGTTCTTCTACCTATTATAGTGGCACAACCCGAATTTGCTGCATAATTTGTTTGGTATGATCGTCGACACCAACATCCGTCTACAATCACATCAATCATAGCTATGCCATCTTTATTAACGCGACCTTCCTTTATAGCTATGTTTCTTTCTATTTCGCCGGCTTTTTTCATTTCGTCCCAAGATGTCTTATCCCATTCTTCGGCTATTTCATCTTGCAATTTAATGTATTTTTTTTCTTTTATTCCATTCAAATCCATAGCAGATGCAAATTGTTCCAATTGTACAAAGCCTCCACCGGTTGCCATAATTGCACCAACCGCTTCTTTATTTATATTACGATCTGTTGTCTCAATCACGAATACTGAATTGCACAGTGAACATTGCAAATTTAGTCTGCAATACAAACCTTGTTGAAACTCGGAAATTACGTTTACATAAGCAAACCCACAATTAAAAAGAGACGTATGGTTAGCAATATCTTTTAATTTGCTTAAGAATGCCTGTAAATCGACTATTCGCCTACCAGTTAAGAGTTTACTTTCCTGAAAAATAATAAAGGTACATTATTAATTTCGTTTTCTTATGCAATAATGTCAAAAGTAAATTTTGTACTTTTAAGTGTAACCTGTTTTGTGTCTAAATAAAATAAATAAAAGATGAGTTCCAAAATAAAACACGCAAAAATATTCGATTAAACTTTACGTACGGTGTTCATAGCGTCTGTGTTTTGAACGCTATTGGTTATACTAGGAGGCGATATTTTCTCTTTACAACTGTTGTAAGTTTCTGTAATTTGTTTGTCCTGAAATATAATTAAATCGAAATATTAATAGAATAAATTTTGATGCATTACTGTAATAAAAACAAGATACAAAAATATTGGATTAAGTTTTACGTACGGTGTTTATATCTTCTGTCCTTTGAACGCTATTGCCATTGGTTTCACTAGGAGGCGATATGTTCTCTTTACAGCTGTTGTGAGCTCCTGTATTTTGTTTGTCCTGAAATATAATTAAATCCAAATTTTAATAGAATTAAGTTTGATGCATTACTACAATAAAAACAAGATACAAAAATGTTAGATTTTAACTTTACGTACGGTGTTTATGGCTCCTCTATATTGAATGTTATTGGTTATAGAAAGAGGAGATAAGTTCTCTTTCCAACTCTCATGAGTTCCCGGATTTTGGTTGTCCTAAAATAAAATACAAATTTTAAATAATAAACTTTGACCACCATTATAAAGAAGATACATATTAGATAGTAATATTTGCGTACTTAAATTTTTAGGACTAGATAAAAGTGTTTAGAGTAGGAATTTGGTTGGTGATACGTACGTAATATGCACTTGTGAAGAGTGGCGGAGATGTTGCATTTTGGATATTTACTTTATTAGCGCCAGTTCCTTGGTCAAGCAATGTAAACCTGAAAAATATAATTTTCATGGAGAATTATCAGAAAAATTTTACCAGTAGGTTTGTACTAAAATAATGTATTTACACTCACTTTCCTTCAGAGTGTACTGGAACAGGTAGTAAATTTATTAGTTTAGTCGGCGACTCCACAGCTTTTTGTTCCGAAATACGTTTGTTTCTAAAACAGCAAAAATCTTATTGGTTATGTTTTGTATTTATGATACTACGAGAATTTCGTATAAATATTAAAATTTGAGAAATAGATATTTCATTTAGGTCTGTATTTTATTAAAAACTAGCGGGCGCCCGCGGTTTCACCCGCGTGGTTCCCGTTCCCGTGGGAATTGATCAAAATTCTTTCTTAGCGGATTCCTACGTCATACATCTACCTGCATTCCAAATTTCAGCCCGATCCGTCCAGTGGTTTGGGCTGTGCGTTGATAGATATCTATGTCAGTCAGTCAGTCAGTCAGTCACCTTTGAGTTTTATATTATTAAAAATAATCATCGTCAATGTGTTTTTTACATTGTTGTTGGGTTTCTCATACAAATTGACCGATCAGCTGATCCACTTTTGTATGGGACGCCGACAAAAAAACAATTTTGTAAAGTACTTACAGTAATAAAATAAAAGTTGTTCAGAATAACGTGAACTTAGATACCTATACGGTTCAAAAATAAGGCCTCTATTTAAAAATAATACTTACTTTGTACTTTCGAAACATATTACAGTATATGGATATTACTAGCAAACTACTACAGTCTGGTAACAGACAACATAAATAGGTATTTAAAAAAATAACAAATTATTTAATGTAGGTTTACTTACGTTGCATTTCTTAAATTTCTACCACGCTCTTTATATATATTAGAAATATGACGTTTTTTTGAACGGTATTTTTTATTATTTTTGTTTCCCATGATTTATGGAACAATAAACACAATATAACTGTATTGATAGTCGTCCGTAGCGTTGGGGGGAGCGGCGCGCGAGCACGAAGAGCGCGGGTCCAACGTCAACGACGCAATGCGTAAGACTGAGCTCGCGTTTGGTTGATTTCTATAGACAGTCCAATGCCCGAGCCACAAGGTTCAATATCGCTTAGCCTACTTTAATACAGTGTAGCTCAGAACTAAACGGCTTAAGTCGCAAAACTGTTTTCGCAAATAACTTGGATAATACTTACTGTTAAGCAATTTCCCTAAACCATTTACTACTAAACTATAAAAATATCTTGTAAGAGGATTTTTAATCATATAGCTCAGGTAAGTAAGGAGAAATACGTGAAAATTACTTAAAAACGCATTGTTTTAAAAAAAATAATGTATCGTACTAAATTTAAGGTATCATGTTTTTGCTAAACCATTTCTTAGACAAATATTTGAAGAAAACTGTACCATAATTTGGAATATGTAGTCTATGTGATAGCTTGAATAAACTTCGTCAAAGTTACCCTTCAAACAGGGAGCCCACTCTTAATTTTTCGAACTATACGGTATGCCTCGTGTATATTAGGCAGAAAGAGTTTGGTGACAGACGCTGTATTTGCTATCGTATACCTCTCGTTCCATTGTTCGAGTGACTCTTCTCTAAGTAGACGTTTCACGTAAGAAACTGGGCAGGCGTCGTACTCCGGTTTTTTCCTCGAGTTAAGGGCGGCCTCTTTCGCCAGCTCATCTGCACGTTCGTTGCCTTGTAACCCAGCATGAGCCTTAACCCAGAAGAAGGATATTTCCTTACCCTGAGTGTGGGCCGTTGCGAGGTTATGACGAGTTTCGACTGCTAGCGGATGAGGTGCACCTTGGTTCGTCACTGTCTCCAAAGCGGCTCTCGAGTCACTGAATATGCCGATTTTTGTCGATTTCATTCTGAGGACTTCGCTCGTTGCTCTGCAGATGGCCAGCAGTTCCGCCTGGTAAACTGTACAGTATGACGGCAGACTAAGTTTGATGGACTTAGTCTCGGCCTCGCTGTTCCAGATGGACAGCGCGGCTCCGACTTTATCCTCAATTTTGCTGCCGTCTGTGAAGATCTTTGTTTGCAGCGAGCTTTGATTTTCTACTTGCTGTTGGTTTTCCAGGCATAGGAAGTTTATGACCATCCGCCTTGCAGGATGTGGAAGCCCTGTAAAGGCTACCGGTTGCTCGACCTCTCGGTCGCCATGCACCATCCGTGACGACCCTTTTCTCGTCTCAAAGAGAGAGGCAGCCTCTTGGATTCTAAGGTCTAAAGGCAGTATCCCGGACAGTGCTAAAGCCGAGTTTAGGGAGACGGTTCGGTATGCCTTACAGATCTTCTGAGCGAAGCCTCTTTGAACAGTGTTAAGCTGTTTCCTTATTCCAATTTTTTGGGTAGCTGGGGCCCAGGCACTTGCAGCATAAGTGATGATCGGTTCGACCGTTGCTACGTAGATTATCCTTATGACCTCTGGGTTTAAACCCCAACTAACCTTTGCTGCTTTGGCCAACTGCTTGTAAACATTGAGTGCCTTTTTACAAGTGTTTGCAAGTGGTACAGTGGTTTTTTTTTTTTTTTTTTTTTTTTTAAGTTGCTTTTTACTCAGAAATTAATCCGAGATGATTATTTACTATTTGTAGTCTTTACTACTAGATTATTTAGTTTTTCAAAGTCTGGGTTTCATATTTTATTTACATGACATATATTTATTTCTTATTTATTTATTTGCAGACTATTTATGCATGAGTGTATTTATATATTTTACGAATTGCGAAGAGAAGAGAAGAGAAGTTTTGAGAATCAACTATTTATATACAATGATTGTGGCTCGCGCTAGAGCTTCGCTTATTCTAGTTTTTAAAACTAAGTTCCCTATTCTAAGTATGTTTATTATAATGATATGATATACACTATCGGTTTTTCAACCACTATTTACTATAATTTTAATCTATTTACAATATTTACAAAGTCCCACTGACGGTTGGGACTGGCTGTGTTTTATTTCTGTTGATTACTTTGTTAGATATATTTACGATGTATTTTAAAAAGTGTTTTTGCGTGTCCTTGCATGTTATTAATTCGTTTATGTTTTCAAGTGTCAGTTTTGTGGCAAGTTTTTGTTCAACGTCCTCGCGTTCTTTTATGAATACTGGACAGTCCAGTATTATGTGCGGAACAGTTTCATCAATCTCTGGGTCACAAATACATGACGGACTTGCTTTGCATTTGAAGCGATGGAGGTATTCGGAGAATCCTCCATGGCCTGTCATTATTTGGGTCAGGATCCCTGTCGGTTTAAGCTGGCGAGCTGTTTTGTATGCTACTTTTATGTCTGGTAAGAATAGTTTTGTAATGGCCGCCGTTTCTCCTGATTTATATCTGTCGTTCCATCTTTCAATGGACTCTGATCTTAGTTTATCTTTGATATATGATACCGGACATTTATCGTAATCTGGCTGTTTCCGGAGATTCAGCGCCGCATCTTTAGCAAGCTGGTCTGCTCTCTCATTGCCTACTAAGCCAAAATGGGCCTTGACCCAATAAAATGATATTGTTTTGTTTTGTGAGAGAGCAGTTTTTATATTTTGACGGGCTTCAACTGCCAGGGGATGCGGCGAACTGTGATTTATTAAGGTTTCAAGTGCTGCTCTGGAATCACTGTATATCCCAAAGGTTTTCAGTTTGTGGCGTGTGATGATATCTGTGGCTTTGCATATAGCCAACAGTTCTGCCTGGTAGACGGTGCTATATGACGGCAAGCAAAGTTTGACTGTTCTAATCTCTTTTTCTTTGTCCCATATTGAGAGTGCTGCCCCAACTTTTCCGTCAACTTTACTGCCGTCTGTGAAAAGTCTTACATCTTGCTGGTTTTCCTTGGTTATTTGTTCCTCGTCTACCAGGCAGTCGAACGTTATGACTAAACGCTCTGCTGGATGGGGAAGTTTGGAAAATTGAACCGGCCGTTCTGTCTCCCTATCATCTAGGCCAAACGGGGGTGACCCTCTTTTTGCTTCGTATAATGCGGCTGCTTCTTGTATACGAAGGTCTAGAGGCAGTAGCCCCGATATGGCCAAAGCTGAGTTAAACGATACTGTGCGGTATGCTTTGCACAGTTTTTGTGCAAAGCCCTGTTGAACGGTATTAAGCTGTTTCTGTACTCCAAGTTTATGTGTGGCTTGAGCCCACACACTTGCAGCATAAAGTATTATGGGCTCCACCGTGGCGTTATAAATAATCCGTATAATTTCGGGGTGGAGACCCCAGCTTGCCTTTGCCGCTCTCGACAGCTGCTTAAAGACGTTTAGGGCTTTGCGACATGTAACTGCTACATGCTTGTTATAAGTTAGCTTTTCGTCGATAGTTAGCCCTAAAAGTTTTATTTCACTGGACATAGCAATTGCAACTCCGCCCATGCTCAGATGCGGGACATCATACTTGAGTTTCTTTGTAATAACCATAGCATTTGTTTTGTGCGCAGCGAATCGTAGCTTATGTTTGATGCCCCACTCGTGAACACTGGCAAGAGCTGCGTTTGCTTGACTCTCTATTTGCTCTGCTGTGTTTGCGTCAAATGCGAGCACGACGTCGTCGGCAAAGGCATGACAGTAGTAACCTTTATCTCTCATGAGTTTGAGCAGGGAGTCCAAGAGCAAATTCCATAGGATTGGACCTCCGATTGACCCCTGGACACAGCCCTTACTTGTGCTGCGTTCGACCTCAACTCCAGCGTATCTTAGTTTGACCTGTCTGTTTGATAGGTAACTATCTATCAGTCTCCTAATATTTATAGGGCATTTTTCTTCTGCCAGTCGGACTCTGATCGCTGGCCACCAAGCATTGTCAAAAGCGCCCTCTATATCTAAAGATACCAATGTTACTATCTTCTTTTGGTCTAGCTTTGTTTGAATATATTGCATCATAGTGTAGAGGGCGTCTTCTGTACTTCGCTGTGGCATGAATCCGAACTGACAGGGACTGATTCTTGGAACTATGTGATGTTTGATTCTACCTACAATCATCTTTTCCAGGATTTTGCCCATAACCGGTAAAAGGCCTATAGGTCTGTAGGACTTGGGGTGTTGGTAATCCTCTTTGTTGGGTTTGCGCAAGACTATAACTGCAGCCTTTTTCCAGATTTCTGGGAAATGGTGCAGCTGTAGGCACTTGTTCATTAATGCGAGGAAAGCTTCTTGGTCCTGTGAGATTGCATGTCGGCATATGTCCGCGGTCAATCCATCAGCTCCAGGGGCCTTTTTTGGGCTAAAGCTGTCCACTGCGAAACTAAGCTCTTGCATGGTGAATGGCGGGTCTTGATTTTCATCATCGCCTAAGTTTTCGTTCACCATGTTTGCTGTTTCGCGTATTTGCCTATGTTCTGCGTTGTCTTCGCTTGTTACGTCCGGTGGGTAAAAGGTGTTGGCAAGAAGTTCAGCGGATTGAGAGGGATCCAGGGTAGTTCCATTTTGTTTCAGGGGCAAATCCTCTTCCCGTTTCTTTGTACGTCCTATGACCCTGTAGATTCCCTCCCACACTCCCTCCTTGTCCTGTCTTTCACAAAAGTCCTTCCAACTGGAAGTTTGAGCGCTCTTTACCTTTGTCTCATATTTTTCTTTATGTTTCAGGTACTCATCAATGACTAAGGCGCGGCGGTCTGGAGCGGCACAACGGATGCGGCGTTTCCTGGTAGCGACCTCCTTCTTCAAGGCTGCCAGTTCATCACACCACCATGGTAAGTTTATTTTTGTTTTGTTATTTATTTTAGGTATACTTGCATTGCATGCTTCTATTATATTATTTGTCCATTTAGTTATAGTGTTTTCTAGTTCTGTTATGTTGTTTATGTTATTTATTTCTATAGTATTTATATTATTATTAATGTTATTTTGCTTTAATTCTTCGTGAAATTTAATCCAGTCTGCTTTCTTGGTAAAATATATTCTTGTGCTTCTACTTATATCTATACCTGTGCTTTTTATTAAGTTTATTTTCATTATTATGGTGTTATGATCTGAACTGGTTATACCCTGGTCAACTTTCCAGTCGTCTACTAGTCCCAGTAAATCCGTTGAGCAGCAAGTAACGTCAACGTGACTAGAGTACTCTTTGCCACCCCTAATGGTGTCAAAAGTTGGTGTTTCTCCAACGTTTAGTACGTGAAGATCGAGTTCTTCGATGGTGCCATAGAAATCTTCGCCTCGATGATCGATTTGTTCACTACCCCACCACGTGTTTTTGGCGTTAGAGTCACCTCCTATTAGTAGCTTTTCATGGCTCAAGACTTGGCGTATATGCTTTATTTGCTCAAGGTACGGTTCGATCGGCTGATCGGGCTCAAAGTAATAGGATACAGCTACGACCTTCCATGCGCTGGTGCTGATTTCCACCACAACTATATTATTTGTGGTTAAGTCTGGGTATTGTTTGACGTCCAAGTCTGCATCGTGCACTACGATTGCAGCTTTGACTGTGCTGTTTGTTTGGTCAGCGCATTGAAAGATCCTAGACCCCCTATAGTTCTTCATCTTACGTATGCCTCCGACGTAGGGCTCCTGAAGCAAAGAAAACGCCATTTTGCGCTTGGCGGCTTCGAGCATTAGCTCGTTTGTTGCCAGCTCTTTGCGCTGTAAGTTTGCTTGAGCCACGATATAAGATTTCCGGTTGTAATTTTGATTGCCTGCATCAGTTACCCGTGGCACAACCTTAGCAGTAAGCTATCTTTGCACGGGCCAGTGCCTCCCACCTCTTGCGTACTACGCAATCGTTACTGAAGGCACTATGTCCCGTGCATTCGTATTTTGCATCCAAGCAGTTGCAGCATGTCGGTGTGGTAGCCGCAATCCGGTCCTTGCATTGCGAGGCCATGTGTTGTCCCGCACAATGGCTGCATCTGATTTGCGTTTCTTTGCAGAAACGTCTGCCATGTCCGTAGCCAAGGCACATAGAGCATTGCACCAGTGGTGACTGGTCAGCCACGTTGATCTTCTGAATGTCTATATGCACTTGACCCTTATCCAGAATGCGGTTGTATAAGACCGGGGATGCTCTCAGGACTATGTGGTTCGTGTGGGGGTTCCTGGTCTTGCGCCTATAGCGGATCTCAATACGGTCCTCCTCGCTTGAGAGATTACGGAACAGTTCGGGATTCTGTCCCCTTAGAGATTTAATCACTTCATCATTATTGATGTAGGACATGACGCTCTGTAGGACTAACAAGGGATCCCTGTTCTTTATCTCCTCCACTGAGAGGTGACTACCCGCCATACGAAGCTTTTCTTGGACTCTCTGGGTGTCCTCCTTGGATTTGCATGACAGTATTACTTTGCGATTTTTCGCTTTGCGTACCCTGTCCACTGTGATCCAATCTTCAGAGTCAGAGGTGGCCCTGACGGCCTGGCCTGACTGGCCTGGTGGTACAGTGGTTAGAGCGTTCGGCTCTAATACCCGGAGGTCGTGGGTTCGAATCCCACGGTGAACATCACTTTGTGTGATTGTTTCCAGTTTGGTTAGGACATTGCAGGCTTGAATCACCTGAATGTCTGAAAAGAATGATGATTCGGTGCTTCGGAAAGCACGTTAAGCCGTTGGTCCCGACTATGTTCCAAGTAGGTCTGGTTTCCCTTGTAAGGGTTACGGAGGTCAGATGGCAATCGCTCCATTGTAATAACCAGGCTTGTCAAATCTAGGATCATAGTCGAAGCGGACCCTGAGCTCCATACTGGATGCAATCGGGAATACGCTGGGATGATGATGATGATTTCAGTATTTTTTTTTTGATGTACACTTAAAAATATCCCAAATAATATCTGTGTATGTGTAAGTCATCATACAGTTACAGTAGTATTGTCCTAATAGCATTTGAATCTGGTAGTAAATACGAATATTTACATACAGAAGTCATAATATTATCTGACAATGCATAAATAGGTTCTTTCTTCCCCTATTCTTGGGGTTTTCAGATTGCCTCTGATAACAAATACTGTGTGTTTGACAAGGGACTACCGGATAAAAAGGGTTTCCTCATACAAATATTTGTGCGTGAATAATTTAGCAGAAGCAATATCGACTGTGCGTGGAATACAATCCATTTTGAGCTTTTGTATTTGGTGTAGTTTTACATTTAGTTCGTCAAGCTTAGGTACAAATAAAATATTTTAACCATGACCAAAAACGTGACAAATTAAAATTATGTAACTGCTGTCACCATTAGGATTATTAAAACTTAATTTAGCCCTTTACAGAGGTACCACTATTGAATCATGACACCAAATTAACACTAAATAACAATTGTCGTTTGCTAGCATGACACAAAAGATGATTCATTCGACTATCGCCCTCGAGAACAATTTATGAAGCTCAAAAGTCAAAACATAATCTTCCATTGTTAATGAAACTTGAAATCGAAGGTTTGGACTAGCCATTTGGTGTAGTGGTCGAGAAGTCAGCTATTACACCAAAGGTCGCGGGTTCGATTCCCGCACGGTACAAACATTTGTGTGCATGAACATGTCTGTTTGTATCGGTCTGGGTGTTTCTATGTATAAAAAGTATGTATTTACAAAAAAATAAAAATATAGTAATGTTTATCCGTTGTCTAGCAACCATAGCACCAGCTTATGCTTAGTTTGGGGCTAGATGGCGCTGTGTGAATAATGTCCAGAGTTTTTTTTATTGTCCAGTGCTTCTTGAAATAGGCCACAGTGACCATTGAGTTACAAGGCAGTGACCGCTTACATTCGCTCACGTGAATCTTTACCTGTCGGCCAACTAAGTGACACAATCAAACTTTAGATTTAACGCAAAAATATTAATCTAAATTAGGACTACCTTAAAGTGAAGTACACGAAACATCAACAATGAATCCTGAATCATCTAATCCATTTAACATGCAAATCGACGCACTCGACCGTCCCCGTAGATCTCGCCATCTTTCTTTAATTAAACTTTTAAGTGTCTCTTGAGTGCGCATTATTTGACTCAGGATTGAGGTGCTATTTGCCCTCTGATTCAATAGATTGTACCGGTGCGATTTGTTGAATATCGATTTTATTCAGTACCGAGTCGTAACGGATTCTATTCGTAATATGAATAAGTTATTTAGGTATACGATTTGATTTGGTGTCATTTTTGCGAAATTGACTAGTTTTTGAATTCGATTTCTGAATACCAATATTAGTGTTCATACATGCCGGCAAACGTTTCAATATTATTGATTAAGCTTCTTGAATCTTGGATTGAGTTCAAGCTTTCTCTGACTAAGAGAAGGCCCTTGGCCTGCAGTGGGGCATCAAAAGGCTGATACTACAACTGCTGGCTAGTGACGCGCAAAAAGCTCGTGCTACTACCCATAACTCCCCCGGTTTCCCCCACACCCGAAAAGAATGAGCCAGGCATAAAGAGCTCTGAAAAAGAATATATTTCTTTATAATCAATTAAATTATTTCAGAGTTTATTAAACTTAATTACAACCGGAGTGTTTTCCTACTAGTTCCAACTAGCGATTGATATCACGTGGCCGCATGAATGACGCCTCGGAATAGTTAGCCTGAATATTCATGGAGCCGACGGCACAAGTGACTCTATTAAGGCGTCGATTCTGCCTGTGGTCTACAATGGTAACAAGATTAGTGGACGCCTGTCTAGCTAAATCCGATTTCTAGTCCTTCCATTCTAAAAGCAAGATTAATTACTTGGATGCTGGCTTTTTCTATCATAAAGGCCTAACATACCAGAGTGTCTCGCATGCACTGTAATTACGTTTTAGAGAAAAATTAAAAATATATGGAAAGACCACATTTATTTCTTATTTTTAGAGAACGCATTTACGCGCCATAACCGTAGGCTAGCTACGGCTGCGGCCGTGTGTGGGGCTCGAGACTAACTCCCACTACCCACTAAACTCCCTCGGTTTCCCCTTCACATCCGATTGAGACTAGCCGGTGCCAGCTTTGTAGCTTTGACCAGCCCATCCCTGGGTAGGTACCCCGACTTGAGGCCTCTCAAGGTGGCGCCTAGGAAGGAAGGACCACATCTGCTACAATCTAATGTAAAGTATCATTTTTGCTAACGAGAGGTGAACTCTATAGTTGTTCTATCCTAGTCGCTAACATGACTCGTACCAGAGTGGTCAACGAAGTTAGTTATAATATTATAGTTGTCCTGGGATACTATGATCTCACTTTCTTTTTTTATGCCAGAGGCGGCAAACGTGCCAGCGGCTCGCCTGATGGTAACCAATCACCGCCGTCCATGGACATCTGCAACACCAGAAGGATCGCTGATGCGTTGCTCGTTTATACCAAAGACTAACGTTGTGTGCTACTTACCTATAACTAGATATACCGTGACAAAGTTAGAGTTCACACGTCGAACTTTGGGAGATGGATGCTTTATTAATGGCTAGTTCAGTGAACGAAAATGTGCGACGGAATGTTCGCTAATGTTATCGGGGGGATTTTTTGTACAAGGATTGACTAAGCGGTTACTAGTGAAAGCTCAGTAGTGACATGTACTAATAATGTTTTTAGTTATAGAACACATCTGATTCTCTAGAAATATGTGAAGAAGTATGAGTAATCTATACTTTTTCTTTGAGCGATTAATAAAACATACGTTGCTTTATTATACATAATTACACACATACGTTCTTTAAACTCCAATGTTAATACGAGAAACTTAAGAACATATTGTGTTAATAGGTATCAAAAACAAGGAAAATACCCTCAGTACGACGTAATTCAATACATGAAGATAAATATTCATATAGAAGAAAATAATAATCAATATTTTTATAAAGGAATAGAAGTTCCCCCTTCCCAACTAATTGGGTTAATAATGTTAAAAACCCACTAAAACAAACAGCACATTTCGCTAAATAACAGAGACTAAGGCTCAGTATCCAACAATCTCTCCTCTAACTCGACACTATATACCATATTCATAGTCACTTACTGTTTAACGAGGCAACACCGTTCATATGCATTCTCACAACCTAATTATCACAATGGACGTATGTCCCTGAAATTACCGCCGCTTGTGTATTAGTGTACGTTATTAATGAATTGAGATCATCCCCCACGCTACCTTTACCGGTTCTGCTAATGCCAAATGATTTATTAGAAAATTATTGTATCTATGATCTGAGTTAGGAATTCTTTATTACCTAGGTTTAATATTTAAGTAATGAACGAATGAATAAATAAATATTTTGGATGAAAAAAGTTCTGAGTATGACCGGAAAATAGTGAAGTTAAAAGCTGCAGTTTCGAAGAGCATACAGAGTAACATTACATTGAGCGAAGTTCCATGGTTACGTGTCTTACAATGGAATAGGCCACAATGGTCTTTGGCAATAACTTTGGCAATATGATAGCATCAAACCACGAAAATTTTGACTATTTAAATAAATAGGTCCCTGTAGTAAAATATAAGAGAGTACATAGTGATTATAATACCCTTTTTTGTTGCAAATATAAATATTTTAGTGTGTTAGTATAAATTACGTAAACTAAGCACGCTCTCTAGAGATTCAGTGATAAAATCCAATTCTGCGCCTAAAATAGCGACGTCATGTAATGTTGATATGAGTAACAAAAACCAAAAAACTTGATCCATAAACTACCATTCATATCCTCAGTTCTTTTACGCCAGGCCTTTGCTTGCGAGAGGAGACCGGATCAAACTATACTGGTCATGTCTGCATTCAATATCGTGCCTAAAGTCTGATGGGAAAACATGGACGCAGTTTGTCAACACAAACGATTGAATCACGATAATTATTAATTTGACCACTAGTGTGGAACAGTGGTAAGCCGCTCTCTAAAACTCGAATGTCGAAGGTTTGATTCCCACCTTGTGTGTGATTGTTTGCTGAATACGGCTGGATATTGACGGAATGGACTAAATCTGAGTACACCCACAGATTAAATCTAAAACCATAATACCTACCAATGGTTGCAGAACACAAGTTCTGTAAATTTTCTCCGGTATTCATAGTACAAGTTTCGTTTCGAGCTTGACGATGCTGTGTATATAATGTCCAAGGAATTTTATTTGTTTAATATCCAAAAATCTTCTTTAAGTCTAGAGGAAACAAAGCAACTTAACTAAATATGATGGTCCTATTGCTTAAATCTATACGAAAATTAATTAAACGACAATGTCATCGTATTTTAAGGGAACAAGCATGTGTCTTTTAATTCGGAGATTGCGTGCTGTCTCATTTAAATTGTAGGTACGTGCCGCAACACTCTTGAGGGATTTTATGCCTGTTCGCGTAAAGTGCCCTGCCATTTTGCTTGGATGCTCATTTGGAGAATATTTCGTGACAAATACAAGATAATGTCAGGGCCTTATGTAAGGCTTAAATATATTTTACTCTTAAAATCGTACATGTTGCTGTAATTGTGTAGGCTTCAACATTATGTGACCATAGGAAAGAGGCCTTATTAACTATTTTACAAGTACTATGTCCCCATGTTGTCATAATGATGTTGAATGTTAAATGGTAACAAGATTTGTCACATCCAGTAACTTAGTTTAGACCGATTGCCAAAAAAATCCTTGGGTGAATAAAAAGTCTTATTATTACCTTCATATAGTTCAAAATTTGCTTAGTTTGATTATAAAATGCTGCATGAAAAGTATTCCAGAATATATTATTGCATAAATTTTAATGTTGGAAATGTATCCGCAATAAATGTTCTCGAGTACGGAATTCAACAAAAGAGGTCATTGTACGCTTCGATGCTGCTTCTTCATACATATTTTCTTTTTACCCTTTATCAAAGGAAAGGACATAGTATGCCAGTATAGAATTCAATTTCTTTTTCCACACCATTAGATCCGGCAAAGAAAAGAGCTGCCGAACTTTATGGGGCGTGGGAAACTATTATCCAATGTGCTACAATAAAATAAAGAATTGTTCAATTATACATCTTCTTCTTCGTCCTAGCGATTTCCCAGCCTAGTGCCGGGGTCCGCTTTCCTGCTTAACTTTCTCCACTTTGCCCGGTCTTCTGCATCCTCAGGAGTGAGATCGTTCTCTGTCATGTCGGCCTTCACGACATCCAGCCAGCGCTTCTTAGGCCTACTGCGTGATCTAGGGCCTTGGACAGTTAGTTCGAGGCATCTGTTCCCGACGTAGTCAGACGGCCTGCGGCTTATGTGACCATACCATCGGAGACGACTTTCCTGAAGCTTATCCGCTACGTCACGGACCCCGAGGCTGCCACGGATGTGCTCGTTACGGATACGATCAAATCGCGTAACGCCACACATCCATCGCAACATCTTCATCTCCGTGACGTGAAGCTGCTGGACATGTCGCCCAAGGACAGGCCAGGTCTCGCTGCCGTATAGTAGGACTGGTCGGATGATGCTCTTGTACACAAGGCCCTTTAACTTCACCGGTATCCTGGGGTCGCACAGGACGCCGGTTACTTCGCGCCATTTGGCCCACGCTGCGCTTATTCGGGCTTGGATGTCGTGGTCGAGTTCACCAGACTTGTGGAGCACGGACCCAAGGTATTTGAATTTATCCGTTGTAGCAACGGATTCGTCTCCTACCTTTATTGGGTCCGAGACCGTGCTGCCACACGCCATGTACTCGGTCTTCGCAACATTTAGCTTCAGACCACCGTCCTCTAGCGCGTCCTTCCATTGGTTCACCTTATGCTCCAGTTTCCGTTTATCCTCATCTGTCATTCAATTGTTCAATTATACATAAAAAGAGAAAATATTCTGCATTCCTCATATTGTAAAGTGCTTCACATTATATCAGATAAACCGTTTTCTTGTTCCCTATGGTAGCTAAAATAAAAACAAGTCATGAAAAATGATTAGGTATAACATACCTAATCATTTTTCATGACCTCATGACCTGATTCGCAAAATTTTATTTCGGTTTTCGTAGTATATTACTGAGAAAGCATAAAAACAAAATGCTCAGTTACTGATTTTTAGAAGTCCCAAATAAATTATATTTTGTTCGTTAATTTTTAGTAAGCTTAAATATTCTGTTTAAGAAGTAAAAATATATTATATCACGCTAAACGTCCAATTACCCATTGGAGAAATTCCATTTACTCATTTATACCTTGTTATATCTGTAACAGAATGTTAATTCACCCGTCATGTCAAATAAGGTATTATTTCACGAAATATGAAAATAAATTTTGCTCAGCAAATACGCTAGGAACTATTTTACAATTAACCGTAAAAATATAAAACACTTGAAATCATTGAAAGCAGCACATTGAAAGACGCTTCTTGAAATGTCCTTCAGTGGAATAGGCCGAAATGGAATAAGATGACCACTGCGGCAATAGTAAAAGCACATTTTTACAACATAAATTACTGGACAGACTTCAAGAGCACTGTTAAACACACACACCTGGTACAAAACCGACACTAACAAGGTTACATAGACGCTCAGCATAATTTTCTGTACATTCTGTTCAGTGTCTCACTAGCTGCGCAGTATTTCCAGCAAATGCCAAGCTTAGTTAGTCCGTGAGATATCTCGTACGAGCATTCCGCCTGTCGTGAATAGCTCGTGACACGCTAGTTAACCTCAAGTAATGTGTATTCGTCGTCTGGCCTACATAGTACAAGCTATGCTTAGTTTGCAGCTAGACAGCGCTGTGTGAGAAATACTCGGATAATATTTATTATTATTGTAAAAAATATTAAATGCACATCCTTACAACATAAATTACTGCAAAGACTTCAAAAGCACTGTTAAACACATACACCCGGTACAAAACCGTCACTAACAAGGCTACCTAGACGCTCAACATAATTTCCCGTATAATCTGTTCAGCGTCTAAGTAGCCGCGCAGTATTTCCAGCAAATGCCAAGCTTAGTTAGTCCGTGAGATATCTCGTGCAAGCATTCCGCCTGTCGTGAATAGCTCGTGACACGCTGGTTAACCTCAAGTAATGTGTATTCGTCGTCTGGCCTACATAGTACAAGCTATGCTTAGTTTGCAGCTAGACAGCGCTGTGTGAGAAATACTCGGATATTTATTGTTATTGTAAAAAATATTAAATGCACATCCTTACAACATAAATTACTGCACAGACTTCAAGAGTGTTACACACACACCTAATACACGACCGTCACTAACAAGGCTACCTAGACACTCAGCATAATTTTCTGTACATTCTGTTGAGTGTCTCACTAGCCGCGCAGTATTTCCAGCAAATGCCAAGCTTAGTTAGTCCGTGAGATATCTCGTGCGAGCATTCCGCCTGTCGTGAATGGCTCGTGACACGCTGGTTAACCTCAAGTAATGTGTATTCGTCGTTTGGCCACCATAGTACAAGCTATGCTTAGTTTGCAGCTACACAGCGCTGTGTGAGAAATACTTGGAGATTTATAATTATTATTATTGTATAAAATAGTAAATGCACATCCTTACAACATAAATTACTGCACAGACTTCAAAAGCACTGTTAAACACATACACCCGGTACAAAACCGTCACTTACAAGGCTACCTAGTCGCTCAACATAATTTCCCGTATAATCTGTTCAGCGTCTAAGTAGCCGCGCAGTATTTCCAGCAAATGCCAGGCTCTGTTAGTCCGTGAGGTATCTTGTAAGAGCATTCCGCCTGTCGTGAATGGCTCGTGACACGCTGGTTAACCTCAATGCGGTAACTGAGCATAGATACAGTTATGTCACAATACACCGATTTAATGGTGTAGGTCGTGACACCAAATCTTAGATTTATGTACGTGACTGATCATGTTAGAGGACTGTGTATTGCTTCATCATCTTCATCATCAGCATGTGACAGGCCACTGCTGGACATGTCAACATGGAATTGTCTGTTTGGAAACTAATTAAATAAAAAATAGTTTTGTTATACTTATTCCAAATGATTTGAAAAAAAGGCCTAAATCGACTAAAACCTTCCTTTTTGTACTGCCATAATACGGTAACATGAAGTCTCAAGATAAGTTGAGTGACTCTGATTCAATGCATTTCTCCATTCAGTCAGGTAAACCTGGAAACCTTTCGCAAGATTTTAAGAATTTCGATCATTGAAGCGATAACTGGAATAGCTTTAATAATAATAATAGTATAATAACTCTATTATTTCAGATTCAAGATCCATGTTAAAAAAAGATAAAACAATACAATAAAATAAAATAGAAATAAAATTCAGAGACGTTACAAATGTTAATATTTAAATAATAATAATAATAAATGTTCTGATTATCTTCGCTTTTTGATAGTAGTCTCTCATTATTGAATGCAGTCGAGCGAATCGATTTAATTGAGAATTTATTAAGTTTTACTTAACGCCAATAAATAAAGGTTGGGTTGGTTGAAAAACTGATTTGATATAATATGTTTAAAAGTCAGGAACAACTATTTAAAAAAAAAGTCTGTTTTGTAATAACTTGTTGTACACTTACTGTCTTTTAGGTATTATTTGTGGCTGCTGAAAAATGAAGCAAACTATTTCCTAAAAAGTCTACCGCATTATGTCAACCACAATATTCAACAAAGCTAATTAAGTGAAACTACATATTTTACTATTACTTACTCCGTAAGCAAAAAATCATTTCCTTAAAAAGTATCCGTCAAACTCTGTTCCGGGCGAAATAAAAACTTATTTAAAGTATAATCAAGTGAACTCGCGTCTTATAAAAGTGTTGCCGAAAGCGGACAAACAGTTTGCAGGGCTAACAGAGGCGAAATCATGCGAGTGCGACGGAAGTTTTAACGAGAAACGCCCGGAACTTGACTGACACGGTCTTTGTTTTGAATTGAAGCCTACGCGTTTCCAATAAAGTAAAATTATGACTGCATTTTTTAATTTATTATATCATTAAAACATAAAAAAGTAAAGTAACAAATACACTTTGTAATCAATATATATTATGTATTGGTTGAAACTGTCAAAAGCATAAGTCGCTTATATAAGTAGCAGAGCGGTTGGTTTGAGTCTAGCGTTTGAGAGAAGAATATCCATAATAAGACTTTATGTAGTGTTTACTATATAAATATTATACATTTAGTTTTGAAACAGGCTTTCACGTATCAATCTAAAAATATTTAATTAATGGCAGACCAAAAAAGATATAAACTGTCCGAATTGGTTATTAAAGTAAGAAAAAACAATATGCATATAACTTAAGTTTCACAGTTCATCGACCTTAACTTTGCCTAAACCTCATTTAGTCTTTACGAGTACTCTTTTCAAGTTCAAATTCTTTAGTGGATTCACAAGAATCACCAACGCCTCACGAATTCATGATGGCTCCGGAGATATATTATGCACTCTAAGAAGGGCCCTCCCACAATGTTACCGTGTTTTAGCTTTCCTCCCGACTTAAAACCCTTCCCAGTTCTGAGAACCTCACAAGTGGGTAAAATGGACGGTACCAGTTAATTAATGTTGTAAAAATATGTACATACACATTCAATGTGTTTGTTCTGTTAAAAACTCTAAAAGCCAAAAATTTGAAATTCGAAATTTTCCCAGAACTCTCCTTTCAGCAAAGTCTCCATTAATGGAGTACCTACTGCTCTGTTTGTGCAGTGATTTAATGTACTGCTTTAAAATGGCGCCCAACGTGGGGCGGTGATTCAGCAACAGCAAATGATAAATTGTTGACAGAGACACGACGCTTGCATCGGAAACACTACTTTGTCATTTCCTCTCTTTTTAATTTATCATCTTATCATGTTACTGACTTGGTTGACAAACAGATAATTTCCCGTCTTTGGATTTGAAGTTTGGATTACTATAGCGATAATTTATTATTTTACTTTGCTAGTACTTTTTGTAACAATAATAGCACTTTCGAACAAGCTGGCGATATGCCAATATATAATGTACTATTCATACTACAGATAAAACAAGTTAATAATACGAAGCCTAGATGATTCATAAATATCTAAACTCAGTCTAGATGTAATCTTAATGTCAATAGCTAAGGCAGATGGTACTCAAAGAAGGCATTGGGAACATCTAAACTAATCCTATCAGATTCTCTGAGCAATAACGAGCGACCAAGCGTAGACCAAATGGCTTTACGTGATTTCTGAGTCACACCATGCAATTAAAAAATCAGACCAGAAGCTATCTTCTTAGTTAGCTTTAATGATTGAAAATAACAGGAACATTAACAAGGGAGCTAGAACAATTGGATCACGGCGACACAATATCCATTCAATTGTAATAGTTTCCTCAATTAACCATCAAATTGTAATTTTTAACAGATTTTCATGAAATGTGGAACACACCTTTTGGAATAACGGAGAAGCTAAAGTAGCATAGCTGCTATTTTAAAATATTTGTACAATAATGTTTTAGGTATTTCAAAATACTAGAATTATGACATTGATGATGACCTTTTTGAGTAATATTTTAGTCACACGTGTGAGAATGTAACATACTTATACTACGAGATTTACTTGAATAAGTTACAATTAATTTTTAACCGACTTCAAAAAAGGAGGAGGTTATATGTTCGACTGTATGTATTTTTTTTTTTTTTTTTTTTATGTATGTCCGTCGATTTCTCCGTCAATTGTGGACCGATTTAAATAATTCTTTTTTTATTTGAAAGTGCATAGTTCCGATGTGGTCCCATTGTCACCATGTCAGGATCTGATGATGGGATCCCGGGAAAATCAAGGGCAAACCTCAAATTTTATAGGCGCACACTACGCGTTACTTGTTTTTTCTGAAGCCATTCAAGTTTTTGCGTCCGATAGACATAATTTTATGTTGATGAGCTGATGATGGAAAGTACAACTCCTTAACGGTTAGGAGTTAGGGGATAATTCTTTCAGTATTGTAGGAATATGTGAACCGTTAGTTGTATTTCATGTACTTTTGCAGCTAAGCTGATGATGGAAGGTACAACTCCTTAACGGTTAGGAGTTAGGGGATAATTCTTTCAGTATTGTAGGAATATGCGGACCGTTAGTTGTATTTCATGAACTTTTGCAGCTAAGCTGATGATGGAAGGTACAACTCCTTAATGGTTAGGAGTTGGGGGATAATTCTTTCAGTGTTGTAGGAATATGAGGACCGTTAGTTTTATTTCATGTACTTTTGCAGCTAAGCTGATGATGGAAGGTACAACTATGATGATGGAAGCTACAGGGTACGACTTCTTAATTCTTATGTCCCTCTTGCGGGCTGCGTCTTTAGTTGGTCTACCCATGGTGCTGAACACTTAATGAAGAATACCTAATATTGTCAAATAATACAATTCTACTATTTTACTCGTATTTTCGCTATCATTATTATGAAAGAGTTTTACTCACTACGTGTTATTCACACTAAAAATAGAAAAATAAACAAACTTTTTTTAAAAAAAATTAAACCGACTTCAAAAAAAAAAACAAAAAAATAGGTACCTAAAAACACTGAAAAGCAAAAAATAATTTATAAAGACATTCATCAAATGCGCTTATTATCTAAGCCTATTAACTAAATTAAATTGTATTTTACGTGCTAGGTAGGTACCTACTAATCTGTTTGAAGTCGGTGCCAATCCAAAGAAAATAAAAAATGATACATAATATTAAATTGTATTTTACAGGGTAACTAATTAATCCGCGGACGGTACGTAGTCTGGGTACCTACTATTTGGCTTGGCACCGACTTCAAACAGATTAGTAGGTACCTACCTAGCACGTAAAATACAATTTAATTTAGTTAATAGGCTTAGATAATAAGCGCATTTGATGAATGTCTTTATAAATTATTTTTTGCTTTTCAGTGTTTTTAGGTACCTATTTTTTTGTTTTTTTTTTTGAAGTCGGTTTAATTTTTTTTTTCAACTATACGAATGATCAATTTATAAATATATTTTTTTTGTTGAATCAAGAGCATAACAGGGTTTTGAATAAAAATCCCATAAAAATTTATTGAAGTCTATAAATAATGAGCACAAAGCCAGCTATCAGCGTTCTAACTCATCATTATTTACTCAAAAAAGCAACGTTCATTTCTTTTTACTGCACATTGCAATTAATCACGTCATATCAAGCCTAAAAATTTAATTAGGAGGCTCATTATAGGCCAGAACGGTCCATGTGGGCTGTAATTACGGCATTTATGGTTTGAATAAATTATTTCGTGTTATATTCATGACCAGATGACAAGGCAGTGGTTTTAGGGGGCTTAATGTCGTAAATTGTACTGTGACGTTGAGATTAGCGAGGACATTGTGTTCATTTAACAGTGAACACTTTATTATATCCAGAGCAGTCATTTTAATAATCGGTTTTTAATGATTATACGAGTATGTGTACCAATACATCAACTGTTTCAAATCTGTCTAAAATGAAATTGAAATCTATGAGATGGAAATCGCACTGAAAATTGGATGCGGGGATTTGACAAAATTGGTTATTATAGTTGAAGGTACATATGTAGGTATAGGCAAAGTTAAATTATTGAACTTCTACGTGCTTTCACCACACTTATTCACGTCGTATAACTTGAAAATCTTTGAATCCTAAGTGAATAAAGTAAACCAGGGTAAGATGTACAATTCAATTACAATACAATATCAGCTTTCATGTTTACAAAACCGTACAAAAGTAAAACTGCCAACTTACCTAATAAAAGGAAAATGAAAATGCTATAAGACTCTGTCTTTTCAGTTTTTTAACTAATAATTTATTCTGCCCGGACCATCTAAAGTAGAATAATGTTAGGGTCTATATTTTACATAAAAATTGCTGTACCTCGAGGAACCTGAATTAATTAAAACTAGCTCGAGAACTTGGGTCTTTTTGGATTTGCCAATGAATATTGAAGTGAAAAAAAATGTTTCAAAAATTGTTATAACAGGAAAACCTTTAAAAGCAGTAATTGGCAAAAACTTCTTAGTAGAAAACTGAAACACAATATAAAACTATGACAGTAAGGCACAGACCGGATTTGTTCCTTTGATCTCATAAATAAGCATTATCAAATTATTGTGATGTTCCCAATGTTGATAGTAAATAAGAACTTTTCTTATGATTATACGCAAGTGTCACATATAATTATAATAAAACCTTTTTTCTTTATTGCTATGTATATTACACGTCTGCCCTTAGACAGTTCAGTGCCAAACAGTAACTAAGCAGTTACTGTCTGGCACCGCCCTGTGCCTGCTACACCAAGGCGACAGTTATTAGGTCTCATATACCCAGTGATTTCACTAGCTACAGTGCCCTTTCCCCGAAACACAGAAGTGCTTGACACACTTCTATTTCACGGGAAAATATCTGGCACTGCGGTGGTACCCACCTAGATGGCCCAGTACAGGAACCTACCACCTGGTAAACTTAAAATATAAAAAAATACGCAAAAAAAACCTCGGTACAAATGCCTTATTCGTCCTGAAGGGAACTATGGTTTGTAACGTGATTTAACGTGTAAGTAAAAGGGTCTAGTGAAAAGAAAAACGAGGAATCATATTAAAAACGATTAGTAGTTAATTAATTAATTAGGATAATTAACTTCTGTTTGCCCTACTTTTTATAAAATAATATAAATTTTTGCAAGATATTTTCACAAACCAAACTACGTTGACACCAAAGATACATAAAAACTGAAATATTACAATAGGGTCAACTATCTCAAGAGTTAACTTGGCTGGGTTTATTTACATACTTAAATACCAAGACTACTAAAATTGTTTTAACACCAGGGTATATTTAGTAACTCAAAAACTTTTCAAATTTTCTCATTCATAAAAATATAGGTTACTGGTTTGTTATAAACTGGGCAAGCAGCGGCCATACGTTGTCCATAAACTGTTATAATATGACGCTTATGTGTTGGTGCTAAGAGCTTTTGCTAAGAAATGTAAGAGAAAACCCGGGAAAGTGTGGATAACCCAAGAATATCTGACGGAATGCTAAGATTTGGCCCCGGATACTACTTATTTTTGAGTATATTGACCTATCCGTGGGAGTGGATTGCGTACTTCAGAATAATTTTGTCTTTATGTAGGTACTTGTGATGCTTTATATTATTATTGCTTATTTCCTTATTTGTAATTTTTTACGAGTAAAGGAATCCATAGTGAATACTTGACAAACTACTAATACCTATAGGAAACAGAAGGTAAGAACCCCTTTAGTGGTGGACGATTCCTTAATTGCTGCACCGACACGATCATGAAACATCGGGAGTAAAGTAGTATATTTTTAACCGACTTCAAAAAGAGAGGAGGTTCTATGTTCGACTGTATGTATTTTTTTTTTTATGTATGTCCGTCGATTTCTCCGTCAATTATGGACCGATTTAAATAATTCTTTTTTTATTTGAAAGTGCATAGTTCCGAGGTGGTCCCATTGTCACCATGTCAGGATCTGATGATGGGATCCCGGGAAAATCAAGGGCAAACCTCAAATTTTATAGGCGCACACTACGCGTTAATTGTTTTTTCTGAAGCCATTTAAGTTTTTGCGTCCTATAGACATCACTTTATGTTGATGAGCTGATGATGGAAGGTACAACTCCTTAACGGTTAAGAGTTAGGGGATAATTCTTTCAGTATTGTAAGAATATGTGGACCGTTATTTGTATTTCATGTACTTTTGCAGCTAAGCTGATGATGGAAGGTACAACTCCTTAACGGTTAGGAGTTAGGGGATAATTATTTCAGTGTTGTAGGAATATGTGGACCGTTAGTTGTATTTCATGTACTTTTGCAGCTAAGCTGATGATGGAAGGTACAACTATGATGATGGAAGCTAAAGGGTACGACTTCTTAATTCTTATGTCCCTCTTGCGGGCTGCATCTTTAGTTGGTCTACTGAATGGTGCTGAACACTTAATGAATACCTAATATTGTCAAATAATACAATTCTACTATTTTACTCGTATTTTCGTTATCAATATTATGAGAGAGTTTTACTCACTCCTACGTATTATTCACACTAAAAATAGAAAAATAAACAAACTTTAAAAAAAAAAATACACCGACTTCAAAAAAAAAAAAACAAAAAAAACTACCTAAAAACACTGAAAAGCAAAAAATAATTTTAATAAGACATTCATCAAATGCGCTTATTGTCTAAGCTTATTAATAACATTAAATTGTATTTACGAGCTAGGTAGGTACCTACTAATCTGTTTGAAGTCGGTGCCAAGCCAAATATGACAAATTGATGAATGTCTTATTAAAATTATTTTTTGCTTTTCAGTGTTTTTAGGTAGTTTTTTTTTTTTTTTGAAGTCGGTTTAATTTCTTTTTTAAAAAGTTTGTTTTTGTTTCTCTAGTTTGTTTCTATAAGTCGGATCCTGCTCCCCTTAGATAGTTAACCTAAACCATCACTAGGCCAGACTGCCTATCCACTGAGGCGGAGCGAGTCAGTGGAGCAGAATTAGCCAGTCACTAACCAATATGATTGCTTAAAATCTTTGCTTTCAGAAATCGTATTAAAAATTTCACTTGCTAAATCCGCTCCGTTGCCTTGCTCCAAATCTGAGGGCAGAAAGAGAAAGAGCAAAGCAGAAATTAATTTCTAAAACCTTTACTAATCCTCCTCTAGTTCCATATGAACTGAATATTCCGGTCCGAAAGGTTTAGGTACATACGTCTAGTCAAGAAGGTCAAAGCGATATGAGTAAAGTTTTGCATTATCGGTATTTCCATTCCAAACGCATTGTTTGCTGACGTCTCAGTAGCTCGAGTTTTCTCGTCCTGTTTTTGCTGCAGTTGAGTTGTTGTGCAACTTCTCTGAAAGATAGACGTGCGCTAACTTTAAAAAGTAATTATGAACCGACTCTCCAATCTGTACTACTATTCCGCGCAATACTTTTGTTTGTAGATTTAGTTTTATGTTCATTTTCAGTTAGTTAAAAGGTGATGTCGAAGGTAGAGTTAATTTTTTTATGTAACTTCAAGCTGATGGTAGTTTATGTGGTTACACAACATAAGGTAAACCTGCCTACATGACTAAATATATTAAATACATATATATTGCCACAGTTCCGGGATCAAAAGTACCCTATGTCACCTGGGAATAATGTAGCTTTCAAAAAACGAAAGAATTTTTCAAATCAGTTTAGTAGTTTTGGAGCCTAGTCAACACAAACAAACAAACAATCAAATCTTTAATATTTTTAATATTAGTATAGATGTCCTGCGCAGTTCACAATAGATTCCAAAAATAGAGTTTCTTAGGATTAGTATGTTAGTTTATTGCTAGAAGCATGGATAAAAATAGGGAAGGCACTTAATATGCACATATCCGGTTTTTTTTTTGCACTAACAGAAAATATCTGCATGGATGTTGTTATATAACAGGCCAATATTTGAGAAACTAAGCGCTTTCATGTTAACATTATTTGTGTACTAATATACGATAAGTATGTTTAAAGTGAGTAAATTATAACAAGGGTTACTATGGAGGTATTATTACAGCTATCTTCCAATAAATCATCCGACAATGTAATGGGTCCATATTAAACCAACCCTAGACCGACTACATTGTTTGGTAATGTCTAGAATTTCAGTTTGAAGTTCCTATAACTTGAAATGAGGAATTCTGGTCTAATAGAGAAATTTGATGGCCAATACCGCATTATGTATGACTTTGTTGCGCTTTTGAAAGGTATAACAGAAAATAATTTTGTAAAAGTTAAAGAAGCACATTACAATTTGGTGAAACAGATTCAAAATATTGGTTCTTCGATTCCACAAGTGAATAATAATAATAACTCACTTATTTCTGACCGTTCAAGACAAGAATATACAGGTACATAGTTTATTGTGAAACATTGAATCCTTAGTTTACCGAACTTTAGATCGCCTGTGTGAAACTCGGGTCTAAAACTTGGAGGTCGTGGTTCGATTTCCGCCTTAAATATGATTGTTAGATAGACTTAGAGTGACTTACAGTCCCACTGGTAAACTACTACCTCCACAGGACAAATCTGCCGCTTTAACAGTTTTGTCTGAGTTTCGGAAATATTTATGTATAGGCCTCTGCCGATATTACTTAAGGGTCGAAGATCAGAGGAGCCTAAAGGCTGATACCCTGTAGTGAGAGAAAATACATAAGGCAATCGGCTTATAGTTTTAACAAACCAAACGCGTCAACCCAGGGAAGCGGTTATGGCACATTGTACCAATTTGTTTGAAATTCGAAACGTTCTACGAGTAGGTATATCATCAGATACAAAAGCATTACTTCTACAGGCACAAACCCTCTCTTAGTTACATTTAACCTTTTGAACGCCAAGCTATGAACCACTGTCGTGTCCTGTACGCCAGAGCTGGGTTATTCTTTATTGTCGAATGTAAGGAAAGAATACCAGTAATCAATTTTTACTCTCAACAAAATTGTTTACTCAATTACATTCTCGGCACAGTTTTACTTTGTAATCCGCAGTATAAAAGTTCTTCACTTTCCAAGACAGGCAGTCTAAATTAAGAACTTTGAGTACTTAGTATATTATACTCACAAAAAGTAATGCCTCTTCGTTTGTATTGTTTGGGTAATCTATCTCAAAGTTGCACACTCCATGGTTTGTTGATGAAAAATATATACTTAGTTACAGACTCTGGGTTACTTACTACTTGAAATCAAAGACTCGGAGATCAGGTGGGCCTGCAGTCTGGCAGCATAGTTAGGTGACACTTCCTGGTGAAGTGTGCCTCAATGGAATAGGCCGCAGTGGCCGCTTACCATCAGTTGGGCTGCGTGTCTGTCTGCAAACTGACGTAGTATAAAAGATAAGTGTCTATAATGAATGTATAGGGACTCAGACAGATAAAAATAGAAAAGTTCATATTCACAAATGTTTATACCGTGCTTAAAATAAAATAACCGACTTCTAACCATAACACAAAAGCGGAAAATATTATGTTTTTTTTTAACTGTCTTTATAATTAACCTTGTCTTGTATTGTCGGTAAGTGTGAAATGTATTCTTCAGTAAGTCTTTTTATCGTAGTCTAACTTTAAACTCGATGAAGTCCACGAGAGTTCACTTTTCGCAGAATTTCTAACGCTTATTAAGAGGAAAGACAGGACCCGTTTTCCATACAAACGCCGTCCCCTGTTTTCTCCCTGGATAATGCCAGTAGAGAAATATTTTTTATTTCCAAAAATCTATGACCACTATTTGCATGTCCGTATGTTTTCCTTTTTTTCATAAATTAATAATTAAGAGAGATATGAACCTTCAAAGATCTAAAAAAATGGCCAGATTTTCCGCTGTGTTCAAACATCCAGAAAACAAATTTAACTAGATTTAATTAAAAAAAGGAAAACATAGGAACACGGTCTAAGCCTTTCTTTAATTTTTGATGAAAAAAATAGTTAAATCGGTCAAGTTTTGGAGAAGAAATCAGGGGACTACGAAACGTTGTTTTTACGAACTTTTAACAGGTATTTTCAATATAAGCTGCAGCTGTTGTCTCTATCGCGCTCTGCGGGGGGAGGCTTGAGGTTGGGGAGACGCAGACTAATACGTATACTATCTATGACGTGATGTAGTCGATAGTTATATCGATATCCTAGTGTTGTTCATCAATATCGATATTTCCAGTTAGAATACTTTGCGTGAAGTGCATTTAGCAGATTGTTGTGATGTTTTATTGTTGGAAGGTATTATGTAACTGATAAACTTTTTCTTGACAATTTATTATGAATTATATACTAAAACGCCTCGACTAGGCCGTCGGATTTAGACAAAAAAAAAGAAGCTTAATTCGCAAAGCGTGATGTAGTTCTGCATTTTAAGTATATTGTATGGGTCTGTTAGAGTAATGTGATTTCAAATTTGCAACTTCGAAAAACCTGTGGAAACAGAAAATCGAGAAAATCTTCGAAATTTTGGGACTTTTTTTACTATTTGCTCTCCAGAGCCAAAACTATGAATTTTTTGTGAACGACACACTACACTACACATTTGCCACAGGAGAAAGCCATATTAGTCCAGTCAACGAAGCTCTAACTTTGCCATTTTAGATGAAAAGCTGAAACTGATGCCAACATTTTCGTTAAAGACTCCTTAATAACATACTAAAAAGGGTCGTGAGTCACCGGGGTCATACGAAAAAAAAATGGAAAAGGGTGAAAAAATTACTTTTTTTCTGAAAATCTCGAAAACTAACAAAAATATGAGAAAAAGTTTAAGACAGAAGATGTAGAAAATTACTTTGTCTACAGAAAATGTTATTGTCAATTTACGCGTATCGCACACCGTTTGCTAGGAAATCGAGTACAAAGTGCACTTTTTGATGTTTGTTTTGGTTCACCAAAACAATAAAAATTAGACGGAAATCTTTTAGGGATATCGAAGAAAGCATAAAAATAATTTTTAATTGAAAAATTTGTAAAAATTCTATTAAACGAAAAACATTCTTTGTGCGAATTTTATTCGTATTCGTCGGATCCAATCCACGGACCTATCAATGCCGATGCGCAGTACGTAGCCACTGTACCAGCAAGACTTAATACTAGCAGTTGAAATTAGTAATCTGTTTTTTCCTTTGCATTGTCCATGAACATTAATTATCGTTTTTAAATATGCAGAAGTCTATTTTCTTTTATTATATTCCTTCTAAGCTGTGTGCAGGCGGGCGCGGGGCGTGGGGCGGCGTGCCACGCAAACATTGACAGTCGCACTCACACATTGATAGCTCGGTTGTTCGGGCACTGCGCGACAGCAATAGATTTTACAAAAACCCAATTTTCAATTTTCTCACCCTTAGTATTTCCTCTTAAATAACTTTCACACTGTCAAAATTGGTAGCCTTGAGCGAAGCAGTCACAGGACTCACAGGTATGATTTTAAAGTTAAGTTTCTTTCTGTGTGTGCTTTGTATACCTGGATGGGTGATCATCAATAACACTTAAACAAACCACTAGAGATCGACAGCTAAATATATTTTTAAATAAATTACGTACTAAAGTTATGTATTTTGCATAGAACCTATTACTTAAAGTCAAAAACAACTTTCAATATCATTATTAGTATAGATGTGAAAAAGAACTTCACTCCACATGGTACCGGATTTACACAGCTTTTCTCGCTTGTTATTTTTACAAATAAAAATTAATATTATATACAGATTATTGTATTGTATCTGTAATTGGATCTGTAATAATATTAATAAAAATTAATATTATTACAGATCCATGAGCATAACATTTATATTGATAATAAATGTTATGCTCATGGATCTGTAATAATAATATGTCTAGAAGGGAAGATATTATAATCAAGAGTACCTAATAAATAACTAAAAGAAAAGTTAGCAAGTTTTTTTTTTTTTTTTTTTTTTTTTTAATTGTTTCTGGTGAGTTTTGCCCAGATACTCTTGTGAATGCATGTTGGTTCATGGAGACAGTTTTTTTTAAATATAGTAAGAGTTGCATTTGGGGTAGCCTGTCGCGAATTGATACGACGAGGCTTTAATTATGTTTTTTTTTTTTTTTTTTTAAATTAAGACGTTCGGTTGTTATTAGTCGTTATTAAAACTCTTTAACGTACTGATAATTTCCTTGCACAAAGTTGCAAAGGATCTTAGAGACTGTTCATTTGGAATCAGCTCGAGCAAGCTAAAGGGTGAGACATTTAGGTAAGTACATAGCTGGGTATGTAGAAGTCTCGGCCGGGAATATCTCGGACACTCGCGTAGGAGATGGTCCAGAGATTGAACGACATTGGTGTCGCATTTGCATCTATCGGTTTCGGATATCTTGAACCGGTGCAAGTATTGGAGGTGATATCCGTGACCAGTGAGTACCTGTGTCATATGAAAGGAGTAATCGAGTTTGCTAAATAATTCTGCGATGTGGTTCAGATTAGGGAGCCACATGCGTGTGTAGGAGCCAGTGAGCGAGGTAATGTACCTTGAATTATGTGTGTCCCGATGAAGTGCTTTGGTTTTAGCCTTGACAAAGCTAATTGGGAACAATTGGAAGTCTGGCGCCTTGCGAGCTGCAGCGGCTTGCTTGGCGCAAGAATCTGCCTCTTCGTTCCCAATGAAGCCGACGTGTGCCTTTATCCAAGCGAACTTTATGGTTCCTGCATGGTTGCGAATATGGTGGAGGGTTTTAACAGCAATACTGTTAGTGGTATTACGGTTTCCCAGCTCTTGCAAAGCGGACCGGCAATCTGAGAGAATGGTGGCTTGGCATATATTGTTGCGTGAGACCCAGTTGACAGCACGTTCTATTGCAAGCAACTCTGCCTGAAAGACTGTGCAGCAGTCGTGCAGCTTAAGTTTCCGCTTCACGGGTGGCTTATTAGGTGGGTATATCACGACCGCTGCACCGACTCTGCCATCTTCCAATTTACTGCCGTCTGTATATATTGTGCATTTATCGGCAGGACAAAGTTGCATTAGTTCGGCTTCGGTATTTATGCTCGAATATGAGATAGAAGTACGGCCTGCTGGGTGTGGTAGTTCAGCTGGTGGTGTTGGCCTGTGAATTTCCACATTCGAAGGAAGATATGGGCAGTGTCCTGTCAACTTAGAACGCTCAGTGATATAGACTTCCTTCACTTTAAGGTCTAATGGTGTGAGCCTCGCAAGAGCTATGGCAGCATTTGATGAAATTGTACGGAAACCCTTAATAATTTTTATTGCGAATCCACGTTGCAACGATATTAGCTTTTTAGCGACTCCTTTGTAGCGTACTGCATCCCCCCAAACTCCAGCTGCGTTAGCAAGTTGATTGTGCGCTTGTGCGTAGAACTCGCGACTACCTTTAAATCCGTTAGTATCAGCTACCCTCTCATCGAAAGAGGGTGTGTACTCCCCGGAGTAAAACCTTTACGCGAATTCGTCTATCGAGAATTTTAAAAAAAATATGATTTGTATGTGAACACGTAATTTAATTTAATGTAAAAGTGCTGACACAAATCACATCGAAAAGTGTTAGTGATTTTTTTGTGTTTCGTGTTGAGAAAAAAGTTTGTTCAAGTTTGAAAGTTGGGTAAGTCGATTTTGTTTTGTATTTTAAAGGTACTTTTTAAGCTAGATATTTAGAGAACATTATGTGGAAGACTACTGAATAGCTTTTTCGTCGGAAATTAGGTGGTTTTTTCTCTGGAGGATTCTCCAGAGGAGGAAATGTGTTAGGAATAAATAATATAGATATGTACAGTACTTATTTATAATATACATATATTCTGCGCTATTTTAGGCGCCTTGAATTATTATAGGTACGATAATTAAAAAGTATTACTTCAGCCATATAGTAGATAGTCCTTATTTTTAAAAGTACTTATAATTTCTCTGATAATTTAAAAATGCATTTTTGCTAGATAATATATAATTTTTTTTGTTCATAAGTAGTCAATAAATAAATAAATAAATCTTTTTATTCCAAGGAAAACTCCTGATTCTCATGATGAATATCCCGTCCTCTTTATCTTAAAAGCATCGTCTCTTTATAAAACTTAATTATGTAAGTGACAATACCATTATTTTTTCTGATCGTAAAATGCAATGACTCTAATATTACTACATTAGAAATAGACGCTATTTTCTGAAGAATTTTCCCTAAAATCTGCTTTTGAATTTTAAGTTTATTTTTCTTTATACCTTAATTATGAGTAACTGAACAAAGAAACCTTTAGCGTTTTCTTGAAAATCTGATATTGGGTACATTCTTACTAACGTTTCCTAGAAGGGGAAACGCCATTGTTCCTGTAAAATTGTTATTAAGGAATAAACAATTTTCAAAGTAAGATAGATAATTCAATATCTTTAACTATTTTTATAGGCTTATTAAAGAACGTGTAACACTTTAGTGTTGTAATCACGCTTAGTTAATTAAATGATAAGATTTTTTTTTACTTTTAAAACTATAAAATATAAATAGTTGTCCACACTTGTCTCTTTCATATAAATGTGACGGTAATCTTTTGCGGTCACAAAAAGATTAGATGGAAGATCCACGAATTTAGCTATTTACCGAGTTAATGGTTTAAATTTGATTCAAGCCTGGAAAAAAAGCTTGATTGGCCAAATAATTGCATACATACGATTATAAACGGTTAATACCCAAGAGGCCACAGGTTAAATACCTGCATATTAATTGTATTAGAGAAAGAATTTCATGTAAACATCAGTGCAGTTTGTATTGGTATGACATATTTACAGTAAAATATATTGAAGAATAATTATGCGATATTCCATCAAATGGCATAGTCGAATATTAGAAGATGCTGTGCGATAATATTCAAAGATTATTTTATTATAACTCCACCATATGTAATCGAAAGATGATATCATTATATTACTTATATTATTTTACCCTATCACAGTTGTAGAATACAGGTGATTTGAACGGTACATTTATTGCAGTAAATGTTCACTTTTACCGAACAGAGTTCAGCGATCCAGGTACAATTGGATATATCGCGTCATATGTGGCGCCCGATAAATATAGGGGCGGACATATTGGACTTCGGCTGTAGTTTTCCCGGTAAAAGCCTCCAAGAACATTGGCCCATAAACAATAGACAATAGTCAATATGCCTTGACATCAATCAGAGCTGTTTGTTCGGACAGTTTACCGTTTCCGAGAAATGTATCCGCGAGTCATCTCTATGGTAAATATTTGTACGTGATGTTTTGAATATTTTCTTTTTTGTTTTTGCTTTTGTCAGTCTTTGAGATACACTTCAACAAATATACATTAAATTAATAAACATCTGACAATACCACATACATTGATAGTACCCCAAAATAAGTAGCGTAAGTATTGTGTTTGGGGTATCAGAAGCAACGAAGGTGATAAACATCCAGACGCAGAACAGACATTAAACAGACAGAAAGTTTAAATAGAAAGGGGTCGTGAATGCGATTCCCGTCTTAGCTCTGGTTGGTAGCCATCGGTCGATCGCTACAAACCGGTACCAAATCTTCTTTTTCGAGTGTTAAGGGGAAATCGGAACAGGTTAGTGAATAATATCGTGGGACAAACGCACAGACAAAAGCGTCTCAAAATGTCTTAACTATCGGCCCTTCTATTAAGAACCACTAAGTTTCAAGTACCACACACAATCACAAGTCTCGTCAGCTTGCGGTTATGGTGTTAAAAGCATTTTCATCGGGAAATAGGTTGGTAGTTACTACTGTTAGAAGAATAAATCGTTCAATCGATTTAAACAACACTACGTGGCGTACCCCGCACTAGCCGGAAGGATTTTGACAGATGTAAGAGATGGAATTACCGCGCTTTCGGAGTAAAATAGCTAACTATTGAAAAAGTGTATTTAAATTATACTTAAGAAGAGAAATGTAGTAAATCATGATAATAAGTCTAACACTACTAGTATTTCAGATTCAAACATAAGAAAGGCTATGGCACCGCTTAGAAGTACGAGTACCGTGAGTTCTGTATTTATTACATTTTGAAGTATTTTGATCAAAACTATTAGAAATCATACATTCGACCAAGATCAATAACACTTGCTTAAACTCAATCTCGGTTTATGTTTGTTCGACCAATGGTTTACCGCTTTACCGTTTTCGATATAATTATAATAATATATCCGGAAGTCATTTCTAAGACCAATATTTGTACGAGGTTTTAGTGTAAATAATGTTTTGAATTTTGATAATTATGTTTTATTGATGTTCTGTATTTTTCAGTATTTTTCAAAATAATTTGCAAGTACTAAGTAAAGTAAATTGAAACTATAAATTAAAAAAGTAAATGTTATCTATGAAAATAAATGCAATAAATTGCATATTAAAATGTATATTACAAACTTTTTAATAATAAAAAATAAAATGAACAACAAACAAGCTTTTCTTTTCTAAACAGATTATTAATTTTGAGTATGACCAAAAAAATTAAGTCGAACATATACGACAAGATTTACCAGTTACAAAGAAATTGTTTGAATTATATTTGATTTAGTTAAGATACGAAAAAAATATGAATAAGTGTTGGCTTAGACGAATCAGTCATGTTAAAAGGATAAATAAACAAGGGGAGAAAAGGTTAAAAGGTAGCATTTTTCTTGATCAAATTGTAAGAAAAGATCTTACGAAAAGGTCAGGTCACAAAACGTAACTTGAAAGTTGCTTTAGTCAAATTCGTAAACTCGTTTATTCTTAAACGTACTCGTACCCGCCTTTAAAGGACGAATGTTTAAGTACTGTTGAAGATGCCCTCTATTATTCCTCACAAAGATATACAATTCTGCCAAGTGATGCACATAAATATATTTATTACACTCGAGATCTAATGAGATTTTTTTAAGAAGATTTTAGAAATATATTCAAATTATGCATTGCATTTTTTAATGAATTTATGTTTGCTTTTCTTATTTTGGGACAAGATGATGTGAAATTAAAGTTTAAGGATATTTATTTACAATATCCATATTATATGACGTTATATGAAAAAAGTATATTTACAAATTCTTTAGGGATACTACTACTTAGATAACGGCGAAAGCTTGAGAGGATCAATGGATAGATATGTGCTACTTTTTTACGCAAAGAAATTAGTGGATTGCCTTATTAAACTTTACAGCGATACATCTACATTTATATAGTCTACAATTTATACGCGTGTAAAGCCAGTGGCAGAAGCACTTATTATAAAAAATAATAACAATAGCAGAGAGAAGGGTGCCTATTAGGACAATTTAGATAAAAGCTTTATACGTTTGAGTATAAATACGCGTATGTCTTTTATTTCGTGAGACCGTTTTGGATTGAAACACTATGACCGGAGGTCCCGTGTGCCCACATGTTATTACGTGGGATGACTAAGCGTTTGAAGTCATCTCACGACCCAAGCCTGGCTTATATCTAGGCCAACGTATTAGCATAGCGCTTCAATGTGGCAATGGGACTATCCTTTTAGGTTTTTAGGTACTTATTCCCGCGTAAAGCTATTTACACCGAATATATTTTATATGTAAAGTTTTGGTTTGGAATTGTAAATTATTTCGATGCTCGTGGATTCGTGGCAAGTTAAACGCATAGCGCTAAAATGAGTAGGTTTCTGAAGTATTTGAACAGGGCGGGAAGGCTATGTTATTGTTATTTTAAGTACTTGTTACAGGGAACTATAAAAATAAAATAATAAGGGTAGCATCTACATTTATGCCCCCACTTGGCATGACTGGCTAAATATCACATCTGTATCTGAGTATCGTTATTTTCATGAGACTGTATAGGATAAAAAAAAAAACAACGCCCGTGGGTCCTGAATCCTGATGTATTTTAATATTTTTACAAAATAATATATGTACGAGAATGACTAACTTAATTTTTTTTATTAGATGGAGGGCTTAGGCAAAGGACTGACAATTTACAAAACTCGATCTTTGGAGGATGTCTTACCCGCTTTTTGAATGAACTTCTTGTTTGAAATCATCATACAACTCCAATAATTATCCAATGTGGTAATGTGAGTGACTTAAACTTTATGTACAAGTTTGTTCCCAAGGGAAGCTTTTTACACTAAACTTCATATTTAAGATATTGTTGTTTCGACTTGCTTTTTGTTTTTGTAAGTCTCGACGGTGTAGTTATAAAGTAAATAAGACTTATTTTAACGTAACCAACGGGTTCCCCCGAGGACTCGGGGTTGCGAGAAATTTTACATCGTTGACGCAGCTGTATTTTTTTTAACACTATTCTTTTGTACCAAGATTTGATGGACAGTAGATATCACTACATAGTATAAAACAAAGTTGCTTTCTCTGTCCCTATGTCCCTTTGTATGCTTAAATCTTTGAAACTACGCAACGGATTTTGATGCGGTTTTTTTTATTAGATAGACTGATTCAAGAGGAAGGTTTATATGTATAATACATGCATAATATAGTAGAGAAACACTGATAATTTTAGAGGTTTTTAATTTAACGTCGTAAATAATCTCATTTTTTTGCGCTTACATCGCAAACGCTGGCTGAACCCTACGAGATAGATCAAAATAATGTACTACAATATTTGTACCTTAAAAAGTTTTACAAAAAAGTCCGCGATGGTCTATCTCTTAGGGATAACCCACAATAACCATTTTCCTTTACTTATTACGATAAAATAATGGCTTATTTACGAAAAAGTGGTTTTAAGCAAAACAGTATTAATCCTTATCTAATAAAGTACCATAAATAAATTGTGCATGTAATATAGATCAATATGGCCCTTTACATCATGTAATTTAAATGAATAGTTTCGAAGATATTACAGATTTAAAATGCAGGGACATAGCGGTTGCGGCGGTACCGGCCGGGGAGCGGATGGATGAACGTTTGTTATTCTTTCACGTAAAAACTACTGAATTGATTTTAATGAAACTTTACAATAATATAGCTTATACATCAGAATAACACATAGGCTACAATTTACAAGATATTCCCGCGGGATAACGTCCTATAGTTCACGCGGGCGAAGCCGCGGGCGAAAGGCTAGTTTTTATATAAGTTAAATAATATTGAAATTCGTGATGCAACGCGGGTGCGTTATTTCTGATATTCATGAATAAAGTCTTATGCTACTTTGCGGTCAGATTAATAATATTACAATACCAGATAAAATATGGCTAATAACATCATAATTTATTTATATTTATTTATCACATGGAAATTAACGGAGTGGAAATGTAGATGATATAATCGGGAAATAAAAAGTTAAAAAATAGACGAATTCCAGGTTTGGACACAATGTTTCAAAACAATAAATATTATTGATTGAACTTTTTTTCATTGGGTTTATCTGTTTTGCAACTACGCTTCCCTGAAAGTACTAAGCCTGATATCTTTTTAGTGGTATCAGTTAGAAAGAGCATAAAACTCCTTGCCAAACTTTTCTGAACGAGTATATTCCCACGAGTAGCCTTTCACACTGAAGTTTTTATTTAAATAATTGTAGTTCCAGCTTACTTATGGTTTTTGTAAGAGCCTTGGTGGCGTAAGAAAGTAAATAAGACCTATATTAAAGCGACGGTTTCCCCCCAGGGACCTGAGCACGCGTTTTAACCGAGAATTTAAACCATTAATATTACGCCAGATGTTCAAGTTCTTCAGTTAGAGAGAAATATGGTATAATACTTTAATTTTCAAAATCTTACACGTAATATCATGTACAATACTCAAATCTGAGCTTGATTCCAGATTATGAAAATAATAGAAAGCTAATACTATCCTTGTGCACTTGTAATTATGTGTGTATTCACTAATATATCTGATAAATGGAAAACTTAGAACTAACTATTCGAGAATTTCAAATTATAATATTTGTATGTGTCAACATATCTACTTTTTGTCATGTAAGCCGTTGATTTCAAAACTCTGTATATTCAAAACATCACTAGCACATTGTAAGACAAAGCTTCGCAAATTACAAGTCGTCTTTACAATTATACAATATCGATAAATAAATAGAAATAAATAACAGTATTTGTAATCGATTAAACTTTTCATTAAAAATCGATATAAAATAATACGAAAAAGTCCGGACTCGTAAGTAAGGTCGAACCTTTTCCGCCATTACAGTGATTGCACATAACCCAACCTAACCAGAAATGTTTATTATTTACTATGTTGAGTTCTCCTTAGCCGTAACCTTCAATTATGATGAGGGTCGTTACTACAGTGAAATATTCAAGGGCTCACTTCAAAAAGTTATAAGGAGAGCTTTTGCTACTAAAAATAAGGCTGACGATTAACGTTTAAACCTTTTTTTTGTGAATTTTTTGGCTCTCTCAAGAATACTCTTTGACATGCCATTAAGAATGTAACAGCAACAGCTAAAAATAGTCATCTATGCTTTATCACTTGGTAGAAAAGCTCGCAGCCCTCCTGAATTTAAGCAGCCAATGCGGCCTATTCCAGACGACAGTTTACCAGGAAGTGTCGCTCAAAGGGCTGCCACACCGTATATAAGGCCTCGGCCTCGAATTTCACGGCAGCGGGGCGGCAGCGGCGCCGCACGCAGGCGCTCTGCGGTCACCGCTTGACGCGGGCCGTCAAGATCGGTACGATGCTGCTCTCGAACGGTGATCCGCGGTGCGCCTGCGTGTGCTGCTGCTCCCGCTGCCTCCCCGCTGTATTCGAGAACGGGTCTATGGGATTTCATAGAAAACATCTCGTCGCTGACGCTGCCGCTGCCGTCCCGCTTCCGTTGATATTCGAGGCCGAGGCCTAAGTGCAACTGATCGCGTCTTACGAGTAGGTTTAAAACAGTGGTTCTCACAGTAGAGCCGGCAACTTTTGCGACAGATTTTACCTATGAATTTCGTAGCTAACTATTCGGATTATAAACAATCCAGCCATCAATTAGACCCAAGGCTAAAATAGAACCTACGACCTCCATCAGGTTTCATATGTACTGTTAGACGAATAATTAGTAGAATCGAATTACACATCACTATGGTCACCGCGTACGGTGCCCCGCACTAGCCGAGAGATGACAGATAGATTTTTACCGCGCTTGCAATGTATAACGCCGATTACTTAATTCTTAATATTGTAAAAGTATAATAAATTGTAATTAACAAGAGAAATGCATTTTATATCTAAAAGTACCAAAGTGGTTTGCCCTGTTCAACTCAGCCCCCGTCAAAGGAAAAGATTTATTTATTTCGGAAAACACTAAAACATCAAAAAAATTTGAACAGAATGAAGTTCTTGTAAAATAGTTAATTTAGTTATAGGTTTTATACTTATCGCACAATACAATTTTGTAAAACTACTTTTGTACTTTAAAATTAATGAGCAGAACGAGCTTACAAAACTTTGTCAATTTCATTACCATCTTCCTGTACTCAACAGAATTTTCTAATAAAATATCAAAATTATATGTAAATGAAAAGGGTTGATGTCACTATAAATTATTATGATTGGTACATTTTATAGTCAGCCATTAAACCCACAGCAGATGACGCCACAGACAGAACATGCGTCGTCTTCATTTTTAATCTTTGGTGACATCATTCTATTACTTCAGATTTGCTGAGGATATCAAGGTTTATTAAACGCCACTATATATGTATGTTTATATTTTATCTGTAACCTATGTCTATATCTCTCGATGATTTAGTGGTTTAAAAACGAAACAGAGAAATAATATTCCTGGGTTTAACAGTGAGTAGCTGTTCAGTAACCAAGGCATTTTTTTAAATTTAATTAGCTTGTGTATGAAATACCAATTTTCAAGTACAGTCAACGGCAAAAGTAGATGATCAAAGTCAGAAGTTCAATACTAGTTATCGTAGTTCGCGTCAGAACTGTGTGGTGTCCAGATGATTCTAAACTAAGTGATTGTAAATCATACCAAACATTAACTACTAGTACAGTTTCCAAAAATGCCTGATCAATATTGACTCCCAAAGTTGTGATTGAAATTCACATCAGAACTAAGAAATCAAAGAATTGTTCAAAACTAGTGATCTGTCATCTGTCAAGCACTCAAACCGACCCAAAAATTAATCGATAATTTTCACAATAACAAGAAAAAAGACAATCAAAATTCGATCGATATAAAATACAAAATGGCGGACTAGTAGGTAAGCCAAAATCTTCAATGCCTTTTAACCATTCTCAGGCTGGCTCACAGGTCCCTTTGGTCATTGCAATTTCACTTTCAACAGAATAACATTAAAAAAAAGCGTCAATATGCATTAACTATACGAGTGACGTATTTATGAATGTCTGCAAATGTACCATTCGTGGTTTCCAGTTAATCCATTCGTACAAAATCCATTAAATGTATCGTCAATATTGAATGTTTATGCATTGGCATTTCTCTGTAACGCGTTCGGTAATATTTTCGATGACCTTTCGATTACAGTCATTCCAATGTTTAATTATAAAATGCTAATGTACTTACTCAAATATTTTTCTAAGGCTCCACTAGGCCAAACCTATAGGGTAATCGAGATCGTTGGCTCAATTTTGTGCTCAAGATACTTCTTCAAGTTTCAAGGAGAAACAAAAGAAGATTTATTGAGTGGTAGAACCATGCTGCAGACAATATCCGTATGTTAGTTGACCCACTTAAACCGTATCATCCTTCACAGAAGACCAACGTATCAGTGGTAGCTTTTTTGTTGAGTGTCATCTTTTTCATCATCATCATCTTTTTATCTACTTATAGTAACGTCACTTGATTAATATAATTTCCATTAAACATGAAAGTATTCATATAAACATGATGAAATTATTCACGATTCATTACATTTTTCCTTCCTTTGAAAATAATGCACAATTTGCCATTTAGAAACCCAAAACAATCCTGATTAAATAAGATAGGATAAGTAAATTAATAACAGTAGGTCTAAAATAAATTCGAAGGTATTTGTGTCCCTTTGACCTCAACATAACTAGTGGCTGTGGGTCCGCTCACCCAGCCACGTGAATTAATCCCCAAAGAACCTTTGGCAAGGGGAAAAAAAAAATTACACCAACGTCGCAAATTGTTGGGATTTAATTTATCCGCGTGGCCCTGTGTTTCAAACTTGTAGGTATTCACCTTTAATATAAACAAAGAAACTTACTGACTTACAAATCTAATAAAACATAATTTTGTATACCTAGATTGTGAAATTAACTATATACTTTACTAAGGCTAACATAATTTTGTGTTATATGCCTATATTGTAGTTGCTTGTTATTCCCTATAACTGTCTGCGTGGGACAGTGGTTACAGCTTGTGTCTAAAACCAGGTGGCTGTGGGCTCGATTCCCAACTCGAGTCTAGTCAAATCAATGCGAAATGCACACAGGTGAAAGCCGCCATAAAAGTTTGGTTGAGTTCGGGCAATATCTTCGTGGAAGCCAATGATAGGCTCGAAGAACAGAGAAGCCTACAGTGTTGTAGCACATTGAGCGAACTTCCTCGTCAAGTATCCTCCAGTGGAATAAGCCGCAGTGGCCGTTTACCATCGAGGTGGGTTGCGAGTTTATCTGTCAATTGAAGTGAAAAAAAAAAAGGTTTTGTATCATTTCAAACTAAACGTGTTAAATTGTATTAAATTAAGCACTCGTGAGCATACAAAGTGCCTTTAAGCATAATAATAACTTATTTGGCTATTGGCCTAATGACTTAGTTTGTACGATAGTTGTTCCGGCTCGGGGTTATTGACCGCATATTTTTGTGCTCATGGCAAATAAAAGCCCTTCAAGGGCTTCCATCGTAAATGGGTTGATAGCAAATTAGATTCGCAGTAAACAAACTATTAGTGATTACCATTTGTTTGTTTTTTACGTGATTTCGATAAAATTATACTTTAGGGGAGAATTCCTAAATATATCATTGCGCACAGTAGTGCGCAATTCAAATCCTGAAATCATCAATTTTCTAGTAAACATTGAGGTCATTTTAAGATTTGAACCCGCACAGGACAACAAATTTTGATTTGTAATTGTTTTGCCTTGAGCAGGTATCGAACCATGTCCTTAGCGTTATTTAGCCGAAATCTCAAAATTTGTTTATTGAAAAATATTATACTAATAAAATCCATATTTTTAATATATAAAAAAAAAGTAAAGTATTAGCAGGGCAAAGGCCTCTATCCTTGAAATCAAGTTATCGCTACAATGATGAGTACTGGCTTAATAACCACGCTTGCCATGCCAATGCGGATTGGTGATCTCGAACCCGAGCAGTGTCCGAAAAAACCGACACAAAGTAAGCTCGACCCGGGAATGGAACCCAGGACCCCGAGATCTCGGCCCGGTACTTAAACCACTAGAACATCAAGGCATTATTGTAAAATTTTATAATAATAAAATCCATATCAAATATAAATGTCATAAAAATGCGAAAAGTGCTTCAATTTGGTTCAATATTTTAATACATTACAAAGGTACACCTGTGCAAGGTCCTCTGTCAAAATGTCTGGTAATATTGCCATACTTAGGTAAAAGCAATCACTCTTCCAAATGCAAGTACATCTTATAGACAATACCATTAACTTCGCTTGTCAGAGATGTATTATTATTGATGTAAGACTCCATTTAAGGGTGGGAGGTAAAAAGTGTCCCAAGTTTAATAAGATTCTGAAGCTGGAAAAAATAGCGACCTCTAGTGTTATGGCTGACTATAACTAATACAAATAAATATCCACTATGCAGCTTAAATTCGGGAAGGAATCCAACCGTATTATTGGAAGCTGGGGAGTTTTCACAACGTCTCGTTTAGACGGTACGTGTCAGGCTTACATTCGGTCACAAAATTCGTTTAAATAGTTTTATAACCCCGGTCCCCTCGTGTGACCTTACACGGTATTCGTGACCACGAAATTAATGTTACAGAGCTGAAATAGTTGATGTGGCAAAAAGTAAAGCTGGTGAAATGACCGTGACTTTGTTGGTTTATTCAAAGATTAATTATTTATTTTATTATTTTGAATAAAATGATTCTATATAATTATTTGAATTGATGTTTGTTCCTTTTTAAAACAATATGGGTTATGAAATATTCTTTTTTTTTTTGTAGAAAAGTATACTTTTTTTTCAAGTTGCAGTAATCCCCAAGCCGCATTGTTTATAACACAAGTCCTTTTTTTTATTTTGTAATAGTTAAATAAAGCCGTTTTGACCAACATGTTTGAAACTACATAGAGTCATTTCACCGTCAACACTATAAATACAAACAAAAATATTTTTTAAATGCGATCCATGACCGCAGGCCAGTTTTCAGCAATGTATGTAATTCGGGACTACTTCGTCCCACAGTACTACTTAACCCACACACCCACGACAAGCCGGTGGCTGCCTTGTGGCTATTGAACCCTAGTATATAGACATCGTACATTGCTAGGGTAAGTAGAACACATTATCCGCGATCACGCACAGGCCCGTCAATGTCGATTAAGCAATTAAAATATCCCCTGCGTCGATCCCTTAGTTATCATCCTGTTGGGTAAGTTTTAACCTGACGCGGTGCAGTGCGAGCCTAACAAGAAACTCGGCTTGGATTTGTTATCTCGTTGCTATAAATAACCACTAAACTACTTTTGTAAGACAAAAGGCCCGTTTTACCATTAATAGAAAAAGTTGTGATAATTAGTATCTCTGATAAATTAGATGACGTCTCTTTCGTTCATTTTTAAATAAAGAACACGGCATCATCATTATCTGGCAAATAATTTAAAAGAAATAATCAAAACATCTTCCTTCACCTTAACAAAAAAAACTGCTAGTTAACATAAAATTCCATTTTAAAGTTTTCAAGAACTTTCCAACATCATTAAATTGGATCATAATGTCCAAAATAGTAAGTAGAGCATTAGTTCATAAGCATTGTAATTAAAAACAGCATCACTAGTACAAAGTCAATTAACTATCAGACGTAAAACAAACATAAAATGGACAAATTAATGCTTGTCTTGTAACGAACTAAAGTCCGCGTAATCCCTATTGACTGATGTCTCTCGGGCAAACCAAGACATAATGAATGTTTTTAAATGTAAAAAACAACTTAGACCAAGTACTTTTTATAATTATGACTTAAGGACAAATACATCGTTTGATTTTGTGTTTATAAGATTTTTTGTACAGATTGAGAAGTTGACTATTACAATAAAGGTAGTGAGTTGATATCCGCACGCTACAAACTTTGTGCACACTGTTAGGAGGCGGCGGCGCTGTCAGTCTTTTTAAAAAAAAACTACACGATTGTTCAACCAACACTATTTACTTGTAGATACGAATATTACAAATAAAATATAACACGCACAACTGACTTCCCGATTTACCCGGAGCGAGATTTAACCGCTATCCGCGATGATGTCCAGAATCTAACTGATTGATTTTTGTATTGAATAATTAAAGTTAACTTATAACGCAAGCCAGCAATAAAAATGGAAAGTACAAAGATTAAGTAAAACGCTGACGCTTGCTTTAAGCCCCTATTATACAGGGTTATAACAGCCCCCCCCTTTTGACGGAGCTTTATCAAAATAAGATGAAGCGAAGTTTAAAAGAAATAGAAGATATAAGAAAACGAAACGAAATTAGGAAGTCAGTTTTACAAAAGATAAATAAATGAAGACACAGTAGAACAGAATATACAGAAATAGGAAATCGAAAATTGTATAAAAAGATAAAGTATGTATGTAGTTAAAACTTGGTACAGATTTAAAAGAACAAAATAAAAATAGGCATGAAATAAGTATATATGTAAAAGTAGAATAGTAAGTACCGTATTTAACAATATGAGACTCAGATTGGATTTTATTTATTTGATTTTCTAAATCGTCCATCTTATGAGATGTGTATTTAAGAGAGTCAAGATTTATTTGACTCAATGAAATTGGCGATAAATGTGGTAACGTTTTATTAAATATCTCCTTGTTACAGCAGTCATCTGCAGTAATATCGAAATGAATATCTAGTGGAGATTTCATTATAAATGAATAAGTATTACTAGGATTTAACTGAATAGTCTTAGAATAACCAGTACAATCTTCAGATAACTTTAAAAAACCAGTACCGATAACAGAATGATCGGTGATATCTTCATCACACTTAATGGTTATTTTATTAACACTAGATTGGACATAAATCCATCTGTTATTTTTTAATTTGTGCCAAATATCAATTTCGCCAAATATTAACTTAGAGGTACATTGAGTAGGAAGAGATAACACAGCTTCCGTTAACAACTTAGATTCACAATTAGGGTTTACAATACAGGAATAAATAGATGGTTGTACACAAATAGAGTAATCAATGTTTACAATTTTACAGTTATCAAGATTATCCAACATGGCATAATGCATTCGATCATCACTAAGTGCGATATACGCATTTGAAGGTTGAATCAGAGCGAATGTTTTGAAATTAGACTCGTTATGAGGAGTAGGTAATAGGATATTCTTATAAGCAACAAACTTGTCAGCTGTTATAAGTGGAATTTGCAAGATAAAAAAAATCTTATTGTTATAGTAATAAGAGTTAAGTTTCGAAACATCGATGATGGAATGAATGTTATTTAGAGTTAATTGAACTGGAAAATCTAATCTTTTATTAATCTGGCTACTATGTTGAGATAATTATTCTTTGTAAAGATTTAAGGGATAATTCCCAAAGAAAATAAGATGGAATTTAATGTAGTACGTAACTAGTAAATTAGAAATAGTAAGTAATGAGCTCTTAATAAATAATAAAAAGAATTAGGAAGTTGTAGCAGGTTTTATCTCATTAGTATGATATTTAACGTGCTTGCGACCTATTTGTAAACTGACGTTATGTTTATTATGAACTTTAACTATTTTATATGGGCCTTTCCATATTGGAGATAAGGCTTTGCGCAGACGATGGTGATATTTAAGGTAAACCATATCACCTGATTTATAAGTAATGTCGCGTGATTAAGCATCGTAATATTGTTTAGACCTTTCTTTACTATTTATTATTTAGTATAAGTTATCTTAGAAAAGGATCAGAAAAATCTGATAACGCGAGTATCTAGATGATGATTTAAGATTTAATCTCGTAATTTCATCAATAAATTGTAGATATCTTTAAACTTAGTTTCTTCATAATGATGTGTATTAGTAAATAAGAAATAATATAATTTGTTTTTACTATCGACTTCGCGTAAAGTAAATGGTTCGCGTTCGGAGTTTAGCAATTCAGCGGAGCTCTCCAATTTCGATAATATTTCTTCACAATGGGGCATAGAATAATCAAAGTCTAAAGAGACAGGACAAACGATTGATTTGATTTTACTTAAGTGTAGACTTTACTACACTCTTCGATATTAGTATTAGAAATTGGTAAACTTTTAAGAAATTGATTTTTAAAATATTTTTCATAAGGTAAATTGTTTTATTTATATAAATCGATAACATTGACGGGACAATTATTAGATTTAGTAGAATGACTCAGCTCTAAAGATTTAGTAAGATGAGACTGAGATGAATAATTCGAATTTGTATCTCGAGATATAGTAGAGTTAGCAATTTTATTATTATACGAATTAGAATAAGATTTAGTGTTACGTTTAGGATAACGTTGATTATAAGATTTAGTATTTTTTAATTGACTCAATTCATTTGATTGAGATGATTTAGAGAGACTCAGGTTCTTTGCCTGAGATAGTTTATTAGGACTCAGGTTCTCTGCCTGAGATGAATTAGTAAGACTCAGCTCTTTCGACTGAGATGATTTAGAAAGACTCAGGTACTTTGCCTGAGATAGTTTAATATGACTCAGGTTCTCTGCCTGAGATGAATTAGTAAGACTCAGCTCTTTCGACTGAGATGATTTAGAAAGACTCAGGATCTTTGCCCGAGATAGTTTAATATGACTCAGGTTCTCTGCCTGAGATGAATTAGTAAGACTCAGCTCTTTCGACTGAGATGATTTAGAAAGATTCGGCTCATTTGGCCGAAATGATTTAGTATAAGAGTTTGTATAAGATATAGTAGATTTAGGACTCAGATCGCTACTCTGAGATTGAATAATAAGACTCGATTGCTCTTGGCTTTGCCGAGATGTAAGAGATTTAGAATGACTCATGCCTTGAGGCTGAGATATAAAAGAATTAATAAGACTCGGTTGCTCTTGGCATTGCCGAGATGGAAAAGATTTAGGCTTAATTGTTGTAAAGTTAGTATGAGCTTGCGTGTCGTTAGAGAGACTTGATTTCGGCAGACACGGAACCGAAATCATATTTAGTTTAAATGCTTCGCGCGGGAATCGAACTGCGACTCGTTGGCTTCGCGCATGTGCGCCGTGCCAGTGGAAGTGGCGCGCGGCTGGTGCTCGCGTTGTGACGAGTTAGCGTTTTCGCGGCGACTCATGTTATATTGCCGCTTTCGACACACATCAATTGTGTGGCCTAATTTTTTACAATAATTACAAATTTTTCTTGGATAATTTGAATTAAAATTAGAATAAGAATAAGAGTTATTATTAGAATTCGTGTTAGGATTTATATGATATGATTTTTGAAATTGATTATTATGAGGTTTATTATTACGAAAACATTGATTTGAGCTGTGACCAGTCTTATGACATACGGAACACTGCTTCGATGATTTAAAGTGAGATGAACCTGACTTAAGATTTATTAGTTTTTCTTCAGCAATAGCATATTGAATAGCCTCATTCAAGTTTGTAGGATTTTTGCATCTTACTATAGTACTAATGGAATCAGATAAGCCTAACATGAAACAGTCCAGTGCAAGGTCCTCCATGGCTGCTATTCTGCCCGGGAGTTCAGACTTATTATTGCAACTGTGGTGGATGTCTGACTGGATTCTTGTCAGTATCTGTTCTATTCTGAGAGAAAATTTGGTCACATCTTCATGGTGACTTTGCTTGCAATTCCTAAGATCAGATAATAAATGTGTAGCATGTTTTTTCTCGCCAAAAGTGTGTCTTAGAAATGATTTTAATTCACTCCAAGTATTAAATGATTTTAAGCTACAGGCTATTTGAGCTTTCCCTTCTAATTGTGATATTATATATTTGCAGAGTATGTCTCGCTGATCTAAACATGCTAAAGACATAGCATTATCGCAATTAGTAAGGAAGGCCGGGAGTGATTCCCGTTCGCCATTATATGGTTTAATGAATTTTGTTAATACTTGTAGATTAATTTTCTCTGAGGGTTCTTTTTGTTTAATATCATCAGGCATTATGCAATATTAGATATTGATCAAATAATAAATTGGAAAATATCGTTATAAAAATAGGGTATGAAATAAAATTTGGTAAACCGTAAAAATTAGAGAAATAGCACTTTTAAAAAAAATATAAAAAAAATATTATTCACTGCACAAATAAATTACTCACAATATTAGCACTATAACTTTCATTTCCGGCGAGAAGTGGGACACGACGTGTCTCGGGCGGGTGACGAGACAGCGGTGACGATGACACGACGGACGTGACGTCACGCGGTAGCTACGCGTGGCGTGGCGTGGCGGTGCAGGAACGGTGGATGCAGCGGAGACAGAAATACGGAACACCGTATTTGATGATGGAGATGAGTTAGTCCGGACGCGGATGAGATGGTGCGGGCTCACGCTTCAGAGCGGAGGCTTACCGTCGACCAATGCGATGTGGGTTAGGCAGCTGTGGTGCGGTGCGGGCTCACGCTGTATAGCGGAGACTGACCGTCGACCTTGATGTGTGGTGATGTGCAGCTGATGCGGGCTTGTCCTTGGGGCAAGTCTTACCGTCGACCAGAGACTGTGACAGCAATAGGCCTCGAGCAGGATTCGGGTCTCTGAGTATCTACAGACACTGCTTACGAGATCCCACACTTCTGACACCAATTTTGTTAGGAGGCGGCGGCGCTGTCAGTCTTTTTAAAAAAAAACTACACGATTGTTCAACCAACACTATTTACTTGTAGATACGAATATTACAAATAAAATATAACACGCACAACTGACTTCCCGATTTACCCGGAGCGAGATTTAACCGCTATCCGCGATGATGTCCAGAATCTAACTGATTGATTTTTGTATTGAATAATTAAAGTTAACTTATAACGCAAGCCAGCAATAAAAATGGAAAGTACAAAGATTAAGTAAAACGCTGACGCTTGCTTTAAGCCCCTATTATACAGGGTTATAACAGCACGAACAGACATAATATTATTTGTTTGTACGTAATATCGGCCGAGGTGTTTCTAGGTGTAATATTAAAATGATTTTAGAAAAAAAAATCCGTTGTCTGGCACAAAGTACAAGCTTTGCTTAGTTTGGAGTTAGATGACACTTTGTGAATAATAATCAGGAATAAATATTTATAATTTATTTACTTGCCCTATGCCCAATTCAATTTCAAAGAGTGCTACAAAACTGTAAACTGTGAACGGTCATATCAAGTTTATGAAAAACGCAAACAATTTCCTTTGAAAAATTATGTCACACACACCAGTGGCCTACACGACGGTGCCTCTTTGAATAGCGTTTAAACTTTCCACTAGTTTCGAGAGAAAGGTTGTTGGAGGCTTGGAGGAGCGAACCCCTTTGTCGCTCTACAATTTATCACAAAACAAAGAAGTATAAAATTGCTTCTTGTTTACACAAAGAGAAAGTCACGTCTTTAAGATATTTTTCTAGTTTTTACAGCAACTCAAAGAAGCATTGTAAAGGTTTATAAGATTCTTTTAATACTTTCCCATTGGTATCTCGTAAATGGTGCAAGCTTTATGTTTAATTTATTTTTTAAACAGTGAGGTTGTATCAACTAATGAGCTTACCTTTAGATAAACTGCGTACCTGTTTGCCAACTGCTCTATGATTTAAAAATAACAGTTATTCGGGATTATTCTATAGGATGTTTGCAAAATGGAAATTTTTCCGAACTCTAAAATCGAATACTTCATTGAAAAAATTGTTAAATAATACAAATATATTAGAAAAAATTCAATTTGTCCAGGTATCAGGCGGGGTAAATTGTTAAATATATAAAGTAAGACCAAATGGCATAGGAAATAAAATGTCCAGGATAGTGATAAACTCGAATTTATTCTTTAAACCACTACACTTTTACCAGGAAATCTGTATTGTGTGCGACTAAGATTGCAGGAGCGGAAAATAAACTAAAAAGTCCGCTCTCTCAACGGCTTTACATTTTTTGTTTTAACGAAGAATAAAATATTTTAAAATTGTTTTAAGATGTTACTTACTTCTATTTAAAAGGTAAGGAAATACTTTAGTTGAAAAAAAAAATTGGAACAAACACGTTTTAAATGTTTTTGTTGTTTCTGTTCGGAAAATACTTAGTCACATTCTGGAGTCTGGGAATTTCCTGAGTAAATGTGCCGTTGACCTGCTCCTGATCTTCCTTCGGTATTGTCAGACCTCTATATTATCACCGTGCTATGTATGTGTGACGATTGGACATGCATCTGTGCTTACGCGCTCACTTAAAAACCATAATAATTATATCCTGCGAAGTTGGTTAATCGTAAAAATTAGCCACTGTAGCGGAAACTTGGTGAGTGAGCATTAAAAGCAGGTAACACCACAGCGTAAAATACTATTATTACAACCCTATGTCTCTCGGGTCGCAGTGAACCCTTCGATGCCACACTGCGACACTGAGGAACAAAATGATAGTTTGGAAAATCCACACTTATATAAAAAGGAGCCATACATATCAGTAAGTTAACAACTAGAAGAATTTAGAAACATTCATTCCGCTATCGAAAACTTGATTTAATATTAATAACATAATATGTACTG